>CM052442.1:76252085-76342744 GCA_028533085.1 Varecia variegata
TGTCACATGAATGGACAATGTTATGAACCCCAATGCTGGTGTTCCTGTGGAATTGTACTTGCCTCAATTCAAATCTCTTCCAGAGAGAATCAGGAGAGCCCCCACCTGTTCTATTCCTTTTATACGTAACGAGGGGGCCCATGAAATCATTTTGTCTTAGTCAAGCTGGGCAGGAAAACCAATTCTAATCAAATTATCTCAACTCCCAGACTGAAACAGACCATAGGGATATGGGATGAAGAGAGCATGAAAAAGAGAAAATGAGGAAGCTGGGAAGCAGGCAAGGAGAATAACAGGGAATGCTGCAACTGTCCCCCTTCTTCCTGCCACATTCCCCACTCCCAGCCAGGCTAATCCTCAGAGTTCCCGGTGGGAGGTCTGCCTGGATTTCTGCATAGGCTCCTTCGGAGTACCGTTTTCTTGGCAAGCAGTGTTCCGAGGAGAGAGGTGGAGAGGAGATAAGCAGGCATTTTTTTTGACATAAAATCAAAATAATTTCCATGACTTTGGTCTCTGAACATTACTGAGTAAATTCAGAGTGGAAAGAAGTCAGGTAAACATTACTTCTTAATATTTTTATATTTATCTACAGTCTGATAAAGAAGAGAATTTCTGGATGCAAGAAGTTAACTTGTCGAATCAGCAAGCTCAATCCCAGCTTTCCACACCACAGAAATAATTAAGGAAAAAAAAAAAAAAGATTCAGGAATATGTTATCTGACAGGACCTGTTCATCTTTAAAAGGAAATATAAGTGATGAATGAGTTCTAAGGATGTATGGAAATTAACTCTTGCACTTTTAATGCAATTTAGGTTCTGTAAAAGTCATTTGACTGTTCTCAGAAGGACCAAATCCTCTGGTAAATATAGAAATGCATTAATTTTACTTACTGTTCAGAGGTTCAAGAAAATACCAAGTTGAAAGCTGGAATAGATTCCAAAGAAGAAGACAAATAGATCTCCACATATTGATAAATTAAAGAACAGTCTGTAAAGGGAGACCTCTAAGAAGAATTTATAGTAAACTTCCCAGCTTGTATTTGAAAATTTAGAAGGTCAGGAAAACAAAAGAGACCCTTCAATCAAAAGAGCACTGAGCTAGCATTTGAGACTAGAGATAAACATGATTTATATATAAACTTAAGATAAGGATTCACATCATAGGGCAATTTAAACCACAGCAATGTCTACAGTTATCCATAAGGAAAAGTACTAACAAAACGTTCTCTTGAATCAGTGGGAGAAGAAACTGTCAAATGGCACTAGCACTGGAATTCGTAAGAGCAACAACCTTCCCGGAGGCCAAACCTAAGACAACACCATCAGTGTGGGGAGAAGGGTTGGCAGGCAGTCTCAAATTCCCAGCTGATAGCCATCTCTGACTCAGGGGAAAACGTTTGTCTCAGATGGTTAGTCAAGTGTCAGAGCTCTTTCATCTCCCAGATAGGAAATGGAAAATAAGGAAATCAAATTATCTAGACTATGCCTTCATTTTCTAGTTCTTTGTTAACATTAAGAAAGATGCATGGAAGAACATGTCTAAGTTACCATATTTTGTATCATTAGGCTTAGTTACTTTGAATGTGATTTATTTTTATTTGAGTGACATCAAAATGGTATGTTAGTGTACTCGAGAATGTACTGAAATCGAAAGGAAGATATGCTTGGATGCTAATAATGTGCTTTACCACTACATTATAATGTCATCAGTAGCAAGCATCACTTTCTCACACTGCACACAAACACATGCATTCACTCAAGACATGGAAAGCATGGGTGGTCGATCGGCATCAATTCCTTCTTATGGTCACACATACCAAGCGTAGTCACTCATTTAGAAATATTAATTTTCTTGCGAGATAAACAATAGAAAGATGCCTTCTCAAATCCTCAATCTGTGTCACTGCATAACATTCAGTATTTGGACTAATACCTCTAAGAGATGGTTGTCAAAAACATAGAAATGACCTTGATAGGAAGTAGAGAGTCTCACCTTGATATTAGATGAACCAGTGACATCTATAAATAAAAGATAAGAGAAACACTCCTAAAGAAAGCAAAGTTTTAAAGAGCAAACATGCATGTGAATAAAGGGAAATGGTAACTATAATGACACTTAGAGAAAGCTAGGTTCAATACAAAAGAGATGTTATCATAATTGGAGATCTAAGAAATAGGAAAAAAGGTAAAAGACTAATAAATATTTCTAGATAAGACAGTTTCCTAGATTAGTGTAAAATATTCTCTTACTATAGTCTTATGAATTGTTTGGCAGAATGTATGGTAAAATCTCCAGAACACTAAGGGTCCCTGGGCTGTAAAATGTTAGACTGATTACATAAGCTCTAGAAAACAATTGTAAGGCAGAATCCTTGGGAATCAATGTTGTGCATGCATTTCAGTATAGTTAAGTTTCGGGAAGCATTTAAAGAAAACACGATCCAAAGCAAGAACATGGCATTGACCTATCATCTGTTATGGATCAGGGACACTGTGACAATATAAAATAGGCAAATAGCCAACAGAAGGGTGTTGCTTAAGGAAGGAGAAGAACAACACAATAAACCAACCACAAGAGAACCAAGCCCACAAGGCCTCTGCACTTGGAACACTGCTTGTGTCTCCAGTCACTGTAGCCCATACAGAGCACAATGAATTTAAGAGGCCAACCAAAGTTCTGGGAGGAAGCAACGGGGAGGAGAGTTCATTCATATAAGACTATCTGAAGACAAAATTAGGAAGATCAAGAAGAGGGTGACTGATGTTTGTAAAATTGCTAAAAAGTTATATCTACCTGTGACTGTCATTTGCTTCCCTCCCATTCCTCCAACTCCTCAAGATGATTATACTCTCCCCCTGCGTTCCATTACCAGAGTCCCTTGTCTACTTTAATAGCCTGAAAATAGGTGTCTCTCCCTCCGGCCATTCTTTAAACTGAAACAAGTCACACCCCTAAAACCAAGGTCTGATCCCATAGCTCCCATGCAGAAAAACCCACATGGGTCTTTATCCAGTCAGCAATGGGGAATTCCGGAGCCATGGATTTGCACAATGCAGCCTCAATTCCCATTCAGCGGCTTCTCACGGGATGCTCCCCCGTCCCCACCCTTCCCATCTCATTTATAAAAACTCACTTCCCTCCTCTTCATATACCTTTATAAAATAACAGTCACACATTGCAAAAGATTACACCTGCTCCCTACAACAGAAGGGAAAATTCCCTGATTTTCACTCTCTTTTCCGTCTCCTCATAAATCATAAAGTTAAATTTACCCTAGGGATTTCATTTCTCTGAACTCAATGTACAGGCATAAAACAAATTTTGTCCTCACAGGACATCCCATTTTTGTTTCATTAGTTCAAGGAAAGGGTCACTCAATTTTTAAAGCATTTGGTTTGATCTTTGCTATGATTCATGCTACCTAACATCCACAGATATACTTTATATACTGAAATGTATCTTATATATAAAATGTGTCTCCATGGACGCCATAATGGTGGTACTTTCACATAAAGTACTCAAAAGCTACATTATAGATACACAGGTCTAGGCAAGGTGATGAGAAATAGAAAATAAACTTATTTTGTTGAATATTTAAACAATTTTGTTTTGCCCAAGTTGCTATTGCAAGATTGATTTCTTTTTCTTCCTATGAAAGACAAAATATTTCCCTGGGGCTAGGTGAGAAAATGCTTTTAAACATTTTCCCCAAATATAAGGCCTAAATTTATACTCATTCTATTTTACACATTTTTATTCTATGTTCAACGATCTCATTGATATTTCATTCTACAGAGAGGGAGGTGATAAAAATTTTTATTAATGTAATAAAGGAAAAAAGAAATAAAAATGATTTGTCATAATTTTACCAGATAAAAAGAATTCTTGTGATCTTAATGTAAGAACAGACTATGATCTCTAAAGGAATACTGAATTATGGAAACATGATTTTTACATAATAAAGCCATTTATACTTACCATTTAATCATATTAAATAATAATTCTTGTAGCTCTATTGGCTCATATGCTTTTTTGTCTCTAAATTCTTTCCAGGACACAGTTATTTTAAAAGGTCTTTTCGTTCTATTGCTACCGAGGGGATTCCCCTCCCCCCCCCCATGGTCAAATTCTATTTTCCATGCTGGGTATCTATGGGAACCACATCAACCTTTGCATAGAACCTCCTTCTCTTCATGAATTAAAGATCACACAGATTTATTCCTCAAAAACAAATAGGGAGAGGAGATTTAGATTAAACTCGGTTTGCCAAATTATGGTCATTATTTTGTTTTAAAACCCTAGAGATCTTAGATAGGAAGGTCAAACCGAGCACAGCACCATTGGAGCCTGCAAAGTGGCAGCTCAACCAAGGAGGAAGCAGTGGTTTCCAAGCATTTCTCTCCTCTTTGCCAGAGTAAAGAAGTTGTCCAATTATAGAGCCACTCAGTATAGTTAGAGTAAGGAGGTAAACAAAAACACTTTAGAATTCTATTTCATTGACACAACTAAAACACAGTTCAAATCGGCCTTCTTTCAAGACTAAACAGCCCCCCAAATCCCCTCATCCTGTAGAATAGAATCTCAGAGCTTCCAACCCACCTATGGCACAAGACCCAGGCCTCCGATCAGCCGGCTAGTTATCCATGGAAGTGGCTCAAGGCTGACACTCAGATTGACTGGTTCACACTAATTTACTTCACACCGATTCCATTTATCTCCTGGAAGATCCCCTGGCAGCAGCTTATAATGGCATATCCTGGGATGCCTGCCTGCACGTGTTTTTAAAGTGGCAGCGCTTGATGAATCTGAGTCTAGAAACAGTTCCCAGATTGGGGAGTAGGTGCAATCAGAAAACATCAAGAGGCAGAGCTGAGACTTGGTAGCTTGCCTGACTGGTCAGAGCAGCTGAGCATTAAGTGTGTCTGCTCTTCTGTGGGCTGCTCACCATCACTGGGACAAATGAGAGAGCCACCCCTCTTTCCTTCACCACTCGCCCTCCACAGGGAAAGAGAAAAGAAGGCGCATCACCATTCAAGTGGTATGGTGCAGCTGGAGAGAAAGCTAATTTGACCCTTCAGCCTTTCCTCTTACTATGATATTGCTGAACTCAGTAAAGCTACAGCTCATAGTTCAAAGGTTGAGATGCTGGATGGCTGGACTAGGCAAAATGTAGACAGAAAAAGAAAATAAAAAAGAACCCTTATTTATTTTATTTGCTTTCAACAATGAGGTCCAAAGAGCTGGCTGGGATGCTATGACTATGGGGCTCGTCTGTAACCATCTAAAGAAAGGAGTGGTACCTTATGCCTGCTCTGCCATGTCTCCCATAGAGCTTGGGGAAAGACACAAAAGGGTTTGATATTTATCAGATGAATAAACAGGCGGATGAATATTTGAACAAACAAGTTGCTATTCTTTATTTGACACTTCAGAAGTTGTGGCGAACCGCTGACCAGTAACATGGTCAGTATCCAAAGGCGGAAGGGAGTTGAGATCTTCTAATGAATGGCACTGAAGCTAAAGGCATTAAACAGTAACATTCAGTGGCAAATCTACCAAAGCAGTGACAAAGCACATTTAGTACTTATAAGGTTAAACACAAGGCTGCAGTAGCTGGTTTATGGAAAAAAGTAGGATTAAGGATTTTTCATGAGCCTTGACATGATCGTGTTGTCTGCCTGCTGCCTTAAGCTTTGAAAAACAGCTGGGATCATCTTCTTATAAGCTCCAACTCAAAGATGTTTAAGCAGTCCCTGATCCAATTAAACAGAGGTAAATGGAAGGAAGAATTTTACTGAGCACCATCATCACATTTTTTTCTTAATTAAAAACAGCATAATTGCGGGTTACATAGCTCCTTAATCTCACATTAAATCTAATAGATTGCTGACTTATACTGAGCATGACAGTCCCAGCTTTCTATATCGGTGTGCTTAATTTTAGGTCATTATCCTTTATTATGTGTCTTGTAATCCTTAAAGCCCATGATTGTGTCTGGATATTTGGCAAGGATTGTACTTGGTAATACAGGGATTCTAATTCTAAGAGTGATGGTTTAATTGAATGACGTAGTATGATTATTAGAAGTTCAAAGAATTACATATATTGCTTTCCTTTTTTAATTGGCTAGTTTCTTGTAAGTGTTTCCTTCAACAAACATCGTTTAAGATCACTGTTCAGTTTTAGGGATTCTTCTGAAAAGGACAGTTTTCACCAATGAAAGACAAGTAGCTTATTGTTATGGAAATTTATCTATATGCTATTCAAATGCCCAATTCAAATAAAATCCTGGCTCGTCCACACACTGGGTGATCATGGTCAAATTACTTAATCGTTCTGTGTCTCAGTCTCTCCCTCGACAAAATAGCAATAATGATAGTGCCTATCAGATGCAAAGAATTATTGTCACAATTAAATGAGTTAAAACATATAATGGCTTAAACATAGAAAGTCTAAATAAATCCTATAATAATACTGTTTTTATATCTGTCTTTGTCTAGAAATGTGTGTAAATGGCAATAGGATGTCCAGCCTTCATGTCAAGGTACTTTATTTTACAAGCAATATAGTAACATCTAAAATTTTTCTGACCTACTAACATAATACATATTTTAAATAGTTCTATTACCTTGATCTTCACTGAAGATTGTAGAAAGGTACAAGCTACTGTTAGTGGCCACCTTTTGTTTTAACAGTTTAAAGAGGCATGTGGATTTGTATCCATTTAATGATACCTATAACCAAATAAATCCTGCCAAAAGTCACCTATAATTCTTTTTCCTATCAAGAGTGCTGAATATGGAAAGAAGTAAAAATGATTTCTGACAATGCTGACCAGATAACATAGAACGTCATTGGAAAGTTATTCTAAACAGCTTTTTTTTTGGCTGATAAATGGAAGTTAAATTGAATGGAAATGATAACATATTGATATCCTTTAGGAATATTTATATAACCCTTATAGAGAAACTGATTTGGGTTTGGGTATTTAAATTATTGTATGTGCACAATAGAATTTCAAATTATAAATACAATTAGAGCATAACCTTTTAAATGAGCAGCTATTATCTTTTATATTTAAAAGTAAGAACAGATCTTGCACCATCACTTATGTATGGTCCTTCATAACTGACCTTTTTACTGATTTATATTCACATATTAGGTTTTAAAAAATACTAGTATTGAAACTGAAAGTCTTATCAAACTCAGCTCCATCAAAGGCAAAAGCATTACTGGAGGGTGGTAATTTGGTGGAGTATGCAACTAACACAGAAATAATGGCTTACTTGTTACTGATATCCTTATTTTTCATTTCTAGGTAGAAAACATCATAAAACATCATAAAACATCATATCAAATAATAACATCCAAAAATTATTTTATTTGAACACCAGGTTAAAACTTGGAGTGGGAGAAAGCATGCTTATATCCATTGAAAAAATGTTTATTTTGGTGCATTATTGTGAAAAGTTTTTGGTTGTGAAGGTGAGATGGGAAGAGTTAAAATTATTTTTATATCCAACTCTGGCCATAGCTAAAGCACGTGTTGTTTGATCCAGACATTTCTATTGCTGCGCCCCCTCCCCTATTCACACAGCAGATCAAAAATTGATCAGATCACTGCATGGTTCTGGTCCCTCTATAAAGGAAGCTGAAATAACTAGATCAGAGACTTGGTAATTGGCAAGGTCTTAGCAAGTACATTTAGATATTAAGTAGTGCCTCACTTTTGGCCTTTACAACACAAACTCCATAAAAACCAATTAATATGAACTTGCTGACAATAGCAATATTATATATTAAAACAAATTTCAAAATAGTAATAGAATAAGAAGTGGGTCAAGTTACTCATAAGGGAAAGAAAATTGTCATAAGATTCTGATGACAACACTTGACCCCAGAAAAACGAAGGAATAACATACTTAAAAAATTCAGGGAAAGAAAACTTTGAGCTAAGATTTACTATCCAGAAAAATTGACCTTTAGCTATAAAGGCTGCAAGCTGATATAAGCATGCAATGGCTTAGGGAATATTATTTGAATAAGCCTTTTCTGAGTGATCTACTAGAAAATGAGCTTTGGACAACGAGAATAATTGAAAAGACACCAAGATGAGGAGAGGAGGTAAGCACTCAAAATACATATACCTGTAGGACTAAGACTAAATGATGGTTATAGAAATATGGCTATTATAAGAAAAGAAAATAAGATTGGCTAACAAGGTAAAATCTAACACTGTGTTGTACGAAAAGAAGAGATATATCAAAAACAAAGAGTTAAGAAAGATTAAAGATAAAAAGATAGATAGGATTTAAATAAATTTTTAAAAAGCAGAAGTCACAATATTATTGAACATGGTGGAATGAAAACCAAAGAGCATTAAATAAAGACACAGAGAAGAGTATTTTATGACACTAAATAAAGGCTATCCTTCACAATGAAGGCATTTCAATGACTAATATATGTGTACATTATAGCACAGTTATTTAATAAAGCAGAGACAACAGGACATGCAAGCTAACAGCAGATACCTTTAGCACAGATGGTGGAGACAAAATATTGATAAGCATATAGAAAACCTACACAACTAAATCAATGCAATAGATCTAATAATCAAACTCTGAATGCCAATAATAGACAGCACACCTTGTTTTTAAGAGCACATGAAACATTCGCCAAAATTGGCCACATCTTAAACTCCAGAGTAACCCCTTCAAGATTCTGGGAATGGAACTAGCATGGACAACATTCTCTGATCACAATGCAGTACAATTAGAAATTAATAAGAATATTAAAAAACAAAAAGATTTTTTTCACCTGGAAATTTCGAACACATACTAAATAACTCTTGGCTCAAAGGGGAATATTCAATGCAAAATTGCAGAACTTCTTAAAAATTACAATAATGAAAATATAACAAAACCCATAAAATACAATTAATCCAGTTATGAAAGATCATCTTATAGCATTAAAAACATAATTAGTAAAAGTGAAAATGAATTAAATAGCCAACTCAAATAGATAGGTAAAGAACAATCAAGTAAACAAACAAACAAACAAAAAAAACAAGAGGAAAGAATTAATAAAGACAATGATTTAGAAAACAGAAGAACCAAGAAGGAAATACTACAAAAGGTGCTTTTAGTAAAATAATCAATAAAACCAACAAACCACTAACAAATCTAATCAAGAAGTAAAGGGAAAGTTCACAAATATACAAAATCAAAGATGAAAGGGAGAGAGGAATAACTACCAACAGAAAATTTTAAAAAGTCATAAGATATTATAATGCTTGTCTCTATACAAATTAATTTAAAAATCTAGATTAAATAAGTAATTTTCTGAAAAAATTGGAAGTGATCAAAGGGTAAATGTTCAATTGCCATAGTAGAAATAGGGAAAGAAAAGTCCTTTGACAAAATTCAATACTCATTTATGTAAAAATACTTAATAAAGTAAGATTGCTAAATATTTCTTTGATATGATAAAATATATATACCTCAGCTCCAAAGCCAATGTCCTACTCCATTTAGAAACACCAGTGACTTTCCCAACAAAACAAACAAAACAAGGATGCCCATTATTTCCAACTACAATTTAGCATTGAGGTGGGAGTATTCACCAATGCAATGAAGCCGAATGAAAACAATTAGAGTCAATGTAACTAAAAAGAAAGAAGTAAAGTGTTTTTTTGTTTGTTTGTTTGTTTTTTTTTTTTGAGACAGAGTCTCACTCTGTTGCCCAGGCTAGAGTGCCGTGGCATCAGCTTAGCTCACAGCAACGTCAAACTCCTGGGCTTAAGGGATCCTACTGCCTCAGCCTCCTGAGTAGCTGGGACTACAGGCATGCGCCACCATGCCCGGCTAATTTTTTGCATATATATATATATTTTTTTAGTTGGCCAGATAATTTCTTTCTATTTTTAGTAGAGACAGGGTCTCACTCTTGCTCAGGCTGGTCTCGAACTCCTGACCTCGAGCGATCCACCCGCCTCGGCCTCCCAGAGTGCTGGGATTACAGGCGTGAGCCACCGCGCCTGGCCTGTAAAGTGTTTTTTAATTGGAAAATATAATTATATACCCAGAAAACCTGAAAGACCAATGGAAAAACCATTGTAAGCAAGAAGATAATTTAGTGAAGTAGCATGGTATATAAATCAATAGTATTCAAAAATATAAACAAAAAACAGTTAAAATATATGACAAAGAAGCCTCTATTTATAATTTAAAAAAAAATAAGAAATTTCCAAAATCTATATGAACAAAACTCTAAAGCACTCTTAAAAGGCATAAAAGCAGACTGAACAAATGGCAAGATGTACCTTATTCTTGTAAAAAACAACTTTGAGTAAGTAATTGAATTATTTAACTCTCTGAATCTACTGCTATGGCATAATGACATTAAATAAACAAACAAATGAAAACAAAAACCAAGTTCAGAGATGTTAAGTCATGGAGATTCTGTTTTGGAGAAAGAGCATGGCCTTAGATCTGAACTCATGCTTTAGTGTTCAATAGACTACACTCGGTTTACCAAGAATTATAAAAATCACATGAGAAAATAGATAACACTAAAAAAAGCGAGGTGTGTATGTGTGTGTGTGTGTGTATATGTATATATGTGTATATATGTAAAGTTTTTAAACAGAAAGTTTAAACAAGTAAAGTGGGCATTTTCATCAAGAATTCTAGAAATGATTTCTATTAGAAATGAGTTACACGAATATGTCTTAATGTTGCAGAATAACTGAAGTGTTACTATTATAATATTATTCATTTCATAAACAATGAGTGCTGCTGGGTGACAGGCCCTGTTCATGGTGCTGGGTATACAGTGGTGATCAATAATCTTCGTATTCATCAGTTTCAATGGTTCTAAGAACTAAACATTGACCATTTACACAAAGGATGCACACTACAGGGTGACAAGGACAGGGAACCTCTAAAATTTCTTTGTAGCAAGAACTGCACCAGCCTCTTTTGGTTGACACACCTGGAATCAGTGAATTTCATCCACTTGTTCTGCCCTTGCTTCACTCAGTTTTAAGTTCTGGGCCTCAGCAGAGACTAATTGATTGGTTGAGCTAATGGTACCTGGCCACCCGTTGGCCGTAGCCTGGTAATGATGGAAGAATTGATCTGGTGGTAGGTGCCTCAGGCATGCTTATGGCATCTGAAGTGGGAGGACAAATTAATGTATTGTTTCTGTGGGAATTTCCAAAAGAAAACTGGGGTGCTCTCATGGCAGCAGTGAATGATGGGCAGCAAAAGAAAAAAAGAAAAAGAAAAAGAAAATTGTCTCTGATTTCCAAAGGTTGATATGATAAGCTGCATGACTTCTTTGTAATGGACCACTTGCATTTGTTTGCCGTACAAGTCTATACTGTATGTGAGGCCACCTTATCCAATAAAAAATAACAAGTATAAAATTGATCTTAGAGTGGTCATCAACTCTGCTTACTCCCTTTAATAATTTAGATCTATGCTCTGATCATCTTCTACTGAAATCTTCCTTTCTTTCAAAAAAGTAGTGTATGATAGCATTGAATCACATTCCTGTTTTCCTTCTACATGCACCTGTAATAGTAAGGTATCTTTCATAGGGAAGACTTTCTAAATAGGACAGACATCGCCAGTGCCCCCTTCTCCTATGGAATAAGCAGGGCAGGCCGGACGGGAGGACTCACGCTCCTAAGTTGCGGCACGGTTAGTTCCCGTGACATGCCGGCATTGGAATTCCTGTTGTGCCTCTGGACCACGTACAGAATTTCAGCTGACTTCAAAGAGAGCAATTTTGAGAAGAGAGAGTTAGTTGCCAAAAGGAGAAAGCAACGCATTAATCTTTAATAGGCTCCCTTTACTAATTTATAAAGGCAACAGGAGTTGGGGTGAGTTTAAAAGTAAAAGCGGAGGGCACTATCTGGAGCGAATGCTAACGATTTTCTGACCATGTCACGCACTGCGCTTTTTGGGGGGAAAAAACCCTATAACTTGATTATAAAACATTACATGTTGTTTGGTAGTTTGTAAGTGATTATAAGATTTTAAAAACTAGTTCTGGCCACTTAGAAAGGGAAGAGCCATTTGCTAGAAAGGACTGGGAAGTCCTAAGTAGTTACAGGAGAAGACATGTTTAGAATTCAGAGTTGACAGAGATTAGCACAGACATTATGCAAACAGCGCTTACATTTTTTTGTTGTTCATCTTCTTGATACCAACACAGAGGAGGTTGGGAATGAGAGGCAGGAAGCTCAGAGAACTGGGGAAATTTAGAGAAAGAAAGAGAACCAACATCTGTGCCCCAGGTATAAAGAACACAAACATGTAGGAAGGAACCATTTGAAGCAGTGAAGTACGGACAATGTTTATTTATTCTTAGGGACTTTTATTTCTTTTAATGTGTTATTCTTTCAACAATATGCACATTTTGGGGACCCAGTACTTCGGGTACTATCCAAGATGCTGGGAGAGGAAACAACAATAAAAGGCATAGTTGATGCCTTCACAGATCTTACGGTCTAACAGACAAGAGATACTGAACAAGTAATTACAATCACGTGTGATGCCTGTCAAGCTAGGTTGGTACAGAGTGTTTTTGGAACATGCAGCTAGGTGACATTAGAATATTTTGTTTCTGTCTAGAACTAGGATGAAGCCTATAGACTCTGTTTAAAAACTGGTTAGTCAATTTTCAGGTTTGGTTGCTAACATATATATGCTTTACATATATTACATCCTTTTATACTTAAACAATTCTGCCAAGTAGTTGTGTGTTTTGCCATTTATTGATGAGGAAATTTAAACTCAAAGTAGTTAAAGTAACACACCCTCTTCATACACATAATAAATGTCGAGGCCGTAAAAAGGGGCTAGCTTCAAAAACAAGCTGATTTGAAGAATTTTTTCAGAATATGAAGAACATAGACTGACAGAGGGAGGTAATTTTTAGTAGAAGCATATCAATGGTGAATTAAACCAATATAAAGGTGAAGTCTTACACCTAAGGTAAATTAGGCTTTGATAGATCAAAGGTGATCTATCAACCAGACTTTTGACTTATTTTGTGCCCAACTCTCTAGTATATATCCAAATTCAAGTGCCTAAACCCTAGGTCCCAGGGCGTCCAGAGTTATCTTGCCTATCTGTGGTTATTTGCTTTCCTTTTTATTCATGCAGATACTTTCCTGGGTGAACTGCTCATAACCTCTTTAGTAATACGAGTTCCACAAATCAGAAGTTCATCTAAACCAGAAAAACCTAAGTTTAATGGAATGCAATCATGGTTTACTGAACCCTGCTTGGTGGCAAGCCCTGTGATAAGTGCTGAGGCAACAGGCATGATGAGACATGATCCGTGCCCTATGTTTGCTTCCCCCTCTCACTGGTCCTAACCAGGTATCCACAAACCTTTTCTGAAAGGTAGAGAGAGAGTATTTTAGACTTGTAGGCCTTAAGGTCTCTGCAGTGGGGCCACGAAAGCAACCACAAAAAGTACACGAATGGATGGGTGTGGCTGTGTTCTAACGAAACTTTATTTACAAAAGCAGACAGCAGTGTGCGTTTGGCCTGTGGGCTGTGGTTTGCAGACCCTTGCTCTTACCATTTCTGGGTGGTGCCTCAAGCCACAAGCTGGACCCCAGTTTGCACAGCACAGTGATGGTCATGGTGTTAACTGAGAGTCCATCAGCACCTGTGGGCCTGAGATTATAATGTAGAAATCTTTCCATCCTTTTAGTCAGTAAGCAATAAATTAAACATACAATTTTCTCTGCCCTCCCCTTCAAAGCCCCATTCAACCACCACCCTGCTCCAGCAGAGAAAAGGATATGTGTTTTGACTTCCTCCCTAGGGAATGGTTAGGAAAAGAGAGACTTTCTGTATAGCACTGTCTTCTCAGATGAAAAAGGGCTCCATTTTAGAAGTGCTATAAATGAAAGAGAAAAGAGAATGACAGCACCATTCATTTGAAAAATTAATTGAGCACCTGCTATGTGACAGGTCCTGGAAGATAGGTCTTAAGGAAGAAGTGGCAAACAAAACACAGGATCTGCATCACTTATAAAGCTTGGAATATCACTAGGAGATGTACAATCAGTAGATGAACATAAAAAGTATAAATTATTACTAATTATATGTGGAAATTAATAATCTGAAAGAAAATCACAGGATGTTATGAGAATAAATAATTGGATGAACCTTATGAATCTGGGGGTCAAGGAGGCCTCTCTAAGGAAGAGATCTTTAAAGTAAGAACTGAAAGATGGGTAGAAATTAGGTGAGGAGTAGGTGATGGGAAAGACCACAGGTTGGAAGGGCATCACTTGCCAAGGTTTGTGAAAGTTCTGAGGCAAGAAGGAGCTTGGCTTGGTCTAGGGATTGGAGGAAGGCCAATGAGACTGCAGCATAGAATATGAGGAGGTGACTGAAAAAAATGAAGCTGGAGAATTGTAAGGATGAGACCACAAGCCTAATATAACTTCTTCAGTGTTCTGTGTTGTATCCTAAATGCAACGAGACTACATTGAAATAATTTATGAAGGGAGTGGCATGTTTACATTAACATTCTTAAAAGATCATCATTCTGAGTATTCTATAAAATATGCCTTCAAAGGGAAATTTGATTAAACCCATTCTTCACCTTCCTCCTTCCAGCACCTTCTCTGGGCAAAGTACCTTTAGCAGCTGCATCCAGAGCAAGGTGATAGGTAAAGGGAGAAAGTCATATCTCCCTTCCTGTGGTTTACTAGGTGTCCATAAACAAACTGGGAGACATTTATCACCGTAAATTGGCCTCCCTGTGCAAAAACACAATACTAATGCTATGTACAAATTAAATACAAAAATCAGAGTACCATTAATGAATCATAGAATCACTACATGAAATAATTACTTTAAGATTCAAAGATAAGATGGTCTGGACAGTGAAAGCAGGGAACCAGAGGTGGAAACTCCCTTGAAGAGGATTCTGCTAACCCAATGAAAGGCATCAGTGAAGAGGGTGGTAAAAATAGAGGTAGGGTAACAATTCAGATATGGAAGACAACTTAGAACACATGCACGCACACACACAAATACTGACATGCACACACAATCTGCTGGGCAGAAAGCTTCTCATCGTGTCTGCAATAGGTCTCCATTTAGTATAAACATCCTGCAAGATCAGGGTGAGAAAAGGAGGAAATTGACAAAACCATCGGGCATCTGCTACTGAGCATATCCAGAGAAAGGACAGAGTGTGGTTGTTTGGAATGCCTCGCGAGTGTCACCTGACACTTTTAGACTATCCCTAAATGAATCGTTCTACATCTATCTCTCTGCACTCATGCACGTGCGTGTGTGTGTGTGTGTGTGTGTGTGTGTATTAGTATGTATAAATATACAAAGACACACAGTCAATATCAGGTAATTTCATAGTGGTGACAGAGCCATATATCCAGGTTTAGAGCTGTAACTTCAGCTATATAGTGTATGAATGCCTCATTGGGCTCATGAATGCCACATACTCTCCACTATTTATTTACCAGCTTGTCAGAGTTATTCATCATATGCAGTGTCACAAAGCACATGGCCACATCTCATATGTCTGCTTCAAGGGCAGGACCAGTGTGACCTTTGACTTTTTGTTTTACAAAGGATAAAATCATTCTTTAGGAACATTGTCTATTTGCCCAGCTACCCAATCTGCTATTGAAAGAGTCTCAATTTTCTGCAATATTGCTTGTTAAATGTTTATAGCTAATTTTACAGTATAGGGCTAGGTGTCTGAATATTTTCAAATCCATTCTCTATTGGAACAGGTTTTAAACTGCTTCTCTTTTCATTATGTTTTATGAGATGAGACACAGAAAATAATGAAGTGGCTTAGGAAATTCTTTTTCTTGGCTGATTAAAAACCCCTGTAATACAGAAGAATAGAAAAATGCTCCCAAACATCCTCTGAGTTGGAAGACGTGTTACACATTTGTCTGTCACTTATTTCTCTTCCTGAAGCAAATATTAACCAGTAAAAATTGAATGCCATTTGACTTCACTCCCTTTTGCTTTGGAAACCTATGGCCAACCGCACTCAAGGGGAGTCAGCATGCAGAGTTTCTGGGTAGTATACAAGCTCTACAGGAAGTGGTGGAATCCCAAATGTGGGTTGAAAGGTTCAAATCATAGCCAAGAAAATAACTTCATCCACTGTCAATAGTCAATATCATTTAAATCTCTGGAAATCTTATGAAAAAAAAATTAAAAATAATGGCTTTCTTTAGAGGTCCTATCCACAGTCCTTTCTGCAGCCAATGATACAGAATACTACATTTGTAGATAAGGAAGGAGAAAATCATAATGCCCAGTAGAAGGAAGAAGTAATTTTATTATCTGGCAAGATAGTGGCTTCATCATTAAAAAATTCAACCAACTAGAATACAACGTCCTTTGACCTAGCAGATAAAAGGTCAGACAGCAATTTTGAATAATAAATGAGACCTGTTGACCTCATGACCCAAATCTGGCAGGGTGAGTGTTTCCTCTTTCAGCAGATGCTGATGGCAGACACACACACACAGACAGCTCAGCTAATGAGCTGCCGCAACCCAGGTTGTAGGTGCTGCAGCATTTTAGTGTTATGTAGCACAGGAGAGAATAGGTTTCTAAAGATGTTGTGTCTTGGAAAGTAATATTTATAGAAATATTGCTGTTGTTGCTTTTAAGGAGACTCCTTTGCAGGTTCCTCATATTTTAATTTAGCTGTTAAGTTTAGTAGAAATCTAAGCATTGGTCAAAGTTTTTCTTCTATGATTTCCTTTATTGTTTTAGCACTGGTAAAAACTAAAAGTTCCTGTTACTACATGTATTTTGCTTATATTATCAGCAAGATGATTTTATGAGAATTTGCTGACCATAGCAACGAACCTACTTATCTTTTAAAGATGTGACTCTTGCCCTTCATTATACAGCAAATAAATAAGGGATTTAGATGTACATTAAATTATATAGATATTTATGATATAGTAATTAGTTTAAATGTTTAAGTTGATTTGCATAACAAAGTGATATAATCCAGAACTTTTGAAATTTTCAACAAAAAATGAAAACAAAAATATGCCTTTAAACTAATCTACCCTTTTAATTTTAATCTTTATAATTTTCATTACTGTTTTCAGGAAAAATTAGCTGTTACAAAGTCAACTTGGTAAATGTTTACATTCTTTTAATATCCTAAAATATGTCTAATTTTGACAGCTTTGATTAATAACTTGTATAGTGCATTTAATTTGTGTTTACTTGGTGTTGTTTTAAATAAAAAATATAAGGAGCCTGGCTAAATTCTAGTTTAGCTAATTACATTTATCTTGCTAGGTCTCCTTTCCAATTTCAACTGAATATGATATTCTTCTTCACTCTTCATATTAAACTCTTGCCAATTTCTGAATTGCAGAAGGGATATTTAGCAAAATAACATTATATATCTCTCCACTTGCAATAATATAATACAGATGAGTAGGGAATATTTGGAACCAATTTTCTGTTTTTTATCATAAACTGGAAAAAAAAAAAAAGGCTGGGCATGGTAGCTCACATATGTCATCCCAGAACTTTGGGAGGCCAAGGCAGGAGGATCACTTGAGGCAGGAGTTTGAGACCAACCTGAGCAACATAACCAGACTCTGTCTCTACCAAAAACTAGAAAAATTAGACGGGCATGGTGGTGAGCACCTGTAGCCCCAGCTGCTCTGGAGGCTGAGGCAAGAGGATTGCTTGAGCCCAGGAGTTTGAGGTTGCAGTGAGCTATGATGACAACACTGCACTGTAGCCCAGGCAACAGAGCAAGACCCTGTCTTAAAAAAAAAAAAAAAAAGAAAAAAGAAAGAAAGAAAGAAAGAAAGAAAGAAAGAAAGAAAGAAAGAAAGAAAGAAAAGAAAAGAAAAACCTTAACAATGGAGGATTTGGAGAAACCCTCCGCACATATTCATCGCAATTCCCCATACCTTTCAAAACTGGAAAGACAAAATGGCAGCCAAAGCTGGTTGTTGTTCAATTGACTTCAAGCTTATTCAACTTGGTTTAACTGAATAAATGTACATAGAACACTTTTGGTGTGCAGGGTCCTGGTAAGCATTGTTGTGTTATATGAAAACATTTTGCTTTCTGCATATTGAACTTTTCCACGAAGTCACGACTTTTCCAAAGTAAAAGCATTTGACCCAGATTTATGGTGAAGTCACACATTAATTAATAATATGGAATACCACTGCTACATATACATACACTGCTGCACTGTGATACAGGAGAAGAAAGGAACTGAGTTTGCAGGGAGTAAGGAGAATTAAATGACACATTATGAGTATTGTGGAGCACTTTTTTTCCCATTAAAGTGCTTCACATTTATTTTCATTTTAGCCTCATAACTCACATGGAATATATGCAGTTTTGTGCTGGTAAATGTTTAACAATCTGCTCTTAGAAAAATACAAATCTGAAAAAGCATACAAACAAAAACCCTAATTTGTACCATTTGCCGATTTTTATGGTGTGAATATTCCCACCAGAACCAATTTCAAGCTACCAAAGTGATGTCACTAAACACAGAGCTGGGAAGAGATGCCCACAATTGGCTCTCGTGCATGAGCTGGTGCTGGCTGGCTCCACCGCACCAGTGGGTACAGAGTGGGTATTAGTGTCTTCGTTTTGGAGTTGAGGTCACTGACGTGGAGAGATGAAGGGTTCTCATCTGAGACAGAGAGGTAAAGAATAGCAGGGGTGGTACTAGACACCTTTTATTACCGAGTTCTGAGTTTTTCTCCTCTTTCTACACTGTGAAGCCATTTAGGACAACAAGGATGGAAGAGTGAGCACTGGAAGAGTAAAGAAACTGTGCACCCACTCAGGGAAGCACATACACCTTCCACAGAGGACAGAGGCAGGGCAGGCCTGGACCTCAGGGTAGAGGCAGACACAAAGGACAGGAATATCGGGAAACAAAGATGCAGACAAAGAGGAGAGAGGAATACAGGGAGCTGGGAAGGAATGGGAAATGTGTAGAGGGTGGGGGGAGAGAGAGAGAGAGGAGAGAGACAAAACAGAGAGAGAGAGAGAGAACACCTGTGAGTCCTACAAGAACAAAACCTACCTACTTCAGACTCCACTTGTACCAAATCCCTTTGACTAGATTTTCCTCCTTTTCCTGAGTAAGGACAGTTTTGCCCTTATCTAAATTTAAGCAAGTAATCATTAGAATGAATATACTGAATGCACACAGGTCTCTCTCTGAACTTGCCAAGTAGTTCTACATTCCTGGCCATGCAGTAGTAAATGACTGCCAGTAACAGGTGCATCCTGGAATAACGTCTGTCTTCCCTGGGGTCCTTCTTTCTCCTATGATGCTCATCGGAGGTCGTAAACCAAATGAACCAGTTTGTGAGGCGTGGAGGTGTGAAGGCAAATGGTCCAATATACTTATTCAAAAATAAAACTAAACAAAAACAGTTTAACAAGACAATAATTAAAATTGTTTTCATCTGGCAGAGCTGGAAGACAAATCTGGTCTAATGTCTGAATATCATATAGATAAACACAGTTTCATTTAGTAGATTGTGAAAACCAGTTGAAAAATTCCACATTAAATGTCGAGAGCAGGTGTGAGGAATCTCTTGCCTTTGACTTAATTTCATCTAGGCAATAAGGCAGAGTAAAGATAATATCCTGATTTATTCCTATATTTAGTAGAAGGCAATGTGTAGCCATGATATATCTATATGTCACAAGTTGGGCTAATAATTCCATAACTTTATCTCTCTTTTTTTTTTTGGATATACAGGTCAAAGATACTTAATACAAAAATCTGAAATCTGAAAGGCTCCAGGTTCTGAAACTTTTGAGTGCCCACATGACACTACAATTTACTCTGAACACATTATTTTTTCACTATATTAATGGTATGTCATATTTTACTGTTAAGTAATACCAAACAACCACAGATTATTCACAGGGCTGAGACAGTGACAACTTTGCTTTCTAATGGTTCAATGCACACAAACTTTGTTTCATGTGTAAAATTAATAAAAATGTTATATAAAATTACCTTCAGGCTATGTGTACAAGGTACATATGAAACATACATAAAATTCATGCTTAGACTAGGATCCCATCCCTAAAATATCTCATTAGGTATATGAAAATATTCCAAACTCCAAAAAAAAAAAAAGAAAAATCCAAAATCTGAAACACTTCCAGTCCTAAACATTTTGGACAAGGGATACTTAACCTGTGTATCAGTTTTCTCTTTTTGGATCCTTTTCTTCTTTACCGCTTTTATCCCTCTTCCTTCATGTTGTAATAAATGTATTTCTTATTTGTAGTATTCTTTGTAGTTTCCTCATCCCTGTTAATATAAAAATCTATCCTATGGTTTATGTTTTTCTCAACTCTTCTACTCTTCCACCCTATCACCCACAATGCAATTAAACTAAAATGAAGTATGATTTATTTGTTTTACATTCAGACCGCTCATTTAATTATTTTGCTAGGTCTATAGTTTACAATTTTTTTAAAAAATGTTTCCCAGCCCTTCAATGTAGTATTTGCAAAGAATACAAAGGGTTTTATACTCATTACCTAAAAAGTCCTATGGTACTCCTTCAGAAGAAAGGGGCTATTATATTCATTTTACAAAATAAAGACAAAAGGAATGAGGCAATTTTTTTAAATAAATAGCAAAATGAACTGAGGCTTGAATCTATATTTCTATATTATTATTCTATGCTATGTAGCTATACTACACTGTTTCAAAATCAAAATATACACCATAAATTTTAAACACCTTTTCTTTGAAGATAAACATTTGGGTGAGAATGTATTTCATCATTTCTCTATGAAGAAAACAAATAATAATGCTCTATTTGCCAATGTAAATGTTTCATTGAGGTATAATGAAGAGGAAAATATATAAATGAGGCACATACAATATCTATCCCTTGGAGAAAACATTTTACTAGCAGTCAGATAATGAGATTTAGTAACTGAGTATCAGGATATGGATTATAATGATGAAAATCATTAGCATAAGAAAAAAGGTAAGTTAGAGTATTGTTTTTAGAACTAGGGACTCATGTTCCCGTCCTCATTTTAGATTTTATTATGTTGCAAAGAAATCACTTTTTCCCCCAATCTGTTACTTCACAGAATTCAAGTGTTTCTAGAAGATTGTCTATAGTTGGGTCAGGAAATCAGCAGGGTGACATTCAGCAGTGTTCGTGTACATGGATGGATGGAACTGACTTATCAACTGTCACCATATCACCCAAATCATCCATGTGAAGAAGGCTGACTGGGCACCAACTGGCAATTATCTGGTGAACCCAGCCTAGTAAACTGCCTAGACTGATAAAAGTTCAAAGAATACATATAATTGCATTGGAAAATCACAGAGAATCCTCTGTGATGATTCAAAATGTAATATCTTAATGGATTCAATCCACAATAGCAGGCTCATCAAGTCATCTAAGACAAAAAATACACATTGCTATTACAGGTATTCTTTAACTTGATTCAGAACAGAGCATAAATCTGGCTTTTAAAAAAATGTGAATTATTGGTATATGTAGAAAGGTTACACCCTCACTAATGTCATATAATACACATTACACATACAGTACACATACATATACGTTCATTACACACACACATACAATAACTTGAATAAAGAATTCAGGTTATTAGAGCAACAATGAAAAGGAATTTCACTCTGAATAGACAAAAAAGAAAAGAGAAATAAAAGGTTTATTGACAGTAGGAATTTGACTTCAACAATTAAACAATGAATGTTGCCAAGGTTGACTTGGCCAGAATAAGAAACTGCACTTTAAAAGGTAATTTACTTTATTAGTTCTTAGTCTATCAGGCTTTCCAGAGGGCTCAGATGCCAAGAGGCAGTGCCACAGCAGTCAGAGCAAAATGAACAATTACAATGTCATTACACTTAGCTTTCTAAGGTTAGAAAGTTCGTGCCTGTTTTTTAAGCAGAAGGAGCAGCGTTGTGTTCAGCATTTATTATATTTTCCCGAACTTTCAGATTATCTTAGAGAAACAAGTTGATTGCTGCTTTTAGTATGATAATAAAAATATCTAAAGTAGGGAGCACTATACGTCGACTTATTTTGTGTGAGCTGAAGGATCCCTCAGACATTAAGATGGCTAAGAGTTCTGTCTCACACGCCACATCCAAAATGATTATAGTGACTGCACGGAAGGGACATGAGTCCCTAGTTCAATACAATACTCCAACTTATGTTTTTCTTATGCTGATGATTTTCATCATCATAATCCATATCCTGATACTCAGGCACTGAATCTCATTATTTGACTGATGGTAAATGTTTTTTTCCAAAGGATGGACATTGTATGTCCAGAAGATTCTAATGTTGTATCTGGATGCAGCAAGAAACAATGCCTTGATTTATGAGCCATGTCTGTCAAAAGCTAGGACTGGAGAAGCAGCAGCTCACATGGCACCTTTTGTGTTCTTGTGTAATGAGATCTGGGCTGAGGTCAAGAGAGATGAGCCCTGCGAACCTGGGAAAGTGACCATCAACCATCCTGAGGCTCAGTTAAATGAAGGGGGTATTACTAGATAATCTCCAAGGCTCTCATTAGCCCAGAGATAATTTAATAGCACCTAATGTTTTCATGGAGATATTACAGTTCAAAAATATTTTTATATGTTAATTTCTTATATCATTATTACTAAGTTTTAGATAAAGACACCAACACTTAAAGTGGCTCACCACACTGCCTTATACATATACAAATGTACATTTCTGCAGATATGCCAAATACATTCCTTACATTAGTGCCTACCAAGTTGCCAAGTGCCAGTCCCCTGCATCTTCCCCTGGGGGCTTGCGCCCCTTGCCCCATGGCAGGGATCACTAATGTATCACAGTAGCCTTTCTTGCTGAGCCCAGACATGGTGTGAGATTTTGCAACACATCATTGGTGGAGGGGCTACCAGCTGATGGAACTCTCCATCAGGAGAAATCAGTCTCCTGGACTTACAAATGAAAAAGGCCCCCACCCAGAGCCAAAGCTTGAAGCCCAGAAGAGAGTAAACGAGCAGAGGCTCTTCCTCCTTTAGACCTTGCTGTACTGTTTTGTGGGTCATGAAAACAAATGAGCCAAGCCACAGTGTTGTCAATTGAAAGCATTCAAGGAACAGCTTATTGCCTTTGCTGTGACTGGCTTGAACAAAATAGACAACCTTAGCATATGAACCTGAAGAAAGAGAATGCTTCCAGTATCTTCAGTGTCGTATTTGGATTGTAGTGAATAGTGGGTAGAAATGACTTCTTCATTTTTGTTGAAACAGTGGCAAGGGTGGAACCATGGGGAAAGCAGGATACAGCTCAGAGCAAGGGCCAATCCACTATCTTTCCGCAGAACACTGATACCACTTCTCTACTGTAAATGTGTCCTAGAATCTACTGTTCATTCTATAATGGAAATTTATGGATTCCAATATTAATTTTAATGTTTTATCCAATCTTAATGGCAAACTATTATCCTATAGTGGTATATCTTTAATTGTCCACATTTAAAACGTTTCCCATGACATATTTGATTCCAGGTTGCCTTTTCCCATCACCTAGCAGTTTGGGAGGATTGATCCAGCGGACCCCAACTGCTCAAGCCAAACAAAATCAGAAGTATAGCATAAGGTGGCCCTGATATTTAAAAACAAAACAAATTCTGAAAAATGTGCTCTAAAGTAAATACCATGTATCAAATTTCATTAGACAATTGAAACTTCATTAAATATTATCCCATAGATACTAAGCCCTATCTTTGATCTTTAGGGAAATGGCTTAGAGGTGCAGTGAAGGAGGAGCAAGATTATTTGATTATGTCTCAAAATGATGATTTAGCAAATCAACATTCCATTAAAGTATGTTTAATGCAATGTTGAATTGATTTCCTAATTTAAAATTTCAAAAAGTTAAAGTCCACTCACTAGGTTGCTATATAAGAGAGGACCCTGTAATGTATTCCAAAACCTCATGTAGCTGATTTCTTGATTTTATGTGCAACTTTTTCCTTCCGATCGAACCAACGACTGAGGCTGGCTTATTCTGACTCACAGCAGTAAATGACACCTGGCTTTTGATTTCATTTGTTTGACAGGATTTTTAGTGAAGCCAGAAATGGCTTCAGAATAAAAGTCTCTTACTGAAAGTTTATTTTTTTTGAACTTTTAAAAAATGAGATTCTATTTCTTAACTTACTCCATTTGCATACTTAAAATGTGTATGACTTTTATTAAAATCCACATTTTTGGTGAGTCGAATAATCTCAGGCATGCAGACAAGCAGTAATCTCTTCAGTCATCAATGTATGAATCAAACCTAAGTATTTAGTCCATAGAAATATAACCAAAAGGCAATATCAACCTTAAATGGTTATTTACTTATAACTTGCTAATGTACTTTTCCCCTTGAGTGTGAGCACTTTCTTTAGGATTGAAAAACATGGATTTTGCTATTTCCATAGTATTCCCTTTTTCTTTTAGCCATGGGCTAGAAAGGAAAGTCTTCCTTCCCAATATGAACAATCTTTAATCACGATAAATGCATGGATTTTTTTTTTTCAAAAGTACAATGAAAGTTTAAGAAAAAACATGCAGGTTTTCATTTTTTTAAAAATATGTTTTTAACGATTAGGTGAAGACCAGCCTCCCCACTAGACTCTTGTTTTTCCTTACAGTATCTGTAGGCAAAGCTCATTTGCAGACAGCTGCAATATGAGCTTCCTTTCCTGGCCCTGTCATTGACCTCCAACCTGATCTGAAAGAGCCACCTTCTTTCAAAGTGAGAAGTTATTCATTTACCATAATAGCTCTATTCTAGGCCTCCTTAGCAGAAACTAGCAATTGTGCCCAGATAAGAAGGTTTTGTGATCCTGACTACTGTTCTTACACAAGAAGACAAAATCACTAGGAAATTTCCGTTCCGATGGCCACAGTAGGCAGCCATAAAGTTGGCGTTTAAAACTATGGCTTCTGTGCGGTGATCACAAAAAGAGAAAGGAAAATCATTAGGAGTTTGCACTTGCTCTGGTTATGTACTAGGGTTTGTCAGTTATGCTCTCTTAACTAGACAGCTTGTTCATTGAGCAAGAGCTGCTACGTTAGAAGTCAGCTGACAGTCTGCTGTGTGCGACTTTAAAATAAACCACTTTATGAAAGAAGTGAGAAATAGGAATGATAAGCCTATTGGATAATCATTAGAAATAAATAAAAAGCCTTTGATACACGCAATTAGTCACAAGCATTACAAGTTGAAATGCAGTCCAGTGTTAAAGAGACAGTTTAGAAGCACATGGCACATTTATCACAGCTCCACAGACAAGTTATTGAGCTGTCTGTGAAAAAACAGAGCCAAACAGGAAAGCTTTCAGCAGTGAGCAGCGGTTGAGGTCCTTGATTGATAGAGCTAGATGATGCAAAGCTGTCCGATGGCTTTCTGCAAAATAAAGCGAAGGTAACTCAAGGTCTTTCATGGCGCTCTCTGACCACAGATGAACAGCTACTTTATTATGGTCCCGATTGAGGTTGTGCCTTATTCCATATTCTGCTACTTTCTGATGCACACGGTTGAGTTGGCCAGCTAGCCACTGTGTTTAACATAAGGGTCTGCCACCTTTACATTAAAAAACAACGACACAACAAAACAGGCTCACTATAAAGGACAGGCTACTGCAGTGGTTAAAAGCTCATATTCTTCACTCGTCCTTACCAGCAACTCTCTCAACTGCCGGGATGTAAAGGAAGAGTGCTATCCTAGGCTTTCCACGCTGACCCACTGCTTTCTTCATGTGTGTGTTCTAATTTCAAAGACTCACAAGCCAGGATGTTCAGTGCCATGACCCCAATATACACGGCAAATTTTTTTCAAGAATTGAGATGCTGTACTTATGCTTATTTTCATTTTGTGCTGTAAAATAGGGGATGAGTTTTAAATAGGCTACCAATACCTTTAGTAGTCTTGTTTAAACTCTTTGGTTGCTTCTAGTAGGTTTCAGTGAATGAAAGTTGTTTTGCTAATGAGTTTAACAGAAAATAGTATAATGTTTGACCTTCTTTTTAGTTTAATTCTTGTCAACTACATTTAACCTCAAAATAACCACTCTGCATTCTTCTAGAATTATTCTTATTTGTGTCTTCCAAAAAGAGGGGGAGGGAGAGAGAGAGAGAATGAAAGAGGACAAAGAAGTCTTACTCTAGAATCATTTAAAAAGATTATGTTCTTCTACTCTTTCTCTTTATACGTCATTCCCAAACAGAGTTCACTCTCTCTAAAGATATTAGATATTACCTTAGTCCTCTGAGATTAGAATACCATAAATCTTCAAGTTATATTCCTTTCTTGGCATTTTAGAGTTGTATTATTTGATTTTGAGTATCATAAACTGCATTATTCAGAACACTTGGAATTTTACCTTTAATAAATAAGGCAATTGGTATAGCACATTCAACAAAAACGACTTCATCTGAAATTAATTCTGATGAGGATATATTTATTTGTTAAACATAAATGTGCCACCCAGGATCTAATATTAGATCTTCTTCCCCTCCAAAAAATAAGAAATTACACTCTATTTTTAAATTTCCTAAGAAAGAAAACAAAGGTATTGAAAGTTTTTATTCTGTCCAGAACCTAAATCCATATCCCAAATATAAAAATGTAAAACAAATTAATTATTAAAAAATTAAAACATAAGATAGTTTTACTTTGCTTAAAGCTACCAGCAATGAAGATACTCCCCCACATATAACGAGTACATGCTTTGCTGAATTCTGGTTCTATTTCCTCTTACAACTAAATGGGGGGAAAGGATTCATTTCTCCCTAGAAACTCACATATTTCCCAAACCTGAATTCCTTGTTATCCAACGGACCTGCCGCCTGGGAAATTCTTAGACTATCTCAGACCTCACCCTGCAAGAGTACGAGCTGGCATTTTAACAAGTTCCCTGGGTGATTCGTATGCACATTCAAGTTCGAAAAGCCCTGCTTTCTTGCAGTACTTCTAAACCCTGTCTGCATTTTAGGTTCACCTGAGGACCTCTTAAAATATATAGATGCCAGCACCCCACTATAGACCAATTAAATCAGAGTTTCTGACAGTAGGGCTCAAACACTTGCATTTTTAAAAGCTCCCCAGGTAATTCATGTGTGCTTCCAAGAATGGGGACTACCACTTTAATCAAAGCTACGTAACCTGTTTTGTTTACCTTTTTACAGTAGCCACTAGGAAGCTCAAGTAGTTAACATGAATCTTTTTAGGTAAATTATAATATTAATTATTTTATATTAAGAACAACAAAGTTAAAATGAATACATACATATCTCATGCTAGTCACTGCACGAAACTCTTTCTTATAAATTTTCTCATTGAATGCTCAAAACAAGGTTATTCTTCCCATTTTACATACAGGCAAACTGAAACTAGGAGGGGCTGAACAAATTGAGCAAAGTCAGATAGTTCATTAGTAGCAGAGTGTCCAGGGATTAAAGCCAGCTGTGTTGGACTACAGTGCTTACACCCTTAAATCTTTGTTACACTTTGTGTATTCAATTTTGCAGCTTTTCCAACCTGTAGATTAGTTTTCTCTTAATTACCTCCCCTCCCCAATTATTCCTTAGTTCCTAGCTTTGGTTTGGACTCTGGAATAAGTGAGTCTCAACCTCTGGTGTGAATTAGAATCAACTGGAGAGTTTGTTTAAACACAGGTTGCTGATTTAGTAGGCCTTGGATGCAGACTCAAGAATTTGTCTTTCTAAAAAGTTCCCAGGTGATGCTGATGTTGCTGGTCAGAGACCAAAACCAAGCTTTAAGAATCGGGGGGGCTAGATTAATGGTAATGGATTTTATTATGTTACCTGTCTTAGTCATAAGTTTCCTCAAGTCATTTATGTAAATAGAAAAGTTATGTAAAAATAAAAGCAGGAAAGAAGAGAAAGAGGGATGATGATATATAAACTATGTTAATTAGAATTGATAACAAAACTTCAAGTAAGAAGTGATTTCCTATTCCTCTGCTACAAGCCTTTCCCAAGAGATAAATGGACTTCAGCATTCTTTTCTCCAAAACGCTATAATTAGACGTGGTATGTGATGGCAGGCAGTGCAAGTATTCTAAAAGTCAAAGAAACTTACATTACGACATTGTTTAGAAAATAAATGAGCAATGATGAACAATTTTAAGGTCTTCTATGCTTTGTGTTTCCTAAGTTACTTAAATCATATCAAGATATATTTAATTATTCCATGAAATGTTTTGCTTGAAGTTATAAATTACAGTGTCTAAAACAATAAAAGCAAGGGAATTTCGTTAAATTTATCTCAGTGATTTATGCTCTTAGTGCAAAATTGACAATTTAAGATATACACTTGGTTTTTCCTCATCACTTCTGTAAAAAAAAAAATTCCCATATAACAAAATTATAGCTAGGAAGATTGCCCTAATTGTGCTGGAGACTGGTCAGCTGTGATTCAGAGAGTAATATTTACATGAATCAGTTTCAGCAAAGACAGATCTTTGGAACTTTATGATTTTTAAGTTAACAAGCAGACTAATTTCTTAAATTAAAAATTAGGCACAAAATGTGCAATTACTTTAACAATCTCCTTCTCTTCCTAGCCTGAGTAAAATTTAGAAGAAACAAATTGCATCTTTCACTTATAACTTCAATGACATGTACTTTATTTTGAGCTGCTAAAATAAAGAAAAGCAAGATGTGCCTGTTATAAGAAAGGCATTTTAAAAATGTTCATTAAAACTCCCCCGTCTAGGTTTGAAGTGAAGCTGTTTGCTAAATGATTAATCTCATAATAGGAACGTCAGCAGGAACACAATTCTTAAGATTTTTTTTTTTAAAACTGTGAAATACTGTTCTTGCAGAAAGTTGGTTGGATGACATAAAGAACATGGGCTTGCCTATCACCCTGATTACTTGATGTAATAGTAAGCAAGCTTAAGTGAACTGTGTGTCTTCAATCTTTCCAATCACTTAGGGACGGGCATCAGAGCTCCCCATCCATCATCCCTGGCCTGAAACATACGGTGCATCAGCAATCTTGGGCTGACCTAAATGATAGTAAAAGCCGCTATGCTGTTCACAATAAGAAATTGTTGTCCACTGAATTACAGGTTTGTGATTAGATTGCTAACATGGCCAACTTGATGTATAAGTGAAGTGACCAGGGAAGATATTCTTTAGGATCTTCTGAAGATTAATTTATACCCTTGAAATGTAGACCAATCACACAGTCAAAAAATATGTCAAGGTATTTTTCTTATAACCAAGAAAGCCCAGCTGTTATAACAGTCATTAATTTATTTCTGGCATCTTTATCTGCAACAGAATTTAATAAACAAGAGATCTAATGGCTATCATCTTGGCATGACTAGAATGGCCCAGTATGATAATTAATTTTTTGGAGCAAAATTCATATGAGCAATAGTTATATGCTGTTAGGAATATAAACCTTAAATGTCAACTGTTTCTTATAACTTAAAGTTTTACATTTAAAAAAATTTAAATCTGCCAAAATGCCTTATCTAAAATTCCTCGTTGTGTACTATGCTCTCTTAGAACAGTGTCTAAAAATATCATGCAAATTAGCTGATGAACATGCCATGTATTATTTCTTTTGTTTCCTTTCCTGAGATTAAAAGAACTTGACTTTGAAATTCAAATTTAAAGAAACTATCTCCAGGTCAGCTACATAGCCCTGAAAGAACATTGGCACAGGAACTAGGACACTTGCTTTCTACTCCAGGTTCTGTGTCTAAATTTGTTGTACAACCTTAGGCCACTTGGCTGCTCTAACCATTAGTATCCAACATTTGGTATCATAGGAATGATATTTGCTAGTCTATCTAAAGTCTTATTCAGGAGGATGACATTCATTCCTTTCATTCCTTCAACATTTACTGAACACCCCTATTTTCCAGTCATATTGATAAGTGTGTAAAATGATGAAGACACTAGTTCTGATGACAGCCTAGTGAAAGGAGGCAGACAGGAAAGGGCAACAGTAAGCTCAGTGTGCAGAAAAACTACCCCAAAATGAAAATTCTGGGGATCGCAAGGGCAGATTCTGAGTCAACAGGTATAGCGCTGTGCTTGGATAAATACCCTTCTAATGCGTACTCCAGATGATCCTACTGCAGGTATGGTCTAAAAGAGAACTTCCTAAGTGTGAGGAATTGGTGCTGGGTGCTTTGGGGTATATAGGAAAAACATTTCACTCAATTCTAAAACCCTGGAAAAGGTTTTGGGAAAAATTGCAAAAAAAAAAAAAAAAAAAAAAAAAAACACAAAACTTCAGGAGCACATTCTGGGCACAAAGGAGGGAAGATTGGGGAAAGTGTTCCCAAGAAGGGAAATGCATGGAGAAAGAGAGCCCTTGAGGACCTCGGGCAGCCTAGTTTAGAAAGCTCAAGAGGCAGAGACAAAAAATGCATTTTAAGAAGTTGGAAGGAGCCTATCTCTTTTCCATAAATTATTTTTGAACACATGTGCATGGAAAACAATGTATAAAGAGGATACACAATGAAAAGTTCTCCTTCTGTCTTCTCCCCAGCCTCCCATTTCTCTTTTGGAAGGAAAACACCATTAACAGTTTCTTGTGCATCTTTTCATAGATATTAAATGCACATATAAGAATGTACTAATATCTACTCTAAACACCTCTGTTCCAATAAATAAAAGACTAAGGTACACTATGCAGAGTTCTGTACCTTGCTTTTTTGATTTAATATATTTTGGATATTGAGCACATCTTCTAATTCTTTGTAAACACGTATGGTACTTGATTATATACACATACTATGGTTTATTTTAAAAGTTGTCCCCTAATAGACAATTAATTTATTTCCAATCTTTGGCACTTATAAACAATACTGCAGAGAATAAGCTTGTACCTGATTCATTTCAAACACATATGTTAACACATATATTAAATTCCAAAAATAAAATTTTTGAGTCAAGGGGTATTAGCAATTAACATGTTGGTAGATTTTGCCAAAATGCTCTCCACTGAGGCTGTACAATTTGCAGTCTCATTTGCAAAGTACAAGAACTGCTTCCTTACTCTCAAAAAACGAGTTTGACTTTTATCTCGAGAACACTAGAGCGTGAATCAAGGGTCTTAAGAGTAGGATTGCCCTGATTAGGCTAAAATTTTAGAAAGCTATGCCCCACAGTGATGTGGAGAATGGATGGATTAGAGATAACCTGGTATGGATTATGTGGAAGAACAAGGATTTTTACTGAGTAGGTATTACATCCCAGACTCCCTGCTGAGCACTTACCTTGCATACTTCATTTATTTAACTTATAAAAGCATTAACAAGAAGCTATAGTTAGTGCTGATTTTAGACAAGAACAAAAACACAACAAAAACGAAACAAAACTGGGCTCATAAACTAATTACCTGTCCAAGTTCATGCAGGCAGTACACGGTAAAACTGGGGTTCAAATCCAGGGAAATATTAGTGTGAAGATAGTGCTTTTAACCACTACAATACCCCGTTTCGGATGGAGAGAGGCTGATGCATTTGAGATTTAGAAGAGAGAGAATTGACAGGATTTGGTAACTGACGGCATGCAGAGAACATAAAGACAAGGAACAGATCAGCCTTTTCTGTCGAGACTGGCAATCCAAGAAGATTTACAGTTGGAAAGCAAGGGGTGGAGGTAGGGGCCAGTTTGATTTTCAGTTTGAGGTGCCAGTGGGAGGTAGAGTGGAGGATGTGTCTACTGCCTGGGAGTCGGGAAAGCAGTCTAGTCTAGGGGCGTACAGGGCACCCTCAGCATATAGCCACTGTGCTAGGGAAGTCCCCAGCACGCATGGGCTGACCTAGGGAGCAACATTTCAGGAACAGGCCAAGGATGAAGAGAATATAAAAGAGATGAAGAGTGAACCAAGAGATAAAAAGAAAGGAAGGAAAACCAGAAGCAAATGTTATCCTCAAACCAAATTTTTAAAAAAAAAATCACTTTGAACTACTTCACAAATCCATTATTAAGATCCCCCTCTTTTTTGTGATTTCTAAGAACTCCCATATAGCGTGAAAGTAATGTTCATGAAATATTCCCCAAACACAGGAAAGAAGATGTTCCTGAAACATTCCCACCCATACTGTCTCGCAGAGGCGATAGTTCAGGGGAAAATCGCTTTCCCTAAGCTGGCTGAGCGTCCTGATACATTTCTTTAAAGCTCTAATAACCATACAGAAAAGTGTCAAATTGAGGATTTAAAGGCAACAGCCGCAGTCCCGGGAGAGCGTCTGGGAGTGATTCCTACGTACCTGACATGACTCAGAAGCAGCAGAGTCGGACTCAACGGCAAGGAGACTTCTCCCGCACCACCTCCTATAAATCTACAGAGGGCTACCAGGAGGTTTATGTGAGCTGTGTGTCCAACACGTGTTGGAAAATCAGTCTCGTTATATTTTCCCTGTAAATCCTTCCAGGAGTCCTCTAGGTTTAAGGGGGACCTTCACATTTGGAATCGAGAAATGAGTATAGATTTTCTGAGACTGCCCATTCTGTGCAATATGCGGTTCCTACCATATATTTGGGGGGAAGAATATGTAGGCGCTCTCAGTCAATGGATAGATTCAGTCTCGAGAAGTTCCAACAGGCCCAGGCTCCCCAATTTACCCCTAAGGGAAAAAAAACAACTTGTTTTTCAAAGGGACTAAATTCTTTAAACCTGGCTGGGGCTGCGCAATCTGTGTAGCATATCCGGTGTATGCTGTAACCTGGAAAGACGGGACTGATTTTCTGGTTTAGTTTATGGGATCAGTTTTGCAAATGACAAACGATACCTTCCATGTTAGCAAACCAAACTCCACTTCTGAATACACAAAAGCTGAAAATTATGATTGGACCAAAATATAGAATCTAAACGCTATTTTATGTGTTTTAAGCAGGTAGCTAGAGGAACAGAAGCTCTAAAAATTACATAAATAAAATTGTAATATTATTAAAATATTCTGAAACGCAATTAAAAGTTAGTGTGTACTAGTAATATTTAAGTCAAATTAATAGTTAATTTCTTAATAAAGTTTTAATTATTAAACCAAATTTTATGTTATATAAATAGATAAAAACAAATAATCGTTTCTAAGCTTTATTAGAAATGTCTTAAATTCAATATTCCTCCATTATATCAAGTTTTATATGGAACATTGATTGCTCCTTATCCTGAACATAACAAACATAGTTGCCTGAAACAAAAAAATATTGATTTTCTAGGATGTTCCAAATCAGGATTTGATTCCACCCCTAAGTTTATTTTTGTTACATAAACTCTGCTCAATTTCTAAATATTACTCAATGAATATCTGATTTTAAAAAATAGATGGTGATTTAAAAAAATTTATATCAAATTCAAGAGGATTTTTTACCATTTAATATGTGAATCACATATGTGGGGATCACATACATGTACCAGCATCATCCACAGCAGAGCTTTAAAGAACAGCTCCTTTTTAAGCACACGAGCCTTTGTTTTTAAGGACCCTTAAGAGATTCAGAATAGTGAAATTCACTTCTATGGAGTGGAAAATAGGGATTTTCTAGCCAATCCAATACCGCAAAACAGTGACTTTGGCTTAGTGACAGACACTACTTGAACAACAATGACAGGGAGCTCACTACTTAATGAGGCAGCCTGTTCCATCACTCAACAGATCTAGGAGTGTGAATATTTTCCTGTAGATACTATACAAAAATCCGTTTCCCTGTATGTTTAGTAATGTTCTTTTCTATGGCTTCTGGAACAGCTCCAACAGTCTTCCCCATTTTCACTAGGGTGGTCACTAATCACGTCTCCTATGCCAACATTTTATTTTTCGAGGCAGAATATTCCCATTTCCTCTAGTCACTTTCCATATGAAAGTTCCTCATCAATTCCTGCTCTAAAAGCACTACTGATCATCTCTAACAGGACTATAGACCATTTCATTCACCTATCACACAACTCTATTTGTAGGGTTTTATTTCCTATGAGTGAAACACTCAGCTTCTGTCAATATAAACATACATTACAAGCCTATATAACTTGAACACACTATTGGTATATACAAATCTCTGTTGTCTTTTGGAGTTTACCATAAAGAGTAGGGGAAAATTTTAATTATGATATATTTAAATTGTGAAATAATGTTTAATTGAACCATTTGTCTTAGAGTAATTGGGAGAAATGGAAGAACTCAAGAGTATTTAGGTATAGTGGGAAGTTTTATTGAAAACATAATACAAGTCCAAGGTTTTCTTTCCTTTTTATAGGACTTATGGTCTGTTCCATTCTGCACATTGTGTCATTCTCTGTCTCTGCAGACCAGGCTTCAGTGCTTTATCACAGGTAGCCAGCCCATCCTTGTATTGACATAGTCATTCTTGTCTACATCAAATAGAAACCATATTAGGCCTTCACATTCTTAGCTTCCCATACCTGGGACAGAATATTTCATTTTATCCCAGGTCTCTACCCACCACTAGTAATATTAGAGAGGACCAGGGTCACAGGGTTACATGACCAGCAACTCCTTGTGGGTACAAGCTTTCCCAAAGGTTGTGGACAAGGTTGTGGGAGAAGGAAGCATTAGCCAGACAGGCACTCTGAGAGATGTAATATTTTTGAAGCACATGTCTATTGGCTAAAACACAGTATTAAATATAGAGACAAGGTTGATACCATCATAGAATAGCCATTCTATTCGGCCATTCTGAATCACCCATTCAAGTCAAGAGAATTCCATATAGAGGAATTCCATCTAATGTCCATTCATCAGCGTATATTTATTTGTGTTCCCAAGACCAAATGTTGAATGCAGTACCAGCAGCTACAAAGCACCTGAGTATCTTTAAAGAGGTACAGTTGCTGGACCTCTAATTGAGCCTTCTTCTCAGAACACTCAAGTTTGTTCTCACAAGATTAATGATCTCATTTATCACGCCCCCCCCCAGGATGTCATGAGAGTGAGAAAATATGATTTGCATTATTTCATATGCTATTATGTTTTTCTTTTGTGTTATTTGTTTATCTTTTCATAGGCAGTGAATCACAAAAACAATTAACGATGAAAACAAAAAACATTTAAAGTATTAATAGGTGGCCTTTGTGGTCCTCAGTGGAAGGTCTGTAAAAGTCCTTCACACACAACAGTGCAGTAGGAGTGAGGTCATATCGTATCAAAGACACTATGCTTTTGTAGGCACCATGCAGTACAACAGATACCTTGAATTTATTCCTCTTATCTAACTGAAATTTTGTATCCTTTGATCAACATCTCTTCACCACCCCCACTCACTCCCAGTTGGATATCCAAATAAAAGAAAACACTATTATGTTTCTATTTTGAATACCAGTGTCCTTAGAGTTGGGGTTGGGTGAAGGTAGAGGTGGCAAAATTTCAATCAGGAGTGTCCATTTCATGTCATGGATTCCAGCCTTCTATGATTTAAAGAAGGTGCCATTCAACTCTGATAGCAAATGTTGTATTAAAAAACTGTTTATCTGACTTCTGTCACATTCAAACATCTACTGATTTAACTTTGTTCCCCTAAGTTAAGGATCTCATTTGGTCCAAATAATACCCCCCGAATGTGTATGTGACTGTGTGTGTATATTTCCTTCAATCCAAAATATTAATTCTAAGATGTTATCAATTTTATATGTCATTAGGCAGAAAACAATACCACATCAGTTCACATTTTACATCAATTAATAATGACATTCACTTATTCATACAATATCCAATAGGATTTTCCAATATCCTAATAATGTTGGAGTCTAATTCTGCATGATTTCAGAGGCTAGGATTTTTCTCACTCATTTTGGTCATTGCCTTTCTATAAATGTCATTTGATAAATCGCTTTACATGGTTCATGTAATTTTAACTCCTTTATCAATTTCAACATCAACTGTTTCATTTGCATTTTCTGTTTGTTAATTTCCTGGTTTTGTATTTGTTTTTATTTCTTTAATTGATTGACTTATCCCAGGATATTAAATAGATCCTTTTGAAAGACAGCTGGAAACTTCCTAGTCCTTTATAATGCATAAATAGGTTATAGGGATACCACCACCTTGAAAATTTGATGATCTCATAAAAGATTTGCCCATTTCTACTGTCTTTATTTGCATCTCTTGATGTATGAAGGCAATCTTGTGTTGTTTCAGTTCTGTATCACAATATGATCCTTCCTAAGACATTTTAAGTGATAATTAAAAATTCAAACAATTTAAAATTTAGCAATAAGCAGTGCTACTAATGCAAATAATTTCAACTGATGTGAAGAATGAAGAGATTCCTTCTAAACATGGCTAAGTTCAATGCATAGGCAATGACAATCACTCTTTGGATGACTGGCAACTATCTTCTAACTTAGATTAATGCATTAATTCAACAAATATCAGTTTACAGCCTAATACTGACGAGCATTGACCTCAGCACTGAGAATATAGTATGAATAAAATAGATTAAATCTTCGCTGTCATTGACCTTCTGTTCTTCAATTATAAGAGGCACCCAGATTTCAGAAATGATAAAATATGAAGAAATATGTAAAATACGTATCTCAGAAGAGAGGAAAAAAATGATGGAACTTAAGGTCCTTTCAGAGTTTCTAATTCAACTGTTTCTAATGCATTTAATTTTATTGAACCTTTTCCTAAAAAGGATATTTTTGTATTCACATAATGCTCCTTGAAATGATGTTTCTTTCATTATATAATTTCTAAAGCAAAGAAATACTGCAGTTTTATAAAACAAATGACATAAAACCCAGACCTTCTTCTTTTCTTCCTCCTTTTTTTCTTCATCTATTGAAAAAATTAACAGAGTGTTTCCATAGGATATATACTATTTATCTTCTCTACACTCATACATGGAGAAGCATATATGGGTGTGGGGCAGGAGTACATAGGTATTCAGGATCATAGCACTGGGTAGGATTAAAACAACTCACATACCCATCCCTCATTAAAGCAAGGAAATCCTCCAAAAAACACTGTCCTAGAATGCATTTACACAGGCTGCTAAAAATTAAACACAATACATACATATACATATATATTTAAAATGTATATGTACAAATATGTATGTATAATTTACATATACCATATGTTTTGATACATATATATTTCAAAAAGTAACATAGGGATATTAGTAGTAGGGGTTTTTTAATGTGAGTACTAACATATCATAGGTTCCAAATGCAACAGGGGAATCACTACTAATTGTATTTGAAAACTGCCAAGTGAGCATGTACTTTCATGTGTAAATGTGGATTTGATCTTTGATGTTCATGGAAAGTGATTCATGGCCAGTTTCTACAATATGCCAAGGAGATGTTTTATATCTGGGTGCTGACACTTTATGTATTAGGCTATAATCAATACTATTTGCTACATGCTCTGTCACTAAAATAAAACCACGATCGTTCTGCAAATAAAGGTTTAATTACTAACACAAACATTTCTGTTTTGAAATGTAGTAACCCTGTATGTCCCTTAACAACTTTATTACCAGGTATAAAAATTAACTGAGGGTTTAAAAATCTTAAAATGTTGATATCTGAAAGGTATAACCTGAGCCTGCATATTGGTTTTTTTATGCAAAAGGGTCATATATTGTAGGAAGGAAACTGAACTCAGTTTTCTTATCTGTAAAATGGAAATAATAGTTCCTAGCTCACAAAGTCATTAGCAAAATTAAATTAGATAATGTGTGTAAACTACGTAGAATTTTTGGACTTCCAGTAAAGTTGGAAAATGGTAAAATAATTTGAAGTTGAGTATTGTCATCCATAATTGGATAACTGTTAACCTTTGAATTTTAACAGCTGCTGTGAATGCCCATAACATAAAGAGATATTTAATTGCTAATCTTAAACTTATGGAATCACTTAGCTCATTCCACTATCATTTGGCTAGAAGTGGGAGCTAAAAATTCTGCAGGATTGAGAGAAGACATCGCTGGAACTCACTGAGACAACTGGTCTCCCTGCTTTAGCCCCTTTGATCTTTGATCCATCTACTGTACTGAGAAATACCTAAATCATAAATCTGCAAAATTCCTAGTGCCCACAATATGACATACAAAACCATTCACCAACTGATCCACCCCAACTTTAAGCCTGCTCCACCCCCTCACCCATGAGATTGTACTTTAATTACACCCCTAAAATAGCCCTTATGACATGGTATTATAGTTAATCAGGTGAGTAACCTGCATCTGGACTGTGCATAAAGAACTGTATCTCAAAGTATAAGTGTCTGGCTGGGGACAAGTCAATCAGTGTATGCCTTTCCACATCTTCCAAGACAATCAAACTGGAAAGGAGTTTCAGCTGTTAGCATCTTTCACAGACCCCTTGGGTTATTGGTAAGATGAACATTTTGAAATTAAATTTTAAGGATGTTCAGCAAAGAGAAGTAAGGTATAGTGCCTCTGGATCCTCCAAAGCTCTCCATAACCAGGTATGTCCTGAGTAGCCACTCCCACTGTGCCAAGCAAAGGACACATCTTATTGTACTCCTGGTGTCTTATTCCTTTTTGTATACATGGTCACTTTTACAGTGTCCATTACTTATTAGGGGACATTTAGATGCCTGTTAAAGAATTCCTTAGTTTCTCCCTTCCTCCCCCAACCCTACAAATACGTATACATATAGAATTTTTCAAGCTAAAACTACCTCTCTGTGATGTTGGCCAAGTAAAAAACTCAGATTCCTATAGGAACCTGGTGAAAATTGACTAAAGCAGGCTTGGTGGGTACTGAGAAGACGTGGAGAACACATACTCCAAAAAAGTTATTGTAACAACTGCTACTCAGCTCCAGTCTACTGTTGTTGCATGAAAATGGCCATTCAGCGTATCCTCTCTTCCTGTTTTTCATGAGAAGTCAGAAATCCAGAATACTTTGTGAAATATTCTGGTTTTCAAATGTTGGCAATTAAGGTGTTTTTTTTGTTTTTTTGGATTTTTTTGGGCTTTGTTTTCCATAAAGTACTGCACAAGTCAAACAGAATATACCTATAGGGAAGCAGTTCAAACCTTTGCTATAGAGCTCCAAGGCTTGGCAGCATCTAGCAATCATGACTGTACATTGAACTTGAAAAGATCCGTTGCTGCATCCAAAAGACTAGGAAGCTATTTGGAAGCACCCAGGCTGTTCGTGGTGTGCTTTCCTTCCTTGTGCAAGAAGTTTGGTCAGTGCCTGCCTTATAAAATTATGGCTTTCTTTTTCATCAGCAAGAAAGAATTTCTGCACTGTAAAAACTTATTAAGGGAATTTGATTGCAAATTGAATGTGGTCCAGCACCTCTCCAAAGCTCATTTAAGATATTTGATATTTGAGAGAAAAAGCCTAAATGGGCACGTTAACTGTCCATTTACCTACACTGTTCCAAATTCTATCCCTGCACTTTCAGATCATCAGAAAATAATGGCTTGGACCACATTATCTTAGACAATCAAAGACGTGGCTTCTGAGCTATGACTCAATACCATGTCCTTTGATCTTACAGAAGGATAACATAAAAAATTATCATGTGTAAGAGCACATTTTGTACCTTTTAGAAAACTGGCTGGAGGTGCATTCCACTGTGTGACTTAGCACTGCTTTATATTGGAACTCATGTGATAAATTCCAGGAAAAATAGTTCCAGGAAAGAATGTTTATCCTCACAGATGCATCTATAGATGATGCCTTAATGGGAAACAATTTCTTTTCTTAGTTGCCAGACCAAATTTTTACAAAATGACATCAAGTCAGGATAGGAATCTCAGGTTTATTTCAGAGTTTTTGAAGTCCTTACTGATCCTCCCCCATTATTTGTTTACTAAGGTTAACACTGGCTTTAGGTTTTGGATAACTGGGAATAATCCAGTTGTAATAGTTTGTTTTTATTCTAGTGATATGATTCTGAGTGCTCATCATTTTTTTAATTTATTCAATTCTCTATAATATTGGTTTTTGCTTTTATATTTATAAATACCATTTTCCAAAAATAAAGAGAACTCTGTTAATATTGTAGATTTTGGTAAGCATTTGCTCCCAAAGTATCTTCCTCATCGCTTATAACAGGACTTGAAGTTTTAACTTTAGAAGTACATTATTTGTGCTTTAAATGCATATTGCACTTCTAGAATTCCCTGTCATCTATCTATTTATTTAACAATGTTTGTCGAGTATCTGCTGGGTACCTGGCATGGACCTAGGCACAAGAGATACAGTGGTGAGTAATTTAGACATATTCCCTTCCCTTCAGGAGCTCACAATCTCATGGGGGGTAGACAAGAAGCCAGGGTGGTCAGTGTTGTGACAGTACAGGATAGGCCACCTAACCTATACTGGGGAACAAAGGGGCTTGTCAGAAAATGCCCAGGACGTGAAGGTCTCAGGCAGAAGCAGGAGAGGGGAGAGGCTTTCAGGCAGGGGTCTGTAGATCCCACAGGGCTGTCTATTTCACTGCTGTTTCCCCAGAGCCTTGCTCAGTACTTGGTTCATGGTTCAAAACTTTTTAAATAAAAAGATGGAAAAGCATGTGCAAAGGCTGAAAGTCAAGCAGAGATAATAGGTCCTTTGAAGGAACAGAAAAGGGTTTAGTTTGGCTGAATTGCAGAGTACAAGGTGGGTTGGAGGGGGCAAGATGAGACCAGAGAGGCATCCAAAGGCGAGTTGTCAATGATCCTTGTGTATCATTTAACTAACTTGCACTTTACCCTAAGAGAAAAGGGGAGCCATGTGTGCTTGAAGAAATAAAATTAAAAAAAAATCCCAAACCCCGTTTCTCTTTATGCATAAGAACTTGACCTTTGGTTAGCTAGATTCCCTTGGTAACTTGATAAAGACAGATAAGAAGTCTCAAGGTGACATTACTGATCACAAAAATGATCCTTCATTGGTAAATTGCATCTGGATCAGGAAGGACTATAAATGAACCATAAAAACCTGATTTCATAGCTTTGGGCTTCCTGTGAGCAGACGTGGCAAGCCATGCCTGTGAAATTGTTGTAAGCGATATAAGGCTGTCAGGTGGGTGACTTCCACAGCTGGACTGCTGGACTGTAGCGCACAGCCCTGAGGAGGAAGGCCTGCTGCTACAGCAGGCTGTGGTTCCTGACCTCTGTCCTTTGGAGTAGACAGGTACTGGGGGTGGACAGGGTCTGAATGTTCAGTTGAGCCCACGGAGAACCCCTAACAGGCATTGCATCACTGAAGGATTTTAAGTGGATGAGTTAATGTGAACAGATTTGTTTTCACAGGATCTCTTTAGCTATTGAAGGCCATTGCCTAAAGGGCGGGTTACTCAAATGATACATTAACCAGAATTAGTAATAGCCTTGCTGGAAAAAGATAGAAGCCTACAAAGAAGAGAAAAAAGAAAAGCATCCTTCTTTTAAGTTTTACCTAAACCTAAGCTCATCAAGTGGGACTTAGAGGAAAGCAAACCACTTTCCATATCTTTGGGTGTGTGGTTCATCCATCATGTAATAGACCATACATTAAACTGGCAAGGAAGAACCGCCAGAGGGACAGGGAGAAAGACTAAATGAGGACCACCAAGCCACTTTTTAAAAATCAGAAAATAATGAGATGGGCCATGTGTGAATACTGTCTCACCCCCTTAGCTAGCTGTGTGACCTTAAGCAAGTCACCAGTGCTCTCTAAGCCTCAGGTTCCTGGGCAGAAAAAACAAAGGGCTTAGACTCAATGACCTCCAAATGATCCTGACTCAAAGATCTGAGTCCTGTTATCTGAGTTCTACATGAAGCTCTAACATCCCTCCCTCCCTAACCCGAAAGATGTTCAAAGTCAAGTAAATATTAAATGCCTGTGCAGAAAAATCTAGGGTTGGGAGTGAACAGCTGGAGTCAGTCTTTACTCCAAGGTGGAACTGAGGACTCCATTATTTCTCTACACCCAGACTTCACCCTGTGTAACATGATAATCACATCTAACTGCAACTTTATCATGTGCTTTAAACCCCTCGAATGGCTGGTGTGATGATAGGCTCTGTTAGGCCAATTTCATCTGAAATCATCCAAGATAGCCGGCCACATGTCTAGCGTACTCACTGCACCATCTACCCACCATAAACTCTCAGCAACTGCTGGTGATTGACAGAATTAATAGAGATAATTAATAATTGAGTACTCCTGTGCTCTTCAACCATCTTGAAATAAGACATAAATATTCAGTATAATTTAAGTCTAAAATCTAAAACAAAATAATGCAAAGTGAAAATAATAGTTTCATTTAAAAAAGCACATCTCCAAGAAATTTAGGCATTTTCATACCTTGTGAGGACACTAAAATGTATTAACGTATGGTTATATGACATTAAGAATGAAGGAGAAAAATCTCCGTTTTTACAAAAAGTTTTGAAGTAGAAAATTTTAGTGAAAAGAATTGCGTGTACTTCTAGGAAATCTCATCATGATCTCACTGTAATAGCCATTTGCAAAAAGAGCCCTGAACTGAGTCCATGCCAGGGAGCATTATTGGAAAATGGCCCACTCCAACGACTTCCTGGAATTCTTCCCCGTGCGTCAGCCCCTTACTTGGCACAAGCTGGGCACTAAACTGAGGCACAGCGTCTTCCAGAGCACTGGGAAATGGAAGGGCTCATTCTGGGGTGACAAGCTTTGTGAGTTACGACTTGAACCTTGAAACAGGAAGAAGACAACAGCTTACATTATCCAAATCACAAGACAAACCTTTTTATTTTTTAATGCACAACTAAAAGTGGCCATTTAAAAAATAAAAGTTAGGTCATTAGACAAGTATTTTTTCCAGTGCCACAACTGTGGTCCGGGAGCTCAGGTGTGGAAAGAAGAAATGATGCTGCCTCTGCCCCAATGACCCTGTCCAGCGATTTCCAACCTGCATTGCATGGAATCTCCTTGGCATTTCTCACAGGGAATTACATGATTGTCTGATTGAAATTTTTTTTAAATATTGTTTTAATTAATTGCTGTAATTATTTTAAACAACTGTTTAGCTATTGTTAATGAACTGTGATTTAAAATTATACTAATAAACTTGGAGATCATAAACACATCGATTTGTGCTACCAAATAACTTTTTGTGGCGATCTCTGTGCTTATTTTTAAATGCATAAATATATCAGTGATTAGAGAGGGGGTATGTGTGTTTAATGTTATTACTAAGCAATTTTGCTCATGTAAAATTCTACAAGCTAGTACTATTGAAGTACTCTTCTGTTTACCAGGGTGAATCAGAATTTTTCCACTATAATGTATCCAAAGCAGTATACCCAAATGAATTGGATGTTGAGACCAAACGTTTATATGACTATCATCCATCTGTTTTAATTTCAAATCTCATAATTCATCAAAACATCCTTGATCCTTGATTACTTTATAATATGTAAGTTATTGGAAATTTATAAATTAAACAAATAAGATAAAGTTTTGCATATTTGTTTTTTATTTTTACAAAAATATGCTTATGAAAGTTTTAAAACACCAATTTAGATCATTTCTTAAATAACAAAAGGAAGCTAGTCATTAGTAGAAAGTAGAAACTTCTGTGCTTTACATGCACGATGGAAGTTATTGATGTACCTTAACATTTTAAAAAATATTTTGCAAATTCTCAATTATGGCTGTGTAGAAGATCCTATACAAAGGTGAAAACAACCTAACACACTTCACAGAGTAGAAAGTATTTTGCAGTAACTTTCTGCTATTTAAGCAATTATGTGTATAGGGATAGCACACAGCTCTTAAATCTAGGAATCAGAGATGGAAAATTTCGAATTTGTGATCTAAAGTTATCCTTCATACTAGAAAAATTCTAGTTGACGTTTTCCATATATCTGAGAAAAGGAATTAATAATTTTGGATTACTGCTACACATTAATAAAATAGATTAAAAATTTTTTACATTTATAATGATGGCTTATGCAATTGAGAAAATGAAGATTGGGCAAGGAGAGAACAGGGAAAGTGAGACTATATTCAATGCAAGTAGGAAGGGAAACCTGCCAATTGTAATATATAAAATAACTTATGATGCCTTCACCATCTTCATATAGTTGTTATAACTGGAGCATCTAAGTGCTTTGTACCATTAGTCACCACTGTATTGCAGCTTCATTCTTACATTTTTTAATACCCTTTATATCTGTGATTTATGCCTACAGAATAACTAGAAAAACCATATATGTTTTTCATAGATTCCAGAAGGAGACAGAACTCAGCTAAGTAAACTTATTTTTTAAAGCCGGTTCTGTAATGGTGTTATGGGACACGTGGTTTTCCAGTAAAACCTACTCCTGTAACTACACTTTCCACGCATGGACTTCTTCCAGGACTGTACTGCTTTCTTAAGCTATATCATGGTGGAATTGTATCCTTTATAATGTTTTGGAGAAAGCTGAGGGTGGCGCCTGCACAATTTGATTTGGTGTAAAAATACACACCAAATCTGATTTCTGTTACATTAAGGTATTCTCTGACAAAATATACAGAACAAGAAATGAAGTGAATTGTGTTTTAGAAAAATCTTATGAGCTTGTTTCCCTGAATACCTGACCACTAATTTTAAAAAATGGATCAAAACTCACATTAATCGAATATTTAATAGATGATTTAATAGTCAAGTTAAGATACATTTTAACTGCTAAATATAAAAATGATTTGTGTTTGCTTACTGGAAATATTTGTAATACCAGCCAACATATATAATAAACTAATATTTACAGCAAATTTACTATGGAAGAAATGAAATGACTATTTTCAATTTCTAAACATACTGCATTCATCAAACTATATTTTTGACTAATAGTTGGCTTTTATAATATGAATATCATAACAGTGGATTGCCATTAATTTAACTCATTTTTTAAATGTGTAATATATTTTCCTTTAAAATGAACCATTGGAAATATAAAAATGGTAATATTCTCCTAGGGAAAGGCCCAAATTTAGTTAGAGTAAAATATGTCATTTTTCATAAATAAATGAGCTTACTCTCTTGTAAATTCCATCCTCTACATAATGCTCACACAATAGTGGGATTTACAGAAAAGAATCTGAGGTTGGTAAATAGAAGCATTTAATTTATTTGAATGCCATTTTCTAAAAAGTCATATCACCATATTTAAGCTATGTAAGTGTCATGTGCCCTAGTTTTCCCTTCAATGAAATGGGCAAAGAATCACCTTATTAGGAATCTGTATAGAGATTAAAAAAAAATGCTAAAGACTTTTGGAAAGTAAATTATTGTATAAGTACCAGAAAAGACATGCTAATCATTTGAAAATAATCCACCTAATTTTTTTTTCATATGTGAAAATAATGTTAAAATTGATATTTTGGGGTCATGAAAATGCCACAGTAATTTCAGCTAATTGGGAAAGCTCAAAATATGAGATCTCTAGAAAACTCTAAAAACTCCTTTGCATCCCTTAGCATTATACACAAACAGTATGCTGTCTGAGTGGTACTACCACCTGGAGATTCCCTGACATTTTTACCACAGGGCTAGGGGTGGGCGGATGGGGAGGAAGGACATGTTAAAACCTTTCATTCTCTTCCAGTAAAATCCTAGACACAGGTGAGTTGGCAACTCTGTCCTGTGTTACAGGTACTTTGCCATTACCTTATGAAACACTGTTTCATAGTTCAGGGTATGTCATATAAAAAATAAATGATACTGCCCAATCTCAGCAGTTCAAAAGAAACATAAATCGATGGCATAAGGGAAGCAGGTGATGTAATGATTCTAGAATAGAGTAGATGGCTTGAAGAGATGGATCATGATGTTTAACCTTTGAAATTATTCATTGGATATTAATATAAACACATGGAAAAGCACATTTCAAAGTTGCCTCGCTTTGCTAAAATTCTATTCATTAAATCAAGAGTTTTTCAAAATGGTAAAGAGAAATATCTTATTCCTGGAAAATGTCTAACAGCAAACACTTAATAAGCCTGGTTTTATTTAATGTTTCAATTAAGGATGTTTGTAAAGAAGGAGGTTAATAATGTCTACATAAATTCACCAAAAACAAAAAAAAAAAGAAAATGAAAAAGAAATGGATTGTGCACCCAAACTTGTCAGTAAGTGGCAAATGATACAAATGCATCCAAAAGAAATGAGAAATACCAAATATGAGTGTATACAAGTTGGAAAAAATTTAAGAACTGATTCAAAGAGGATGGGCAATTGAAATAATGACCAAAGATAGAAGAAGAGAAATAACCTCAAATTGACATGTAGAACCACAGCAACTCAGAAGGTGTTACTGGTAAAATCTGAACTCTGATGATCCTAAAAGGTATTCAGTGTTGTTTGGCCTAAAAGCAGGGAGGCAAAATTCCACCCCTCCCCCCCACCTTATGTGATGTGAACAACATTTCTTTCTCCACGCGGTACAGGAAACACTAATGTTCCATCTAAATAACCTAGATTCATACAGGTAGAAAAAATTCACAAGGCAATAAAAATTTAGGAAAATAAGAACAGCCTTACAAAAACTAAACGGAAAGATACTCTGACAAAATTTGGACACACGGTTTCTTTATATTTCCCACTTTAACCACGCCCTGCTTTGCACTAAAATTGCCTCACTTCTCTAAAAATAACTTTTAATGGCTTTCTTTATCTTTAAGGAAAAAGCTCCACACCGGAACCTTTTCATTCGAGGTGTCTCACCTTCTGGACCCAGCTGGAAGCATCCTCATTTCCTGTGCCCTGCCCACAGCAAACCCATCCCCACTACCTGAGCAGGCCACGCTTGCCTGCCTGTGTCTGTCCCCATCTTACTCCCTTTGCCTGAAATGCCCTTCTTGGATCAAGCTCTTTCCCATTTGTGTCAGTGGGGCCTTCCAGAAGCAGATGGTAGATGAAGTTAGAAATGTTAAAAAGTTTATTGGGAAGCAACACCTGTGAAAGAAAAGGGGCAAAAGCAGGATTGGGTAAAAGGAACTCTCAATTCACTAAGCAGATATGACAAGGTCTTGTTGGGGCTCAGGAAACAATACCCCAGAGAATAGTACTTAGACCTGCTGAGTACTTTGAACTAAAGAATCAGCCTCTGGACCAAAGTCTCTCTGACCTTCTCCTGGCCCCCAGTCTCTCACCCCCAACTCTCTGGAAACACGGGATAGGGCTTTCTCTGAAGTTCTGTCCGACTAAGGGAAGTTCCTCCAGAAGGATTGCAATTGTGTTGGGCCCCCTCCCCATAATCTCATCAAACAGGGAAGATTAACTCCCAGGAAAGAAGACTAGGGTTCACACCATATTCAGGGCCCAGACTGGCTTCGTCCCAGGCTATTGCTGGTCCTCCTGCCCACCCTTACTAAGAATCATTTACTCTTCCACTAAAGGTGCCTACTGGCCCCACTTCCCTCTCTCCTATAAAAAAGAGTATATAAATTTCTGAATCTCATTAGGTCATTGGATACTCACTGTCCTGTGATGCCCCTGCCTGTGCATGTAATAAACTTGTATGCTTTTTCTCCTGTTAATCTGTCTACTGTCAATTTATTTCATCAGACTCGATTATAAAACCTCCAGAGGGGAGGTAAAAGATTCTCTTGCCCCTACAGCCTCTATCAGCCTAATGGAAACTCTAGAGCAAGACTCCTATTAAAGGAGGTCTGCACTGGCAGGAAGTGGCCAGGCCCTTGTATCGCCACCATGCTCAGTCATTGTCCCAAGTAGAGTGTTTCCCCTGTTCCAGTGTTAGGACAGATCCTGAATGCACTAACAATTAGAGGCTGTCAGCTAGCCACACTCGTCACAGCGGGGCCGTGTCTGCCACAGTACTATTCTCCAGAGCACATGACACTGTCAACTTCTGGATGAAACCTCTAAAAATCAACCCCAGGCCATTGGTGGCTCTCTATGCCTCCACAGCAATGTGAACTGTAATATTTCATACCACATTGTCTCATTATTTTTACAGCTCTCTCTGCCTTTTGGAAGGCAGAAGCTACACCACATTCTTCTTAGATTTCTAGTACACAGCTTGGGAAACAGAGCACCTAACATATAATATGTCCAAAAGAGGGACAGTGAATCTATGGACGGATGGATGGATTTACCACGGATGACCAATCAGATGATTCTCTACTCTGGTACAGAGATACCAGGGGATATACCTCATATATGCCAACAGGTATTATGAAGTCCTCAAAATATAATTTTAATATACTTTAAAACTAATGGGCTATTTGACTTTAAGGATAAAATGTATCAACAAATAGGATGTTCTAAGCCAAAGTTTAAGAATTATGTTCCCAGATCCCAGCTTTTTGTTCTTTGTTTCTGTTTTCCTCAGCCTTTTTCGGCCTGTGAAGCCAACCACCTCTGTTCAGCTCATCGGAATATTCATTTTATTTTATACAGTGAGGTGTTGCCTGATTCTAGAATCGCAGATAAAAGCCAACTAGATCTTTAAGCTAAATTTGTTGTAGTTAGTTTTGTCTCTTTTTTTGAAGAGAGACATGGAGTCTGACTTTGCTGCCGAGGGTGGAGTGCAGTGGCTATTCACAGGCATGATCCTAGCACATGATAGCCTTTAGCTCCGGGCTCAAGGGATCCTCCCACCTCAGCCTCCCACACACACATCTGGGACTATGGGCGTGAGCCACCACGCCCAGCCAATTTTGTCTTTTGACACTGTACATGTGTTAAAATTCCCAGAACAATTTTATTATATATTAACCGAAAAAATTAAATTAAGAAAAGAATTATGTTCCCAAATATAAATCCAACCACAATCATGAATAGATTACGTGAACCTATCTGTATATCTCTTTCCATCCATTATTCTCATTTCCAGTTTTCTCTTTCAATTTACAGATTGGAAAATAGCCCATCTAATTTTTAAATGCCAAAGTGTACTGTGTTTATTCTGTATTATAAAATAATAGTTTGAGTTGTAAATGTTGGAGTTTTCTTTTATGACCATTTTGGGCAGAGCTCAGTGGTTTGGTAACATCCACTCTTCATTTAATCAGCCAAGGACATTTCCTCCCTGCCAGGCCTGAAACTAGGCTTCAAGGACGTAAAGGTGAAAGTGAATGGCTAGGACAAGATGCTCTTTTTCTAGTGGAGGAGACAGAACTGCAATCAGATGATTTACTACACAGCCTGGGAAGTACTTTGTTTGACTAAAAGGTAGAGCACAAAGAAAGGAGCAAATGTGGGGAATCTAAGAAAAAGACTTTTTGAGTTAGTTGGAGGTTACCCTTTTGGTTTCATTTCCCTATGCACTTTTAAAAGGGAAGAGAGACAGAAACAGAGAGATCTCGGAAAGTCTAGAATCCCTTTTCCTGAGCAGTGGTTCTTGGCAGGGTTGGTACTGCCCCCTAGGGGGAGACTTTGGAAACTGCTGAAGTGAGGGACCTTTGGGTTTCCCAGTGATTCTGGAGACACTTACTGGCATTTAGTGGACAGGCACCAGAGTTGGCAGACGTCCTGCAATGCTCAGGAAAGTCCTTCATGATGAATAATTGTCCTGTTATTTCAATTCCACTGGACAGTCATGAAAGGGAAAGCCCTGATTATAATTTCCCAAACCAAGAACCTAAATTTGTTTTACACATAAACACATAGGAATCTTTCAGGTCTTTTAATATACCTTGAATTTTCTAGGAAGGTCTGTATATCAAAGAAGGGCCATATTTTGCTGCTTTTGTCTAGAACCTTATCAATAAAATCCATTTCAGATACCCAAGCCACTGACAGCACCATCGCACAGGCACAAGAGTTTGCATTAGTAGCCGTTGTCTTCTCAGCAATGGGATGTGTCTGTCAGCATTTTATTATATATTTTAGTATAGTCCTTACCAGGTTTTTACACATAATATTTTATTATAAATCACTTACTGTTTATTTTTTCCTTTAAATGGTATTTAAATGATATTAGTAGAAAAGTTATATTGCTTAGGAATTTCATTTTAGGATTATAAAAGGGGCATTACAAACTATTGGATAAGACTAAGGAAATTGAGAACCACTACAATTAAATTTTCTAAAATTTCAAGACTGACCTCATTCTGATTAGAAGAACCCTAAGAGACTGGAAGAGTGTCCTCACGGACCATGTTCTTAAGTATAGTCAGCTACCAAGGGACACCTTGACGTTGCCCCAGATGGGCAGGGCTGCCTGGCAGTAGGACAGGTGTTCCCGCACAGGTATAAATAAAGGGTTCAGGCTTATCTATATCAGGTGCAAGAAAAAAGTAACAACTCTTCTTTGAACTAACCGTCTTCATTTCTTGTAGCTTATTCTCAGGGTGTTGAAAATGAAGTACTCTTTCTTGTTTTTTGCCTTCAAATACCTGTCAGCATTAATTCTTCCTGGAGGCTCTCTAGACAGATAAATTGCTCTTGAACTAAATAGATAAATTTGAAGAAATGCCCCTGGATTAACATGTTAGAAGAAAACCATCATCCCTATAATGACTATTTCCATTCTCTTCCTAGCTACGGACTGTTAACATATGACTTAGCATTTCTTCCACTCTTCCTTGGACCAGAGTTCTTTGATACATGTATGTCACTGTCATTATTACTCACCCGTTCACTCAGGCAATAAACATTTAACAAGCAGCCATCATATACTATGTGGTACATTCGCTGCTAGGAGCACAAGATATTAATAAGTTCCAACTGTTGCCCTCCAAGAGTTCAGAGAGGTGGGAAAGAAAGACAAATAAACAAGAGTGCCAAGTTAATATACGGTATTTTAGAAGGACATACAAAGAGTGTAGAAAGTGATATAATTGAAAATGTCAGTACCTAACATTGAACCTTAGACATAGTAAATGCTTAATAAGAGATCTTTCAAAGTTACTCAAATTGTTCCAAGGCTGAAAATTGGGCAGATAAATTGAATAGTTAAAATGGAAAGATAAGGCTCCAATCAGCATGATGATTGACATTCTGATGGGCATGGGATATTCCAAGGGCACAGGGACAAATGGATAATTTTTCCTTCCTCTACCATTTCTATAGCAATTGCCTTGTGCTAGACAGTATGCTATCTGCTGAGAATACAAAGGTCTCTAAATCCCTGATTTTTCTCTCAAGCAATTTCATCCCTCATTTTACCAAAATTGTTTCCAGAACTAGAAACATACATCCATATTGGCTGATGGAGTTGCATTTAATGGAGGAACTAATGTCACACAAAGTCCCAGGCTCAGAAGTAGGAGTGAGGTGGATAGGGACCAGGCTGACCCAGGTCTGCCAGGTGGCAAAGGCGGTTCTGTGTTAGCAGCACAAGGGCTACTGGTTACAGGAGATCAGGAATGAGCCAGAAGTCCGTAGTGAGGCCAATGAGTCAGAACACAGGAGGGGAACCTAAACACTGAGGGAACAGTGTGAGCAGCAGCAGCTCCTTAAATACTTCTGTGGAGAAAGTGTAGATGAATGAGGAACAAGAGGAGTTTCAGGCAAGAGTGGCATCATTCCAAAAGTATCAACTTGAAAGCAAATTATGACAAAGTGAGTAGTGAAGAGCAAAATAATTCACCATCAGGAGAGAGAGTCTTCTGGAGGGTTACAAACTAGATTTATTCACATGTCTATTTTTAAATTTTTTGTGAGTCTTCTAGTTCTAGGGTGATGACTCTTGGACAACACAAATATCAGTGTGTATTCAAGACTGTGTCTAGCTGCTAAAGAACAGCAATCAGCTGATTTTCCCTGTTGCCTCCTCCTACTAATGAGGAATTGGCTGAATCTTCGGTACAAACTATCCCACTGCTCATCCATTCATCCGTCCACTCAATAAACTCTTATTACCAGCTTCCAGGTAAAGGACCAGCCTAGGTGATGGGAGGAAAAAAGATAAATAGACCCCGATCCCTGTCCTTGAGGGGTCAGTGTCTGGAGGGCAGTCTCAGCTTGGGAAAACAATAGTGCAAAACACATTGATTTCAGCGACAGAATCTAGATCACTTTTTCTTTGTCAATAAATTTAAATGGGTATTCAGACAATAATCAATAAAGTGGTGCCTGAACAACTGTTGCCAAGGAAATATTTAACTCAATTCCTTGATCCCACCATCTCTGGGAAGAGCCAGGTTGGCATTCTGATTGCTCATGAGGACAAAAAAAATGTATGAAATACTCTAGTTTTTCATATGCCAAGAAGAAAATCATCAATCTCAATCTCTGTGAAAGACAAAACTACTTTTGGAAAAGAGCAGTGAACTCTATCAGTCATTCTGTTGCAATCTTTACGATGATACAGGGCAGAAACAGTGGAAGAGTTCAGAAAAATTTATATGGGTAAAAGGGAAATGGTGAAATTTCTCCATCAATTTTATAAGGAGCTAAAAATAAGACATATATTAAACCCAAATGACTACAGTGTTTATTGAAAAGTATGTAATAATGTATTTTAGGTGCTAAATAATTTATTAGCTTATAATCTATAAATGCATCTTCATCTAACATATGAATACCTTGATATTTAAATAAGATTATCTATGAGAAATCTCGAATTAATCCATAAAAATGAAGTTTTAAACTTCTTCCTCTCTTCCTGTAGCACCCCCAACCCTTACCCTTTTCAACTAATATGTATGTGCCGAATCTTTTACATTCCTAGCATTTACCAGCTGGCATTTCCAGTTCCCAGAAATCAAACTTTTTATTTTTTAACCATTAAAACTTATATTTATATAAATTTATATTCCAAATAGAACTCTTTATATTAATTACATCTTTAGTGGAATAGCTTATAATGCTACTCCCTCTAAGCTTTGTAGAGATTAGGTATTCAATATTTGTTGATTGATTTCCTCTAGAGGATGTTTTTTCTGTTGTCTTGCCAAACATCTAAGGTTTGCTACCTTGTAATCCCCAACCTGGGTAATACATATATCTGTAACTGTCAAATAGAAGGCGCTTGCTAAATATTTGATGAATTAAAAAATAGTGAAGGAAAATTATAGGTAATTGGGAAGCAATGTCACAGAGTGCTGAATAACCAAGAATCTGAAACCAGATTGCCTGGGTTTCATTCCTGGCTCTGTCACTTGCTGGCAATAAGACCTTGAACAAGTTACTTAACATCTTTGTATCTGTTTTCTCATCAAAAAAATGTGTATAACAATACTACCTATTGTTTCCCAGCTTAAATAATTTGAGGTATATGAGGCACTTAGAACATAAGCCATATCAGTGTTAGCTGTTATTATAGTCATCATTATTTTTAGCCAACTTCTTGGTGGGCTAAATCCCATTCATCCTTTAGGTCTCAGTTCAGGCATCTTCTCATCCAAGAAGTCTTTTTGACCCCCAAAGACTGGGTTAGGTCCCTCTCTGATGTGTTTCCACAGTCTCTGCTGTGGCAATGCACACTTTCATGGGCAACTTGATGCTAGTTTATTTCCCCAACTAGACAGTTCCAGTTTCTTCTCTGCAATACCCTCAACTCTTGGGTCACTGCATAGAGGTGGAGAGTGATTCATAAAGACTTATTTAAAGTTTGGAGATAAGGCACTGCACAATATAGAGTACCGAGTCACCAACCCTGCATACCCAACAGTCTACGCTATCTGCTTAATCTTAGCTACCTCGCTCAATCCACCCAAAAGCTGTGGTTGAGATATTTAAGTGCAGAAAATAACAAAGAAGCACTCTGAAACATACACCACCAATATTTGTATTTTTGTTTATAAATGACATACATGCTCTTAGTATATCAATATTATGTCTATTATAAAATATACACAAAAATAGAACTATCAAATGAAGAAATTAATACACATATATCTATATACCTCCTGAAGTAGCATAAGTTTGGAAATGCCATTTACATAGTTTTTGCTTAAGCTTGCATTATTAGTATTATCTTCAATCTATAGTTTTTTGGCAGGGAACTTTAAGCCTCTTGTCCATTTTCTGGGGATTAGTTTAGTTAAAATTAGAAAATAAAATCGGTAGATCATCTAAGCAGGTACACGTGAAACTGAGTGCACCAGCAGCAGCCTTTTGTGGAGTGGATCTTCCACTCTTTTGCTACAGCACACCTGAAATATTGTATGCAACACTGCACCACCGGACATAGGAGTCAAATCAGGACAATGGCCAATCATGTATCACTATCCTTGGCCCCTAAACCACAGGTAATGTGATCCCATTAAAATATGTGCCACTTCTCTGCTCAAATGATTTCCCATCTCACTTAGAGAGAAAGTCCCAGACCTCACTGTGACACGTGAGGCCTTCCATGAATTGTCCCCCATGATGTCTCTGCTCCTTGCTCACTTATATCACATAGACCTTTCACAAATGACTTCCGTGGCCATAAAGAAGAACTCACTTAGGCCTGGAGACCTTAAAGTAAATGGAAGAAGATGCATTTACTATAAATAATTATAGTCAAGCAAGAGTTTCCCTGTGGGGTGGCCAACTATGTTCAAAGCCTTTCCACAACTAGACAGATTTTCTTCTGGGAAGCTCACAGGCTAAGGAAGCCTGCCCTGAGCCCATACTTTTGCAGAGAAGGACAACCAAAACTATTCTGTTGAATGTATATTTATTTCCTTAATTTACAACAAATGCATGGTTTTATTTAAAGAAAAAGCACATTTTCATTATTTAATTTTCTAGATAAGTCTTTGAAAATGATGCATGTAATAAAGATTATTTGCAATACCCATATTTGATGCATCATTTTATCAACCACACAGTTTAACATGAAATTTAAATTCAGCCAATAATTCCAAGGTGACAGTTTTATCTACAAAGCCTCCATTTCTATTTCAACCAATTTATTTAATGGAACAATTTAGAGCACTCGCTTAAACTGATCCAAATAACATTCAAGAAAAAAAAAAGGTAAAGGGAAATAACTTTCAAATGCATTTTAATAATAGAAACCATTACTGTTTTTAAAGCAATGAATTTTAGTCTCAACTGTGAGTGTTAATTGTATAATTTCTTATCAAAGAGATTCAAGGAAGATAGCAATGTAATCATTATAAAAACATAAACTCAGATAAAATCCGCCACTGTCCCATAAAACACTGATACACAAATATTAAGACCTCAAAAAAATGCATGCTGTGGAGTGTAGTAAGTGAAAACACTGAAAAATAAATGCGATTCAGAATTATAGAGTTCAAATACACATTATGCTCCAACTCTTACTTAGTTTGATTTCTATTTCTTTCTAGACTCATCTGGTAAAAGTAGTTCCAGAAACCTGGTGATTTTCTTCATTATGAGGGCTGAGATGGCAATGATTTCATACTCTGCATTTTCTTTGGTAATAGAAAGTATGATTTATGTGAGAAGAATAAAAATCTAAGAAAACCACTCAATAAATTATTCAATATTTAGATCAAGTTGATCTAGGGCAAATTTCCTTCATGCAGTTGGTGTGGAGAGTGTAGCTTACTGGATAAGATCACAGTGTTTAAGAGACTATCTGGGTTTGCTCCTTTGCTGTTAGTAATTTTGTGATTGTAGGCAAGACATATAACCTCTGTTAAGTCTTAGTTTATTCATTTTAAAAAATGGGATAATAATAGGAAGTATTAGATCATCTTTAAGGTCAAGATGTACACCACTGGTGGCATTCAAGATAGCTGGTGTCATTATGGACTTATCTTTTAAACTTATTTTAACATTATTTTGATGTGTATGAGAAAGATATAAAATTAGTATGTCAAATAAAAAATTTAAAGAGGTAATTTCTCAGGACAAACCTGGATGGCACCTGGAATCGCTCTTTCTCAGAGAATAAATAATTCTTTTCAGTTGTATTTTGAAACTTCATTTCTGTGAACATGAATATTTTAAAAACTGTGAAGTTGTTTACACAAAGGACTCAAGTGTTGGAAACTGAATATTAGGGTTCATGTAGATCATGTAAGAATTAAAGTACTTAGCATAGTGTTAGAGTGTATTAGGAGCTCAATACTTCTTATTTTTCCTTCTGACCTATTATTGTTATATTACCATAATGTTAATAAGCCAGATACACTCTATCCCAGCATAAAAGAAGTTTATGAGTACCTAGGCATAGCGAAACCATCATCTTTGACTTTCCAAATGATTTACAAATAAGATGCATGACCAAGAAACCAAGAAAGAACAAAAGAAATTGGGGGGAAAAAGCGAGGGGAAGGCAAGCTCAGGGGACAATTAAGCAAGGAGGGTATAAAATTAAACCACACATACCATTTGCCATAAGAATATTTGGTAAAATAGTATATGGAGCAATGACACTTGGGCTAAGTAAAACTGCCTATGAAATTTGAGGAATTATCACACCCAGTGAACAGCACCTACACTATCTCCTTAAACATTGTCTCAGAACATTAGAAATACAGAAAACAGCTTTTTGTTTTTGTTTTGTAATGTGAAAGTCTAAAAACTTTTCCTGTAATTTTACTAAGTTCTTCTAGATAGTTTCAAAAATAAGTCTTTTCCCAAAGGGAAAAAAGGGGCAATATTAATATTGAATATAATCTTGCTTAGGTATTTCGCTCTTCATTATATATTATGTGTCTCCCATCTAATTGCAATTGCAGTTAATATATTCCTGCAGGTAGTATTTCTGCAGATAATATGCACTCAGTATTTTGTGAATATCTTATTGTTCTTCTAAAGAAAATATTCTAAATTTCACCCACCAACATTAAAGTAGCTTTAATATTTTGGTGTTCCAATTCTTATCACAAATTAACTCTAAATTTTCTTTTACCATAGGCAAAGAAAGGATTATTCAATAATTAAATAAAAGGTAAGTAACTTCAAACTTTAAATCTGAATATCTTTAGTCATATTAAGACTAAACTCCCTAGTGTAAATAGTTTTTTCTTTTTTTTTTTTAAGAGACACGGTGTTGCCCAGGCTGTACTTGAACTCCTGGCTATCCTCTTCCTCAGCCTTCCAACTATCTGGGACTACAGGCACATGGCTAGTATCAACAGTTCTTATGCCTGAGAATGAACTGCGGATAGAACTGGGTCAATCTTGTGAAACTTGAAATATGGGTAAGCCATGTGATAGCAAAACTCATCTGAAGTTTCACTTTGAGAGCTGACCAAGAACTTTTTACTCAGAAAAGAGACCTCTGGACCAATGACTAAGGGAGACTCTCAAGGTTAAAGAGAAGACTCAGAAATGCCACCTAATGAGAGTTAACACAGGAATGACACTAGCTGTCCTTGGAGAGTTGGAAGAAACCTATCAATGACATTATGGGTGGCTCTCCATAGGAATCAAGAACTCAAAGGTAGTCGCTGAAAATTAATTTAAAAGGAATTTTTATACTTCTTGCTTGAAAGGTGTAATACAATTGCAATTAGGTGAGACAATGGAACGCCTTTAAAGAGGTGAATTTACCAGATAATTAAAGCTAATATCCAGAAAACCAACAAATAAACCAATGACACAAAATAGCCATCTAGCTTTACCAAATTATTTACAAAATTTACCATCATCAGTGACTGTCCTGGCTGGCATTAAGAAATGTTCCACCTATTTTGATCTTTGGCCTTCATTGAATATGTCTTTTCATCTCTCATTACATAACACTCTCCAATCAGTAATCTTATAAAATTAAAGAGAAGAAATCATTACAGTACATTTCCAAGAATTATACCTGTTCTAAGATCAAACATTTTAAATATAGTAATATTTCTCTGAGTCCCAAATACATAAAAAGAAAATATCTCTGTGAGAGCTTAAAGAAGTACCTAACAATTTAACAACCTGCAATATGTAAATTTGTTTCCCTGACAAAAACACACAATCATACCATAAATTAATTTATTCATCAAAAGCTTACTAATAAAGTTGAAAATTAAATTTATACTTAATTTTCTTACTGTTTTTTATTTCTTTTTTAAGTCATAGCTAATGAGCTGAAAAAATCAGATACCGTTTTACAGCATAAATTTAGATTCACTTGCTAGCCTTAAACCGTAAGTGTTATCATTAGGAAGTTATAATGTTGAAGTTTGTTATGAAATCAAATGGTCCAACTATAAAACCAGTTTAATTTTCTGTATGATATTTTTTATGCTCAGAAAAAAGTTGGCACATGGCTATTAACAAGGTACAAAGTGAAAACAAATTTACCCATTATTATTAGGATATCCTTGTATTAATAATATATATCCTATTAAGTTACATTTAATCCTGTTTTCATTTTTAATCACTTAACTTCAAAACCTTGTTATAAATAATATACACTGTTCTCCTAGCAAATAGTTATGATTATAATAGAATCCAGAAGTTCCCTAAAAACTTGACAATTATAAGAGAAAATTGATAGAATAGGTCAGAAACAAGGGCAGTTAATTGGCTTGGTTCTTGCAGAAATGATATATTGGGAACAAATATTCTCAACACTTTCTAAGTACAGATGCTCCTCAACTTATGATGGGGTTACGTCTGTATAAACCTATTGCAAACTGAAAATATTTCAAGTCAGTTGATGATAATTTTAACTTACTATGGTTTTATCTGACAAAACTCCATCATAAGTTGAGGAGTGTACTGAATGCCTAGTACTTTCACACCACGTAAAGTTGAAAAATTGTTAAATTGAACCATCGTAAGTCAGAGACTTTCTATAGGAGAAAAGTTATGTTGAAAGAGCATGCCAGTAAATTTTGTACTTACTTTGAGGAGGCAAGGTGCTTCTAATACACTGTAACTCTAGCTCCTCTGCCCATTCCATCTTTGGCACATTCTGCATCATCTCACAGTGACCATTCTCTGCTATGGGCATTGGTTGACTGTTCATTGGTGTCTTTCTCAAAGTCTTCATGTGCTGTTGAACTTCCGCCAAAAGAACAGCTTGTATTGCTTCAGTTACCTGTAAAGTTTTTTGTTTTTATGAATTATTTTCAGTATTATTAGAAATGCTTGAGTGTCTTATAAAAAAAGTCGGAAACCCAGAATTTTGATTTCAACAGATTTTCCATAAATAACTCTCAATTCTGCTGAATTAGTATGTAAAACATTTGAAAAGTGGGTAGTGAGAACTGGCACCCAAATTCTCATGTTGTTTTTTTGCAAATGTAAGAGATTCTAAGAGGATACTTGAGAGGAGTTTTCAAAGTCCAGCATGCTAACCGTTATACTATGGGCCAAGAGTTGTTTTCAATTCTTTCTCCTAAGTTATTTTCATTTTCACCAGAAAATATATGAATATATCATCTCGTTCTTAAAGGTAAGGTTAGATCCTCAAACTATGTCTAGCTTCAAAGCATGATTTAGCTAAAAACACTGGATTTAAACTATGTTTAATACAGAAGGCGAAAGGACTTTAATAATAAATGTCACTAAACTGTGTGTATGCATACGTTGTTTTACATGGATTAAAGTACTGCAAGGCCTGCCTTCCAGCTGTTGTGCATACCTAGTCAGGGACCTCTAGTTTGGTGGAGGAGAGGGAGACGCTTATCAGAGAGCATCTAATCAAATATCTTCATTTTTATAATGAAGAACCTGGGACATGACATCCTAAGGTTACACAGACTTGGTGGACAGATCTCCTCATCCCTGATTCTACATCCTTTGTAGTACATGTCCACCATGACTTTGTATCTTCATCCCTCAGTGCAAAGCTAGGGACGGTTTGTCTAGGCCTCTTCCTGGCAAGAGATGAGGCAAGGTTCAGGAATTAAGTAGAGCCCAAGGAAATCTAGGAGCTGATCAGGGAGAGAAAAGGAAGGACACCTCTGATACAGGCGAACTTGGAACACCTTGCCGTGATTCTTCTTTGGCCAAAAGTTAAACATTTCATATAGCCACATTCCACAACTGTTCATTTTCCCCTCAGGAGCCTGCCCTCAGTCAAGCCATGTCCCACAATTGTCAGCCTACCCATAGGAATGTCTTGAGCTAGGCATTTGGGACAACACCAACTGAGAGTAGTGATCTAGACATGCTGTGGTCTAGACATGTATTCATCTAAACATTTATTCAGTCTCTTTCTGTGTCATGGTAGCAGGTGAGGCCTTCAGGTTTCAGTGATATCCAGAGAGCTTATGCTGAGGATAGATGCCCACCGAACTACTCGGGCAGAAGGAGCTGGGCGCCTGACTTTTAAATATAGGAACCCTGTCCAAGAATACTGGAGCAACTTCCTGATTGCTGATAATCCCCCTGTCCTTGTCCAGCTCACACTCAAATGCTTGATTAGGGAGTGAAAAAAGGCTAGTGACTGGTATTATTTTACTATTGCATACCATGTATACTAACATGTAGTACTGCCTATCATGATACAAGTGAATGATGCCTACTCATGAATATCATGTGATGAAATAGTCAACACTGTAATATCAATTATATATCATGAATCTAACATATAGTTCTACATATCATGATGCATCATCTACTAATGATGAGACATATGATAATATTGTATATGGTATTGACTAACATACTACTTACTACATATCACAATATTGCTAAACCATGTTGATTTATGTGTATCACATGATGGGGTATATTTTATTAATTATTCATCATGAACAATTTTATATTATTGAATTCATGTCATTTTAACTTTGCCACACATGTTATTTGACAGCATTGAATCCAAGATGTGGATGATGTGGTAGAAAGAATTAGAGATCAGAAGTGAGAAGGTTTGAGTTTCTGATCTAACTACAATAGTTACTACAAATGCAACCACAAACTTCTCTGAATCTTTATGTCCTCACTTGTTAAACAAAGTCTGGAATACTGAGAGAGGTTAGGTTGAGACCATTCAATAACAGAATAGTGTGTGGAACTTGCTCTTTCCATACCTACCAATCAAGGAGGATAGTGGAGGATATTCTTAGACCTTCAGTGTGTCCAAGACTATGGTTTAACCCTCAGAATGGGCAATTCGGCCATATGCCTGCATTGAGTTTACAGCTGTCTTCTCACATTGGGATGATAACCACCTCCAAGGTGCGCCCACAATTGTGATATAAAATGTCATCTCTCCCACTGGATATAATATCCTATATCATTCTTTCTTAGAAATATACAGGAATTTATTTAATTTCATTTAACATTTCTAATTATTTAATTTACATGTTCTGACTTCACATTTTTTTACCTGTTAAATTTTTTAAATAGTTGTCACTATAAATGCGTATTACAAGAATAATGATGTATCATAAAAAAACAAGAACAGAAAACAATGGAGTAAAATATATTAATCATGATGAGTAGGGTACTCAGAGCTACGAAAGTTAAAAGGAATACCGAATGGCACACATCCAGTTGGAAACAAACTCAAAATACACACTTTGAGCTTAGTGTGAAAGCAATACTCAGTATCATTCCCATTCGGAGAGAGAGGGCATATCTTACAAGCATGTAATGATGATATCACAGTATCTGGTATTCAGTGAGCACTAAATAAATGCTAGTGGAATTAAAATAGATTCTGCATACTTTGAAATATAAACTGGAAAGTATAATTTATTGATAGTTTATAACTATCAATACTTGAGTCTCTAGTATAGAAATATAGTAGATAAATTTGCAGATAGTCAATAGGGATAGAATTTTCTCCAACAAAATGTAAAATTTTATACAGTATTTTATATAACTTGGTGATTTTAATGATGAGCTAGAATTAAGCACTATGGCTATAAAGCTGTCATTTAAATGCATATAAATAATTTTCTCTGAAAAGGTAGATATGCAAAGCATTGTACTCTTTTATGAGGGAATGTGCAGAGATTCAAAATAAGGTTTACAACCCATTGCCTGGAAAGAGTCAGCCACAAATCTGGGCTATATACTTATTAGTAGAGGTATAACTGAGCCATAGGCAAGCTACAAATTTTAGTGGTATTCCACTAACACCCTGGAACAGCAAAGTACTGCAAAATAGCATAGAGCATCATGGAGACTCATAAGAACCCCTGCATCCAGTTTGTTGTTCCAATGTTCAGAATTTCTCTTATAAGAGCATTTTCCCAACATTCTGGCTCACTCTGGCCTTTCATGTCCTTGCATTGTCTCCTGGAAAAGCAACATTTCTCCCCAGAGGTCTGATTTTGTACCCACTGGTGTTACATTATAAAATCCAAAGAACTTCAGTGCAGTGCCAGAAACATGTAAACTATCAAACCCCCAACTTTCTTGTTTCTTTTTCAGCATTTATTTTTATGTTGGGAGTTTAGTGTATGAGAAGCAAAAGAAACCATCTCTGGAGAAACTCACTCAACTGCAAAATTAACTCATTCCTACCCCCTACCTTAAAGGTAAACACTCAATTGCTGAAGTGGATTTTGTTCTATTTTACAAAAGTATTCTATTACCACCTAGTGCTCCTAAAATACATAAAGAGAAAAATAAAGCTAACATGATTCAACTAACTGCTTAAATGAATGGCTTTATAAAGAATGAGGATTGGTTATTGAAGCAGTTAATGGATACTTGGAAGAGTCTCTGTTGTTCCTGAAGGGCCCAGGAATTCTCATTCCCATTTTATATGTGAGGAAGATAAATAATCAACAAATTAAACCTATCCTCCAGAGTTGTGCATTAGGCTAGTAGCAGAGATGAGAGGAGAACTTTGGGTAGGGTGTGGTGGCTTACGCCTGTAACCCTAGCACTTTGGAAGGCCCAGCTGGGAGGATCACTTGAGGCCAGGAGTTCAAGACCAGCCTGAGCAACATAGTGAGAGTCTGTCTCTACAAAAAAAAAAAAAAAATTAGCCAAGTGTGATGGTGTGATGGCGCATGCCTATAGTCCCAGCTACTCAGGAGGCTGAGGCAGAAGGATCACGTGAGCCCAGGAGTTAAGGTTACAGTGAGCTATGATTACTCCACTGCACTCCAGCCTGGGCAACAGGGTGAGACCTTGTCTCTTAAAAAAAAAAAAAAGTGAAAACTTTGAAGCTTGGACTTCCTGCAAACAGTAAATGCTCTGGTAATATTTGTCCTATTGCCAGCATTTCATACAAGGTCACAGAATTATAGAACCTTAAAGTCCGTTAGTCCAAACACGTCCAAACCACATTAAAATTTACTTGAAGGTCAAATGAACAACTACAAAAGATCTTTAGATTAGAGCAATTCGGGATAAATGTTTTGTTGAATCCTTTTTCTTAAGGATTTTTCCCCCACTGAGGAATTTTTTGGCTACTGGGGAAAAACAAAAATTCTCACTTTTAATAGATAAACTCGTTTGAGGCGACTGCAAATGTGCGGATGTGTCAGCATGTACTAGTGTTTATTCTGATTATTGTAGAGGCTGTTTGCATAGCTATTCGTTCATTCATTAAATATTTATTGACTGGCTGCTGTCACTACTGCTTTTCTGGGCAGTGGCGAGAGAAGGGTGAATGAGACAAACAAGGTCACTGCTCTCAGCAAGTTTATATAACAGCGAGAAGACAAAAAATAAGCAAGCAAAAAGCAAATGATATAATTTCCATTAAGAGCAATCACAACAATAAAATAAAACTGGGTAATGTGATGGTCACCAAAGGTGGGGGGCAGAGGAGGGGGTGGTGGCAATATTAGCTGAAGTGATCAGGGAAGAGTTTTCCAAAAAGGTAGATTTTCAGCAAAGACCTGGATGATTAATGGAGAAATGAGAATTCCAGCCTGAGAGAACAGTAAGATCCTGATGTGTAAATGAGTTTTGTGTGTTCTGAAAATAAAAAGAAAGTCAGTGTGACTACATCAGGGTAAAACGGGAATGGGGAAATGATGAGAGATGCGATTAGGCTGGGGGCAAATCATGAGGAAACTTGCAGGCCATGGTAAGTTCCCATAGCCATTCCAACTGTGTACATTTAGTGTCAATTCCTAGAGTTTGTTCTGTTTCCCCTTTAACCAAGAACAACCATTTGTAATTGGAGGTATTGCTATTCTCATCTTGAAAATTCAATATTCATCAAGTTTGTGACGATGAATAAGTTCCAATAAACATTCATGTAATCAATGCACCGATATTTATTGCACAATGCACAAAGCTACTGTAAGATTCTGAGACCCAAAGAAGTCCTAAAAGAAGAAGAAGGACTTATTGGACATTGCAGAAACCAGCTCTCTAAACCAACTCACAGATAAGGTACTCTTGGAATTAAAAAAAAAATGATTTCTAATTTTATATAATCAAATTCCCACTTGTAGGTCATGGGGCATTTTGAATTCAAATGATAGACAAGGAACTCCTCCCCAAACTGAAACCCTAACAGGCAAGAAGTTACCTATGGCAGCATGAGCCTCCCTCCCTCAGTGAATGGCTCACCCTTGCTTATGCTGTCTTCCATGTTTTCCCTCATCTCTGGCTCTGCATTAGGCCTGTCCTGCGAGGGCCATCTTGTGAGGACAAGTAACTACTTACTTGTACTTTCAGGTAAAGAGGGGTACCGATGAACCAGAGCAGCCAGGATCTCGTCCAGTAACTCCAAGAACATGCACTATGTCATACCTGCACAGATTGGTCTCTCCAACAGGAAATTAGCTTCAAAAGTGAAAGGTCAGCCTCTGGTACATGGGATCCATTCTTGCCTAGAAATAGACAGAACACATTCATATCTTGAGAATATCAAAAATAGATGCAAGCCAATGGTCCTTAACTCTGGCTACACATTACAATCACCTGGGTTTTTTTTTTTTTCTTTTTTTTTTTTAACAAACACCAGTGCCCACCAGGTTCAATCTTCTAGAGATTCTGATTTAATAGATCCTGGGGTGGGACAGGCCTTATACTCTGTAAAAGCAGCTCAGATTATTTACATGTACAGCCAGAGTCAGGAACCATTTATACGTATGTACATGTATTTCTAACAATCCTACTAACACATATTCACATCAAATCAAATTGATTTTTATGCCTTAAACCTATCTTTGCATCTTTTTGCCAACCCAAGACAAATCACCAAATTTTACAATTTCTTCCTTATACAAATAGTTCCTGAAATGCAACCCTGCCATGAATCAGTATCTATCACATGTAAAATCAAATAAAAGACTTCTTTTGATTTGTCCTTCCCCAGCTAGACCACTCTGATCAATAGGTATAGCACTAATGCTCTAATTTGACTCATTTTGTTATGCATTGTTTCTTTTAAGTTTGCCCTCTTGAGTGTCCTTTTTATCTATCTGCCTTAATGTTCAGTGTGAATTTTTAAGAATGAGCTGGGCCTTGGTCTATTTAAATTGATCCATAGAGTGTCCAACAGTTCCCTCCACAAAAAAGCACTTAATAAGTGCCTTTTCATTAAATGAAAATGTCCATAGAATCATCCAAATGAAAAATCGATGAATTAAGACTTTCTTGACTAAAGTATATTATCTAGGTGCCGGATCCTGGGAGTGAGATAGGAAAGAATGATAAAGCTTATGCTAGCGGGAAAATTGTTACTATAATTGTCTATTTAAATTACTATATTAATAAACGTTTGACTTTGACATCTCGGTATCAACTATTTAAATTATCATTTGTCCAATATGTTTTTCATTGAACCACCATTTTACATATTAATATATGCCATATATATTTATCGCATTAGTAGTCAAGGAAAATGTGATGGAAGATATCTGCTAAAGTGCAAATTGAGAACATGAAGGAAATATAGAAGGAACTTCTGACCAATTATTAATATTATTTTTTCCTTATGAAGCATATCATACAAACTTGAAATGACCAAGAGTAGTGCACAAAACATGTAAGTATGACAGAGCACTATGATTTTGAAATCCTATTTTCCATTTTTTCATGAACACAGCAGGCAAAAGAAAATTTTCTTTTGATCTCTCTCCTTTCTCCCTCTCTGATTTTGATGACCTTGTGACTCAACCATCAAAGCTAAGTATTGGTCTCAACTGTTAGTACTTACTGGCAACATGGGGTACTTCACAGCATACTTTAATGTGATATTAAAATTTTAATACATGATAGAAAGGAAAGCCAACTCGTCTTGGCAATGGCAGTGCATGAAAGAATTAATTGCAACTTCAGGGGGAAAGATAAAAAGAAAACATCCCAGCCTTACCAATATTACTCAGCCACCATTCCTGCTGCCAGAAGTGAGTGTTGGTTCCTGTCAACCCTTTAGAATGAGCAGCTCAGAGTATTATTTTATTCTTCAGGATTGGGTATTATAACATTAGTATCATGAAGCAAATCCTTGCCTTTTCCTTATCTCACATCTTCCTATTATTTAAAAAAACTCCATATTTCCTTAGTCCTTAAGGGAATTTTAAATGCCATGAATGCCACACTAGACATCATGGAGATTATTCAGTAATGACACTCAGGCTGCCGTGGTTGGGGCTGCCATAGGGAAAGCAGGGACCTCCGAAGCTCTGGTTAGCAATTCCCTGTTCCCTTAACTTATGTTAAGCCTTAAATTACCATCCCTTTCACAGTGTTATAAAAAATGGAAACCGGATAGCTAACCCTAACAAGGGCTCCTACCTAAGGAGAAAGCAGGCAGCACAGACTGGGCCATATAGAAGGAACACTATTTACAATCATAAATGTGAGAAGTGGCCTGATACCGTGGACAGGAAAAGGGGTTAGGAACCCGATTTGGATTGGAACGTAGGCCCTTCTGCTTAATAGCTCTTGGACTATGAGTAAGTCCTCTAACTCTGCTGAGCCTCAACTTTTTTAAAGAGTAAAACAGAAATAGTTCCTCCCACTCTGCAGGGTTGTTTATATATTAAATGCAATAATATATATAAATCCATCAGTGTAATTCTTGGAACATACTAGGCACTAGATAATTGGAAGCTATTAATAAACTCTCACTTGAAAATATTCTTTTTAATAGTCCTGTGAGGGCCGTCGTGTACTGCTACTTAGGTCATCTCATTTATAGATCACATACTGCACAACTTTGGAGGCAACATGCACATTAAGCCTGCAATCACATCCCCATTTTACAAATGTAGTAAATATGGCTTTTAAAGGAGTAAAAGACATGCCCAAAGGAACATAAGTAGTAAGGAGCAGGGCTAGATCTTGAATCTCAGCCATCTATCTCATTTATCTCCAAAACCATTGCTCTATTCACTGTTTATCCCTTAATTTTGTTCACCTATTAACTTTCATCCACTAATTCAAGATTTATTTGCTTAATTCCTTTTAGGTATTGTTTTAGGGACTGGGAACATAGCAGCAAATAAAATAGTCATAAAAATCTAACCCCCATGGAGCTTACGTTTTGGCAGCAGGAGGCAGATGACAAATGGGAAAAGTGATATATGTCAGATAGGCAAGAGGATAAAGGAGAACAGCGCAACAGGGAAAGGGGTGGGGAGTGCTGGAAAGGAGGTAGGGCACCTTCATTGATAAAGTGGCATTTGAGCAAGACTTAAAGGATGGGGCCGGTGGAGGGAGAACAGGTTGAGCCATATGAGTACCTGAGGAAAGGTCCTAAGCCTACCTGTCACGCCTGGCTAAGAGTAAAAGGCCAGGGTAGCTAGGATGAGGTTAAGCAGGGGGTGAGTACTAAGAGATGAGGTCAGATGGGGGCTGGGTGCGTGATGACATGGGTAGAGAAACCAGATCATAGAGGGCCTTGTGAGCTACAGTAAGGACTGTGGCTTTTATTTTGAGTGAAACAGAGGCCACTCGAAGGTTATAAGTAGAAGAGTGAGATTCTAACTTAGTTCCGAATAGATGGCTCTGGTTGCTCAGTTGGGAATAGAATGCAGGAGCCAAGCATAGGAGCAGACAGGTGGTTAGGAGCCTACCGTGGGCATCCAGCTAGACAGGATTAAGGCTCACACTGCAGGAGTGGGGGGAGTTGGTCATGTAGGTGGTCAGAAATGGTCAGGTCCTGGGATATATTCTGAAGGTAGAACTGACATGATTACTGAAAGATTGGATATGGGATTTGAGAAAAAACAAATATAAAAAATGATATCAAAGTTCTTGGCCTGAGCAATTGTAAGGGTAGGATTGTCATCTACTGAGATACCCAAGATTTAGAAAAGCAGGTTTGGGAGATGAATTAGCCATTTGGTATCAAAAGAAAATCTAAACACTGAGATTATTACTCAGAAGAATTCAAGATTGTTACTCAGAAGGATATAGTCTTCTGAAATAGCAATGAAATTATCTAATAGAATGATCATTTATTTGGTAATAAAGATATTGATGCAATAAACTTTCCAATAAATCACGTTACCTTAATTTAATATCTAAATATTTGCTGAAAAGTTTCAGATGTTCAGGCATTTCAAAGATCATTTGACAAAATCTACATTTTATACAATCTTATTTATTTTGACATTGCTATCCAGTTTTAGAGGGACTCACTATTTATTTTATTTCATAGGAAAAAATAGATCTTATCTATGTATGTAACTCCCTTACCATTTCTTAAGTAACCATAGAAGCTTGAGATATTCAAAATATCACTCCCAGGACTTTTCACCTTATTATGTACAGATTCCATTTTGAAGGAACTGTTGGAAAGAAAAGATTTAAAGGATATTACTAAAGCATGAAAAATACTTTTAGAAAATAAATTGAAGATAGAGTGCATGATCACCTTTGCAAATTTGTAAATCAAATACAACTTATTTTTAGCAACACCTTGCACATTAATCTCTTTTGTGAATCTTATTTCCCCATTTTGCTCCCACCTAAAATCTTAGTCCCACTTGAACTACAAATCTTAGTTTACCAGAATTATCTGTGACCCACTTTTACAGGAGGGGCCTTGCTACTTTAGGTCACATGACTTCTGGCTAATGCAACAAATTTTTAAAGCCCAATGTGTTGACATCTGGCAAAGAATTCTCCGCAGGTACCATTGGGGCCTCAGGAAGGCAGCCGAGGCCAGTGTTTCAATCATAGGAATCTTCAGACACTGCCAGGGATGTTCTCATTGTCAGATAGTCATTTCCTTAAAATTCAGTTAAGTCATGCACACAGTTGTTAAGCATACAGTGATTTTTCAACCTTAACAACCACAACAAAATATTTATGAAATGGTCAAATCTTTTGGAAGGATTTAGTGTGACAAAGCCAATATACATTATTTTGATTTCTCAAAAAATGATATCCGGGTTTTTACAGAAGATCAAGCCTGGATTAGAGAAGCAGGCTCTCATCCTGTTACCTCCATTCTATAATGTGTTTCAAAGAAGAACTCTTTACAGCATCAACTAATGTGTGATAACAATTTAAAGGGCATTTAATGGAAGGCATGCTGATAGCCCATAAGCTCCCCCAAAGGGCAGCAGACATGTCATCTCCATTTTACATTCTGTGTCAGGAACAAACTCAGAATGAAAACCTCTGGCAACCATCTGCTTTGTGGCATCATAATTAGACAAATAAATAGAGTTTATTAGCAGCCTAAGTTTTTAAGAATTTGAAGATCACCTATCCCACCCACCTCATTTTGTAAAAAAGGAAAATAAGGCCCAGAAAGGCTAAGCCGTTAGCCCAAAGTCACATAGCTAGTGCGACAACAAAACCAGGATTCAATCCTAGGTCTTCAGACTCCAGGCAGACTGTGTTTTTTTTTTTACCAAACTTTGGTGCTATGTAATTTTCTTAGTAATAGAAAGAAGAGAAAAGTAAAAGCTATCTGAAATATTTTTAAAAAGATTTAGTCATTTAAAATGAACAAATGAAAAGAAAATAGAGAAAAATTACATATGTGAATCACTGAAATTTACCAGTCTCTGTTTTCTCATTAATAGGACCACTAAACAGAAAACTGAAAACAAAAAATTGAACACAATAGAGTTATAATGGAAAGAAGCATAACACTGAATGCTATATCATCCATTTGGACTTCCACCAGACTATAGGTTCACTGAGGGCAGGAAATCTATCCTTTATACTGTGCCTGGCACAGATATTTGCTGAACTGAGCTCTTATCAAAGGACAAAAATATCAGAGACTATCTGCCACCTACCATGTAATGGGAAGTTCAAACAATGTCTCTTCTAAAAAGGCTTTCTGATGGTTTAATCTCACATTGATTATTTTCTTTATTCTGACCAGCTATACTACCTATTTATGCTACAAATGTTTTCCCTCCTTCCTTTACTTTTCATGTTTTCTACTTGTGTAATGTTCATTATCTTTATCATCTGAATGAGTTCCTATCTGAATCATAAATTTATTTTATATTTCTTCTGTAGGCCAGTAGTAAAGACATAGGAAAAGATAAGTAAGTAAACGTTTGGTGAATTGAATTCAATCCTGACACATCAGACTATGAAAAGCTATGCTGAATTTTGGCAGTGGGAGAAGGTAAACATACAGAGTTGAGATTAGCAACTAATCAGGCTACAGAATTAGACTGATGCTTAGTCCTGTATCAGCCTCTCAGGAGCTGAATTAACCTTCAGTTTGATACTTTGTCTCCATAAGCTTTAATACCCTCATCTATACAATAAGCAATATAATAGTACCTATATCCCAGCTTTGCTGAGCATATTAAATGAAATAGTGAATGTAAAGGGATTACACAGTGACTAGCAGATATTAAACACTCAAAAAACAATAGCTATTATTATTATTAAACTGTAATTTCTATAAATGACTTATGGGATAGTCTCTTCTATTTTAATATGCAAAAATATGAACTAAAGGGTATGATTTGACATATGAAATTTTCAAACTTTTCCTTTCCTGATGATATATATTAATAAAATATATTACCTTAAAGATTTACTTAAATTTTTTTCATACTTAATTCACATCATGTGTAATAGATGTGTATGTTTCTATGCGTGTATGTATCTATCTATTGATTCATTCAGCATCTAGCACTATGTCTTTCCCAACAAACGTTATAAAAACAAGGAATATTTGTTGAATGAATGAATTTTTAAAACACACAAATTTATTGCCGCATTATCCTCCAATCCTAAAGAATTAAAAGAAAGATTTTTTTTTGAAATGTGCTTTGAACAAAGTTGTTGCATATTTATCCCTCATTGGAAGGAAGAAAGGAAAACTAAAGAGCTGAATATAGCAAATAATGATCATTTCTTTTAATGTCCAAAATTAGAATAGTCAAAATCACTAGCCATGTCTTACCTGTCAGTTCCGCAGGCCAATTCTAAAGGCATGTTAACTAATTTATTAACTAAAAATAGTCTGCTCAATAAATAAACTATAGTATTTGACTCTTGCAAAGAATCACAATTATTTTCCAGGTCTCTTGGAATGACAAGCTGATTTGAAAGAGTGGCTATGTACTTATTGGACAAGTCCAAAACTTTTCCAGAAAATAAGTTTACTCTTGAATCATCTCTTTTCATTTCAGTATTGCATAAATTCCAACCTGGCAACATCAGTGAGAAGTGATCTTCATCGGAAGCAAGTCCTAAAGAAACAGGACCCTGAAGCTTTAAAATATTGAGATGCTTAATGCAAAGATGATCTAATTCTTTATCCACCCCCCACGGCAAAAGGCAAGACAAAAACAGTTTAGCTGCGTCTATGGTGAGGCTGGAATCAACTTTTCTTGATGGCTTAAGGTGCGTCTTTTTGGAGCTCTTCATTTTCTTCTGCCTTTTAATGCCATCATTTTCTTCTGAGAATTTGTTGATATTGTCTCCTGGAACCAGGCTTTCACTAATGGGCTTGGCTTGTGCCTCTGCTGAGAGAGGACCACAAGCAGTTTTATTTTTCTTCAGTGTCATTGTCTTCTTCTCTACGGTGCTCTTGGCTCTTCTCAGGATCTCACTACCATAGAATGAATTGGAAGAGTCACCATCACTGAGCGGAGTTGGCAGCAGAAGTTCAACAAGGTTTTCCAGATCAAACAGAAGAATGTGAAAGCCAACATTGCTCCATTTTGTCTTCACAGGCAAGACATTAAAAGGCCTTGGGAAAGACTTGGCATCAGCAGCCTAAGGGGGACAAAAAATATTTATGTGTCAAAGTTCTTGTTCTTTAAGTTACTTTATTAAAGATTCCATGATGTTGAAGTGACATGGAAAAAAAAAGTAATAAATAGCGGTATAGCTAAAGGCAAATCATTTCCATTTTTTTGATCTTAGCTATAAAAATTCCTTTCTAAGTTAAATATTCTATATTCCAAAATTATTTAAAACTTTTCTTCTGGCCGGGAGCGGTGGCTCACGCCTGTAATCCTAGCACTCTGGGAGGCCGAGGCGGGTGGATCGCTGGAGGTCAGGAGTTTGAGACCAGCCTGAGCAAGAGTGAAACCCCGTCTCCACTAAAAATAGAAAAAAATTATTTGGCCAACTAAAATATATATATATATACACAAAAAAATTAGCTGGGCATGGTGGCGCATGCCTGTAGTCCCAGCTACTCGGGAGGCTGAGGCCGTAGGATCGCTTAAGCCCAGGAGTTTGAGGTTGCTGTGAGCTAGGCTGATGCCACGGCACTCACTCTAGCCCGGGCAACAAAGCGAGACTCTGTCACAAAAAAAAAAAAAAAAAAACTTTTCTTCTTCCTACAAGTTTTGTTTTTCCTCTAAATAAATATGAATTAGGCCTCTGGAGTAAGATGGCACCAGATTAACATCCTTTGACATACTCTCTCACATCTTATTATTGTAGTCATGAAGACATACACAGAAAAAGTGGGTTTGAAAATTAAGAAAAAAAGTACTCACATGCACAAATTTAGGAAGTATTTTTACAAGCATGGTTCTTTCAAATTTGTTAAAATTTTTAAATAAGTGTAAGTAACCTAAATGTTAACCAATTATCAGATTGCTTTGAAAAACAAAAACTTGTCTGTAGACTTGCATTTGATTTTGCCCCAAGGATTGGCACAGTGGGTTCCCATACTTCAATCAAGTTCATGTTCATTTATGAGACCATCCTTGAGTACCTTATGCCCTCAGGGCAACTAATTACTTTCTACCCTCTACCTTGCTTTCTTTATTCTTCCTAATACTTATGACTACCATATAGTATATAAAAACTTCATTTGTTTGTTGTATGTTTTATCCACTAGCATTCAAGCCCCACCTTTGCAAGAATTTTGTACATTGCTTGCTCCCAGTGACTGCGAAATGATGCTGGTAAATGGCATTTTATTAAAAGACTCAATAAGTATTTGTTGAATTAATGACTAGCAAATTTATACAATAGAACACCATTTAAATATTTTAAAATAATGGTGTAAACTATATTGATTGGTGAAAAGAAAAAGGTGTCCTATTAGGCAGAAAAAACAATTCTCCTTTTGTAAAACTATGTATGTGTATAAGCCAGGTGTGGTGGCTCATGCCTGTAGTCCCAACACCTTGGGAGGCCAAGGCAGGAGGATCGTTTGAGCCCAGGAGTTCGAGACCAGCCTGGGCAAATAACAAAACCTAGTCTCTACAAAAATTAAGAAAAATTAGCTGGGTGTGGTGGTGTGCACCTATAGTCCTAGCTACTTGGGAGACTGAGCCATGGGGATCACTTGAGACCGGGGAATTGAAGGTTGCAGTAAGCTGTGATCATGCACCTGCACTCCAGCCTGGGTAACAGAGTGAGACCCTGTCTTTAAGGAAAAAAAAAAAAAGAACTAAAATTACCATGTATGTGTATGAATATATAGCTATAGCTATAAATCTACATATAGAGAGAATATATAAAGAGAGAAAGAAAGAAAGTCACAAAATATATGCACCAAAATGTTAACGACGGTTGGGAAGAGGGAATTAAAATAATATTTATTTTTACTTTAGGGTTTTTGTTTTTTGATTTGGTTTTCTAAAATTTTTACAGTGTGATACAATTTACAATCACAAAGAAAGTTTAAAAAGCAAATCATAAAAAATTATGTTGCAAAAAACAAAATGGGGAACTAACTGTAAAAACATATTTTTCCACCAGTAAGATAGTACTAGGGTTAATATAATTATTAATAAATGATATTTGCAAATAAATAATAAAAAGAGATGAAAAATTGGGCAAAGAGCATCAATAACAACTCACAAAGAAAAATATTCAACTTAAAATATTTGTAAAAAAGTTTACCACAAGTAGTAATCAAAGAAGTGAAATTAAAATAATAATACCAATCCTTGCCTATTAATTTAGCAGACAGAATTTCCTACATTATTTTATTATGTAGTGTTTAATACATATAAAATAATATATAAACCATTTAGTTAGTCTTTTTAGAATTAAACAAGAGAAATGTACAAGGGAAATGTTGTATACCAAGAAACATGGACAAAACTATATAGCATTGTTATTCATAATTATCTCAAACTAGAAAAAATCTAAACGTCCATCAACAGTAGAATAGATGGCAATTTGTGATATATCCATGCTATGGAAATTATACAACAATGAAAATGAAAGAACCACAGCTATATTCAACATGTATAACAGGCATGAATCTCATCAACACAATGTTGATCAAAGAAGCCAGACACAAAAATTAATTCTGTATCATTGCTTTCCTCTTTGTTTCAAAAAGCAGAAGAAAACAAAACAACAGGGTTTAGGGATGCATGCATAGATAATAAATCTACAAAGACAGTGGCTATCTTTGGAGGATAAGTAGAGTGTTTTCTCTAATAGTGTTTTCACATGAACATTAAGTTCTTATTTTAATACTCTCAAATTTGGAAACATTTACTCTAAAGAGTATACTTTTTGTGTTCTCCTTTAAAAAAAAAAAGGAAGACTTTTGCTGTTTGGAGGAAATTAAATTTTTTTTCAAAATTTAAAAGTTTTACACAACTTTTAAAATCTTTAATAGTTTTATTTTTCCTTTTTTTGTTTAGTTTGCAATTGAGAACAATTTTCATGTTTATTTATTTTGATATCTAACTGCTCTACCATCATATGAGAACTTGCCCATTTCTCACTGATTTCTAATACCTGAGGTGTTAATCAATTTATCTAACAATACACAATACTACATTGCATAATAGCATTAGAAAAAGACAATGTCTTCTTAGGTAGATTCTTCAACTTTGGTCTTTCACTGTTTCCTATAAATTTGAGAACAAGTTTACCAAGTTCCAGATTATATCTCCCACTTATTTAGATCATGTTTAATTTTTTTGAATAGTTTTATAATTTCTCAAAAAAGATGTTTATATTATTTGCTTATTCGTTTAACTCTCTGTAGCATCTATAACTATGGACCCCTTTTTCTTCCTTTATTATTTCCGTTGCCTCTTTATTTCTTGCTAGAAGTTTGTCAGTTTTGATATTCTTTTTACAGAATCAACTTTGACCTTGTTTATACTCTGTATGGAATAATGTTTCCCCTGAAAGATAGTTTTGCTGAGTATACAATGTTAGCAGGACTTATTTTCTTGCAGCATTGTTGAAGGTTTTATTCTGCAATCCCGTGGCTTCCTCTGATGCAGTGGAGATGTCAGCTGCTGGTCTGTTACACCATCTGTCTTTACTCTCTGCTGTTTTTTTAGATCCTTTTGTCTTTAATATTCCACACATTCACTGTGATTCTTCTAAGTGTGGATGGTTTTCCCCAATTCTACACTGTATCGAGAATTACTACTAATATATTTCATTCATTTTGTGAAGTCGTCAGACTTGTCTTGTTGAATATTTTCTCTCACCCTCCCATTATTCTCTTATGGAACTCAGATTAGGTATTTGTTAAAGGCTCTCTCTCCTTTCATACTTTTTCTCTTTGTCTCTCTGTGCCTCATACTGGGCAATCTCTTCAGAATTTTTCTTTTACTTTGCCAATTTTATTCTCACCTGTCTCTGCTATGTCGCAGAGTTTCTAATTTTGATTTTTTTACATTTTCAGAAGTTCTGTTTGGTCCTTTTAAAAAAACAGATTGGTCATTTTATAACGTTATTTTTTTACTTATTTTTTAAAACCACTCTGAAGCTCTGCCTCAGGGGGGAGGAGGGTAAGGGCAATATACGTAACTTAAACATTTGTACCCCCATAATATGCAGAAATTAAAAAAGAAAGAAAAAAAACATTCTTTTAATTTTTAAACGTGCTTATTTTATATTTTGTATCTATGATTTTAATTTCTAAAATCTTTGTGGGTATGACTCTGTTTTTTTATTTTGTTGATGCTTTCCTGTTTTCTTGGATGTTTTATAATTTGTGTGTGTGTGTGTGTGTGTGTGTGTGTGTGAGAGAGAGAGAGAGAGAGAGAAATGCAGTGAGAACCCTTTGAGACATGGGTGAAGGTGTATTCTTCCAGATCAGATTTTGGTTTGTGACTGCCAGGTACTGAGGGGTACTGCCAACAGGACCCTCTTTAAACCAAAATTTTCAGCTTAAAAGTTTTTCATTCCTTGAAAGTAGTGTGAATTTTGATGCCTGGATTACGTTATCGATTCTCAAGCAAAACTATTTTCCCCAATATCTAAGACTAAGAGCAGCAAAGGCAAATATTTTTATTATCTCCTTTTGTTGAACATATCCCTCACCTTGGTTCACTTTTTCAGTGAATGTGCAGCTCTTAGGGCATAATGGATTTATGCAATGACCTCCCATCCACCTTCCCATCACTGCCTTGGACCCAGATATTCTCTCTAATCACCTGTGTAGTGGATAAAACTAAAGCTAGAAGTACCCAGGGATTAGCAAATGCTCTTTCAGCTCTCTGCGTTTGACCTGTCTGGAATTGTGCTCCCAGTTTATTTTTTACTTCTAAGAATTTCCTTAAGTTTCTTGTTAACTCAGATAATGTATTGTTTTTAAAGACGACTTTTAAAATAGCATATTAATTATTTTTAAAGAATTGAGAAGAACTGATGTTCAGACTATTAACACACAAATAGAACCTGAGTTTGCAAAGAGCATTAAAAATTAAAATATTCAGTTTTGATAACAGAGAGAGAAATGGGCACTCTCATACACTGCAGGATGAGTGCAAGTCAGTATTTATTTTGTGAAAGGCAATTTGGTAAGGTGTGCTGATAACTTTAAAATATTATATGCCCTTCAACACAGAAATTCCTTTTAAAATAATTTATCCTAAAGGTGTAATTACAAAGATGCACAAAAATCATATGAAAAGGAACCTTTACTGAAGAATTTGCTATATCAATAAGCTAAAAATAACTTAAATATTCCATATAGACTTAGCTAAATATGTTATTATATATGCATACAATGAAATACTATGTTATTAAAAAGAGGCCTGTGTAAAACATATAATGTCATGGCAAGAAATTTACGTATATTGTTGATGGGAAATATCTAGATTTTTAAAAGCATAATCCATTTTCCATAAAATCGCAGGTTTCTTAATATCTCCTTTTGCTTATATCTATTTTTAAAATTTCTACAAAAACCCTAGTAAACAAAAAGCTATTTTAAAAGAAGTAATCAAAATTGCCAAAGAAAATGTCAATAATAGCTATGGCTAGCTAAATGTTTTCAACATGTATCTCCAAAAGAAAGAGAATTAATCAGATTAAAGTTAAAAAGCATCAGAATAAGATTTACAAGATCAATAATCAGAAGCTAAGATTTTAGGCATATAAAGAACTCACAGAAATTATTACTAAAATACCCATGTCTCAATAAACAAAGGAGATAAAAATATTCCCAAGGGAAATAGGTTTTAAACTAATTGTCTCAATAAAAGGAAACGTATAAAATTTTATAAATTAATACTATACTGATTTTGATCTCTTAAATTAACTAACATTTTAACCAACTTACAAACAGACAAAAAGTAGAGTATCCTATGCTGTTGAGTGTTCGTTTCAACCAGGACTCTGATGGGATCTAGACGACCATAACTCTTTTCAAAACCATTAAGGTACTATGTATTAAGAGTCTTAAAATGTTCAGTACTACCTTCTCTAAGGCAGATGCTACTTCCTACTTCATGTTCGTGGAGGTCACCATTCCCAGCTCCACCCTTTGGGTCCATCCCTGGTTTTCATTCATTCAGCATTCATTCAAGCAGTCCTTGCAGAGTACCTGCTAGGTGGAGCGTGGGGTGGGTAGCTTCCACACAATAAGGAACAAGGCCCAGTACCTGCATGGATGCAGCTCAACCTGTACACTTGAGACGGGAGAGAGACAAGTTCTAAGCAATTATCGCACAGCTTGATGAGAGATGTGTAAGGGAAAATATAGAAAACTATGAAGGTGTGAAACAGGCACCCTACATTCAGCCTTGAGGATACAAGAAGTTTAAACAGAACTGAAAACAAACTGAGACTTGAAAGATTAAGGAGAAATAAACTAAAGAAAAGTGGGAGGCAAAGTATTCCAGGCAAGAAAAGAGCATGGGAGACCCCTAGGGTGATGGCTGGAGGAAGGGTGAGAAGGTATGTATGTGGCATTAACTGTGAAGATTTCAGGATGGCTGGAGTATAGAACATGGGAATCTAGAGAATGAGCTGGACAAAGGGATAGGAGCCGGATTATATAAATCCTTAAAAACACTATGAAATTTCAAATTTATTCTCATAGTAGTTATGACCTTTGAAGGGTATTTAAACAAGGAAGTCAGCTATTCACAATCTAGAGCTGTGGTTTCTTCTGGATTACTGGCTAATCAAGCAGGCTGATGGCAAGGTTCCACCCTCCTGTGCACTTTCACTTCCCCAAAGCTCTAATCTTCTCCAGCCACAGCATCTAGACCTCCCCCATCACTGGGCCAATCAAAATCATAGCAGTGATTCAAGCAATATGACACATTCCCTGCTCTCTTCTTATTCTGTGATACACATAGCTACAATAGGCCCATTGCATTGCCATAAACAAAAATCCTAAATTCCTGTTTCTAAATATAGTCACCTTATCTCAGGAGCAACTGCACATTTTACATTATTTTAAAATCATAAATGTTATTCCAAATTTATTTAACATACAACAATGTTGGTTTCCATTTGAAAACAAGTCTATTAGATCTGTGGTTCCCAACAACCTCCCCTCCCCCCCCCCCATGACCTGTTAGGAACTGGGCCGCACTGAAGGAGGTGAGCAGTGGCTGGGGGACTAGTGAAACTTCATCTGTATTTACAGCCACTCCCCATAGCTAGCATCACTGCCTGAGCTCTGCCTCCTGTCAGATCAGCAGTGGCATTTGATTCTGCATTATGGTGAGTTCTATAATTATTTCATTATATATTACAATGTAATAACAGAAATAAAGTGCACAATAACGTAATGTCCTTGAATCATCCAGAAACCATCTCCGCTCCCCGTGCCACCCTCCATGAAACCAGTCCCTCATGCCAAAAAGGTTGAGGACTGTTATATTAGATTATAAGTATAAACCATTTCTATGTTTTAATATACTAAAATGATTAAGGATTGTTCTAGCCTGTCATCACTGGTTGAAATTTTAGGAAGCATATTTTCAAAGTCTTATTACAAAAGAGCCTTGAAAACATAATTACCATTATTTTGGACATAAGTAATGTAGAAAAAGGACAATAAATGCCTTCAATAGTAATTTCTAAGTTTTTACATGTTATAGATTGGGCAGGCACAATATTTGGTAATGTTTAGCAAAAGCCATAGTAAATCTTAACCTTATTTATATGTTACTTATATATGATATACTTCTCAAACAAAAATTCTACTAAAAGTAGTACATGTGAACTAAAAATCTTAAGGCTCCCCCCACCCCACCGGCTTACTGAATGGATACGCCTTTTGGCCAAGGGGATATCTTAAAACCAAATTGCCTGCCACGAGGAGGGAGGTCAGACATGCCTCATCATGCCCCTCTCCCTCCTTGGAGACATCCTTTGCAACTTATCAACCGGCCTAAGGCTACAAAAAACAAACCTGCAGGTCCTCAAGTCACACAACAAATATATGTCCAGTGGCTTGTCTCTGATTTACAGGCTTACTTATCTTAACATTTCAAGCCTTTAGACAAAAGCTTCATGTCTTTAACCAATTAGAAGTCAAAGAGTCTTTAAACCCACCTATCACCTGTAAGATCTGCCCCCCTCCCGGCTCGCTTTGAAATGGCTCACCTTTTGGGGCCAAAACCAATGTATGCCTTCCACATATTGATTTATGACTTTACCTGTAACCCCTGCCTGTCTCCCTGAACTGTATAAAACCAAACTGTAACCTAACCACAGCCAGTTCACTTGCTCAAGGCTTCTTGGGCATGGCTCTGGGTCATGGTCTTCAAATTTGACTCAGAATAAATCTCTTTAAAATTATTTTACAGAGTTTGGCTTCTTTTAATGACTGTATAATGTTGTGCAAAAACATAAGTATAATTATATTAATTTTAGAATGATAACATATCTAAAACATCATTCTAACAAAAGTATTTTGTAAACATTCATGAATCTGGTTGCAATAAAAAAGTCTAGAACAAGTCATTACATGGAAAAGTGGTTCATTCAATCTATGCTACTGCAAAAGTGTGAGGGCTAAATATAAATTTTAAGTCATTGGTTCACATGTTGTTCATGTTGATTGCCTGACAGATAATTCCCCAACACATGCTTTCCAGACTTTGCATACATAGAGAAGGTGCTGGTATTTTCCTCAATATAACACAATTTTTGCTCCAACTTTCTGAAGTTCCAGGGTGAGGAAAGAGAGGAGGTATTGTTTACAATCGGGACAGCAAGAGGGTAGCACTGAAGGACAATCCATTGCAACCTCTGAACTTTTGAGAATCTGGGGGTAAAATAATGCTGATACATCTACATGTGAATGCTATAAACAGCAGGTGGGGAGTAGGAAGAGGCACACAGGGCTGAATTCTTTGTCTGAGTACACAGACTTTGGGAAAAGCTACTGAGTCAGAAAGTCTGCGAGTAGAATCCCAGATGGCCAGCAGGCAGAAATTATCCTTTTACTATCCTCAAGAACCCAGAATAAATGAGAAGTAAAACTACAGTCAACAACACAAAATTCAAACTCAAAACAACTCAATATACATATAAAAAGGAAAAACAAAAAGTTCCAAAAATTTAGAGAAAAAAAACGTAACAGGTGTGAAGGCACAAGTCTAATGCTTTTATTTTTAAAAAGTCTATTGATTTACTTTCTTTTTCCCTTATTTGACTATATTCAGTTTGTGCTTTTTTCTTCCTTGTCTACCTGATTCACAGAGACAAAACAGTTAAACAAGTCTGGTTTCACTCCATGCTTTTGAAGGTGCAAATGCACTTTCTAACAACATGTGCTAATAAGTTCTCTCTCAAAACATATTTGCTCCCCCACCAAGTTTGTTACAAAAGGATTTGATCTGCCCCACCCACCGCAGTCATCAAATACTTGGGTAAAACTGATGCTAAAAATTACCCTTAGCTTCTCACATTTGTAACTTTGTACAATAATACTTAATACAAATATTTAAATGCTAAGCGAGAAAACAGTAAGTTCTAAAACATTTTAGATATTTAGTTATGTTAGAGAATAAAGAACTTAGAAATTGTCTAATCTGACTCTTTCTCCTTAAACTAAGGAAAAGTGAGAGACAAAGAAGTGAAATAACTTGTTCAAAGTTACCCATCTGGCAAAAAGTCAAGCTAGGATTCCCACATCTATGTTTTTCCTAACTATTCTACAGATGACATTATCCACTTAAATTCTTTAGAGAATGGAATATTTATTTATTCCTATTCATTATTTCTAAAATATACAAGGGTCCTCATTGGCTAAGCATTCATTTTATGAGACATCATAGTCATTGAGCTATATAAGGAAGAAAAAGTCATTGTTACATGAAAATATTCATGAATGAACTAATCACTTAAAAAATTAGTACCTACATACTCCTAACCTTAAAACATAAAGGCCCAGCCCCATCTATTAGTCTCTGCGTGGTCATCAACTGATGTGATTCAATTTTGCAAAGCAGATAGCAAATACTGTTAAAGATGCAGGATTACACTAAATCTGTGACAGTGACAGCAGCATTCCCTGAGTCATACCCAATGCCATGGATAAATAAGGAAGCAGCAGAGGAAACCCGATAACTGAGAAAATGAAGTCAGATGCTTCAAATGAAAAATGTTTCAATATAAAGTGATATAAGTGAGGCCTGAGGAAAACTTGATTATCTTTCAAATACTTTTCTCAACTAGCTTCTTATTACTCTTCATGAAATTCAAACATGAAGCAAAAAATGGCACATTGTGTACCATACAGTTTAATTTGAAAAAATTCACCCACTTGGTTCATTCTATAGTCATTTAGAGAATTAGTACATAATTGCAATCGTATGCTAAATTTTGTTAAATACAAAATAAGCTACATTATTTTAATAATTTTGATTCCATTTTTAAGTCAAAAAGAAAACTCTTTTTTTAATCCCCTTAAATCTCCCCTCAGCTAACTCATCAGATTAATTGGTGCTCCCCTGAGCACTGGTGTACTACTTTCGACCTTCTGCACTCTACTCACACAGCTGAGGTATTTACTTTCCACCTCTTTTTGTTCTTAACCTTCTTTTCCCAGTTGTGCTTATCACTTTAATGACATATTTTAATAAGATAAAAATTGAGGAACTCTGTATGTAAAATTTAGTTCCTAGAAAAAATAAAGTCTAGTAATTTGAAAGTGGACTAAAGTGATGAATCACTCCTAGGTATGGACAATGAGCCTATAACACATTGGAAAATCATCATAAAAATATACAAAGATTTTGCCCTCCAGTTACACTGCCAATTCCTAAATGCTTTCCATACATTAAATAAAAACTGTAAGTCACGGCCGAAGTATTATGAGTATCATTTATGCAAGGAAAAAAGAGAAAGAATTCTAAAGTGTGTACCTATACTCCAGGGAAAGTGCCAGATCAAAAGATTTATGGCAATAGAAGTTTTTCAAGTGAGGGATAGCATAGATGCTAGAAAAAAAACATGATGTCTATGTATTAAAGACTATCACTGAGAAATTGTTTGATGATTCACATACACCATAAGTTTTACAGAAAAGATAACATCACTTCTTGAAGTATAAAATTTTTGAGAAACAAGCCTACAATGCAGATGAATTTATAACCTAACTTATAAGTAGTTATCTTCGGCCGGGCGCGGTGGCTCACGCCTGTAATCCTAGCACTCTGGGAGGCCAAGGCGGGCGGATTGTTTGAGCTCAGGAGTTCGAGACCAGCCTGAGCAAGAGCGAGACCCCCGTCTCTATTAAAAATAGAAAGAAATTAGCTGGACAGCTAAAAATACATAGAAAAAATTAGCTGGGCATGGTGGCACATGCCTGTAGTCCCAGCTACTCGGGAGGCTGAGGCAGTAGGATCGCTTAAGCCCAGGAGTGTGAGGTTGCTGTGAGCTAGGCTGATGCCACGGCACTCGCTCTAGCCCGGGCAACAGAGCGAGACTCTGTCTCAAAAAAGAAAAAAAAAAAAAAAAAAAAAAAAGAAGAAGTTATCTTCAAAATTTATGCCACAAAAAAGAAGATAATATAGTACCTAGATACAAAAAGAAATTACAGCAGTTGCTCATATCTTTGTTGCTAAAAAACTACTTTTGTGTGATGACAAATTAACAAATCTTAGGAGGTCTGGAAAATAAGAGTTGATTTCTAATTAAAATGGAAAAGTTTAGACTTTGAAGCAAACCATCTTTCAAATCCATACCAATAATAGAGAAAATATTTTTTAAAGAAACTAAAAAATGGTTAGCCAAGCTTAAAAATAAAATAAACATCTCAGAGGACCAAAAATAGAGCAGAAAAAGAAACACAAAGTGCTAGTGAAGCTAAAGTCACAGGCCTGCTTAGCAACAGGTGTATAAGCAGGTAATTTGGCTTTGGAATTCAACTCCTGAGGTTAAATGTCAGTAGGCTGAAAAACCTAGAAAAATCCTAATATAATTTGTAACTGTATCAACTCACAAGCTAGTTCACTGATTAGACAGATATATACCCACTATTAGTACAGTCCAGGCATCATTCCAGACTAAAGGCATTGAAAAGGCATAGAAAAGCAACAATAAAACAAACCAACAGAGAATATCAGTTGAGTGGGGGGAGAGAGAGAGAGAGGGAGAAATACACAAAAAGAAAAAACACAAGAGAAAAACAACTTTTTCTCTAAAAATGAGCTTGCAAACAAAAACTTCAAAACATAGGAAATCTAATACTCAGAAAGATAACTAAAAAAATAAAAAATGAAATACATATTTACTCCAGATGAAATCAATGCTATGGAATGAATGAACTGAAAAATATATATATATTTATGATCATCAAAGAGAAATTGAAAGAATTACATTCATAAAAATGAGCAATAATTCATGAAAGAAAAGAAAAAAAATGAATAAATGAAAAAAATTTATTAGAAATATTAGGAAAAGTATACTAGTTATATAAAAAATATAGTAGGTGCAGAACTTCTGGTTCGGTTGAGTAAAGATCACTGAAACTATGCTCCTTACAAAAAGCAAAAATTGTCAAGATAAGCTTTTTCAGAACTCCAGAAATAACCAAAGGTTGGTGATAACCCACAGATCTTTGTTTCCTCATAAAAATGGCTGGTCCCCAGTAAGAACAGTGAGCCTCCTGGCATTTCAATTTTCCTTATTCTAATCGCCCCTCTCTAGCTCCATAATAGCTTTGAAAACCAGTAGCCCACCTGCCACTGGAGGAGGTATATCATGACTGGACAGCCTCAAAAATCCTTGTCCCCAGAGAACTGTCAACATGTGGCCAGCCTCTCAGCTCTCTGAAAAGTCCCACTCACTGAGCTTGTCATCATTTGGGAAATGTACAAGTAAGTGCCTGGGGAATTAAGTCCAAATTCACTGGGTTGGCATACCCAGATTTCCAGCCTAGTCCTTTTCTCCTTTTCCTGTCTCACTTTGCACCTCTTTTCCTTCAATTGGTCAGATTTCTGTGACTGATCCCTTCCACGCTTAACATTTCCACATGGTGCTTTTGCCTGTGCCTGTCACCTCGATAGCAATCCTTCCCATCTTCTCAGGTTCTATCCTAAATGCTTCCTCCTAAAGTGCTTCATCCTTGTCTTCCCCTACCCTGTCTTCTCTCCCTCTCCTTTCAACTCTCTAGCAATGACTCTCTGTATTACATTTTTAGCCTTAGGAAGCCACAGAATTGTCCATGCATGAAAGTTTAATCTTCCCCAAGGAGTGAAGCTCCTTCAACCCAGTAACTACCTCTACTGGTGTGAGCTACTTGAGGGCAAGGATTCACCTCTGATTCCTTTTTTAGGGGGAGGCAGGGGGCTACTTCCCAAGTCAGTATTTTGGAAATAGTAGTATTCAAGAAAATTCATGGAGTGAAAAATTTTGATACCTCTTACACAACCAGCAAAATGAATGCACAAAATAGTACCGACTAATGAAAGAAGTTTGTTCCCTTTTTACTGTAAGGAAGGAAGTGAACAAACATAAGCTTCAACTTTATTCTCACCACTTCAACAACAAAAGAGCTAACAATAACTCCCGAGAAATGTGTGTCCAGCCTCTTAGCGAAAACATTAAACAAAGCCTTTTTTCAAGGGTGAGATGAAAAAAGCTCAGCACCATAGTGGATGCTATCTAATGCAGCTCTATCATCACTGCCAAATATCCCCAGTGCCTTAGCAAAGTAAATGATGCTCAGGTCTAATTGCCAATAGAGCAGGGCTTTCATTTCCTTCCAATCGTAAAGCAGCTACCCTGGAATAAAAAAATGACACCAGAAAGAACAATGACAGAGTTCTAATCCATCGCAACATGCCGAAGACTTGTTTAAACACAGTCCTAGAAGTCAAGAAAAGTGACATTTAGTCATTGGTACTTTAACAAATAAAATATCTTTCTAGGTTTATCATCAGGATTTTATGCTTCCTCCTAATCACATTCTTTTCTTGGTACACAGTGGCCTTTCACCAAATTATAGGAACATGTCATGAAACATCAGAAAATTTTTCTAACTTTAAAATATCAAGAAGGTATTATTACATATTTGTGCTCTAAGACATGCTTAAGTTGTGGTTACTGTAACATCAAGCTTCTCACTAAGAAAATCCACTCCATCTCCTGACATCCCGGTTTCTTTTTTTCTTTTCTTTTTTTTTTTTTTTTTTGAGATAGGGTCTTACTCTGTTGCCTGGGCTAGAGTGCAGTAACATCATCATAGCTCACAGCAACCTCAAACTCCAGGGATTAAGCAATCCTCTTGCCTCAGCCTCCCAAGTAGCTGGGATTACAGATGTACACCACCTCATCTGGCTATTTTTTTTTTTTTTTGTAGAGACGAGGTCTTGCTATGTTGCCCAGACTAGTCTCAAACTCCTGGCCTCAAGCAATCCTGCTACCTCAGCCTCCCAAAGTGCTGGGATTACAGGTATAAACCATCATGACTGGCAAAATTTATTTATTTATTTATTTATTTATCTATCTATTTATTTTTAGAGACAGGGTCTCACACTATCACCCTGGCTGAAGTGCAGTGGCCCCATTATAGCGACCACAGCCTCAAACTCCTGGGCTCAAGTGATCCTCCTGCCTCAGCCTCCCAAAGTGCTGGGATTATAGGCATGAGCCACCACACCTGGCCTCCCTGTTTCTTGTAATGGCAACAATATTCTCCCAGGCCACCAGGCTTATATTTGAATATTATCTTTTCCCTCTCTTCACTTCAGTCCTCTTTTTCTTCAATGTCTCTCACACCATGTCCCCTCCTTTACAATTTATTAACCATCCACTCATCCATCTATCCATCCAATGTTCACTAAGCATCCACTAGGTGCTGGGTGATGTGCTGTGACACAATGGTGAGCAGAACAGACACAGTCCCTGCAGCCTGCAGCCTCATTCATCTCACTTGAACTCTTCCCCCACCTCCTCTCCTAATTGCAGTCTGTGCTTGACACTGCTGCCTGATTCTTCTGCTATTAATAGTTGGTCTTGGCCTTACAGCCTTTTCTGATTTCTCTGCCTCTGTGTCTCTTCTCATGCTAAGAATGCCCTAACACCCACCTACAAAAATTGTACTCCTAAAGAAAGCTCATTGCCTCCAAGCGACCTCTCTCCATAAACCTTTCCTAATCTCCCCTCTCAGTTGTAATCTGGCCTTCCTTGGACTTTCCATGAGAATTTTATTTCTTTTCCAACCTTTACCGTTTGTCACCATCACATGCACAAGTGTCATCATTCTTCACCCACTCCGATCTCTTAAAAGCTGAGCATGCCTCAACCTCCGTTTATTATATTAGCAGGAATTCATTCTGTTAAGAATTCCTAAAACATGAAATCTTTATAGAAGACTTCATTGAGCCTAAAAGTGCCAGATAAACTTGGATCATATATTCATGGAGGGCAAACATACTGATTTCATTATATTTTCCTCCTAGAAACTATTTAATACTGAAACAATATTAATAGTTGAAGATGTTATTCTAGATCTTTTTAAAAAATAATAAAACCCAGCGCTTATTCTTATTATTAGGTATGCTTTTTTTTAATGGTAACTTGGGATTCAGCCTTTGGACATTAGTCCTGCACATTTCAGTAAGCCTGTCTCTAACCTCTGTGTGACCAGAGAAATTCACTTAAGAAACTGTCGCCTAAGTGAAAAATAAATGTCTCACAACACTAGCTCATTTAAGCACCTAATTACAGGGTCAGTCAAAAGTCAACCTGTTCTATAACAGATGGCCTTCACCAGTGGGTTCCTGTCCACTGACAGCTTCAGTTAGGATGTCCCTACTCCTGGGTCCTGGTATACTTGGATGCCATTGCCCTGATGTTGGACTATGTTGCCTCAAAATCTCATTGCTATAGAATTTGGGGTAATTTGGAAAAGGACAGAAGTTTTCCTTACATAAGCCATTTCTTCACAGATTAGAAATGAAACCAATGTTTTCTATCTCTTCTCTGAAAATATGTGTGCCTCAAATCACTGAACACTTTTCTGGTTCTTTTTAAAATTCTTTGAAATAAAATTTCAGGGTGAAAAGATATGTACGTTTAAAGTGTTCATTAAATTATTAGGCTACACCAGAAAGCCTGTTTCAAAACACACTTCAACAAATATGGGTCTGTACAAATTACTATTTTTGTCATACCATTAAAGAATTTAGTACTTCTTTTAATATTTATTAATCTGATAACAGGAATTTTGCATTGCTGGTTTTTAGTGAGAAATGCTTAACAACTATTTGTATTTTTTTGTGATTAAAGTGTTAATCTTTACCCAATTTCCTATATCACTATTTATCTTTTCCTTATCAACTTGTAGCAGTCCCTTTATATATAAAGATATTAATCCTCTATGAAATATATTGCAAAGATTTTTTAAGTATGTCATTAGGCTTTTAAATTGCATTATAGGTTTTGGGGTTTTTTGCAAAACAATTTTTAAAATTTTTTAAGTGGTAAAAAATTGTTTTTTCATGTATTTTTTTGAAATCTTGCCGCTCTAAGGCCCTTCCTAATTCAATTACTAAAAATATTATTAAATATTTCCTTCTGTTAAATCTATCTTCCTTTATTTAAAACTTATTAATCTGAAGTTTATTTTTATGAAAGGTAGAGAGTAAGGATATAATTATATATTCTATACAAAAATTACACTCAAGTATATACAAAAGCCACTTACTGTTTACATGATTTTAAGTGCCATCTTTTCCAAAGAGCAAGTTATGATTTATACACATGCTCCCTGCTGAACTCTTCCCCCCCCCCCCATTTACCTATTTACTTGTTCTGGAACTAGTTCCAAATGCTACTGCTTTATTGTTTGTGTGTATGTGTGCATGTGTGTACACAGACAGCTCATATATGTGACATCTGAGAAGGAAGCCTCTTGCACATCACTTATCTATTTTCTAAGTTTTCTTAGCTCAATTTATACATTTATTTTTCCAGAAGAATTTTACAAGCAACTCATTGAATTCCCAGAAACACACCAAAAAGATTTTGAAATTTACGATTATTAAATGCATAGAGTTGTAAGTATGGAAATCTCTGAAATAGTGTACTTTCCCTCTGGGACTATGTCATTTATAAAATCAAGATATTTTTCATGTATTTTAGTAAGTTTTAAAACATGGTTTCATATGGATTTTGCACATCTCTATTTAAATCTAGTCCTATTTATATGCTATTTTTATTGCCATTACAAATAGAATTCTAATTGCATTATATTTTCTAATTGGTGTTATTTGTATATGAGTTTTGTTTTTAGGCAAAACCATGCTTAACATTATTTTTTGTTTTATTAAGTTTTCTGATCTGTTAATACTTTTATGCAGAGTATCCATTTGAATAAAGGTAATTTGTTTCATTTTTTCCATTTTTTAAAATTTGTTGGCATTTGCTAAAACTGTCAGAAAAAAAGTTAAATAATAGTAGGGATGATAGATTATTGTAATTTTAATTGGTACAATTATTGCTGCTTTCTAAAAATCATTTGATTCATATATTTTCTTAATATTAGATAAGTTGGAATCATTTTCCTAGTTCCACTTATGTAAGCAACCACTCCTCTTTAATCTCTGTCATTTGAAGTTGATTTATGCAGTAATATTAGGTAAACTGAAAGAACACTGTGTCCATTTTAATAGCATAAACTAGTAATGATTGCATATTAACATAGAGTCCCAAATAGCTTCCCAATCAAAGATTTTCCAAAAGAGAAAACTAAAATATTATTTATTGGAAGCTTGGTTAAAAATCTAACCAGAATAGATCTGTAGGTGCTGATATAGAAGGATGTCTGCCAAATATTTTTGACTTATCAAAGCAACTTATAAAACAGCATTTAAAATATTTCATTTCTAAGTAAAAAATAAACTTACACATGCACACACAAATCTACACAAATGTTTTTATTTTATGTTCTAAAAAGGAGCACATCGACAGCATCATCATAATAGAGGGTAACACAAGGGCTGTGGTGTGAACAGTGAGGAGAAGTTTCTTTACCATCCATAAATGTCAGGGTCCTCTGTGCACTGTCAAGCACTCACTTCCTAAAATTCATTCTTGATCCATTAGTGATACATGAAAACCAATACTGCTACATTGTATTTGGGAAAGTCTTAAATTACAACATAAAGTATACCTGAAAAGTCAAGTTACTCTGTATATTACTGACATGATATCCAGGAAAAGAAAATGCTTTTATATTTTCCCCTCTCAAATACATCAAGGCATGCCATCTCCTTTAACTGATTTAATACACATAGCCACATAAAAATTTCATGGAAAGTACAATTTAAATGCTATTTTCCCTATCTACCTTCTTGTCTCTGAGGGCTGTTTACCATTGGGATCCAACTTACTCTGGGAACTCTGCTACCTCCCTTGAAATACATATCTCCATTAGCCGATGGCCAGTCCCATATTGGTTTACTTTTTCTTTACCCTCTTTCCTAAGACTAGTCATTTTCCTAACAAGATACAGGTTCCTAATGTACAAGCTCCTCCTCTGTTTGCTGCTTTGCCCTTGTGAAGATTCTAAGGTAGAAAACACAAGTTAAGAAAAAAAGTGAAAGATTTCTTAATAAATGTAATGATAAATACAATATTTATATTTATCCAATGCTAAAATACTTTCATGCAATTTTTAATTTAGAATTTAGTCTAAAAAAATAGAACGGAGAACTGATACAGATATTGACTTAAGGATTTCTTGGTTTATGAAGATTTATGCCATGGGGCATAATGAGTGCCTAGTCTCCATTCCAGCAGCAAATTAATTAATTAATTACTTAATATAATAATAATAACTAAATGTTTATTGGTAGAAGACTTTTATTAAGCAAGTCTAACAGT
>CM052442.1:76343244-76365796 GCA_028533085.1 Varecia variegata
ATTTAGTCTAAAAAAATAGAACGGAGAACTGATACAGATATTGACTTAAGGATTTCTTGGTTTATGAAGATTTATGCCATGGGGCATAATGAGTGCCTAGTCTCCATTCCAGCAGCAAATTAATTAATTAATTACTTAATATAATAATAATAACTAAATGTTTATTGGTAGAAGACTTTTATTAAGCAAGTCTAACAGTCCCCCACAGTGTACAAACAGCTTATGAGGGATTTTGTTTTTCTTTCTGAAATGCCTTCCTCTCTCTGTCCTTGAAAAGATGGTAAAGCTCCATTCTAGCCTACAAAGCAACAGTCCCTAATGGTTTTGAAGCCCAAAGCATTATGGTTTCTAAAACAGATGGGAGCTGGCTTGGGACATGCTCCTCATCAAACTTTCTTTGGGGTAACCAAATACAAAGCTGACAACCTGGCCACAATAAAAGCAGCTGGTGGAGGAGAGGCTGAATCTGGTCTTTTCTATGCCTTAGATATCTAGGTCTAGTCTCAGAATAATCCTAGATCATTTGCTTAATTTAAAAGGTGAGAGAGTGTGTGTGTGTGTGTGTGTGTGTGTGTGCAGAAAGAAAATAACACCTTTTCCTACAATTTACCATTTCCATGATGTAGCTTAAAGTGTCTAAACTTTAATTGAAAATATATATCCATGGAGAATCACAATATCATTTAATCTTACATATGCAAACTAAATGTATGAAAGACTGCTTTATCCATGAAAATGTACACAGCAACAAACTTTTTATACACTACTGAAACCCTCAGTTATAAAATCAAAATCAAATTTAAGTTTTGTGTTTAATTGTAAATGCTAAGTTAATATTGTGCTCTACTATAATTATTTTAGGAACATATTTCTATTATGATTTGAGGAAAACAGAGTATCTATCAGTCATTGAGTAAAGTGATCCTTGAAGTATATTCAAGTATTTGAGAAAGGTAAGAATACTATATTTTAAATCACACACAAACATAAACCCAAAATGCAACGTGTACCTCCCCATAATACAATTGGAAATGTGAAATTATTTTACCATGTCTGTGCTTGCAATTAGCGAAGTCTCTGCTTTAATCTATCTTTTCTTGGTGTCACATAGTTTGTCTTCAGATATTTTTATAGAAAAAAGATCTAGACATTCAAAAGAGCTCATTTATATGTATCCATGGGAATTTTATCTTCATTGACAGAAAACAGTAACTACTGCTAAAAGGAATTTTCAAAATTGATGAACTACATGTAAAAGATCTGCAAAGGGCTGAGCTCACACTGCACCAAATACATTTCAATTCATAACAACAATTTGATTTCACAGGGAACCATAAGCAGGTAGGGATAGACCAGTTATTAAAAGTGGGTATCTTACAAAGATACGAAAAATTTGGAAACCATTGGTGGAATGACAGGACCGAACAAATATCCCAACAATGTGTAAATCAAACGACAAGGTATAAATGAAAGTGCCGACCATTTGTTTTTAGATTCTTTGAGCCCTAGGTTGCTGAAGATAGTTGTTGGCAGTAAAGCTGTCTCCCTCCTTCGGGTCGGTGGAAAGCCACATGATTGGCAGTGCAAATAGGAGACAAAGGAGAAAGCCTTCAATCTGCAGCTGATGCACTGGAAGAACATGGGGAGCTGAGTTTACAATAGAGACATTACCAAGCTAATGGCACAGGCAATCACGGGGCCACTACGCATCTTGGGTATCAGCAGGGCATCCATTTTCAGCTAAGTGTTAGAGTACCTTTTTGCTTTCTCTCACCACTGCAGGGGTAAAACAACCTAGTGCATGAAACCCACTGACTGGTAATAAATTACTATATTGGATACTTTTTGTTTTCTTTCAGCAATGACTTTACTGTGTATTCTTGCTATCATTACCAATTAAAGTGGAGCCTGCTTTAGCGAACTGTATCTAACTATATATCAGCCCTGATGCTCCAATTGCTTTGGCAAGTATCACAGGGTCAAGAGGCTCCTTTGACCTTTGTCATCTAAGTCTTTCTGACCACTCACTATTTGAAGCAATCTCAGCTGAACAGATGGACACTTTCTGCCACACTATAAAGCTTAGAATATAAAGATAAATGAAATTGTGTTTCAGGCTTCAAACTGGTTTATGAGTGTAAAATATTATTAGTGTGTTCTATAAAATCTCCAGGTTTAAAGTGCATAATCTGGCTAATGGACAAAATTGTGTGTTTCTTTTTAATTGTAGGTTTTGTTTTAAGTCTGAGGAGTAGCAGAATTTTGTAAAGTGAGTCTAAGGGTTTCCTGGTTATATTTCTAATTTATATATCACTAACCCATTTTAAAATTCAGGCTGTCATTTACTGTGCAGTGAACCTATTGCATGTTGTCTTTTTTTTATCAATGATTCACTAAGAAACTTATGCTATACACAGAAAAACAAAGACTGTAAGTGTTGGATGAAGTAAAAATTAGACTTTTAATTGCCTTAGGCATAATTTTTTTCTTAAACTATATCATTTAACTGCTAGGAGATTCTAGTATTTTTGCATATCTAAATATAAAAGGAAAATGATTAAGCATCAATTTTATATTTTATTAATCTATTTGTGTTAGTACATCATTATGGTTATTTGAATATTTTGAAATTGTTAGTTTAATCTTAAGTAGGATATGTATATATTTTTATTCACTTAAATTAAAGGCTGATCTCCTTTAAATAAAGTATCCATATAATCTATTGTTCAAACTAGGCCATGTTTTAGAGTGAAATAGTGCACTATTAATAATTACATAGGAATAGCAGGCATGAGTCAAAACTGTCCCAGTGAACCTGGATGTACTGTCACCTTTCTTAAAAGAATAAGGTGATTAGTTTGCATATTTAAAAACATCAATATTTCTGTAACACTCTTAAAATGTGACTATTACTGTTTAAATCACAATTATAACTCTATAAATCTATTTTCTAAATAACTAAAAAGATTAAGTTCTTTTTTTTAACTTTCAGATTCAACTTGTTTAGCTGCAATTCTCAAAAACTTCTGATTTATAGAAAAAATAACCAAAGTCCTAATCATACAAATATTACTAGGTTGTTCAAAACCTTTTATTTCTATATTTTATGCTTATAAAATCCATGCAACTAATATCCTGTTATGGTATTTCCAAAATAATTTCTCAGCAACTAACTAAATCTCTGTAACACAAACAGATTCAGTTGCAGGTAAGTAAGAAATAACACACATAATGGATCTAGAGGTAAACAAAGCACTCATCACTTTGGAAGAACTTTTGAAGATCAAGGTAAGGGAGTGAGTGGGGGATAGAGGAAGAGAAGAAAGAAGGTAAACAAAATGATCAGGGGTCAGAGGGAATGTTTCAAGTCAACTTGAATTGGGAACTGGCTAACAGACCAGAGACAAAAGTTGAGGACAAATGCATTCTCCTCAACAAAAAGAACCACCAGCACATGTATATTCCCAGCTTCTGGAAAGGGATTGAAACCAAGCACCACTCTTAAAGTTTCAAGGTTTTATCAATAATTCTGAAAAGCAAATACACAACAAAATCTCCTTTCTAGGCAATGAAATACTGGAGTGATAGAAGTCAACTGCAAAGAAAAACTCTGAGAGAGTTCAGGAAAAAAAAAAAAATGACAAACAAGGTGAGTTATGGCCAAATAGGAATTATTGAAAAGCAATTCTCATAACCAAAAAAATAATAATTATTAATGGTCTTTGCTGATAAATGCATCTAATATTCTACTAAATCCAAAATATTCTTCCAAATTCTAGGGCATCACCAGTATTAGAGACAAGACAGAAAGACTATCCTATCTTGGTACAATGGTAAGGAGAGGATGCCATTAGTCCTACAGTAAGGACTCCATTAGGATGCTGAATACATCTGGGCAGATCCCAGGAACAAAATATGAAGGGTCAGAATTATTTTTATACACAAACAGACTAAAAAATAATATGTCTCAGTCTGGAAAATTGAAAATATTATTATAAAATCACAATAATACAGAATATGAAATATTAATCCAGACACCAAATTCTGAATTATAGAACAGACTATATTTATATATCATTAATGTAAAAAAATAGTAAGATAAACAAAGGACATTTGAAAGAGATTCTTAACTTAAAATAGCTTTTGCTACTAATACATTGTTTTTGCTTTTAATAAAAAGCTAATACTAGTACAGAATTAAAAATAAACAAAAGAAAATTAAATCATTCATAATCATAATACCTAGGGAGATTCTTAACTTTTTATAGTAAAAATCTGGAAAGAAACCATGATTTACCCCAAAATTTCATAGACTTTTATAGATAAAAAGAGTATTAGAAATTATTATCTGTGGAGTCATTAGTATGTTTATCAAATGCTTCCAGTTCTCCACCTTTTCCCCAAACAGGTGGGAAATAGCTTCTGCTTCATCAACTTTGCTTCTGTGTGACTATGAAGAGCAGAGACCTCTTCTGACCCCAGATTGGTACATGGAGTGAACAAGAAATAAACTTGGGTTGTTTTAGTCAATGAGATTTGAGGCATTGTTTATTAGCAGAGTAGAAGATAACCTGTTCTGATCTAGACATTATCCACCTTTATACCAATAGATGGATGAATAGATAAACAGAGAGCTAGCCAAGAAAGGCTTGGTGACAGACTCAAGGTCATACATTCAACCCAGATACTAGAAGGCCCAAAGTAGAAATTAAAACACAAATTGTCTACTCCTAGTCCAGTGCTCTTTCCACTGACATGGAAATGAGATTGCCAATCGCAATCCCTAGAAACTACTAGAAGACACAGAAACAACTTTACCCTTTACATATACTTTTGGTAGGTGGTCATAAGTGTTTGAATAGACACTTCGTAATTCAACTTTGGTCTACTTTGCATCCTATAAAAATATTCAATGACACTAATAGAAAAAAAATACTCAATATCAAACTCAAAAGCAATTTCATTAAAAAGCCAAATTATATGTGGCAAGAAAGATACCTATCTCATATGCATTCTTTAAAAAACAATTGTTTCCTTCAATTTCTGTTTGCCTCCTTCTCTGTATTTAATTAAAATTATAAGCATGTGTTCCTAAATTACTCTGTACTCACCCTCTAGAGATGAAAACTAATTAAAAGAGATGTGCTATGGATATGTAATTTGACTTATTCCAAACATCTTTGCTTCCCGACTATGACAGTTAAAACAGTGGTACCATGTTGATGCTTTATAAACATCATACTAACAAGCTTATAATTGGCCAAAAGTTCAGGAAAGGTATAGGTCTGGAGGAAAAAAAAAAAAAAAAACCAACTTAGCCAGAATTGGTTTACCACTAAGAAGACCGAAGGACAAAATTTTTTTAAAAAGTGCTTCTCCTCTTTTGAATGACTCTTATTTGTATTTATGTAAACAAAAACCATCCACCACACTTATTTTGAGTATATGTCTCTGTGTGGCCACCAGATATTTCAGTCGATTCAATTCAACACATACGTATTAAACTGAAATCAATACACAGAAAGTATGCTCACCTGAAAAAACAAGTATATAATTTTAAGTTTATGAAATGTCTAACGGAGGATATGAGTTCTTTCAAACTATACTATATATGTGAACAAATAAGTTCTCACATACCTAGCAATTGATTGACAAGATCGAGTTTGTAGACTACCTTAAAAAAGTAAGAAGCAGAGCAAATTAGACAAAAACCTCTAAAAAGCCAAAAGAGATTCCACAAACCAGGGCTCTCACATTGAGCAAAAACAGTTGTAATTTTTAGCAAAGAGGGAATATTACAAGAAAAGCTGTTAATGACGATAACAAAATACAGTTCTTTCCAGTGGAAAGCTTCCATGCCTCTTCCTGGGCCAACCACTCTCAAATGTAATGCACCCTTGTCACAGCACTGCCTACTGCAGAGGTCAGGAAACAATGGCCTGCAGGCCAAACCCTGCGTACCTCCTCTTTTTGTAAATAAAATATTACTGGAACACAGAAATGCTCTTCTATTTATATATTACCGATGATTGTTTTGCATTACAATGGCAGAGTTGAGTAGTTGTGACAGAGACTGCATGGCCCACAAAGCCAAAAATATTTACTATCTGGTCCTTTAGAGAAAAAAATTGCCAACCTCTGGCTTATCCTAAATTAATGGGAATTTTAAACATATACAAAAATATTTTTTTCCTAGGCAAAACCACAATATAAATAGAAGGAATACAATTTTAGGTGTTAAATCCCCTTAATTCAGGTGCTGTATTTTAACAGAGGACTCTATCTTCAGGCTAAATTGGTTGTTTTTATGTCACTTGTGGGATTTTCCACCACAAATATAAATTGCTCTCAGAAGTCCAAGTCCAGGAACTCTTACAACTCAATAGCAAAAACCCTAATAATATGATAAAAAAAATAAGCTAAGGATTTGAATAAGCATTTCTCCAAAGAAGATATAGAAATGGTCAACAGGTATATAAAAAAATGTTTCATGTTATTATCAGGGAAATGTAAAACAAAACCACAATGAAATACCACCTTATATCTGTCAGGATGGCTATCACAAAACAAAAACAAAACAAAACAAAAGACAAGTGTCGGTGAGGATGTAGAGAAATTGGAATTGTAGCACACTGCTGTTGGGAATGCAAAATGGTGTCACTGCTATGGAAAACAGCATGGAGGTGTCTCAAAAATTAAAAGTGGGGCTAGGCATGGTGGCTCATGCCTGTAATCCCAGCACTTTGGTAGGCTGAAGTGAGAAGGCTGCTTGAGGGCAGGGGTTGGAGGCTAGCCTGGGCAACATGGCTAGACCTGGTTTTTACAAAAAATTTACCTGGATGTGGTGGCATGGGTCTATAGTTCCAGCTACTCAGGAGGCTGAGGCAGGAGGATTGCTTGAGCCCAGGAATTCAAGGTTGCAGTGAGCTAAGATGACACCACTGCACTCTAGCCAGGGCAGTAGAGTGAGACCCTGTCTCTTAAAAAAAAAAAAAAAAATTAAAAGTTGAACTACCAAATAGTCCAGCATTCCCACTATCCCACTTCTGGGTATTTATTCAAAAGAGTTGAAATCACGATCTCAAAGAGGTATTAGCACTTCTACGTTCACTATGTTGAAGCAAGAGGAGGAAAATTAATAGGAAAATGAATAGCAACACTATTCACAATAACAAAGATGTGGAAATAACCTAAATGTCCATTGGCAGATGAATGAATAGAGAAAATGTGATATATACACACAATGGAATATAATATTTAGCCTTCAAAAAAAGAAAATTCTGCAATATGGGGCAACATGGTGAACCTCGAGGACATAGCGTAAGTTAAATAAGCCAGTCACAGAAAGACAAATACATCACGATTCTACTTATAACCATTCTAAAATAGTCAAATCTACAGAATCAAAGAGTGAAACGTGGTTACCAGGGGCTGGGGGCAGGGGAATATGGGGTGATAACAATCAACAGGCATAAAGTTTCAGTCCAGCAAGATGAGTAAGTTCTAGAGATCTGTTGTATAACATTGTACCTAGAGTTGCCAATAACGTAGTATACACTTAAAATTTTGTTAAGAGAGCAGATCTCATATTAAGTGTTCTTTCCAAAATAAAATAAAACAAAACAAAATAAATCAAAGTTCCAGTCCAGGTTCAAGGACCTTTTTTTTCTGCGGGAGTAGAGGTCATAGTTGTCTTCCACTACTCCTCACTATGTACTCTATCTCCAGTCATATAAACTTCTCACTAATCTCCTACACATTACTCATCTTTATGTTCTGAGCTTTTGGACCTGCTGTTCCCCACTGCAAAATCTTATTCATCCATCAAGATTTAGACCTAACATGACTTCCTGCATGCTCTAGACAGAGTCCGCCTCACCATCGTCAGTAGCACTTTGGGATGTGGGTCTACTAGAGCACATATATCACATGATGGCTTTTCCCAATGTGCCAACCTCTGGCTTATCCTAAATTAAAAAACTCAACACTGGCTAACAATTTCCTTCTCTTGCTTCAACTATGCAATAGACTTTCCTCCTACATCCTCTATCCTCTAATACAATTTTCTACATAGCAAATAAAGTGACCTTTTCAAAACATAAATGAGAACACATCACTCCCTTTGAGTAAGATCATGAAAAGACTCTCCTTTATAACTTTATAACATAGAACTCAAGCTCTTCGCTTTGGATTATCACATTCAACATAGTTTCACCCTACCTTTTTCTCCAATATCATCTCCTAATTCTTTCCCCCAGACACTACTCTCGAGTCACACTAGTCTTTTTGACTTCATCGCCTACATCAAGCTCATTTCTACTGTAGGCCTTTTGCAGTAGCTGTTTGCATTGCCTAGAATATTCTCCCCTCTGATAGACACATGGCTGTCTCTTTCTTGCCATTCATACTTAGTATAAATGCTGCCTCCTTCTCTAATCTTCTCTGACCACTCAGCCTACACCAGTCCCTAGGACTGCCATCACACTGCTCAACAATAATTCCCTGCAGAGCCTTTACCACTATCTGACAATCTTGTTTTGTTTTTAAAGAATAATTATGCATCCCTTCTCACTAGAAATATAAGTGCCATGAATGGCAGGATCTTGTTGAAATTCCTAGTTCTCCACTAAAAATAGAAAAAAAATTAGCCAGGTGTCATGGTGTGCACCTGTAGTCCCAGCTACTCAGGAGCCTGAGGCAAGAAGATTGCTTGAGTCCAGGAGTTTGAGGTTGCAGTGAGCTATGATGACACCACTGCACCCTAGCCAGGGTGACAGAGCGAGACTCTATCCAAAAAAAGAGTGTCTCACACATAGTAGTTATTCAATGCACACTTTCTGAATGAATATTCTGTTTTGCATTTCGTGCTCCAAAACTTACATAACATGCAGACATAGGAGTTCTTTGTTTTTAAGGAGCTTAAGAACTAAGAAAATAAGACAAATAAATAGTGGTAAAATAATTGGGCAGTCCACAGTTAATTTAGAAGTTTTCTATCGAGCACATGCATGTTAAGTTGTGTATGAAGATGCTGTAGTGTGGGTAGGATTTACCAGGTGAAGAGAATATCTCCTGCACGTGATTTTGGGCAGGAAAAAACACATGGAGAGTGGAGTCAGAAGTGCCAGCCACAAGGAAGAGCACGGGCCTCCCAGAAATTACTGACGAGCTTCCTCACTGGGACCTAAATGGGGTGTTAAGAGCATAGAAGAACAAATCCTGTGAGGCTCAGTGTCCCCTGGGGCCGCTAATCCAGTTTGCCACCCTACAGTCCCACGATGAGTTACCTAAAAGCATTTAATGTCATACATGTTGAAATGTAATCAACCCTCTTTTCCCCATCCTCTGATGAGAGGGGGAGTTAAGCAATTTTCAAATGATGTACAGAAGCAGGAAGCAATGTTTGCTACTTGGGGGATGCAGAATTGTAGCAGTCTTTGCATCTGGGAAATGAAACATAAATCAGGCCTCTTCATATTTATTACTCTTACATTTCTAAAAGTTATTACAAACCTGTTGATTAGATTGTTGCTGGCTTCAGGGGTTTTATATTGAGGGGAGGGCTTAGTAAAGTAATTATTCCAGGGAAATAGAGGCTCATGATATACAATACAATCCTCAGGCTACTTTTGAGTGCTTATTTCAGATAACTTTGTTATTAGAAAAAGGACTCTAAGATTTAAGGGCAAGTAAATGGAGTAATAATATAAACTTTGCTGGTATAAGAAGCCATTTTACCGCATTGCCTTTTAATCTTTCTTTCTGAGTCTTTATCAGCTCACTGGTAGGCCCAACTTGCCTAAAGTGAATCATTCCTCTCTAATATGCTGAAAATTCTAAATTTTATTGCCACTGTTTAATAAACTTTTCCTTAAAAACTTTTGAATTTATTGAGACTGTGGTCTAAATACTGGTGGGGTAGCCGCTGTGCCTCTTTGTGGGGTAGCCTCTTTGCTATCGTTGACTATTTTTTGCTAGGTCACACTTCTCTGTGAGATCAACTCACATGTAAATCTAATTTGGAAGTAAAGCAATTGACTGGCAAAATAAATACACTGTTTATTTTTTATTTTTCTGGCAGTCATTTTTAATTTTTGCCCTTACAATTCAAAAAAAGAAGTATCCTTCACTTTCTTAGCATCTATTTTTTGTGTTCAGACTTTAGTAGTCTTCAGTTCATGAGTTTATTTAACAAATATTTCTGAATGCCTACCATGTGCCAGGCATGTGCTAGATAATGAGCATCCTGTGATAAACTGGTAGAGTAGGTCACTGTGCCTTTTGGGCTTAGACTGTAGTGTAAGGTAGGGAAGATAAAAACATGAAATAAAGAGGATACTGAGAAAGAGAATAAGGGAAAGTGGGCTGCTACTTACATTATGGGGAAATGACATCAAAGCTTAGACTTGAAGATGAAGAATTGGGGAACGAGGGACATTCTGGCAGAAGATAGGCAGTAGGGGAAATATGAATTTCTTTAATGAGGCCAACTAGATTAAACATCTGGGTCATGGGCCCAAACCGACAGTTGACATTTTTCAATATCTTTTTCATGTATGCTTTACAATTTTGTTTTTTATTCCAAGGAGGAATGCAACTCAGATTAATAATAATTGAATGCTCATTTCCTAGTCTCTTTTCTTCCCATCTAGGTCATGCTGATGGATGCTGAAAAGAATATTTCATAAATGGTAATGTGAGCTTAATAGACTGGAAATTCTTATGGCTGAAGAATATGTGTAATCCTTATAGAATATTTCTCTACCCTCATAAGTGTCAAAATCAAATTTATAACTCAGAAGGTATTCTTGCTAAGAAAAGAGTAAAGTTCCTAGTTTAAGACATAACAATAAAAATTACATAATAATATTCTGAAATATTAAAGGGGATATTTCCTAGGTTTTGATTATGTTTCACCATAGCGAGAGTTTAGAAACAAACAAAAAATTACCAGTGGACAGTGTAAATCAATTAGAATTTTTTCCCCACGTATCACTCATGAACTATTGACAATACCTGCTTTAATTCTCAATGAAGAAACTCTTAATTATAACATGGTGTTACATGTTTACTCTGAATGCAATTCAGCATATCCTGAAAATAGGAATTAAAAGCAACCATATTAAATGATTTATCGAGAAGACCTCAGGTATCCGCAAGAGGGCTGCAAAAGCTTTAAGAGATATGATGCATTGTTGGTATGTAATGAGACACTTGTAGATTATCTTGCTTGGTCCTATTATACTTCATGATTTCTGCATGAATTAAATATCCATTGATTATGCCCTTTTTCACAGATAGATAAATTAGGGGCCCAAATCCTTAGATTTTATTCATTAGTGATGGATAAACAAATTTTGATAATTATTTCTTGTTACAAACTGAATTCTGCTAAAGTATAATAATATAATGTTTTAAAATACAAGAACTTGATCCAAGAATTAATGGACACAGAATATTAGGTGAAGGCAAAAAACATCAAGCTGAGGCCCCATAGCTGGGCCTTTTGTCGTAGGCCCACAAGAACAGTGCGACAAACCATCATCAAGCTGCTGTGCATCATCTGGGTACCCACATGGTGCAACCCATTGAATTGTCTATATCTGACACCAATTGCTATCTTGATTAAATGGAAGGGTAGATCATTTAAGTCAGATGTATATCTCGGGGTATAATTTATTATGATTAATGCAATTATCATAAAAAGTCAATTTTTTTAAAAAATACACTAAAACTAGTTTTCTGCTACTATCATGCTAATTCAATCCTTGACAACACCAGAAATTTCATGACTAAAATAAAAGCATGTTCTAAAGATCATTTAAGCTGATCATTAGCATATATAAACATCAAAGACATAGAGGAAAGATATGCTTAAAAGACCTTAAAGGCAAACAATTTGTTACTATCTATAACCTTGAATTTAACTATAATTGACCTGGTTGAATAAAAAATAGGTCCTTGGCAATTAAAAATGTTGGACTGGCAAGTGTATGAATTGTATGATAACAAACTTTATGAAAGTTTTAGATCCAGGTAACCTCTTAGATTTGGGGAGCCATTTCAACTGTGAAATAATTTTCTCATTAAAGCCTCATAATAATCATATAGAAAGAGACAGGACCCATGCTATTCTTTCCATATTCTACCATACAACCACATGGTTGATGATGTCACACAATGGCTGCTGTAAAACAGAGATTGGCTGGAGAGACAAGAAAAAGGAAAGCAAAACATTTGCTACCAGAGGGTAATGGAGGAAGCCACGTTTTGTATAATGACAAGAGACCTCTAGTGGGAGTTGGGGAGAAAGTAACGCAGATGAGGAGGACTTTATATTTTGCAAGCTTTCATAATGGCTTTCTAAAAACCACCAGGTCTTGGACAATATGTGAAGACGTAAAACAACTACAGTTTTCAGCCCTATTTGATTGTGCACGGAGTTACATCTGTGCACAAGAAAGCCCCTGCGGCTCACAGCAGCCTCTTAGGATCATTTTGATATCTGATAAGAATAATCATACTTGGACCAAAAGGCGATGCAAGATATTTTAAATTAGGATTAAAACAGCTGTTTTCAGAGTCATATGAGCTATATAGAATAAAGGCAACTACAAATAAGTGAATGTCATTTGGGGATGCAGGGAACTGGTGGCGCCTTCAGAATATCACCATTAAAACCTGATTCAGAAAAATGGACGGGAGTATTAGCTGGATATGTTTTTTAATAAGCTCATGCTCTTAGTTCCAGTGAATAAAGCTAAAGCCTTAATACATTTTGTTTTTAATAGTATAGGGGAAATATTCCGTAAGAATAAATGCTTTCTTTTTTGAGAATTGCTTCCTGTTAGTTTTTTGCATTTGCAGCTCTCTTAGGACCAGTTTCAACATAAGTCATTGGTACAGAAGTAGTGCTCCTGTTGGGATTCCTTTAAATGGGTCCAGATGGTACTCTCAGTCAATAAGTGATATTACCAGCTTTCAAGAAGAAAGATTTTATTTCCCTCCTTTTCTTTCCTGTTATAAGCAACTAACCCTTTGAGTTAACTCAACATCTGAATTTCTACAAACTTCACTTTTTACTCCTAAAAATCCAGTGTGTTAGTCATAAAAAATAGGATACAAACACAAGATTATTCTTAATGTAAGGCAATGATTTGATTACTAAGAAAACTCCAAATTTCTTTAAAGCGGTAACATTGAGCATTACCTTTTTTAATCAGAACCACCGGCAAGTTGCTCGATAACAGAACATCCAAATCCACTGGAGTGAATTTGTATACCAACAGACATAGATCTCTTTAAGGTCGAATAGATCTATCTTTTGGGTCTTACAAGAAGCAGAATCTTAATAAATGTTTGTAAAAAGGAAAATGAATTTCCAACTGAGAAGAAGAAATGAAAGGAAAGGAAAAATGAGGAAGGAAAAAAGTCCTTAAAAGGCTATGGGTGGGTAATATGATATGGACATGATTATAGAATTCATAGGTTCTAAAATATCTATAAAGTTATTAATGTAAATAAAGGCAAATGTAAAGATGTGCTTTCATAAATTATGCCAACACTGTCCTTATTAAGCTAAATACAAAATGAGAATGCCTGACATGTTTAGCTTTTATCCATGCTTCTATGTTAGAACTACCTCTCCAAAGTTAATTGATAAACATAAATAAAAAATGTAACTTAAGAAGAAAATTATAATCTTAGATCTCCATGTCTCTTATAGGATTAATGAAATATTGAGGAGGGAGGGGAACTGAAGTAAATCTAAGCCAAATTTAGTACTAAAGAAATGACATAAACATTTATTCAGTGAAAAATCTTACTTTAGAATTAACAGAGGAGACAACATTTTTTGAAACCAGCTAAACCCTAAGCAGAACAAACTCTGGTAGAGATCACGATTGCCTATCAGCAATTATAAAAACAATAACGCTGACCTTGAATCAGCCTTAAAGGTCTTTGTTCCCAATTATGTTATCAGCTTTATGAATTTTCAGTTGCTATCTCAGCCATAAATTCAATAAATGCAGAGTTGGCCAGTAATAGGAAGATAGCTATTTTAACAGCCTTCACTGAAAAAGGTATTTGAGAAAGTACACATTAGACTCATTTTCCGTGTTAAAAATGATAGCTTTTTCAAATCCTGCCCAGCATACCTTAGACAAAGCTTTATGACATCTCAGGTGAACAACAATAAAAATTCCAAATCAAATTTAGTCAAAACTAGAAATGATTTAAATAAATCCTATCTGTGATCATGGGAAATCAACAATAGTCAGCTAAAAGGTTTTTAAACCTGGCAATTTTTTTATGTTTCAAGACTTTACCTTGAAACATTTTTTTTTTCTATCTTGGGTATATAATTTCACTTCCTCTTCTGTATCTTAAACATAACAGCTAGCAACAGTAGAGGAACCCAATCAAAAAAGAGCCCTTGTGTGTAGTTATTATAATTAACAGATTCAATATCTGTTACTGCCAGTCAGGTATCATAGCAACGTTGTAGCGCTGAAAACTGCTTAGAAAACTCTTCAAAACCAGCAAGACTCTGTTTAGGAAAACAACGCTGGGGACATTACTGGCTGTCAACATCTGTGGGTGTTGCTATGGGCACAGCCACAAAGAACTCTGCCATCTATACAAAAATGTATACACACAGAGAAGATGGGAGGGACACAGAAGATAAGTTGATAAGAAAAATAAAAAGAAGAAGTCATTGGGCTGGCAACATACACTAGACACGATTTTGAGTTCATGTTTTATACTAATTCTGTTCTATTAAGACTAGAGAATCCAAATTCAACTTAACTGTAATTGTGACTAAATAAATATAAACCAGGGTTTGGGGAAAAAAAAACCCTGAAACTCCACATTTGTACCATTTATCACAAGCCTTAATTTGAAACTCAAAGGGAATTACCGTTAAAATAATATTTAAACTTCCACTTATAAACCCTTGATAGTCGTTTATAAATCTACAGAAGAGAAAAGAACAGGTTACTATGAACAAGAACCCAATATTGATTTTTCGGCAGTGCAGTAAGGCATCTCCATTCTATTTGGCTGCTGTCAAAGCCACTCTTTAACAGCTGGAGTCAAATTGCACTATTTACAGCAAGAGCCCTTGTCAAGTGGACCATAAGTATCCTAACAATACACTATTCAAATGGCACTTTGCCACACAAATTGCTGACTTGATGAATAACCTATGTCAATGACTAAGGCCAATATAAAAGTTTCATTTTTATGAGAGGTTTTACATTCACACATTAAGTAAGCTTTCTTTGAAGAACTATTAGGCTATATATTTCAGGCCTTTAGACGCTGAAAATAATTATAATCTGTTTAAATACATCAAGGGAACTGGACAACATTAATATGGATCTGGCGTTAACTACATTTGTCACACGAGTCAGAACAGAGTCCTTCTGTTGCTGACACACCCCACCGGCACGTGCTGCACAATGCCGGCCCCAAACCAGCCGCTCGCCATGAAATGGGAGCACTCTCCTTTTGTGCCTCTAATTTACATGGCCAACGAGCGTCTAGATACAAGCCAGGCTTTGAAGTCCTGCGAGGAAATTCGGAGCTGCTTCTGTGTGCCAGGTGGACAGCTGGAGTCATTTAACGGTGCATTTCCTACTTTTCATAGTGTCTCAGACCTCCTAAATGAGTTTTGAAACAAAGCTATGTTATGCCCCTCGGAGTTTTCCTCATGATGGAGCTAACTTTTTCATCAAAAAAAAAAAAAAAAGTTTAAATTCATGCCACGAAGTGAGAAAAGGAACGTTCTTCATAAAGCAGTTACCGAAAAAAGTATAGAGCATTACAGAAATTTTTATGTAACTTACAGGAATTAAAATGATATCTAAAATGCTTAGCATAAATGCTTATACGTTGTCAAAAATCTGCATCACTACGCATGTATTCAAAAAAGCAAATTGCCTTATATACTTCTCCCCTATTGTGTATTTCTCTATTCTATCTTATGAGAAAGGATGTTATCATTTAAACACTAAAGTTTTAAGTTGGGATTCATTCACTAAATCAAAACACTTCAAACGAATCTTAATCAAATATTTACAGAGGGAAATCTCTACATTTTCATCAAGTGCTTGCATTTTTATTCATAATAATCTATTGTCTTTTAAAATTATATAAAATTGATATAAAATATTTTCCACTTCAGAAAAATAATTATATGCTGTGTATTATATTAAAAAGAATAGACTAAAAATTTACAGATCAAAAAAGTAAAAATGTTTGTTCCCTATGTAATACAATTGTTTTCTAATAAGTATTTGTTCTTTTTTCATAGTAATGCAATTTTGATAATAAAATATAGTTTAATAAAAATTTAGCCAATTTACAGCATGTACTGTTGCTACTATTGAATTATTATTTAATATTTTGACAGGTGAAATTTTCAAATCCCATAACTTAGAAACTGCACTAGTTCTATTTTGGTTATTTTTGTGTGTCATAAAATATAAAAGAACTAACTTTTCATTCTGACAAGGTGATGGGTAGTACTGGGATCCAATTTTCAATTTGTAGTCTACCAATGTACCACGTGTGTTTTATGAGAAGTAGGAGGATAAAGTTCTAATAAGAATTTTCAGCAAATGGCACCAAACAGACATCACCCTAAGGTCAACTAAAGGTCAAAAAAAATACAACCATATTTCTAGAAAGATGAACTGGAATGTAAATAAATGCAAATGCATTCTTTATTTACAATCAGTTTCATGTGTTCAAATAAAGATGCACATACAAGTGCATTATTTAAAGAAAATTCCATTTTAAAAAGTCTCAAATCAGAAGCCAAAACTTGCACATTTGTTTTTCTACAAAGGGTGGTTTTCCAAACACATATGAGTTCCTGGTTTTTGTCAGAGAACAGACTTGATACAGGTCTTTTGGATTACATTCTATACAGTGAAGAAGAGGTTGGGGTAAAATTGCTTTATTAAAAATTCAGATATGAAGAGAAAAGGGAGGTGTTGAGTATTTTGCCAGTTCCTCTAAATACGTCATGATCTTCAAGTCCAGTGAAAATTGTCTAGATCATAAATTGGCAAACCATAGCCAGTGCATCAATTCTAATCTGCCTGTGTTTATAAATAAAGTTTTACTGGAACACAACCATCCTTGCTAAATTGTCTGTAGTTGAATTGCCTTGTTGAATTGTCTGTAGTTGCTTCTGTGCTCCAACAGCAGAGTTGAACAGGTACAACAGCAAAGATCTTGCCTAGCAAAACTAAAATATTTACCATCTGGTCCTGTCCTGTCACAGTTCAATTTTGTATTGCTATAAAGGAATACCTGAGGCTGGGTAATTTATAAAGAAAAGAGGTTTATGTGGCTCATAATTCTGCTGTAGTTTCTAAGTTATGAGATTTAAAAATTTCACCTGTAAAAATATTAAATAATAATTCAATGGTAGCAACATTACATGTTGTAAATTGGTGAAATTTTTATCAAACTATATTTTATTATCAAAATTGCATTACTATGAAAAAGAATAAATACTTACTAGGAAAAATTAATTGCAGAATTAACTGCTGTCTGACTCAGAATCTGATGAAAGCCTCAGGCTTCTTCCACTTTGGGGGGAACATGAAATGGAGCCAATGTATGCAGAGATCACATGGCAAGAAAGGAAGCAGGAGAGAGAGGGGAGGGAGGTGCCAGGTTCTTTAAACAACCAGCTCTCTTGAGAACTAATTGAGGAAGAACTCACTTACCTCTCCTAGGGCATTAATCTATTCATGAGGGATCCACCCCCATAACCCAAACACCTCCCATTAGGCCTCACCTCCAACACTAGGGATCAAATTTCAACATGAAGTTTGGAGGAGTAAAATATCCAAACCATAACAGAGTCTTTACGAAAAAGTTTACTTATCCCTTGTCTATGTCACCATATAAATAAAATGCAAACCACATTTGTAATATTAAATTGTCTAGTAGCCATATTAAAAAACATAAAAAGAAAGAAGTGAAATTAGCTTTAATAATATATTTTACTTAATCCTATATATCCAAAATATATTTTAACATATGGTACTACCCACATTTCAAATGCACAATAGCTACAAATGTTTCATGGCTACAATATTAGACAGTGAGGGCTCTAAATGAGCCACCAGGGGGAGCTGTTGGGAGACCCATTCTACAGAAAAATCTGTTTTAGTTTTTTTTTTCCCCCCAAAAAAGGCATTCCCATGACACGACAACAGGACCTAAACTGAGGCAGTTAAAATAATCCTGTTTAATCCTGTTTATCCTTTTATTCATTTTACAGACAAGAAATGCAAAAAAAGAATTTAAAACCAATCAACAGACCAACAGACAAAATAGGTCTTTTCACCTTAAAATATGATGAAGCTACAAAGATGTCTGCCATGTAGAGATGATGTTAGTAAGGTTGTTTATTCCCTACTTTGAAGCTAAATTCCTCTCACTGCAATTTAAACAGGTTCTATCTTGTTTTATCCTCAGACGAATCTAAGAGAAGCAGTTGCCCATCACTAACATGATATTGTATTCCTTTAAATCCTTTACGACTCTGGCCCTTCTATCCTATCCCAAAGATTTTTCTTTGTCTAGCTGCACAAATTCAACTGTTCTAGAATTTCCAATTAGACTCATTTTCAAAATGTTTTATTATACTTGTTGTTCTCTTCTAAACCTTTTCTCATATCTATATGCACTCTCAAAATGCAGGAAGAAAAAGCAAATACAACATTCTAATAAAGTCCAAATATTGCCAAACACAGAGAACTCCCCACACAGCACTCACATGCTATTCTTCTGTTTAAACAGTTCATTCCATTGTTGGAGAATATTTCACTTGTGTCTCACTAAAATCTACACACACACACACACACACACACACAAAATCCTGAAATACAAAGTAACCTTAGATAGGTCTAAATTTTACAGGCTTGCTGTCCCTCATTTTTTTCCACACATGAAATGAGCATGATTCAAATCCTCTTCCTTAAAACTGATTTTTTTCTTATGAAAACTCATGAAGCATTTTGCTATATTAATAATGAGAATGGAGAACTTAAAGCCTCATTAAAATTTCATGCTTATCAAATTTGTAAATTAAAGATGATTACAATAAAACAATCTCAACAGCCTACCTCCTACAAGGGTGAAATGTTAAAAGATAAAAATATATGATAGGCAATGAAGATATCCAGTATATAACTGGAGAAGATATAACTTAGGAGAAGCACAAATAAAAATAGCTCTAATTAACACTAAATTCAATAATAATAGAAGTATAGTATGTAGGACAAAGGAGGTGATAGTCCTGTCTAGTTCTTCTCCAACTGTAAAGCATGACCGTTGTAAAGTGTAGTCATCTAAGGTAAAGGGCAACAGCTAGAAAATAAAGTTGAAATCAGCCTACGAGTAGGAAAACAAGACCCTGGCATTTTATTGCTTCCTGAAGTCAAGGAAGAAACAAAATTATATAAAGAAAATGAAATCTATATATACTATTACCACTACTGAAAGAGTAGCTCTGAAGTTCTCCAAGAAACTGAAAAAAAATAACAGTTTACCTTCTGGGAATTAAACTAGTAAATGCAGCATTTGATGAATGAGATTTGCTCTTGCAGACCCTAGGCATCCAAAACACATAGGTCATCTACTATCTAGCCTATAATTTCCACTTTACGACACACATTCTATTATGAAAAGAGAGCAACAAAGACACAGCAAGATGGGAATGCTTGACTGTTGGCTGGGCTCACTCAATGAGCTTTATTTGCCCCATCTTATCGTACATAATACTATAAATGTGATTCAATTTCCTGGCTTAAGTTCAGTTCTAAATGTTGAAGTTTCATCATATCTGTATAATTATCCTTAAAAAACATCACCTTTTTCAAGTTAAGAATATGAAAAACAGGTTTTGGAAACCTAAAAACAATAGAATAAATGAGAAAAGAAAAGAAAAAAAAGAACCCAATACATATCAGCTTTGGCCAAAGGAGATGGGCTGGGAGAGATGACTGCATTCAACTCTCAGAGCTCAATGAATATTCTCTGGCTCTGACTTGATGCCCATCAAGGAACTCTCTGTCATAATTGCTCTCCCTGCCCCACTGCAGATTGGCTACAGTGAGGATGTGCTCACCAATGGCCAGAATCCCAGTTATATTTATCATTGTAAGTTAAACAATTCTAGTTTATATGTTCATTGTTTAGGTGTTTGGTTAGTGTGACTCAGTTCTCAAAAGGTTGACATATCCTAGACTCACTGACAAAATCTAAATTACGTCTCCACACCTAAAATGCTAAAGATTATATGCTGGCACCTGCCCCCAAATCTGCTGCTTCCAGGCATGGCTTGAGCAGCCAATTGGCCTTTCTTGATGACGACACATTCTTTTGTCTAACTATATATGTACACATGAGATAAAGTCTTATTTAAAGTCCTTATTAACGGTATCTTAACAGTCTTCATAATACCATTAAAATAATGAAAAGCCTTAACAATATGCAATTAAAAATCAGCTAAACTTTGACTTAGAAATCCTACTTCCAAAAATACATCTTTTAAATAATCCTGATGAAAAAAATCTTTAGGTTTATAGATGTGTCATTCATAAAAGTGAAACATAAAGTACAACTCATCTATCAAGCCATAGGAAAATAATTTGCATTAGCAATAGTCGAATCATAATATAGAGCATAATACAGTCTTTGAAAAATAAAATTTATACATATTAGATAAAATGAAAATATGTTTACATGAAAATATACATTAGATACATGCATATAAATGGCATAGTTACACGTTGAGATGATAACTTGGAAGTGTAAAGACAAAAAGATGGAAAAGAAGCCTTAAAGAAATCAGATTAAATTACTATATCACCTTGAAAAGTGAAAAATAATAAAGCTAGTCCAAATTTCTACTAAGCCAATTGACTTGGTTCATGAGAATAAATGTGAACTCTATTGTTATATGTTAACTGAAGCTTCAAATCCTAAAGAGTAATGATCCTACAGATGCTGAGTATATGAAAAGAAATTGTTCATACAATGATCTAGTTTTTCTGATACCTTTTTGTTTATTTGCAAGAAACATTTTTAAAAGAAGTCAAACAGTCTCAACTGAAAAATAAAAATAGATCCAAACTACAGAATATAGTTTTTCCATTTCCCGTGGAAAACCACATAGCATTCAAGAGTTAATATAAAATGGACTCAATTTTGATAAGCCAGAACCTATCCTGTCAAAAATAATGCCATAACAAGTATAATGTCATTCAGAAAGTTATCCTGATTCACCTAAGATCACTGAGTAGATGCAGTTGTCTCTGAGTTCTTGTTTTTGTGCTGATACTTAAGTGCCACATATTTATGAAGGCAGATCCCTTCTCATTTGGTTGATAATGTTCTTTGTGAACAGCAGCTTGATTTGAACTTACCTTACATGAAGACTCCACCTGCAGACCAGGGCAAGGTATTGGCCCAAGCTGGTAGGAGCTGGAAGATCTCTGTTCTATACTTTTGTGCTTATGTGTCTCTGAGGCAACTGGAAGTACAGATTCAGGCTTTAGAAGCTGTGAATCATCACAACAATTAAGAATAATTCGAGCTCTTTCCCCGGTCTCATGTCTTTCTAAAGTGCCTGGAAAACAAGATTAGAAATAAAAATTTCAGCAAAATATTTACTCCAACAGAATAAAAAGAACAAAACACGAACCGAAGAATCACAATTCTTTATCATGCCTTACTATCTTCTTGCAACCAAAAAATAGTCCGTAAGCTTTTCCTCAATTATTTAAAACACCCTCACATAGAGGCTGAAATTATGGATTTGAAAGGCTCATCTTCCTCTTTGTGCTTTTTCATCCACTGAAATCAACAGGGCATTCAATAGTCTTTAACAGTAAAATCTCTTACTTATTATACAGTATGCAAGTGATCAATAACACACAACTATGGAATATTTTAGTGCTGTCCCCTAGTGTTCCAACTCACAAACAACAGAGAATCCACAGTGTTTTGCTCGGGTGCCCAGGCTTAGAATGTTTCTATCAGTAATATGTAATTTAAACGAACGGGGCAAGTAAGAACACGGATACTTTGTGTACTACTTTCCTCGCCCAAATGCCCCCACAGGCTTTTTTGGTTGGCATTGTTTTATTGTTGGTATTGTTGCAGTTATATCCTTTGGCTTTTATTTCTTGTGTGTTAGAAGATGCAAAAAGTCCTTTGCCTAGTTTCAGAATGTAGGAGTACCGGCAAGTTCAATTTAAAGTTAAAAAGAGCAAGAATAAGAGCAAAAGTATCAGAAAGCAATTCACAAATAGTTAAGTGTTTTTGTAAAATACAATGCCATACACTCAGTGAAATCTCAATAAATATGAATTAATCATGACCTTTGTCTCTTCTATCAGTTATGAGTTCATTTGCATTATTTATACTGCATTAAATATATGACTTATATCCTACTGAATAAAGACGCTAAGCAAAATTAACTTGACAAACAATACCTAAATACAGATTTAGTTTC
>CM052442.1:76366296-76398022 GCA_028533085.1 Varecia variegata
AGACTTGAACCTCCTCTTAGGCGAGGTTATAATCCAAATCAGAGTAGGATTATATATTTGACTTATTTTTTAATCTTCCTCAGTACACCAGAGTGGGGTCTGGCATAAATTAAAGGCTAGATAATACTTCTTAATGGATTATATGGCATCAGCAACCTGGCTAATGATTTTTTTTCCATGTGGCTACACTTGGGATTAAATCCAAACTCCCTGACCTACAAGTCATATTCTTACCCCTGCTTTCTCCCATGTCATCCTCCCCTTTGCTCACAAGTTAGATTTTCTTTTTCTTTCCTTGAAAACAAACAAATCCTTTCCTGCTAGCTCCATGTCATCCTTTAGGTATGAGCTTAAAATCTCACCTCCTCAGAGAGGCCTTCTAAAACAGATTCCTGTCCTATCTTGCATTGTTTTCTATTTCAGCTTCTTTACTTCATAGCACTTACAACATTTGTAATTGGTGTATTTTATTTGCTTGCTTAGATTTTGGGCTGTGTCCTCACTAGATGTTAAACCCTTCCTGGCAAGCATGCATTGTATGAGCTTGGTACAAAACAGGTCTCTATAAATATTCACTGAATGAATAAATTACATTTTACCCTTTCCCTGTAGGCAGTGAAAAGAGGTAGCCAGAAAGCATCAGAGCATACCAAGGGCTCAATGTGACAGGAGTTAACACTAAACTATACTCACTACAAACTTAGATCCTGGACCTCAGAAGAGACCAACTCTGAGGAAAATGACATTCATGTGCCTGACGCCTGCCCCAGATCTCAGCTATGTTGCCAGGCCATTTCTGATGGCCCAAGAATTTGGAATTGAAGACAGCAAGTCAGTCTGTAAATGTGACATCCTAACTTGACCTGTGGACTAGCCATTTTCTTGCCTCATGAACTGAGGAGCAGAAGATGCTAGTCTAAAGAGAGAAAAAATAAGAAAATGTGCAGAGAGAGGCAGAAATGGAGAGGGAAGAAGAGGAAAGGAAAAACAAGAGAGAGTCTATCATATCTCATCCTTTCATCTATGGTTGAGTCAGAAACAGAGAAACACTACTATTAAGCTGCATAAAGAGGAAAGAGTCTCCCTCCACACAGGCCATTACATACAGATTCATGGAAAACTAAGTCTCCAAGAAGACACATCAGCCTTAATGGTCTATGGGGATAGGTTCTCTCCTTGAAAATAAGGTGTCTAAAATGTATTTTGTGGTTTCTGTAAGGGTAAGAAAGAGAAAGAGAGAGAAAGAGACATTGCAACTGTCTAGTTTAATTTCTATTTCCTTCCTAAGGAATACTGTCCCTGAAGTGTCTGCAATACAGCCTTGAATCCTTACCATAAATACCTCTTTCTGATAAAACTGACTTTACTTGGCTTCTACTGCTTGCTACCCAATAAGGGTCCTAATAAAGACAGGATGGAGATGTTTCTATTGTGGCAAAGGCCAAGTTTGAGGATACCCAAACAGACAGAGAGCATGTAGAGTTCCAGGTAGAGATCAGAGCAGAGAGAAGGTTTAGGCATTATCAGCAGATAGGTGAGGATTAAGTTCAAATGAAAGAATGTCCTCTCCAAGGGAATTTGGAGTGAGATGTTTCAGGAGATCAGGATAGACCCTTTAACAGTTTCTACACATGAATAGGATGGGAAAGGAGAAAGATTTAGAAACTGTTGTAAATCAGTATGTTGATAAAATACAGCCATATTGTAGATGCATTAGGATTGTCAATATTTATAGGCACCTATAGTTTTTTTAATAGAGCAAATAGTCACTTTGTGATGTACCTGTTATGCGATCTGATTTTGAAGTACCAGGCTATCTTAAAGCAAATTATGTGTATCACAAACGATGCTGTCTTCAATTGTGGTAGAAGAGCAAGGCAGAGAGAGCACACTTACACAAATATGCCTTAAATATGTAACAGAACTAAATATCTACATAAAGAAAGAGAAAAAGGCCGTTCCCTTCCAAACAGCCAGAAGTTGTTTCCTTGATTTGATTTTCCTGTGATTTGCCCGAATGTTTAATATTTGCTATCTTCGCATCAAACTTTTTTCCAACACCCAATGATTTTTGTTTTCCAAAATCAACAAAGATATCATAGCTTGCTATCAATTAACAAATAGCTTTAAATTACATGTTTAAAACCCTGAGCCAGACAAACTTCCTTCTACAAATTAACAACTAGGTCCACCAAGTCTATGAATAAAGGAATAGCTACTATCCTCAAAGGAAAAGAAATGATTAAAAAAGAAATCACTGTCTCCATCTGCAAATGATCAAGAGTAAATTAAGACTCAAAAACATCACCCAGATGGATTAACATTTTATCATGCTGCACAGAAACACTTTATTTACTTGAAAATTATACATAAATAAATTTGAGACAGTAATTGACTTACTATAACTCATGTTGCTTTTCCTCAGAACATTGTATAAATAGCATTACTACAGGAACATAAAATTCTCCTAGCCCACCAAAAGCACATGTATTGTAAACCAACAAACTGTAAACAATTTTTTTCACAAAAAGGGAAATATTTTAAGTTAAATATTCTGCTTATTATTGGACTGTAGGAAAAAAGAGAATTTGCTAAGTAATTTACATTAAGTGATTAGTGGTGAATACATGTGGTATTTAAATGAACAAAGCTTAAGAGCAAGAACATGTGAGTGGTTACATTACAGAGTTAGGTCTCTTCTATATCAGTTCAGGCAGGCATTTTCTAACTGAACCCACCGCGCTATTGGGCAGTGATTAAGATCATAGTTATATTTCAAAGTGACTTTCTCTAAAACAGAATAAGTTAAAAAATGGCCTCATTACCAAACTTGATAGTTGAATTCATAAAATCAGGTTTCAACAAAATAGCTGATTGACAGTTGTAATCAAATTCCACATATCAAGATATTTGACCATTGGGTCTGTGGTAAGATTGATCATTTATCTTCAGTTACTCATGAAGTTCACTGTCTTGCTCAGAGAAGTGTATGGAGATGGACCTAGTGGCCCCTTCCCAACAAAACCATATCACAGTTACTGCACCTCACTCCAGAAAATACGTAAGTGATGGAGGTTCTGACCAGGGACAGGGGCCCTGGAGGTATCAAACTTAGCTAACTAGAAAACAACGAAAGGGTGGGGAAAGGGAATGGATCGAAAAATATTAAGTTAGGCACAAAGGCACTTACCTTCATTCCGAAGCATATTTGAACATAACACATTTGAATGTAAAATGCATTGTCAAAGACTTGGCTCATTTTGTACTATTTAAAGGCCCTAATATGATAACAAACTCAGATCGGCTTCACATCACCCTTCTATACCTTAAGGGTATACAGAATACATTTTTTAAAAGTCCCTGACCACCACGACCTTAACCCCACTTCTGCCACAGCCTCCAGCACATTCAGAGCAATACTGGGAGTTATGAGCTGGGCCACATTCAACCCTCACGTCTAATTCTGACCACTGACCTCCAGAAAAACAAAGTAAATGGGCGGGGGCGGGGGTTGAAAAAAAAATGATTTAAATACACGGAAGTTTAAAGTTGCTGGAATGTATAAGGATTACACATAATGCATTAATTTTAAACAAATTTTAAACTATAGGTTTCTTGATAAGTCATTTATTTATTAAATACTCCTTCTTAATATGTTCTAACAGCATAGACTCTACTATTACTAAATTTTAATTTTTAACCCCACTCTAAAACTAAATACAATTTACAACCAATTTAAGAATTAAGGTGGATGCTTACAGACAAGTGTTTCTGTAGTATGATATGAAGTGTACATTTTATTAATTTTATAATTATCTATTATATACAAAACATTAAAATGGTACTGCTTCTAAGTATTGTAAAATGTCATTCATGCTGCATTGTTTGAATTTTTATACCAGCCATGCTTGTTTTTTTAATTTTAAAACATTTCAAAAGTAGATATTATCCCTCATGCTCTGAATTAAAGGTTAGGTTGCTTATTGGATACGATATCCTTGAAGAGATTTGAGTCTGTTGTTTATTCATTTCTGGTGTCAATTGATTTATCTAGGTCAATATCTTGCTGAGTTGATCTGGAATTTTTCCTAGAAAGAGGAAAATTATTGGGAAAGGAAAAATTGGAGTACAAACTCCTGAATAAGGTGCTGGGTGAGGGGCGAAGCCATATGGACAGTCTTGTATATTTAGGTATTCTGGAAGGAAAGGATACGGTGGAGATGGGAGGACAAAAGCATTTTAACTGCAATCAGTTTTCCCTTGGGACATGGCAGTGGTTTGCCTTAGGCAAATAATGGTTGACCAAAGCTCCAGCAGGCATATCAGGGCTTGTTCTGAAAGCACCAAGGCTAATGCACCTGGCTCCCCACCACCACCTGTAAAATTCAAGACTATATTTCTGCACCTAGTGACCCCAAAAGGCTCTGCCATCTGTTTACTCTTTCATGGACTCACTCCCTGATGAGGACTTCCAGAAAGTGCCCTACCTGACCACCAATGTAATAGGCCGAATTCTACGGATAATCCCTAATGACCCTCATTCTTATGATTCCCTCCCCTGTGAACATGATGGGATAGCACTCCAGGGATTGTTAGCTTACATAGCAAAATGGACTGTGCAGACATAATTAAGGTTTCTACTCAGTTGACCTTAAAATAGGAGACTATCCAAGTAGGCCAGGCCTAACTGAGTGAGCCCTTTGAACGCAAAGTGTTCTCTCCAACTGCTAGAAGAAGAGGAAGGAGAAGTCAGGGAGATTTAAAGCATAAGAAGGATTGGATGTGCCTTGCTGGCTTTGAAGAGGGAAGAGGCCATGGATAAGGATCTGAGAGTGGCCTTTAGGAGCTGACAGCAACACCAGGCCACAGCCAGCAAGGGCCTCAGACCTACAACTGTAAGAAACTAAATTCTGCCAAGGACCTAAATGAGTTTGGAGCTAAATTCTTCCCCAGAGCCTCCAGATAAGAGCCCCATTAGCTGACACCTGTATTTTGCCTTGTAAGGTGCTAAGCAGAGAACCTAATTGAGCTCGCCTGGACTTCTAATTGACAGAACCATGAGACAATAAATGACTACTGTTTTAAGCTGCTGAATTTGTGGCAATTTGTCACATAGCAATAGAAAAGTAATACAACCAGGACTTGTGGCAGTATTTTTACTCTGGATCACAGATTTAGACCTCAAATGTTTTATTCTTTTTCCACTATTTTCTATGTGAAAGGCTTGTATTTTAAATAAAATAAATAACCAAATGCATAAAAGGCATAAAAACAACTAAATGTGAAGGCTAGTTATTAATAAACATTTCACACTTTTTGATGACTCCTTCTTCCACTCTTACAATGGGTATTATACGCCATGCAGATATTCACTAAATAGCTGGTGACTGAACAATCATATCCCACATCAAAAAATTCATTTTAAAATACTCTATTTCCAAAGGAATCATATGTAAGAGATGAACTATTGCTTTATCTTTCTCCTATGTAGTTATCGCCATTATCAAAATTGCCATTATCTACCACTAATTAAGTACTTTTAAGTGCCATTTAATTCTTAAAACAATCCAGTAAAGTACAAAAAAAAAAAAAAACCCTGAGGTTCAGGAAGAATAAGGAACAGGTTAGTGGTGTGTCCTGTGGTTGGGAGGGTGGTGAGGCAAAGTATTTTGATTAAAAAGCTAGAAAAGGGTCATAATGCTGTGTGGTAAAGTTAGATTTCCACCACAGACCAGGGGGACTGGCATGTTCAGGGCCGGGTTTGAAGTAGGTCATGTTTTGTTGGCAATGTGGAGAAGGGAATTGAGGAAAGAACTTGACCGGCAAGGTAATCAGGAAATTTTGCAACAGTTCAACAGTAACAGATGATGAAGATCCCAATCCACCTGACTCTAAAGCATTTTACTTTTAAATGTTTTTGGCACCTCTGAAAATATGTAATTCTATACTTTACTGGAGGCTTACCAAATAAACGAAGCAAGAGTTTATCTTTCAAAGGATCCAAGTTCATCACTAGATATTATTGATAGTATTGGGGAAAGAAACAGTATTGCCCTCTAGAATTACTGCACTTTCATGAAATGGTTACATAGGTTTCCCCTGGTGGGCTCTTAATTCTATAGAACCACTTCCTGTTTCTTCTTTGCCTAGAGCATTCTACCCTACCGCTTCTCACTGATGTTGTTGTTTCTGTGGTTTATAATCTCCACTGCCACTTTCTGTAGGTGGTTTGTATGTAGTTGCATACACTCTATGTATATCATGGAAAGAGTCTTGCATACATAGACAGGTTTTCTGGCATCAGCCATTGCCCTATCCAGTGCTGAATTAAAGAACAGTCTGCTCTTCCTCCCTTCCCTGGTCCCCTGTCTGGTAAAGGTCCCAGTGTGTGCTGATCCTATGCCACAGTGTGCCACACTCTACCTCTCAGGATGTGTAGAAGGTGGTTAAAAGCACCTGTGTTGACTTCTGGGTATATAACCAAAATAATCAAAAGCATGGGTACGAAAAGATATTTATACACTCATGTTCATAGCCACATTATTCACAATAGCCAAAAGGTGGAAACAACCCAGTTTCCATCAAGGGATGAATGGATAAACAAAATGTGGTATATACCTAAAATACAATATTATTCAGCCTTAAAAAGGAGGGAAATTCTGACACATGCTACAAAATGGATGAAACTTGAAGACATTATGCTAAGTGAAATAAGCCAGTCACAGAAGAAAAAAGTACTGTATGATTCCACTTACATGAGATACCTAGAGTAGTTAAATTCATAGAGACAGAAAGTAGAGAGGCAGTTGCCAGGGACTGGGGGAGGGAGGAATGGGGAGTTACTGGTTTTTTTTGTTTGTTTGTTTTTGTTTTTGTTTTTTTTGAGACAGGGTCCCCTTCTTTTGCCCAGGCTAGAATACAGAAGCAAGATCATAGCTCACTGCAACCCTCCAGTGCCTCAGCCCAAGAGATCTTCCTGCCTCAGCCTCCCAAGCAGCTGGGACTACAGGCATGTGGCATCTTGCCTGGTTAACTTATTTTTATTTTTGTAGAGATGGGGTCTCACTATGTTGCTCAGGCTGGTCTTGAACACCTAGCCTCAAGCAATCCTCCCACCTTGGCCTCCCAAAGTGCTAGGATTACAGGCAGGAGCCACCGAGCCCAGCCAGGAGTTAGTTTAATATATACAGAGTTTCATTTTGAGAAGATGAAAAAGTTCTGGAAATGGATGGTGGCGATAGTTGCACAACAATGTGAATGTGCTTAATGCCAACAAATGGTACACTTAAAAATGGTTAAAATGGTAAATTCTATGTTATATAAAGATCCCACATTTTTGTTTATATTTTACCACAATCACAATAATGTAAGGTAGCCCAAGGAAAATACAAAGAAAAAGGGAAATACACTGAGAATAAACCCAAGAAACAATACAAAGAGAGCATGCAGAAGTAGAGAGATCTGAGAAAGAGGGGCCACTAGCAGTGAGGAGCAGGCAGGATCACGTAAGGCTGAGGACAGGGAGAGAGAAAAAAGCAGGACATCAATGGCAGAGTGATTGCAGCCAAGGCAAATACCTGAGACCCAGAAAATGGCAACTGAACTTGGCCGCGAGGAAACCTCAGGAAGAACAGTTCCATTGGAACAGTTAAGGCACAAGCCAGGCTACACGGTGTTAAGTGCATGGGAGGCAAAAATATACAGACACAGACTACAGAGGGCATTTTGCAGAAAACTGTTAATTATTTTGGGGAGAACAGCAGAGAAAAATAATGAAAGCCCACAATCCCTTATCCAAAACATTTGGGACCAGAGAGTTTTAGAATTAAAGATTTTTCAGATTTTGGAGAGATAAAATAATGCACATTTTATAACACCTAAAGCAGGCTCTAGGAGAGCAGAGAGTAATCAAACATGTTATAATATATACCTTAAGCAAAACAAAAAAGAAAAAAAAGGAAGAATATTTACACTTAATGGAATAAGTAACCTAATGTGAGTTAAGGTTTGGTTTTGTTGCTTTACCACAAATTAATAAGAACTTTTATTTTCAGATATTTTTAGATTTGTAAATTTTGGCTAAGAGAATGTGGGCCTATATTCAAAAATATTAAGAATTCACAGCTAGGTGACCAGAGCTAACCAAAAAGATATTCTCTAAGATAAGATGAATTAGGAGGATGCTCAGTTCTCTATAATATAGGATGTTAGATCATGCATTTAACTTTTCCTTATATCTATACAGGTATGCTTAGTCATCCAATTCCAACCCCCAGTTTGGCTAATTATTTTGTCCATGCCATCTATGATTAGATCTCAATGTACTAAAGATACTTGTAAATCCAGTGTTTAAAACAAGCACAACTTCCTTTACAAAATCATTGATGGGGAATGGCTTTGCTAACAGACCAGTCTTAGGAAAACTTTCATGGTTGGAAGAAATAGAGATAAGAACTTTCTTTTTTAAATGATAGACATACAACAAGGAACACATACTGTGATTTCCAAACTTGACTTATGGTTGATGCTTCTGGAGATAATAAAAACGTGGTGACCAAAGAAAGTTAATTTGCAGTGCAAATCATGAGTTAAAAGTAAATTATTTTATACAATCTTTTTATTCCAGTTCTCTTCTTGGAACCTCAACCCCATAAATGTTCTCAATTTTGATATAAGCATCAGTATAATTCATTTACTAAATTGACAAAAATATCTTACTATCTGCTCAAATAATGAACTGTAAGATGACTCCCGTCAGCAGAGTTTTGGTTACTACGATGCTTCCAAGTGGCTGGAGCAGGTCCCTTGTCTTCTCAGCATGTGAGCCTATGTGGAATGTAATCTGCTTCCCTTAAATGTGAAAAGAACTGGGGAGCATGGTGGGCTAATCTATGCCTGGGATTTATTGACAAGGCTGAGATCAGCAACTAACGTTGTTTGCAGCACACAAGATAAAATCTGACAACATTCCCACAGTCAAATTCTCTGCTCACCACTCCCAAGCCAAGGACTTGACCTTTGGATTTGTTTTCATCTGGTTCATTCTTCGAAACACAAAGGACCATTCCCATCACATCCTAACAAGTAAGTTAATGGTAGAAGTTGGATATTATTGATACAGTCAGATGAGTCAAGTGCATCCAATATCCTTTATCGCTCAGCCAAATCAGAGAACCTACTTTCCCAGAGAATAACAATCATTACAGTCCACTGAGTCTTGCTTTTCCAATCGTTTCTGTGGCATCTGGCTACTAGGAAGTTGCTAGGGAATTGAAAGGAGGCAGAGTGGGGAGGGCAAATGTCTCCTTTGGGTTTATTTCCACTAAACGTTGCAGCTGTGAAACCCGCTAACATTCCAAGTGTCTATATAAAATGCTTGCAGAAAGGGCCTAACCAAGGAGGAGCCATAGAGCAGCCATCCTCATGTGTTCTTTCTACTGCTATAGAATACGCCCTCCTAAACATTAAACGCAGACACATAACAAACTATCCAGCCAGAACTCAATCCAAAAGTGTAATTAGACCACAGGAATTGCTAAAACTGATTACAGCCAGTATTTTCTTTACTAAAGGAAAACCCAGGAAGATAGCAACTGCCAAAGGAAACAATAAAGGCAGTGAAGGGTAGGACTTAATTGGTGAAAGTAATTTTAAAAGCAGACGATATTTATTTTTATCATTAGAAAGAGATTGTATTGATTTTCCTATTTGTTTCAGAGCATACAAAATGTTCTAAAGACATCCTGTAAATACCACAATAATATGCCTAATGTATATTAAGATGCCAGGAGAATCAAAAAAGGTGGAGTTGAATAATACTTCAATTAAAATGCACACACATGCAAATATCTGTGTATGTGTTTTACCAGAAAATAGTTAATCATATAATGTAGAATTTTAAAAAGAAGTCATGGATACCAAAAGACAATAATAGAACAATGTTTAAAGTATAATTCTGTAATAAAATATAGATAGTTCTTCAATGTTTATAACTAATAAAGACTGGCAAAAAAAACAAATCCAAGTTTGGCAAAAGAAAATTACAAGTGCATGCTTTGTGCATATTTGTGCATGTTTTGCTGACAGCCTTTCAACGTGACATCTGGATTTTTAAAGCATAGAAGAAGCCACCCTATGCAGATCATTTTACTACTTCATCCTTGGATTTTCCTCACTTTGAAAAGTTCGTGAAATTATAAAGTCAAATTTACATTTATGTAATTTCACCAAAGTAAAAGGTTCATGTTCACCAGATGGAATTACAGAAGACTACTGGGGTAGGTAGTATTGTGAGGTGGGAGTGTGCACACACACACACACACACACACACACATCTGTTTGCATGTACATGCATCTGAAGATGTCCACCCAGGCTTCATATTGAAGTAAAAAATATGTGTATCCTGAGATTTATATGCCTGTCTTCAATGATGCAATGTTAATTATTGGATTTAATTTGGTTGAAAATAGTATTAGTATTATATCTTTGCTCTGATATTTTAAAAAAGTAGATAGAGGGCAAATGCAGACAGACTGCCAAGTGAAAAAGCAGATGTTGACTTAAACTCCCCAACTGTAGTGCTACCATTGAGTTATTTTGATGGATCCCATTTTAAAAATCTTTTAGACTAACAGGAGTTCTTAACTTTTTTTATACCATGAACCCCTTAATTGGTCTTGGGAAGCCAATGAACCCTTTTTTGCAATAATAGTTTAAAATTTATAAAGAAAACACATAGGATTATAATGGATATCAATTATATTTAAATATAAAAATATTAAAATCACAATATAAAAATAAATATATATATGTCTCTGTTTATGTTAAAAAACATAGAAAGTATAATACACCAATCTTTAATGATGATTTTCTACAAATGTTGAAAATCTATCACTTTTTAAAAATGTCTTTATACTTACTGTATTTTGGGGGGATTTTAACTGAGGTGAAATTGATATAACATACATTAACCACACAATTCAGTGGCCCTTTGTGCTTTCATGATGGTACAACCACTACCTCTCTCTAGTTTCAAAACTTTTTCGTGACCCAGAAGAACACCCTGTACCCATTAAGTAATCACTCTCCGTTCCCCTCCCATCTTCTGGCAACCACCAATCTGCTTTCGGTCTCCCCGTATTCACCTATTCTGGTTATTTCATTTAAAAAAGAATCATCTAATATGTGATTTTGTGTGTGTTTGATTTCTTTCACTTAGCATAATGCTTTCAAGGCTCATCCAAGTTGTAGCATGTATCAGTACTTAATTCCTTTTTAGGTTGGAATAATATTAATAGTTCACCATTGTGTATACTACAATTTGTTTCTTCTTTCCTCCACTGATAGACATTTTGGTTGTTTCTACCTTTTGGCCATTATGAATAATGCTACAATAAAAATTTTTGTACAAGTTTCTACGTGGGCATATGTTTTTATTTCTTTTGGGCATACACCTAGGAGTGGAATTGCTGGGTCATATGGTAATTCTATGTTTAGCTTTTTGAGGAACTGCCAAACTGTTTTCTACAGTGATGCACCATTTTATATCTCCACCAATAATGTACAAGAGCTCCTATTTTCCACATCTTTGTCAATACTTTTTATTTTTCACTTTTTTAAATTATGAAAATCCTAGTAAGTATAAAATTGTATCTCATTATGATTTTGATATGCATTTCTCTGAAAACTAATGATATTGATAATCTTTTCATGTGCTTGTTTGGCCATTTGCAAAACTTCTTTGGAGAAATATCTATTAGAGTTCTATGTCCTAAAAAAATTGAGTGGTTTGTCTTTGTGTTGCTGTTATGAGTTATTTATATATTTTGGATATTAAACCATTATCAGATGTATGATTTGCAAATAATTTTTCCTATTCTGTAGACTGCCTTTTCACAGTCTTGATAATGTCCTTTGATGCAGAAAAATTTTAAAATTTTACTAATTCCAATTTGTCTATTTTTCCTTTATTTCTCTGGCTTCCTTTTTATTATAGCAAACATGTGAGAGATATATATCTTTATTTTATTTAATATATATATTTTATTTTATTTAATAAAATAAAGCCAGTATTCTCACATATAGTAACTTACATTTTTTCTGCAAACACCGTGTATCATCATCATTACCACAAGGAAACTAAGGCTCTGATCAATTTAGTGATTTGCCAAAGAGTGCACAAATTAATAGTGGTAGAATACTAGGCAGTAACATTAGCTTGATAACATTAAAAGTGAATAATGAGTCATGTGGCATTATTTATGCTTATGGAAGTTAAATATTGTTTTCATTTTCAATTAAATTCAACAAATATTTGTTGACTTCTTCCTATGTGTCAGGTGCTGTATTAACTTCTAGGAATAGAGCAGTAAACATGACAAGCACAATTCTTTCCCTCGTGGTGTTGTTAGGCAGTGAGAAGGACAGATATTAACCTCAAAAGTTTAAGTATGAGAGGGAAGTACATTGTCATTGTGCTATGAGAACAAATAATAAAAATCTCCCCCACGTGAATACTTATCAGTGCATCTGAGCATTTTAGTATATTCTATATGCCACTTTCTTATACATTGCCTTATTTTTTTCAAATTGTTTCAAAGGTACAAATTTTCCCCGATTATACTAAAAGCTCTTTAAGGAAGAAGGCCAAATGTGATAACTCTAGTACGCTTCACAGTGGTATGCATTTCACCAGAACAAAACATAATTGTTGAACTCAACTATTAATACAATGGAGAGAGGGAGTGAAGGAGTCAGGGATGTTAAACCTTAATTACAAACTGGATGGTAACTTAGGAAGGCATTACAACAAATGAGTTAATATTTATTCAGTGGTAGCTGCTATTAAGAGATGGTGTCTTTGGGGAGTTAAAGCTTGACTTATGGAATACAGAATGAAAAGGGTGGACCACAAATTCAAACCCAGGAAGTCTGATTTCCAGTGCTCATGTTCATAACCCCTCTGGACTTAAGAAATCAGTTTGACAATTATATAAATATTTAGTAGCGAAGCTGCAAAGTTTATATACACAAACGTGGACATACACATGCACATGTGTCCATGTACACACAAATACTATATGAATCAAAATCACAAATGATAGTGTAGCTGTGATAACTAGGGCCAAGGAGAAAGAAATAAAGATTCAAAAAATAGGCAGTAAACTGAAAATATACGTTGAGTAATAACATCAGTAATTATTATAATAAAGGAGAAAGGGGCTTGGAAAAGGTAATATAGGTAAAATCCTACCCTATACTTTAATGTATCCTATTTTTCTTTTCTAAAAACAATCATCCCAAGAGGGTTCCATCTGTAATCTACCACAACAAAATAATGTGGCTTTGAGAAAATGACATACTGGAGAGACTAGTAGCTGCAGGATGTGGCGTCCCCAAACCTACCTTTAACACACACAGAATGAAAACTGTACACCGGTTATGCTGACAAGGCAGTCAACACAACGTAACTTTGCCCCTATAGCTACTAAGTAGCGAACTTCATGAGAAAACCAAGCAAGACTGTCCTTCAGAGTGGCATAGTTTGTCACTAGTATAATTTTTTAAATTTTATTTTATATGTATGTTAATACTAGACATTGTATACTATAAAAGATGATGACCAAGTAAAACTTGTGCACTAGAAAATTACTTCTCCCTTTGGTAAACTTGCATGATCTTTTGGTGTGGCACACAATTCTAGTCTATTGGGGCAACGATCACTACATTTCTGGGAAACTGTGTCCTGCATGTATTCTATATATTCCTCATCCTAAACAATTAGAGCAAACTCAACTCTATAGTGGAAGATTAAACAGTGGATATTTTCTAAATATATCACCTATTAGCTATTAGTTGCCAAAAAGCATCCTTCTTAATGTTTTAAAATTTTTCTTTCTAAGACTATGTACTATGAAACCATGGGAGAACAAATGGTTTATTTATATGACATCATTGGCAGATCAAATAATTTTCTAGCTAACTGCTACTAATTCCAATAAGGAAAAGAAATTAAGAGATGGGAAATTTAACACCTGTGGTGAATTTTCTGAATTCTGAAACCTGTTATCTTCTTCCTTACTTCCTTAACGCCCTATGAATAGGCTTTGTTCCAACAGTCTGCTGATAAAGTGTTTTTTTGTTTTTTTTTTTTTAATTTGCTGTGTCTTTTTCCCCCACAGAAACCATTTCATAATCAGAGGCTAGGTCCTTAGGCCATGCTATAGTAGCGACTTCTGCTCAAGGTCACACAGCCCATGCTACCTGAACAGGAAGTGGAAGAAATTAACAAAAATAGACTCACATGGACTCTGAGTTCTAGCTACTCATTGGTCAAAGACTTCAGTCCCTTTGACCTCCAAGCCCCAAGCTGCTTCTGAGATTTCCTTAGGTCTGAAATCCACTGTGGATATAATACTATAAATATTCCTCCTGGAGCCCAGCAGGACTCAGAAAGAAGAAAGCCCAGCTCTCCAGCATGAATTGTGGATGTGAACTCACAGCTGCCGGTGGTGTGTGCAGAGATATGTAAGAGCTTCCTGAGCAGGGGAAAAATTTGAGCATTTTGTTTTTTGGTGACTGTCTTCCCGTGAGCTCAGGGAAGGCTGCCCTGAGCAGTGATACATAGCTTTTTCCTCTCCTTCCTTCCCATCAGCTGTCGCTTCTGCTATCACAGTGCCTGCCACTAACAGCCTCCCCACTTGTAATTTGCTGTTTCTAATCTGTCATCGGAGAAATCAGATGACCAGAGCTGTTAGAAGTCTGTGTAAATTTAGAGCCAAGCTCGGCGAGATAGCCAGAGACCCTCTCCTGCAGGAGAGCTTGCAGCAGGTTTCCTGGCAGCCATTTCCTTTCTTTGCAGAGCTTTCCTTATCTGACTCCCTGCCTGACAGTCTCAAAAAGCTAACCTCCATCTGCAAGAGGTGCTCCTATTGTACCATACAGGGAAGAAAGAGACATGCAGTCCAATGCCTGTGCCTCACCTGGGGACCTTCAGACTCACCTTCTGTGTCCCATTTCCTCACTAGCAAAATGGGTATAACCATACCCCTTCTGCTTACCACACAGACTCAGGGAGCTATAATGGATTAGAAATTATAAACTGCTTTAAGGATGACCTATTATGAAAAAGAACAATCATCATTCTCATGGGCCTATAAATTACGGCTGCAGGACCAATGGAGCCTGCTGCCTGTTTTTGTAAATACAGCTTTATGGGAACATAGCCTCGCTGCTCCTTTTGTATTGTCTGTGGCTTCTCTTACACACACCAAACCCCGACTTCAGTAGTTGCAACAGACATCATATGGCCCACAAAGCTGAAAATATTTACTAGCCAGCCCTCTATAAGAAAAAGTGTTACTGAACCATCCTGGCAAGAAATGTTTTATTTTCAAGCAAACAAGGTTTCATTATCCCACACAAAAAAATATGCAGTTGCCTAACATGGTGTATTTCATAACATAGGTCACATGCTTAACAAAAGAACTTCAATAGCAGTTTTATTAATAACACATAAGAAATTCATTATACAAGTTTTCTGCTAGGTAAATTCATTACTGTGAACAGAATAGTCCTCACAATTATTTTAAATTCAATTCTTAAAAGAATAATTAGCTCAGAGCTGAGATTTATTTCTGATAAGTATTTTAGGGGGAAAAAAAATCAGTATTACATTATCCCTATTGTGTCTCACAGCAATGAGGGCGACCAAGCTGCCCAGAGTTGTCACTGCCAAATACACTGTGGGAGCTCAAATATTAATCAAAATGACATCTCCAATTTTTTCCCTTCCTAATCAGGTCTAAACATCATGGGACATCCGGCAAATCAATAAGCATAACTGGATGCCCTCATCACTCCCAACCTGGCAGCACTACGTTTTTAGTTAGAAGACAAGGGCTTTCAGCGTTACGTAAATACCTCTCTACTCCAGTTGTTTGCCTCTTCCACGAGATGAACGTGCTCAGCCGTGATTCCAGACTTTACCCTGGAATGCATCTGACTGTGCTGCCGATCACAGAAAAACTCCTTACCCCTTCAAGAAACAATCGACATGGAGGTACATGACTCTAGAATATGCTTGTGTGTCCTACCAAAGGCACTCATGGGTAAATTGAGAATAGAGTGTTTATTTTGTGAAAAACTGTAGAGGCCTCACATCCAATCCTCCACACCCGAGGGAGGGTGGCACAGGGACTGACCCCATCCATATCCCATATCCCCCAAACTTCCACCGAGACAGACTTTTGGCAGGTTAAGAATTAATTACTTTGGGCTTCAAGCCCCGTCCCCTACCTGTTCTTTCTAGGCCCCTTTCCCTGAAACTCTTATTCTACTGACACCTCCTGTTTTCTCTCTGTGGGCTCTGGAGTCACTCTAGTGCTGAAAGATCTGATAAATACCTTCATGTCAATTTATTCCTCCTTCATGTACTTGGAGAAGGCAGAGTGCTGGAGAAATGAAACAGGGAATAGGTCTGTTCACACATGGAACTAAGTTTGCATCCTGTAGAGAGAACAGCTGCAAGCAAAGCTAAAAGGCCGAAGCCCAGGAAAAACTAACTGGAGTAGAAAACATGCAGACCTACACCTGAGGAGGTTCTCATGCCCTGTGAACTCCAGAAAGCCCGAGGTAGACTTGGAGCAGAAAGCCAAGGACCTGCTTGTAGTTGGGCAGCCGTGATCTAAGAGTCCCTGCAATTAGCCGATGTTCAGGTTAACTCATTTGTACTCAATCTATTGAGGCCCAAGAACATTTGGGTTAATTTACTCATTAATTCACTCATTCATCATTTATTCATTTATTTGTGTACCAGACACATCAGTGAACAGGCACATTCCATACCCTCATAGAGCTCTTTTCAGTTAACTGTTTTGGTTTTAGCTAGTATTTTTTTCCTGCTAACTTTATGAAAATGAAAATGGAAAAGCTTCCTAACCCCAGAGTTTTTCACCTTTATAAGAAAAGGATAAAATAGAATTCAAGTACAATAAACATGATGGAAGCATCTTAGCCAGTTGAATTTTCCAACTTAGAAAAGAAAAAGTAGTTCCTTAAATTTTAAGCAAAATGGGAATTGCAGAGGTTTAAAGGCAACCCACATCAAAGCCAATACCACACACAAGACTAAAAGGAACAACACAAACTCATTCAAAAGGCATGAGTGTGGTGTGAAAAGTGAGGCCATCCGCCACCTCCACAGGGTGTTGTGGGGCACACACGAGGTGGTCAGTGGGGACGATGCTTTGAAAGAGTAAAGGGACACATCACAAATGTGAAGGCATTGATATAATTATTATTATAATAATCATGTTACCACCAAGTATAAGCTCCATCTTAGGTTGAGTTGAGGTTGTCTGTAACTATTAATGTAGGTAACCAAGAGATTGCCAGACTCATTTGGAAAAAAAAAATTCTATATGTTACTTTGGCACTAAACACGTGCATATTATTTGATGACAATTCTAAAACAAACTTGTTATAGGAAATAATATAAATTGGTTAACTATAGGAGATTCTTGAATTAAAGTATGGTGTGTCCATAGTGGCCACTCCATCAATTACTGTTCATGTGACAACTCACTCCACCCTCTCCTGCCCCTCTGTGTCCTGTTCTGTGCACAGGGACGCTGATGCCTAGAACTGAACTTCCTTACCCTTTGACAGCCAGGTGGATTAAACCAATGGAGGTGACTGCAGAAGGAGAAAAAGAGAATTTCTTCCAACTCTCTCTCTGTTTCAGGCCCTCATTCCTGGCAGGAGCTGTTTCTCCTTCCTGACTTCGGGGAGGGACCATTCCTCCTTGGCTCCAGCTGTCACGGGGTTCCAGTAACACTATTTTCTCCTCTTGCTGCTTGGTAAGAGCCTCCTGATGCTGCCAGTGTCTGGGGGCCGGGGGGGCCTCACCATCCATCCCTAGTGTGTTCCCCAAACCCTGCCCACACTCCTATAAATAATCCTTTCGTGAAAGTCTCTTAATTTCACACATGTGGGTTGAATTCAGCCTCCTGCCACCACCATGACTGAAATACAATATAGACATCCATTTATTGACATGAAAAGATGTCTGACAGAAAGTAGATAAAAATATTAATAACACTTATCTTTAGGTGGTGGGGTAGGATTATTTGATTTTCTTTATGTTTATTTTTCAAATGTTCCACAACACTTGATTATGTACTTGGGGGTATAAAAAAAGATAAAATTCAAAAACAAAATAGGAATAAATATAATCTCAAAAAGTACTTATGGTTTGGCTTTCCTCCTTGACTTCCCACACATCAAAAAACTGTATGGGGGAGGGACACCCTGGTAGCCCCGGCTTGGGTGGGGCAAACAGCATTACATGTAGCCAAAATGTTTGTACCCCCATGATATCCTGAATAAATGAAAAAAAATACATAAATAAAAAGTTGCATAGCCTGAAGGTATCCTGATGGGGCAAGGGGATCATGAACACTTGTGAGTGCCCAGACATTTCTTTATTCTTGTTGGATTCTCTTATCTATGCAAAATATGTTTGGTTATTAAGTGTTCACAACTGAAAATGCAATTATACACATTTATAAGCACATGTGTTTTACAGATTCAGATTTCACACATAGAAGTCAAGATTTTGCTGCACTCTTTAATAATAACAGTAATAGTTAACTATCACTAAGGGCTTACCATTACAGGTACTGTTTATAAGCAAAGCTCATGTATTCCTGACGGGAAGTTAGTATTATTAGCCCATTTCACAGATAAGGAAATTGACAAGCAAAAAGGCCAAGTCATTTGCCCAAGGTCATATAGCTCTTTATTCACAGGTCTTGGAGGCAAGCCCAGGTTTTAGAGTCTATTTTATCCATTATACTAAATTACCACTCAGATTGATAAATTACTTAAGAATCCTAAAACTCTCCTAATTTTGTGTATATTGTGCAAAGAACAACCAGAGCCCTCAAACTGGTTCATCACTTATTAGCTGAGCAATCTTGTCCATTTATGTATTAGATCTGCAAATTCCTCACCAATGAAATGGTGAATAACACCTACCCCATAAGCTGTGAGAATCTAATGGGAAAATGAGCAGGAAAGCCCATCAAAGCTATAAAACAAGGTACAAATGTAACTCACTATTATGTTGTGTGCTCTAAATGCTAGTACATTAGTCATCATCATTAACACACGACAGTCAAACTTAAAGAAAATAGCAATTATTTTGGTGAAGTATGGCCCTAAACTATAATATTATAAACTATGCAGTCTGTTAATAACACCCAACATAAAACCACCACTGATTAATCAATAAAAATCACGCAATAGTTTCAGTGAAATGTACTCTCAAGTGAACTCCTCTGACTCACATTCATTAATTACCTCACCTTATTTGATATGTTCCCAGCATTTTTTGAAATGTGTTACTCTCAATCTTTGGTCATGTAGTAAAACTTTTTAAAAAATCTCAAAGTTCAAAATATACATTCTGCATGCTATGATACTGAAAGTTCAATCTGAGCCACTCAGTTTTCAGTTTCCCTGACTCAACTTCTTGGAGTTTTATAATTAATTATATTCCATTATTACTGATCATCAATTAGCTCAAAATGTTGCTGAGATGGTGAGTATGCTGAAGAAGGCAGAATTTAATGATAATTTGAGACCAGCAGGACACTAAATTTCTGTCTTGTTAATAATTAAAGTAGATAACTTATGTTTTTATTTATAGCTTCCAGAAATATCCGGCTCATTCCTGTGCACTGCCCTGTCAGCTAATCATCAGTTGGTCAGGATCTGACTTAGGGCATTGTGTTTTATTTTCCACACATGCCTATATCCAAAGTCTTAAATGCAACCCAATCAAAGGTTAAAGCAAGTGAAGCCGTCACTGTGTCGTCTATGAAACTTTCCATCTGGCCAGATGCTTGTATATCATAAATATGTAAAGGAAAAAAAAGTAGTAAAATTTCAATTTACCTGTTTCAATTTCCCAGATGTAGACAGAGTCATCTGCACATCCAACAATTAAAAAATTCTCAATCGGGTGCCATTTTATCATCCTCACAGGGAAAAGGTGCTTCCGGGCACGCAGGACGCACCTCTTCCCCTCCAGGTGAAGGAGACCCACAGAATGGTCACTGCACACACAGCAAATTATCTGATCACCCCTTAGCTGTGGAAAAAACAACACGCTTGTGTAAGGAAATAGTCTAATGCTTTCTTTATGATTAAATCAGATTTTCCCCCAGTAACATAAACAAATTTTGTTAAAGCCCCATTTACTAAAGGACATTTCTGCTTTCTGCAGTACCTCACCATGCAACACTCTATAGAGGAGCTTTAAACAAGTTTAAACTCAACAAATTATCAGGAAGGTCAAAAGATACAAGTAAAAAGGAGAATTCCAGGGCAGATCTACTTATAAGATAAATGAAGGACTTGACCATCACTCAGCAAATTCGGGCAGGGAGGCAGACCTCGGAAATAATGCAGAATAACATAAACCCCAGAACTAATTTGTTGCCACAAAAAGAAGCTATTTGTAGACACGAGCTTAGGCCCAAGGGTATCGTGAGCTGATATTTTCCACTTAAAGCCTCAGAATGTGATTTGGTGCTGTTCCCAGAACTGTACACGTTCTAATCCAAACAGGAAACTCGGTGTAGACACAATCTAAAAGAGGTAAGCATTAGATAGTTCCCACTGAATGCACAGTCTCAAAGACACAAGGACCAAAAATAGGCTCACAGGACAATGGTCCTTGACACACTTTTTAAAAAGTCAGCATGTGGTTACCTTGAACACAGTTTAGGACAGTGACCATCCATGCTGGCTGCTAATGATCTAGCCAGAAGTTCAGTTGTTACGTTTAGAGGATAAGTTGAGAGCCCTTGAGACTCTCCATACTCATCATTATCCTCGGTGGGGGGCAAGGGGAGAGATGGGGTACATGTTTTCTCTCCCAGTTCTTTTTAAGTAGACTATAGAAGTCCTGAGGAAAAAGATCGCAAAAGGGCAGGAGAGATAGACGTGGAGGCCAGACTTGTAGAATGGATCAGATGTCATTCCTCCTCACTCATCCTACCTCTTAGAGAACCTGCCCATCCCATAGCTTGTAGAACAGGCAGCCCAATGTGGCTCAGGAAACTTCCATACATACACCCCTCCACCACGCGAACACAACTCTCATGGCCAGGAGCACACGTACGCCAGTGACCCACACTAGGCCAATCATAGTCTGTTTTCCAGGCCTTTGAAATTATGAAACTAAAAGAATTCATAGGAAGAAGCAATAGAAGGGAGTAATCACAGCCAAACAGACTCTTTTGAGCTAGGGGACCTTGGTTTCTGAATTTATGGTCAAGTTCCACTGAGCCCTTGCTGTAGTGCTGTCTTGCATGTCTGAAGAATTGCCTCTATACCCTTTCGATAAACTCCCTTTTTATTGGACTTGGTTTGAATGAGTCCTGATCCTTAGAGTTAAATCATCTATGACTGGCAGGAGTAAACAGGGTCAGGAGAGGAACTGACTTGGACTGCAGCCCTGGAGCTGGAAGAAAAAAAAAATAACTGGAAAAAAAAGGAGGAAAACCTCATGAATAAAAGGCACATCAAGGAAGCCCAAATCACCAAATGGAAGCTTTTTTAAAAAAACTTGACTTTGTTTCACTGTTTTGTTTAATCATTTGTGTTGCTAAAATATTGCTTTCATTATGTCTTACTGTGTTACTTAAATTTTCTCCAAGTTTAATTTGAAGCTGATCTTGTATAATATTATTGAGAAATATTTTTATAAGACATAAACTAATTTACAAAATCATGTTACTTGTGTTACTATTACAGAGGAAATTACAGGGGAAACTCAAAAGTTGGTTGTTTGTACTTGAAACAAAGCTGAATTTAAGTTGACATGTCATGACAAAATTATACCTAAAGCTGTTTCATTTTGCTCAGGCCAAGGTAGATGCTCATAAATTTGTTAAAACTCATTATTTGTTAAATAAATAAATGATCAAACAAAAAATCCATTTAAGAAAAAGAAAATGTAACTATTTGTCAATAGTATTATAAACAGAAATAATTGAAGACAAAATTTAATTTCTAATTTACAGATTCCTATATTGTTTTACATTGATTATATATAACTTTTATTTTTAAAAACACCATTAAAAGTTAAGATATAGAACTAGGGGAAAAAGATAAAAGTGTAAGTACTTGAAGTGAAATAATTACATGGCTTTTGTAAAGCTAAGAATTAATTAAATCTTCACTTTAGAGCCAAATTTTCTGTATAATGTTATAATAATGATATAATTCATTTAAAAATATTAGAAAGATATATTAATATATATAAATCTTCCAGTTGTACTATGGGTACATATAACTTATTTTTTTTCTTTTCTGTGTGAACATGGGTTATTTTTTATTGTTTTATTAAGTGTTCTGTAATGTTATATAACTTTAAAATTTTTGTGTTATATTCTACTCTTTGTCTTAACTTACTCTGAACTTCTCTGGTGACATCAAAAGACTTGTTACTGGACCAGCTTCCAAAAAGAATTTATGCAGAATCTCTTCAGTAAAGATATCCCACCAGATGACACATGAGTCTCGATCCCCAGATACCATCCAACTTTGGTCTAATTTTGAAGAGAGACCATGTGGATAAAGTAATGAAGTAACGCTTCGGTGATGTCCTTTAAGAACTTTGTGAGGGGAGGAATCTGAAAAACAACCAAACGCCAAATACTACAAAAGTTATTTTTGTTCAGGAAGTAGTTCTAAGATTTTCTTTCATAAATTTTTAACACACGGAAGTTGCACATAATGCACTTGCCTAAGAAAATTAGTGAACAACCCTTAGAACATCTCAAAAGGCAAGTGCCTCATCAGAAGCCAGACTATGCTTTTGAGGAAGCATAGAAGTTGGTTGCTTATAATCTATTAATTCTTTAAGGACATTAGTAAGTTACCAATTCTGGTGCCATGAAATAATAAACACTGTTCTAAAAGAAAGAATAATTCACACATTTTGCCTCCACAAATTACTTAGCTCTACCTCTTTGTTTACAGATAAGTATCTGAGGCCCAGAGAGGTTGAGTGACTTGCATCCAAGTGTGAAAAGGCAGAGTATAATGTTCAAGAGCATAGCTGCTTTCTTTTTTTTTTTTTCCTGAGTCTATCACTTACTAGATGTGTCACCATGGACAAGTTTCCTTCCCTCTAAACCACAGATGTTGCATCTCAAAATTTGGGATAATAACAGTCGTTACTTCAGACACAACTTCTGTGTGAAATAAATAAGAAACCGTCTGTACTTCTTAGCACTCTGCTTGGCATTTGGTAGGCATGTGCACACCTCAAGTCTCAGCTGTGCCAGAACACAGCACTACTGACACATTACTCTTCCCACTCTCCACACTGCTTCTTCCTTCACTATTAGCTACGCTCCCCAAAATTGGAGAGCACCATAAGCCACAAACCTTCTTTATTCAGATTGAAATTAAATTCCAAAGAATCATTATTATATTTTAGATACTTCTATTCCATCAGGCACATCCTTACTTTATCTCTCCTAACAAACTACGGTGAATGTTAACTCGGATGCTACACGTCAAATGTATTTTTCTGCTTGTTTTGTGGATACCGGGAAAAATCAGCCTAGGTAAGAAAATGCTGTGTCTTAGCCTTTTCACTAACTTTTAACAGCAGCCATTTAGCTGTGTGCTAGCACATTACTTCTCTTCAGTTCATTGCTATTTACTCCCTACTTCAGTTAATCACTGAAGCACAAGTCAGTAACTTTTACTAAGTAGCCAAGTAAGCTGAGAACAATAGTAGGCAATGTACAATTTTTTTTAAAAAAATGAAATTTTAATCTTTACTCTTAAGGACTTTGTACTCTAATAATAATAGCATTCACATAATTTTTAAAAATGGTATACAAATATTTTTATACATCCTAAAACCTCAGTTACCCCTATTCCCTTACATAAGATGATTTACTGTGTAACAGTCTTTATTTAATAGCTATTTGTTGTTGTAATGCACAAAGATATATGAGACCACATATCCATTTCAGTCACAAAGAAATAAAAATTAAAACAGGAAGATATCATTTATCTCCTGGTTGGCAAAGATTTTAAAATAGCACACAAAGTTGGCAAAGTTTTGGGAGAAAGGCATTTTCATAGGCTATTTAGGGGAAATGCATGTATATTGATGAAAGTTCTTTACAGAAGATTTTAGTATATTTTCAAAATTGAAAACACAAATGTTGATCCAGTAATTCTACTCCTGAAAATTAATACTACAGCTATACCCACATATATGCACAAAGATACTCAATTCTGCATTGCCCATAGTAGCTAAAGACTAGAAAACCTAAATAGCAATTAATAGTAGATATTTTAAAAATAAAATTTAATTATTATTATTAATTTAAAATGGGTTCATAAAGAATGATTTCAAAAATATCTTATTAAATGTTCAAGGACATTTCAGTAAAGTGTGCATAGTATGCTTATATTTGTGCAATATAATTAAAAGAACGTACACTGCTATGCTGGTATGTGCTTGTACACAGAAAATTTCAAGAAGGGTATAAAGAAACTGTTACTAGCAGTCAACTTTGATGAAGATAACTGGAAGATCAAGTAAGGAGAGAAACTTACTTCTCATTGTATTAATAAAATCTTCTGCTTGAATTTTTAGAAAACCTATATGTATGTTTTACTTTAACATTAAAATATGTACAAATTTATCAGCAAAGGCCATCAAAATATTTAGGCCTCTGAATCTTCTTTAGTGCAGCTTGTCAAAATTGCAGCTTAGAGAAATTAAATAAATAGGGTCAAATAAAATTCAATGACCTTTTAATAAAGAACCGCCTTCTAGAAGTCCTGCTTTGGCAGCATTCAAAGCCTGCATAATGATAATTGTCCCATCTTCGCAGCCACATATTAGTTTATCAAGACTTGGAACATACTCTGATGACGTGACTATAGCAGTTCCGGCCCCATCTTTAAACCCAGAGAAATGGTCAATAATATTTTGTGACATGGTATGATGCTTATCAAAATTATCTTGAAGAGTCCAGGTGGTAGTTATTGGTATTTCTAAAAGGAAAACACACAAAGAAGGAAAATTTGGTTTATCAACTCATCAAAGATGTGAAAACTATTATCAAGGCACCCTCCCCTCAAAACTATGAATATGGTGTAACAGCCTATCCTACACTCATATTGCCAACATTCATCCCTTGTTGTGTTTAACTGATGTTAATTTGAATTGCATTGATTGTATTGTTGTGTAAGATCTATAAGCTGCCTGTTTATACCTGCTTTTGTGTTGGCACCTAATACATAGTGGTACAAGAGAAAATTTTTCTTGTTTGTAGCCCCATGTTACTTACAAAAACACTGAGTTAATTATAAATTAGTTCTCAGAAGACATGTGATTGGATACGGAAACTGTCTTACCTCTAGGAGAACCATCAAACTTGGATACGGGAACATCAGGGATGTGCCACAAAGTAATTCTTCCTGAGACTTCTCCAGAGAAAAGTACCTTATAAAAAGGCTCTTTCCTTTCATTCATGTACCCCATCACAAAGGGACGGCTCTGCTCCAAAACAAAAAAGTAAGCCTTTATATAAAAAATATTCTAGCTATAGAAAGATGGCCACTGTTTTTAAATGGAGGAACAAGATTGAAGAGTAGAATTAAATCTTTTCAACTGATTTCCCACTGTTGCAAAATTTTCAAGTAAATTAAATGAAGTAATCTGGGATTTAGGACAAAAAAAAGTCTTTATAAAACAAGAAATAAAGTCATCAGCTAGACTTCAGAGTGTTAATAAGAGTATCTAACATTTACTGACCATGTTTTGTATATGTATAACACAAGGATGCAGACAGCAATAATTCTGACTCAGGAGCCCATGTCTTGAGGATAATACTGTCCACTAGGGAGGCCTGATTTCTTTACATTCCTTTCAGTTCCAACTAGCAGTTGAAATAGCAAACACTAAAATTTGTATGGTAATTTTGTGTTATTAATATGCTTTCTACTTTCTGTTAACCATTTTTTAGATTTAACATGCTTGATTTCAAATTTCCCAAGTAGCTACAAAGAAAAATGTCTCCTTAATTTACTATACACACATATATATAATGTATTATACATTATACATACTACTATATATTTTATATACATATAATTTATGATTTAGCTGAAGCAGAGTATGAACATCGGGTACCAGTGCTCTTAAACACATGCTTTCCCTGGTAAATGCATCTAGACTCTCCCTAGTTCCTCAGGGCAGGGTAGCTGTTCTTTAGGTAGGCTTGTATACAGAGATTATACACAAGGGATCAGAATGATTGTGATTACAAAAATCCCTTTTGATATACAAATAAAAGACATCCAGAAAAGAAAGCCAACTCCTGGAGCTAGAATTAAAGAAGTCTAGGAAAGTTACAGTTCCTAGTCAGAAAATACATGCGTTAAGGTCCAGATTTAGATATATTAGTGGAAAAATTCTATAATATATTTTTTAGAGAATATTAAGGGCCAAAATATTGCTATACTTAGTCCTTACAACAAAACTATGAAGTAAGTAAATACTGTTACTATCCCTTTTATAGAAATAAGGAAACTGAGACACAGAAAATAAGAAACAAATCCAAGATCATACAACCAAGATATTTATAATTTTCTATAGTCTCAAGAAATGAGAGCATCACAGAAAACAGTTGCAATGAAGTCAGTTATCTAAATAAATTTCTCTCTTTCTTTCTTTTTTTTGACTCAGAGGATATTTTGGGGTCTTACAGATCTCAAAATCATGATTTTTGTATCTAGTACAAATGATGTTGATAAAATTTGGTTAAATTGGCTACTCAAACTCTCCCAATCTTTTAGGAATCTTAGAACTGATTATTCCACTTCTCTCATTATTTTGATCTGAAAATGAAGGTCCCAGAGGCTGGTACGTTAGTCAAGTTGGTGGTGGAACAACTCTCCCCAGCCCAGGGCTCTGCTTGCTGGGTCCCTGTTGCTGTCAACCCCTCTGCCCTCACCTCCCATACTGCCACGCCTCCCTTGGCCACATCATCCCTTGAGGCTTCCCAATAATTCCCTCTTTAGTTCTGCTATTTACCTGAGAACTCCTCTAACCCCTTACCATACGAATTTGAATTCCGATTTTCCATCACAGTACCCGGTACCCATCAGAGGAAGTACCCATCCTCCAGGAGGTAATAAAATACAGTCATGAAGAGTGAAATCTCTGGGGCTAACTGCTGGAATCCAAATCCTGGCTTCACCACATATTAGCTCTATTAAAAGATCAAGTTACTTAATTTAGGCAACTTAGCTCACCTCCCTGTCTCATTTTCCCTAACTGTGAAAGAGGGCTCACTGTATGGGACGGTTGTGAAGATTAATGAGCAGGTAAAGACAAGGTGCTTAAAATGGCGCCTGGCATTTAGTCCCTATTCAATTAATATAACCATTCTTGTTATTCTTTTCTCAGAACAACTGAGAAAATAGCTCTAAAAACCCACTTTCAGACTCTAGGGCTAAGCCACCTGGGTTCTAAGCCTGGGAATTAACGTCTCTGAACATCAGTTTCAACATGAGGTCTCAGTGGCAATTGAAGTAAAGGAGGTACTGCGTTTGTTTGCCAATAATAGGCACTCAATAAAAGTTACCTATCTATCTATCTATCATCATTGTCATGACTCTTACTTCATGCACCCAAATTCCTTATTTACCACCCACAGACTTTCACTCCCAGCTACTCCCACCTCAGCATGGCAGTCTTACTCCTCAGCTGGGGCCCTGGGAAGACCAGGTCCTCATCTCAACAGCCAGAAGCCCTGCCACAGGCCTCGGCAATTACCAGCCGTGATTTGAGGCCAGGGAGATCCTCATAGAGCTACGGGAAGGAAAGGCAAGTCCCCATTCTTATTCTTACAACTGCATCAGCAGATATGTTCACGGGTATTACAAATGGTCACTCTGAGAATGTGTTACTGTTAAACCTTGAGATTTAACTCTATGGTATCACTCCAGAAAATGAGTCCAGCCACTACTACATGTTTATAGGGCGCCCTTTCCTAACCACACTGTATCTATGAAATTCATCTCCACACCCTACCACAATGTCTTCATTATCTCCTAACTGAAAGAGAGACTAAGGACTCTACATTTGGTGAACGCTGGTGATGTTTGAAAAATGGGAAAAATGTCTGACTTCATTTTATTCCCTGGATAAAGGGCAAGTAAGGGTCTAAGCATGGGTAGAGCAGCTTTTTATTTTTTCAGTTTCAGATTATTCTATTCATATTTCACTGGTTTCTAGGCACTGCCTACTTCTATGATACAGAAACAACTGTGGTTGTCTAAACAAGAATTATTGGAAGAAGACCTATAAGTTTATGTCTTCATATTTTGAGAAATAAAACAAGGAAATTTCCCATAAGATAAGTATTTTTTAAGTTATTTTTTTAAATTGTTATACTTTGTCCTCATGGTTATGTATAGCATTGGTATTTGCAGTAACTAGAAACTCCTAGTTACTCCTTTAGGGCAAGATTTATATTGTATTAATATTTAGCTTTTAGGGCAAACTGTGTTTTTTTAAAATGCATTCTGAAGCTAACAGGAAGGAAAGAGCACATCCTTCAAAAAAATAACTAAATATATGCCTTTCTGAGTAAGCCACAATACTGCTTTTGTGATCAACAGCAAAACAAGGCCCTACTGCTACCCACACATAATTTTAGAAATAGCCCTTCACACATGCCATAATTCTAAAGTTTGCCAATGCCCCAGGGCATTTGGGCTTCTAATTTTTGGCTGACAGCTTCTTAATCAAGCTTTTTCAATAGCACCTCACAGATATGTTAAAGGGACAGTCACTGAACTATAGGATTTCCACCAGTTATGCTCTCTAATTAAGCAAACCATCATTCTATACAAAGTAGCATGCTTCCTTGGTGGACATATCAATAATTCAAAACTCTTCCACTCTCCATGAAATACATTTTTTGATAATTAACTGATGACTAAGTCCAAAGGTTAAAAAAAAAAAAAAAAAAAACACTTTGGGTAACCACTAAAATAACTGCTTAAATTTCCAGGCTTCCTTAGGGTGTCAAACACATAATTTAGTCAAGTAACAAACTCACAATTATATATTCAACTCTCTACCAGGAATAATTATATTTGTCTTAACAAGGAAATTTATTTATAAGAATAACTAAATACATGTGAAAATGATCTTAATATATGATTAAGTATAAAAAAATCAGGATATAAACCATTTCATAAAGTTTAACAATTGGAGTAGATACATCAAAATGTTAATGTTCTGTCAAACCATCTATCAAAAGGGTCAGTGAAAAATGTGTGGTATGGACGTATATGTTTATATGTGTGTGTGCATATTTATGCACAGAGAGAGAAAATAAATGTGGCAAAACGTTAACAATGGGTGAATCTAGGTAAAGTATGTATAAGTGATCATTGTACAATTCTTGCAACTTTTCCAAACGTATGAAAAAGTTCCAATTAAAATTAGTAAATACATAAGACAAAGCAAAAAATATTCACAGTGAATATTGATTGTGGTAAAATTAGGAATTTTAATTCTTCCTTTGTTTTCCTCAATATGTATAACTTCCCTACAATAAATATGTATTGTTTAGTTACAAACTTAAAGTACAGGCTTAAAAATAATACATTTTTAAAGACAAAGTTTTCTCTTCAGTAAGTAGCTGCTAACAATTAAACTTGATTTTCTCATTAACAACTCGATGCGATGCTTCAATTCAATTTTTTCAAGCCTGCCTCTGTGGCAGACAAAGCGACACTTATCTAAGAAACGGAGTGAAACAGCTTTGAGGCAGTCACTCTTTTCTTGCATTACCTTATTTTCCTGCACAGAAGTAGAGCACAGTAAATGAGGATAAATGGTCTCTTTAAGCACTCTTCCATCAGCAGGGTATATGCTTTTTGAAAGCCCACTGCGTGGCAAAAATAAAAAGCAAAGTTTAGAACTTTAGAGTTCTTTATTCGTTTTTTCCCCCCCCTCCCACTTTCAAAAGCCGGATGGTACCATTCAAGTTTCTAAACTCTAGTTAGAAATTGTTGGGTTAATAATTACAAGTGACTTTTTGAAAACCCAGCACCAGCTGTACAAGTTATACATGGCTAATCTCATTCCTTCATCCCCTGCTGTTTTGTACAAAGGCTGAAGCCTACCAAGCCCAGAGTAAATCTTCTAGTGCCAAAGTTGTTTTGTTCTGGTTTTTGATCATGGGCAGCATGCAGGGGTTTTTCCATAATAAACCTCCCAAAGTTCATTTTCTACCTGAATGTTTTGTATGCCGCTCCCGTCTGAGCCCACCTGTTCAGCAGCTGATAGATATAACTGTGACCGTCTTCTGTCCAGATGAGGATTCTGTGAGCAGCAATCACCTCTCCACCAGCAAAGAACTGCCCATTTCTACTAACTTCAGTCAGCAGAAGGGAAAAATCACAGTAATCATAAACCTAAAACACAAAGTCGATGCACATTAACAAATGCTTACAGTCTAATCTCCCAGTGAAATAAAAGATAAATTATGTTTATCAAGACTGTTTGGATGATAGTAATAATGTAACAACATATTAAGTGTTAATAACAGACCATACTGCACTCATACATCAAGATGATATTTTACTAGCACTGATTTTCTCTCATTTATCCCAGGGTAGGTTCAGTAGATAAAGCTTATCTGGTTGTATCATTCCAGAATGTGCCCGTTAAACACAGAAACCAAAAATCTCAAAATTTCTAAATAATTGTATTCTTTCCATATGGGTAGTCCATGTTTAACATTTGAAATTTTATTATAGACAAAAAATTATACAGCAGAAATCTTTTGTTAGACCATATACTTTAAATCTTTGTTCAAAAATATATTACATCATAAAGTGACAATAACATATATGGTTTTGTTAACTGAGTCAGTTACATGAAACACTAAAGAAGAAAAGGATACTACAATATCAAATGATGATGGCAACTTAGCTTTTTGTTCTTTTAGGAGATGTTGGTGAATATATTTACAAGAAAAGAATGTATATTGCCTAGAAACAAGTGTAGTGATAAAGCAGAAAAACATCTAAAAATAAGATCAATCTAGGTAGACATAAAGTATTAGTTTTTTATTTAGTTCTACAGGCACCAACTTTTTAAAGCTATTTAGAGATAAATGTTTATTATTATTATGGTTTGTTATTAATAAAATTAGGATATACTACTACACATATGATATCTTGGGATGCAAAACTACTGAATGTAGGGAGTTAAAAACTGATACATCAGTCATAAAAGACACCTCCTTGCACGCTCTGGTAATATGATTACAGAGAGTTTGTATCACATTAAAATCATATTCTTATAATTGTTTCCCTGAGCAAGAAAAAAACAAATTACATTTTTTTTTTTTTTTTTTTTGAGACAGAGTCTCACTCTGTTGCCCGGGCTAGAGTGCCGTGGCGTCAGCCTAGCTCACAGCAACCTCAAACTCCTGGGCTCAAGCGATCCTTCTGCCTCAGCCTCCCGAGTAGCTGGGACTACAGGCATTCGCCACCATGCCCGGCTAATTTTTCTATATATATTTTTAGGTGTCCATATGATTTCTTTCTATTTTTAGTAGAGACGGGGTCTCGCTCTTGCTCAGGCTG
>CM052442.1:76398522-76414094 GCA_028533085.1 Varecia variegata
CAGCAATCACCTGCAAATAGTTCAAAAATTACCCTCAGAGATTCTAATTCCACGGCTCTATGTTGGGATCCTGGCGCATGTGGTTTTGAAAAGCTCCCAGTCAGCTGATCTGTTTTTAGGTAAGTCCATCTCTAAACCATAGTGCTAAACTCTGGCTCTAATTAGAATTATTAGATAACTCTAAAAAAAATACTGATGCCTGACCCAATCTAGACATCAAATCATGCTGATTAATTCACATTTTCCAGGGTGGAAGCCTGAGCATCAAAGCTCCCCCAGTGATACTAATATATTCAAACCATCTTGGATTCCAATGTTTTCCCTGTTTGCTCATCATCTTATTTTCTACCTTAAATCTGGAAAAAACAAAAACAAAAATATTGCAAAGCAGAAGTTGACCCTTTGCCTATCAACTATATTTAATAAAAGAAAGCAAATTCATGGTGTATCAAAAATAGCATTCGCACTTGAGCAAGAATTGTACAAGTTACATAATTAACAGCAAGACATGAAATCTATCAAAATGCATATTCTTTTCATTTTTCAGATTTTGCCCCCAAAGCACCGTCCTAGACGCCTCTGAGGCCTGGCGCCTGGCTGCTTCTCTGGCCTTATCTCTTGCTGGGGACTAAAACTTCTGTTAATAACTAATAACCCTCTCTATCACTGCCAGGAGTTTTTGCCTTAAATTTTATTAACAATATATTTATTATTATAAAATATTAATACAGCTATAGCAACCTAATTTTGAGTAGTATGCATCTGATAATATATAATTGAGATTACTATTTAGGTTTATTTCAACTATCTTATTTTGTATTTTCTATTTGTCTCATTTTTTCTTTGATTTTTTTCTATTTTCTTTAAATTAAACAATACTTTTTTTCTTTTTTAAATGGAAAGCTATATATTCTTTCTTTTATTTTTATTTCTTTTGTTTCTTTTTTTAGGGGCTACCCTGGAAATGTCAAGATAAACATGTAGCTTAAAGTCTAACATCTTTACCCTCCTCTAGAACACCAGAACATGTGGAATTCTGGTCACTACACTACTATATGTCATTGTTGAGCAGGATGGTATATATGTGTGGATGGGTGTATATAAACATCATTATGTCTTATAGTCTGTTTTTATTTAACTTTTCTAAAACTTTGCTGGTTTCTGTTTAATATTCCTTCTTCTATCTTAGATCTTGCTTCTGAAATCATTGCTCTCCTTATTGAAGAACATCATTTAGAAATTTGATACTTGCAGTGGGTCTGTTGGTAGTAGTGAGCACTCTTAGTTTTTGTTTGTCTTAAGCTTTATTATTTTGCCCTAACTTCTTGACAGTATTTTTGCTGGATATATAATTCTAAGTTGACAGATAATTTCTCTCCACTTTTCAAAGGGATTTTATTTCTGTCTAGTCTTCATTTTACTGTTGGGGTGTCAGCTCTCGGTTTAATTAACATTCCTTTGTAAATATGGTTTTTTTTTTCACTGTCTACATTCAGGATCTTCTCTTTTTCTCTGGCATTCTGTTGTTTTGACATCAGGTCTCCAAGTGCTTATTTCTATTCATTATCTTGGAATTAGCTGGGATTCCTACAAATGAAATAATACTTTGGAAAAACATGAAAAACTGAGCCATGAAGCAATTCTAGGTGCCGCCTGATCATCTTGGGGCAGAAATGCTAAACTCACGACAACTTCCTTGGACTTTTCACAGCAAAAAATACAGTGTTGTTTACACTGTAAACAAATAATGGGGCAAGCCTAGTAAGGGTAATAACTTAAAGCAGATTAAGTTAGGATTTGCTAAGTATGTAGTAGCTGAAGTGTAGGGACTGCCTAAGAAATATATCATATATACAGGATAAATTTGGGGGAAGCCCAAAAAAATAGAGTTCTAGAAAATTAAAATCATCTTGACAAAGGAAGGCAGCTAGTCAGCACAAAACCAGATTCCTCAGCTCTTTAACAGTCATGTTTACAGGGCTCATATAGCTGAATTCATCTATCATCAAAAACATATCCTTAATCCTGGTTTCTCTTTCTCTTTTGGAGCTAGGCCACTATGGACAAAAACCTCAAGCTGGGACTCAATAACTTTTCAGATCTATTTCTCACTTAGCTATTATGTTTTTCTCAACTTTCCAAGTAGTTCCAGAAAAAGTTCACCATCTTCCAAATTCTCTAGTTTGGGAAAAAATATCTCAGCCTGTATAGGAGCCCTGTGTGTGTGAAAGCTACAGGCAAATGTTAAAAAACAACAAAAAAGAATGTACTAGGATATTTCACTTTAGACTTATCCAAAGTTCAATCTGTATAAATCTAACAATTAGTGCTTTACTATAAGCTATGAGAATAGATACATCTTTTGACATTTGTTCTACTAGTGATTTTGTTAAACTATTCTGTTTATACAAAGCAGGCCTTAATTCTTTATTATTCCTTTGATTCTCAGAATTCAGAGGCATGTAATTTCCCTTTGGGTTAAAAACAAAAGAGGAAGTTCTCTTGTTTCAACCAGCAACCCAATCCCTCGTCCACGAGCACATGTTGAATTGCTTCTGCATTCCTGAGTATACTTTGGCAAAATTCCTCAGCAGAGAGTAGTTCATAGTAGATCTTCCATCAGTGGGGGTTTTTCCTGGGTCCTATTTCATGAGGGCAAGGCTTGCTTCAAGGAAACTGCACCTAGATCACTGGCTATGTTCCTTCCCCTTCTCTCCCACCACCCTACTCACAATTGAGCCTTCTCCTCTGTTGGTTTTTTTTTTTTTTTTTTTTTTTTTTTTTGAGACAGAGTCTCACTCTGTTGCCTGGGCTACAGTGAGTGCGGTGGCATCAACCTAGCTCACAGCAACCTCAAACTCCTGGGCTCAAGCAATCCTTCTGCCTCAGCCTCCCGAGTAGCTGGGACTACAGGCATGCGCCACCATGCCTGGCTAATTTTTTTCTGTATATATTTTTAGTTGGCCAGATAATTTGTTTCTATTTGAGACGGGGTCTCGCTCTTGCTCAGGCTGGTCTCGAACTCCTGACCCTGAACGATCCATCCACCTCAGCCTCCCAGAGTGCTAGGATTACAGGCATGAGCCACCGCGCCTGGCCTCCTCTGTTAGTTTTAAAATGGCATCAGACAAGGGTACAGCATGATGATTGTAACTATTGATTTGTTTTCTAAAACTATGAAGGCTTGGATGGGTTTGCTTAAGGACTCAAAGTGAGTTAATACATTAAAAAGGACAAGCACCTAGACTTTTCTATTTCCAATTCTACAATACTAGACATTTGTCACTATCTTTCACCCAGTGAGGGTGACACAAGTTCTGATCTTGGTCCCAATTTAGCAAAAGGAGTATTGAGTAGAAGTTATAATACTAATTACACTTTGTGGGACCATCAGACAAGTTATTCAAACCTTCAAGATCTAAATTTTCCTATATGTAAAAGAAACATGTTGATCACAAAGGTCTCCTTCAGCCTTAAAATTGTCCCCCATCACAGTTTTTCAAGAGGGAAGGGAACAGAGAAGGGGACAAAGTTCCACACGTCTTACCTACCCATTTTCAGCAGCACTAACAATGTAGGGCTGTTTAGAGAAGTCTCTTGCTCTTGCCAAACATGTTACTGAAGCCGAATGACCAAATAGGAGTTCTTTCGCTGAGATCTGAAAATGATGAGAGCAAGTTTTTAAATAGCTGTAAACCGTTTAAATAATTAAAATATTATACTATATAGTATTCATAATTCTGATTAGGAAATTCTATTATGGTTTTACTGTACATAGTTTTAGGAAAACTGATATATGGCATATCAAAATCCACAGAATAAACTTCTCAATAAAGGCATTGTGTTATATACATTTTTTGTGTGTTTTGGTTTGGTCTCTATCATGAAACCTACATGACTGCCAGACCTGTCTTACAACATCTAGGTTGTGAATACAAATAAGTCAGTGTTGATGCTTATCATGCACAAAATGGTCCCTAAATGATAGTAGCATATTAATGTGCAGATTTCTGAATTCAAAATGAGTTTACAAAACAATACAAGAGAAAATGTTACCCTTTTTGAAACCATCGTAATACATCATTTAGTGGTAGGAATGTAAATTGGTACAGCCATTTTGAAAAAACAGCATGGTAGTTCGTCAAAAAATTAAAAATAGAACTTCCATCTGATCCAGCAAACCCACTACTGGGTACAGAGTCAAAGGAAATGAAATCAGTATCTCAAAGCGGAATCTGCACACACATGTTCATTGCAGCATTATTTATAACAGCCAAGATGAGAAAAAAGCAAAGTGTCCATCAATGGATGAATGGATAAAGAAAATGTAGCATATACAGTTGTCCCTCTTATCCATGGAAGACTGGGTCCAGGACCCCCTGTGGATACCAAAATACAGAGATGTTCAAGTTCATTATATAAAATGATGTGTATATAAAATGATGTTGTATTTACATGTAACCTATATATATCCTCTCATATACTTTAAATCATGTCTAGATTATTTATAATAACTAATACAATGTAAATGCTATGTAAATAGTTATTATACTATATTGTTTGGGGAATAATGACAAGAAAAAAAAGCCTGTACATGTTCAGTACAGACATAACCATCCTTTTTTCCCCAAAATATTTTCAATCTGAGGTTGGTTAAATTCATGGATACAGAATCCACAGATACAAAGGGCAGACTGTATATACAATGGAATATTATTCAGCCATTAAAAAGGAAATTATGCCATTTGTGACAACATGGATGAAACTGAAAAAAATTATGCTAAGTAAAGTAAGCCAAACCCAGAAAGACAAATACTGTATGATCTCACTTACATGTGGGATCTAAAAAGTCAAACTCATCGAAGCAGACAGTAGACCAGCTGGTTGGCAGGGCCTAGGGGTGAGGAGATACTGGTCCAAGGGTACAAACTTTGAGTTATAAGATGAATAAGGGCCAGGCGTGGTGGCTCATGCCTGTAATCCTAGCACTCTGGGAGGCCAAGGCAGGAGGAGTGCTTGAGGTCAGGAGTTCGAGACCAGCCCGAGCAAGAGCGAGACCGCGTCTCTACTAAAAAATAGAAAGAAATTAACTGGACAACTAAAAATATATAGAAAAAATTAGCCGGGCATGGTGGCGTATGCCTGTAGTACCAGCTACCTGGGAAACTGAGGCAGTAGGATTGCTTGAGCCCAGGTGTTTGAGGTTGCTGTGAGCTAGGCTGACACCACAGCACTCTAGCCCGAACAACAGAGCGAGACTCTGTCTCAAACAAACAAACAAAAAATGAATAAGTTCAGGAGATTTAATGGATAACATGGTGACTAAAGTTAATAATAATGTATACTTGAAATTTGCTAAAAGAGTAGATCTTAAATGTTCTCACCATAAAAAAAAGTAACTATGTGAGGTGGTAGATGTGTTATTAACTTGATTGTGGTAATCATTTCACGAAGTTAACATGTACGAAATCATCACATTGTATACCTTAAATCTATATAATTTTAATTTGTAAATTATATCTCCATAAAGCTGAAATAAAAAGGACTGAAATTCCATTAGTCGTAGATCAAATACCAGGCCAGTTACCATGGAGGACTTTTTAGGCACTAATTTTCACTTCTAAATTATCTATATTACCTAAAATTTCTAAAATAAAAATGTTTCTAATTTATATAAAAAATAGAGAAAAGATCAAGAAAATAAGAAGACACAAACTGTGAGAAATATTTGCAAAAGACATATCTGATAAAGGACTATTATCCAAAATATACAAAGAACACTTAAAACTCAACAATAAGAACATGAAAAACCTGATTAAAAAATAGTCAAAAGATTGGAGCAGATACCTCACCAAGGAAGTTATACTAATAGCAAGTGAGCATATAAAAAGATGATCCACAACGTATGTCATAAGAGAAGTGCAAATTAAAATAATGAGATGTCACTACATACCTATTAGAATGGCCAAAATCTAGAACACTGACAACATCAAATGCTGACAAGGATGTGGAGCAACAGGGACTCTCATTCATTGCTGGTAGGAATGCAAAATACTATGGCTACTTTGGAAGAGAGCAGTTTCTTATGAAACTAAACAGACTCTTACAGTAATTGAGTTCATTGATGTTTACCCAAATAAGTTGAAAAGTTGTGTCCACACAAATACCTGTACACATGTTTATAGCAGCTTTATTCATAACTGCCTAAATGTGGAAGTAACCAACATACCCTTCCTTCAGTAGGTACATGGATATATAAATTGTGGTACATTCAGACAATGAAATATTATTCAGCACTAAAAAGCAATAAGCTATCAAACCATGAAAAGATATAGAGAAATCTTAAATGCATATCTCTAAGTGAAAGAAGCCAATCTGAAAAGGCTATATGATTCCAACTGTATCCATTCTGGAAAAGGCAAAACTAGAGACACAATAAAAACATCAGTGGCTGTAAAGGGCTGGAGGGAGCAGAAAATGAACAGGTGGAGCACAGAGGATTTTCAGAGCAGCAAAACTATTCTGCATGATATTATAATGGTGGATACATGTCATCATACATTTGTCAAAACTCACAGAATGTACAATATCAAGTAGAACGTACAACACCAAGAGTGAATCCTAATGTAAACCATAGATTTTGGTGATAACAATGTGTAAGTTCATTGATTGTAACAAACACACCACTCTAGTGTGGGATGTTGATAGCGGGGGGAGGGTACGGGAACTCTCTGTACCTTCCACTCAATTTTTCTGTGAACCTAGAACTGCTTTCTTTGTTTAAAAAAAAAAAAGTCTGTTAAATTTTTTAAAAATATCTTATTTGGCTTCCTGCCTCAGAAATAGTAAAATTAACTTTCCTACACTAAAAACAAAATTTTAACTAAATGATTATTTAAAATATCAATGTTTCTCTTATAGGAGAATTTTAAAAATATGACACTAAGGGCTGCTACTATCTCATATGTGAAAGAATTATATTTCTCACTGTTTTGTACAAGTTTATGAAAATTAAACCAGAAAACATGTAAGATGTCTTTACGTGGGGAAGGAGTTGTCAATAATAGAACAAAAGTTTAATTTGAATAACTAGCAGATGTTTTATGGGTAAAAAAATATATTTTTCAAATTAATCAATATCTATTATGGCTTTTCTGAACTATGTAGACATATATAGAGAGAACAATCCGGCCATATCAGTGAGGACAAATTATTTCATGACATAATTATTCTCTGCCTTCATAGCATTTCTATCATAATCAGAAATATTTCTTTAAAGGGTCTGTTGTCAGACTCAATTTTTAGTGCTGCAAAGAGGGTTTTGTGGTTGATTAGAATCACTTATAATCCAAGTTCTAACGCTTTACCTTTTTCCTGGAAAGTCCAGAAGGGTCTATCTTAGACAACAGCATACTACCTTTCCCTGCCATCATACTCAGGGACGTATACCACCATGCATTTAATCCCTTTCCAATCTATCCAAAGCCAAATTAAGCAATAAATTAGGGCCTGTCAAGGATATTCCCTCCTCCAGAGAAAATTCACTATGGACAAAATATCAGACAGGAACACCACTGCCTTTCATATGAAGTCCTCATTCTGCTACTAAATCCCCACAAGTATTGAATAAGCTGTGACAATTCATTACAATTTTCTTATTGACTATACTCTAGAACTGTTGTGAAGAATAAAAAAATAAAAAAAATACCTGCAATCACACCTAGCCATCATCATGATGAAACCCAGGAGACCTTTACTGTTATTCACTGGCTCTACCTTTATGAAGCATTGGTTTCTTGCCGACCCCCACCCCCATCTCTAGGTACTTCTAATAGCACAAATAGGAAAACAAAAAGAACGCACAACTTGATGAACATCTGTCATATTCCAGGTGCCAGGTGTAAGCACAGTGTTCAAATCTCCATTTCACAGGTGACGAGATTGAAGCTCAAAGAATAAAGTCATTTGCCCAGGATCACACAGTGGGTAAATATCAGGGCTAGAACTTGACCCAGATCTCCATTCGTTTTCTCCATTGCTTTCCTTCATTTTGTTGTGTGTCCTTCTGAGTATTAGGAGGAAAAACAACATAGCAGTACTAAGGGAATCTATCTGAGAGGATATTCACCTTACCTCTCTCTATGCCTAAAGGTGTGATGGGTAACAGCAATCAATATCAGAAAACCCACATGAGCAAGTTCTTAGCATGAGACTTAGAGAAGCTCCTCGTTGGTAGATCTTACAGAGTTCTGGGGAAACTGGAGGGATATGGGTGTCAGATCCAGAACCTGGAGGTGGCATTTGTAACCCACTTATGCAATGAGAAGCTCAGGACAGGGAGACACTTACTCTCTGGCCCCCCTGGGCCTTGCTATCCCACTGCGCATGGACAGGGAGAGACTGAGATGCATACTCAATCACCTACTGAATACTCAGATACTCCAAGATGTTCAGAACTTAAATCACCTTCTTTCCTTCCCTACTCCTATTCTCCAATTCCCTTTATACTTTATGCAAATGAATGATACCATCATCCCATCAGTCCCACCCATCTCCCAAACCCCAGATCCAGAGGGGGTCCTTGCCTGTTTCCTCTTCTTTACCCCATATCCAATTGGTTTCTCAGTCCTGTCCGTTCTCTCTTAACATCTTTCCAGTTTTCATCTCTTCTTCATTCCCACTGCCACTGGTTTGGTTCATGCTCCACAACTTTCTTGACTAAGTTACTGTAGAAGTCTCTCCTGCTCACAGTCCTTGTCCCTGATCTCATCTCCCCTCACCCCAATATGCTCTTCTCACTGCTAGCAAGTGGTATTCTAAAACCCAAATATAACGGAATAGTATTATGGACATCTGCTCACATAAAACATCCTCAAAAGCCCCTAATATCACCACTGCTTTTAATTAGCACATTTTGTTAGCTCTTGCTAATTTTTTTGAAAGGAACAAGAACAGCAACAACAACAAAAAAAAAACCCTAAATCCCTCAGCATGTCAGATTCCATGTTGGGCCTAGTCCAGCCTTTCTAGATGTGTCCATCACCTCTAATTTACTGTTTTGTGTTCCAGGTCTACTCTACTATTTTAGCAGTTCCCTGAAGGCAAAATGCTCTCATATCTTTCGGATGCACTTGTCATCTTCCCCCACGTTCCACTCCTGTTCATCCTTCAGAACTCAGCTCAAGCAGCACCGTTGGAAAGCCTTTTCCTTCAAAACTAGAACAAGTCACCACTTCGCACCCATTAGAATGGCTATTATAAAAAACAAAAACACACATGCAAAAAAAATAGCAAGCATTGGTGAGGATGTGGAGAAATTGGAACTCTTGTGCACTGCTGATGGGAATGTAAAGTGGTGTAGCCACTACAGGGGTTCCTCAAAAAATTAAAAATATAACAGAATTAATACCTCATAAATATGTATAATACTATGTGTCAATTAAAAATGATTTTTAAAAATAGTTACCATGTGAGCCAGCAATTCCACTTTTGGGTATTGAAAAGAATTAAAAGTAGGGATGCAAATAGATATTTGCACACCCATGACATTAGCAGCATCATTAACAATAGCCAAAAGGTGGAAGCAACCCCGGTGCTCATCAATAGATTAAAAGATAAACAAAATGTGGTATATACATACAATGAAATATTATTCAACCTTAAAAGGAAGGAAATACTGTTATATGCTACAATATGGATGAACCTTGAAGACATTGCTAACTGAAATAAGCCAGTTACAAAAACACAAGTTTCATATGACTCTGCTTACATGAGATATGTAGAGTAGGTAAAGTATCACATTGCGTTACAACTTCCTATTTACAAGTCTGTCTCCTATACTAGACTCTGAGAAACTTGAAAGAGAGATCTACACCTAGAATAAAGAACATCTGTGTAATTTGCCTAGTGACTGCATGAGTAAGTGTCCCGGGATTTGCTTTTCCACTTTATATGTTAGAAAGTGAGTGTTGAAGACCACAGAACCTGATATTTTCTTTTACCTAAATCTGTTTGGAGGCGGGAAAGGGCTTTTCAAATTTAGTATGAAGAGGAAATAAATGGCTCCCTGTTCACTTTATACACCACCCCCCGACACCTTCCTTCTCCCCTTCCTGCTGTCCTTTCCCTGAGACACCCATTGGCATCCAGCTGCCCTACAGTGGCTCGGTCACCCGCACAGTTAGTTATATCTTCTCTTACAGTCTCTCACGTCCTCAAGGCCTCCCATTTTCTTCCCCTATCCAAATTATTTATAGATATATATTTTTTAAATAAAAATAAAATTAATCTACTAAGCATAAGATATTAATTCACTCACTTGACCACCTTACATATAACACAGGAATTTCTTGCAAACTCAAAAATGCCCTTGATTTTTGCATAGTCTGGAACTTTCCCTGCTAATAATTGATCAGTTGTGATTGTAGGGGTGAGTGATGGGAAAATAAGAGAAGTTGTTCATTCACTCTGGCCCTATGGTTAGCCATAGAAAGCGTTAAGGAAAACTTTCACATGGAGTATCTCACATTCATACTAATCAATATCTCATTTGTATAATTAACTTATTCACAATGTCCTTACAGTGAATTTCCAAAATACAAAGCTGATCCTATCCCCAACTGATATCTCCTCAACAGCTCCTCTTGCCTAGAGGACTCCATATAAACTCCTTCACTTGTCAACTAAATTTCTCCATGCCCTATCCTCCCCTCTGGCCTTACGTCTCTCTGGTTCCTCACTTTCCTCTGAGCCCAGGCTGTTTCCTTAACGTAGAATGCCCTTGTTTCTTCCACTCCTGATTTCATCTGATTCCCATTCCCATCCCACCCTAATCTTGGATTTCTCAATATCGGAACTCTAGGCATTTTAGATGGAAAAATCCTTTGTTGTAAGGAGCTGTCATGGGCAGTATACAATGTTTACAGTATCCCTGGCCTCTATGCACTAGATGCCAATAACATCTCTCTTCCTTCAATTGTGACAATTGAAATGTCTGCAGATAGTGACAAATGTCTCTTGGGGGCCAAAAGTGCTCCCTGTTAAGAACCACTGCTCTAACTCCAAGCAGAAAACTTGCTTCTAAGAGAAGCATGGCATAACTTCCCCACTGAATATGCAGTGCAGACCATTCTCTACTTAGAGCACCTTGTATTATAACACAACTGCACCACAGTAGCCTATGTTTCTTTTTCACTCCCTGTAGACAGCACCAGGTCTTCTCATTCATGTTTGAACTTACGAATGAGTACCTAGCCTACTGCCTAACTTATAGTATGCACTCAACAAGTGTAGGCTGAACAAACGTTGAGTAAATACCAGGAACATATGAAGAAAGATACAATGCTAGGATTCCAAATTTCTTAAGCTTATCATGACCTACACATTGCTAGACAAATACTCTGGCCAGAAAATAATACTCTTCAACATTAAAAAGAGTAATGAGACATTTTAAGCCATCTGGGAGTCTGAGTTTAAACTATAATAGAAATTAATGTGAGCACCACCACTTTCAAAACACAACTGTTGCAATAATACCTATTCCTTCTTTCAAGGATGTTCATAAACATTGAGCTGAGCTGGCCTGTTATGCACTTCTTGGCAGCTCTGTAGTAGGACTGTTCAGTGATGGGAGATGTTAATTAATTACACCATAAAATAGAATTACAATTAATTGTTAATTTAGGTTTTAAAGTGACAAACTTTAAAGGCTAAAAATAGTCTTTGATCTTTAAAAGGCTTCTTAATGAGGGCAATATACTTTAAGTACATCATTAGTTTAAATGTTCAAATTGGGTCTAGAGACTGCTAGAGTTAAGCAAATATCTATTCCAATATGTTAAATGTTTATGGCTTGGTACAGGGACAATTAATTGCTAATCAATGGGCCAAATCCTAGGTGAGGTCAGGTTCTGAAATAGGAGGACGACAATAGTAAATTGGATTTAGAGCATTTTGATGTGATCGGTAAAAATCACTGACAAGCAGAGACTAAAAGAATAGCAAGAAGGCCAAACCAGCAGAAACACCCAGATAATTAAGATATTACTCATTTGGTTAATAGCGGTTTTCAAGGGTACCCTTTGTTTAGATTAATGAGCCATAATTTCTAGAATTATACTTACATGTCTGTAGTTCAGTTACTTAAACATATAATTCAGGATATAAAATAGTAAAACTCAGCATAGCTTAAAGGGCGATAACACTTAGTTGGTAGCTAAGATTAGCAATATTCATAATATGATTTTTAAATATGGTCTTGATCCATCATATAGTACTTTATTTTCTCAAAATTTGGAAGTAAAGCCAATTTATTACTTTAGTAAGCATCTTTTTAACCATCATGCAAACCTTTCACTCTCATTGCAGGTAGAGGAAGCAAGCTGTGCTTATTCTGTGAATGTTGTCTGTCTCAGTAGCAATAGCTTTCACTGACCTTCAGTTCGGGTGAGAGATTCCAGAGACAGAGCTGACCCTCTTGACTTCCTGTCACAATCATTTGCTGGTCATCGGTGATCATGATGGCAGTGATGCTGTGGGGAGGGGCCTTCTTTCCCCAGAGTGCCACCGCCTGCAGGGAAGGCCTCATGCTGGGTGAATCCTGGACACACAGAGAAAGGAAGAAGCATACACAGTCACCATTCCTAACTTTGGGGAAACTGACAATATTACAAAGTGGATTTATAATGATGCAAACTTTAATGTTCTCCCAGGGCTATGGATAAGGGTGCTTCCCCATCAATTAGAGGAGACAGCAGTCTTCAGACATCAAAATTACTGTGCCCACTGCTAATTCATCAAAGAAGAATGACTTTTCTTCCAATTTCTGACTATTGATGCTGATAAGCAGGAAAGCAATAGTCTACCTATTCCACACCCAACTCTTCCTATGGCTTGATCCCAACCTGCTCCAAAGCCCTACTAGGCCTCTTAAAAACAACAGTGCTATCTACATGGTATAATTTGAAGACAGTTGTGCAGACTCTCTCTCCAAAATGTCACCTCTTCTAGCTAACAAATACCTGAAATTCCTAATAAAAGTAAATCTTTTCCATAAAAAATGTGTTTCCTAGTCAAAGATTCATGATTTCTACCATATTCTATTTTTAATAATAACTTTTATTGTACCATTTTTGCATTTGGCATCTTCCTAAACTATAATAGTCATAAAATCACTACCTTCATGTGTTAGTCACAAGAGTTAAAATGAATACATAATTTTTCAAAAAATGTTCACTGTGACCACCCAAAATATCACCCAGTGATGTGTACATTACATTTTGTGTAACACTGAATTAAATATTCTCCCCAAATAGGCATTAACTTCTGAAATACAAATAATTTGGGGATGTAATTTGGTAGTATATATTTAATTTCATTAAAAATGTCAAAGATAGAAGAAAGTACCAAGCATACTTCCCACATTTGCTTTGAGAAAGTCAAGAAAATGAAAACCTCTGCCCTGTAGGATTTCTGGTACTAAAGTATCAAAATAGTAAATACCAATATAAATGTAAAAAACTGATGGTACATGTTATAATGTCAATCATACATATTTATACACACAGAGACAAATATATAAACATGGGTGTGCACTGACACCATGAACACATATTTTACTTGTAGTTCCGTCGTTTGGAATTTAGTACCTAGTTTCTCATGGTTCACTCTTGGGTCTCTGCCACTCCTTCCCATCCCACAGCAATGCCATGACAGTGCACCAAGTGAAGAGAGAATCTACGTGCCCAGGGGAGGAACAGTGAAGTGATTGTGGGACTTTGCATTGAAACTCTGGGCTTCCAGGGGAACACAGCACAGGGCAGGATTCTGCCAGTGCCCATTTAGACCAGCCTGGCCAGAGGGAAATCCTCTACTCTGAAACCCGAGTTCCAGCTAGCCCCACCACCAGCTGACAAAAAGCAGCCTAGGGCCTTGAATAAATTCATAGGGCAGTTGGGCCACAGAGGCTGCAGACCTTGGGCAATTCCTGAAGTTGTGCTGGCTTGGAGCTAGTGGACTTGGGGTACACATCACCCCGTGAGACAACAGTGGTGGCAGTGGCTAAGCTAGTGCCTGTGTCACACCTCCCACAACTCCAGGCTGTACAGCTCAGGGAGAGTCTTCTTCCACTTGGGAAAAGGAAAGAAAAGACTCCAGAGGGCTTTGTTTTTTTTGTTTTTTTGTTTTTTTACCGCGACGCTTTCCAAGGCATAGAGGGCTTTGTTTTGCAACTTGGATATCAGCTTAGCTGAAGACAGTGAAGGAAGTAGCCCTGGGCTGGGGCCAGAGCCTGAAGTGGAGGAGGAGGGCATCCATTGACAAGGACAGCATGGCACAGACTATTGGAGAACAAGGAGGATAAGGAAGGCATGCACACTGGGGGACATTCAGCATCTACTATTAGATCTCTGGTGGAGTGAGGAGGGCTACTGCCCAAAAGTGTAACCAGACATAATAAAGAGATAAAGATCACATCATTAGCAAAGAGTGGTAGTTTGACCTCCTCTTTCCCCTTTTGGATACCCTTAATTTCCTTCTCTTGCCTGATTGCTCTGGCTGGGATTTCTAGCACTATATTGAATAGAATTGGTGACAGTGGGCCTCAAAGACTCCACCAAGAGACCCCTGGAATAAGTAAATTCAGCCAAAGCCTCAGGCTACAAAATCAATGTACACAACTCAGTAGCATTTTTATACAAAAACAGTCAAGCTGAGAATAAAATCAAAAACTCAATACCATTCACAATAGGTACAAAGAAAATAAAATACCTAGGAATACATTTAACCAAGGAGGTGGAAGATCTCTACAAAAAGAACTATGAATCACCAAGGAAGGAAATTGCAGATGATGTAAACAAATGGAAAAACATATCATGCTCATAGATCAGCAGAATCAACATTGTTAAAATGTCCATACTACCTAAAGTGATTTACAGATTCAATGCAATCCCCATCAAAATACCAACATCATTTTTTTCAGATCTAGAAAAAATAACTGTATGCTTTGTTTGGAACCAGAAAAGAATCCAAACAGCCAAAGCAACCTTAAGCAAGAGGAACAAATCTGGAGGCATCACTTTACCAGACTACAAGGCTATAGTAAACAAAACAGAATGGTATGGCACAAAAATAGAGACATAGACCAAAGAACCCAGATATAAAACCATCCACATATTGCCATCTGATCTTTCACAAAGTAGACAGCAATATACACTGGGAAAAAGAATCCCTATTCAATAAATGGTGCTGGGGAAAATTGGATAACCACATGTAGAAGATTGAAACAGGATCCATATCTCTTACTACTCACAAAAATTAATTCAAGATGGATAACAAACTTAAATCTAAGACATGAAACCATAAGGATTCTAGAATAGATAGAGTTGAATGTGAGGTACTCATGTGAAATAAATATAGATCTAAATACATACACACACATTTTCTATTTTTAGTGGCTGAAGGTCTAGGAGCAGTAACACTCCAATAGCAACGAGCTTACTAAGCATCTTCTAACTATTATTCTCTACTAAAAGGAACCAGGATTTCTTGGGAAATTGGTTGATTCCAGGCCTGGA
>CM052442.1:76414594-76449924 GCA_028533085.1 Varecia variegata
ACAGAAAGCCATCTGATACATCTGATAGTTGCCTCTTCCACAAAGGGGACCCAGCACAGGGAGTAGATAACCACACTCCAAATAGAGCATCTAGGAGAGAACACTGGAAATCAACAAAGAAGTGACAGGAAATATCTAAAGCAAGGAAGGAAATGCAAGCGAGGCCACCTGCGAGGCTGAGATCAGCTGGAAACTTGGAGAGACTCCCCAGTGCTGGGTGAGACCCCCGCGGTTCACATTCCCACCACAGACTCCGCAATCCTAGCCATGAAAGAGCTCCTTGACCCACGTGGGCCCTGAAACCAACGGAGGGAGCTGCCTGGAGACAGTACAACAGCCTCATTTCAGCGAAGGAGCTCACACTAAGTTCCACAAACCCCTGAGTCCTAAGCAGCTACAGCATGTGCCCCTTTTGAGAGCCCAAAGCCACACCAGACTGTCTCCTGCTCTGGAGCCCAACAGCCCCTGCATCTCCACATCCCTGAAGCCCCACTGATACTCCCAGCACGGCTGCACGGGCAGCGACCCCCACCCCTGCCAACCAGCAGAGGAACAGGTGAGATAAAAGGCTACTCTGAGGCTCGGGCGGTGGCTCATGCCTGTAATCCTAGCGCTCTGGAAGGCCAAGGTGGGAAGATTGTTTGAGCTCTGGTTTGGGACCAGCCTGAGAAGAGTGAGACCCCATCTCTACAAAAAATAGAAAAATTAGCTGGGTGTGGTGGTGTGAGCCTGTGATCCCAGCCACTCGGGAGGCTGAGGCAGGAGGATCACTTGAGCCCAGGAGTTTGAGGTTGCAGTGAGCTATGATGACGCCACTGCACTCTAGCCAGGGTTACAGAGTGAGACCTTGTCTCAAAAAAAAAATAAAAATAAAAATAAAAAGGCTACGCTTCACGCAGTTGCCCTGCCCAACTGAAGCACAAGCTGTCAACAGCTACCCTGCCCCCACCTCAGCAGAGGGGTGGCCTTCACTAAAGACCACTTTGCCCACAGCCACCACTGAGGCCACAGTCACCTGGGCCAAAGAGTGAGTTACCGGCAGCAACACCCTGCCACCCCCCAGCAAGGGGGAGCCACACAGTTCCATACACCCTGAGGACAAACTACCTGGCCCATGGCCATCACTGCCACTGGCTGCTGCCACTGGAGCTGAAGCATGAGCAAGGCATGCCCCGCCCCCCTGCCCAGCCGCCTGCCTGTGGATGAAAGCAGCCCCATTGAAAGCAGCCCTCCCCTCCCCAGGAGCATGGCCACAGCACAACCCCTGCCATCCCCACCTGAGCATTCCGCTGGGGGCCTGAGGATGAACGTGCCCCTGCCTACCACAGCCATCACGTGTACACAACACCAGAGGGTGTAAGAACAGGTCTGCTAGGCCCAGCTCCACACCCCCCTATACCTGAATACACTGTTCAGGGCCTGGGGATTGCCCAGCCCAGCCCACTACCATTGGCACCTGAGCACTCCTCCTGGGGGCCACAGGTAAGGTCTACATGATCTGCTGCTGCCATCACAGCTGGCGCTCACCCAAATGTGCCACCTGCAGGCCTAAGGACTGGCCTGCCCAGCCTGTTGCAACCACCGCCAACACCAAGGTGGACCGCTTGGGACCCAGACAGTTGTCCTGCCACTGCTACTGCCATCACTCACACCACACCAGTTGCCCAGGGTCCCCAGAACCTGCTCAGCCCACTGCTGCCATTCCCAGCACCCAAGAAAGCCACCTGGAGGCCCAAGAATAGGACTGCCTGGAGCAGATCACACCAGTGCTATCATATGCCACCCTGGGGCCCAGGGGCAGGTATGCTTGGCCCATAGCTTCTACCCCAGAGGACTGAAGAGTGGCCCACCCGACATCCCAGCCTCTGGTAAAATATCGCCACAGCCTTCACTAACGACTGCACCCTAAGCCACTGAGGAAATCACAGACACCACTGGCCCTGTTTACAGCCAGAGGAATCACACAGAGACTACACTGCTGCATGCGCCCAGAATCAACCCAAAGTGCCCTGCCCAACTCACACCATAGACACATTTTCAGGAAAAAGGCCTCCTCTCTGAATTTCAAAAACTGGAAGAGGTGACTGTTAGACCCAATGCACAAATATCAACAAAAGGACACAAGAAACATGAAAAAGCAAGGAATTACTAACACCTCCAAAGGAACACAATAATTCTCCAGCAACAGAGTCCAAGCAAAAAGAAATTTACAAAATCCTAGAAAAACTATTCAAAACATTGATTTTAAAGCAGCTCAGTGAGATATAAGAGAATACTGGAAAACGATACAAATAAATCAGAAAAACAATTCAGGATATGAATGAGAAACTCACGAAAGATATAAATATCATAAAAAAGAACCAAACAGAAATTCTGTAACTGAAGAACTCATTGAATGCAATACAAAATATATTCAAAAGCTTCAACAATAGACTAGATCAGGCAGAAGTAAGACTTTCAGAACTTGAAGATAGGTCTTTTGAAAGAACCCAATCAGACAAAAACATCACCACAGCTTTTCTTTCTTTTTTATAAAGAAAAAAAAAAGAATAAAAAAGAATGAGCAAAGCCTATGTAACATATGGGACACCATGAAGTGACCAAATATCTGTATGCAGAAGAATGAAACTAGATCCCTGTCTCTCACTCTATACAAAAATCGACACAAGATGGACCAAAGACTTAAACGGCTTGTCTTGGCTAATGTATACTTAGCCAAGAATTAACAAATAGTAGAAAAGGGAGTGCTCACAGTCACATAGTTCCAAAAACTAGCATTTTTGTCTATGGGGAATGTGTACTTTGGCTCTTGTCTAGGAACTCACCTGTCACCTTTTAAACTTTACCTGGGAAACTAAACTTTTCCTAGTCAAGGAAATTCATCTAACCTGCTAAGTAGAACAGGAGCAAAAACAAATTTGGGGAAACACTTGCTAGGGAATTAATATATTGGAAATGATTAACTAAGGATAAACAATTCTTGAGGTTTATTATTTATATTCCTATTAGTCTGGAAAATTAGCTTGTCTTACTGAATCATTGCTACATTGTCTACCCAATAACTGGCCGTCTATATTATTCTGGGTTTATATCGCCCTTAAAATGATCTACTCTGCATTGATGTCTCCCTAATGAAATGACACAGTTCCCCCAAGGATAGAGACCAGGCCTTGCACAGCATAGTGTCGGGCCCATAGTAGAAAATATTCTTTTAACCAAACTGATCTTTGATGCTTCTTCCTTCTGCATTCTTCATGAAAGATGAGAATCATTTCTTAATCACAGATACATTCCCAACAGTGCCTGAAGCACAGTGCTTTGAACATAGGAAAACAATAAATATTGTTGAATAAATTATTCTTTTCGTTACTTTTAAGCTATATATCCAAAAAGGGACAGAGTTGATGAAGAGTGTGAACTTTAAGTCAGGTTAGACTTAAATTTGAGTCATTTAATTCTTCCGAGCTTCAATTTCCTCATCTATAACATGAGAATAACAACAATAAATATCTTCTACGGTTGTTGTAAGGATGTATGATGTAAAGCAGAGAGTGGTATTCATAAATTACTACTATTATTTTTATTTTAGTTCTCATACTTTTGGATAATAGCAACGGTTATCCACATGTCAAACTTCTTCACCATTACACTTTTGCTTTATTCTTATTAAAGTTCAATCCATTTCAACTTCACTTTCAAAAGATTGCAAATTCTCTGACAGCAGGGACTGCTGCCTCCTTTGTCTATTACTATAATCTCAGGGCCCGGAACAGGGTGTAGCACAAGCAGGCACTTAATAACTATTTGCTGAATGAATGAATTAATGGAAATACACAATATAGTTGTAATAAAGCATCCACCCATTCAAATATTTACAAATGTTTACATACCTATTAAAATACATGGCATATTGTGTTTAGAAAATCAAGTAAGTCAAAGAATTTCACAATTAATAGCCACGGGATTCCTAACACAACCAAATTAGTAAACAGAATACACCAAGGCTAAAACCACAAGAAATTAGAATTCATTCTGAACAATCTAGATGGCTAAATGTGGTGAAAACAGACCTAAAATTCAGAGACCTACTTCTAGGGCTGCTTTTAACACGTATAACCTTTATTACCACATTATAAAGATATTAAGTAGTAAAATGAGGATACTACTGCCTGCACTTCCTACATCTCAGTATTCCCATGAGGCATAAATTCAATGATGTAAATAAGAGCCTATGGGCACAAATATACATATTATGCTACCATTATGTTACCTTGCACATACTACTCATATTATAAATGCCTATAATTCTAGAATTTAGAACCAGAAGTGGCCTTGGGGATAATTAATCTAATCCCTCTCACTTATAAGAAAGCTGATGATGAGAAATGTGGTCTAAACAAGTCTTCAGATCACTTAGAATTCTGAGATTTTCAGAAAGATCAAGTGAATCGTACAGTGAGAATAAAGAACTGACTAAAAGGTTGCACAGATTGGATGTCACTTTTTTCAGACTCTCTTTTTATTTTTTTGGCAGTAAAATTTAAAAAGTCCCCATAAACTTTGTGCCTTGTTATCAGTAGGAAAGAGTTGTAAATCCATGTTTTCAAACATCCCTTGTAATTCTCCAGAAATCTCTAATCAAAAATAAATCTCAAAAGAACATTTTATTGTAGAGTCTCTAAGTTGGGCAGAATCTCTGTGGCGTAGAGGTGAAAGTTATACCCTTGACAGAAGTATAGAAGTACACCTGTTCTGTTTCAAATAACTGTGTCTAGACAAGTTTTAAAATCTTTGGAAAGGGATTATAAACCTTGGCCTGAATATGCTGGAGTGTCTAAAACAAGCTTATAGATAGATTACCCATGTATATGAATTACTTTCTAGTAATGGAGTTGCATTTACATATATCCCACCATTTTTCCCAAAGAGGCTTTAATGATATGCAACAAGCACTCCAGGCATATACGAGTGCTGGGAACATGGATAAGAGAGTGTCGTGACCCCCAGAGAGTAGCTGGTGTTTCATTAACCTTCCCATCCTTTTGATTTTTGTTCCCTTCTTCAATAATATATGGTCTCTCAAAACCTCTTTCATATTTATATATACATGTATATAATTTTTTTATTTCTTAATGGTATAATAAAAAATGTCAAGGAAAAATTAGTTTGGATATAATAATTATTAATGTATCTGATAGTTATACACAAAGACAAATGCAATTTATATGTAACTATGGAAAAAAGTATAATAATAATTTTTTTTTTTAATTTTTATTGAGACAGGGTCTTACTCTGTTGCCCAGCCTGGAGCGTAGCATCACTATCATAGCTCATTGCAGCCTTGAACTCCTGGGCTCAAGTGGTCCTCCTGCTTCAGCTTCCTGAGTAGCTGGAGTAGCTGGGACTACAGGCACATACCACCACACCCAGCTAATTTTTTAAATCTTTTTTTAGAGACCATTTCTCCTATGTTACCCAGGCTGGTTTCAAACTCTTGGCCTCAAGTGATCCTATAGGCTTGGCCTTCCAAAGTGCTGGGATTACGGGCGTGAGCCACCACACCTGACCAAAATAAATTTAAATATGTTAGTTTACTACTACATATTTAAATATTAATTGAAATTTAGGTACATATCAAACAAGATCAAAACTGCATTTGTGACATGTTTGGATTTCCTACCTTTTTTGGCTAATAAACTGTTAATTTTTATAATTTTTACATTTTGTTTCTAAATAAGAGAGGTTTCAGACTGCTACTTGTAAATGGTTTTTAGCTATTCGAAATATATGAGGTTTGTGAATACTTTTACTTTCCAGAAAAAAACGAATTCAATGAAGTCATTATGATTTCCCCTTTTTAATGTTGATTTTAAAAGTACTAGTGATAGCTACATGTTCCATATAGGAATATTTATCAGATGAATGCACCCTAAAAATTGAAGGAATGCCTTCTTGTAGTAAATCTGCAGAATTGTTCCTGTTTCATTCTTATTGGCACAGGATTTCAATAACAGAATTCCCTGTGCTTCCTTTCTATAGACACCAGTCCACTGTGATATAAATTAAACAAGTTGGAGCTTCCCGGCAGTATGCCATGACACATAAAGGGCCATGAATAGTTTATACAAGGGGGTGAGAGAAATTGAAACTCTCAAACTGGTATATACAAAAATAATCATTTTCTACATTTATGCTTTAATGTGAAGAAGGATGGGCAGAACTGAATTAAGAAAACCTGTTTAGGAACATAAATCATTTAAAACTGTAGAGAGCTCAAACCATGATAGCTTGAAAAACCATATCTGCACCTAAGAAATAAGCCTCCTGGTGATACAGTCATGTTGATAGTTGCTGACTGCTACACACACTTGGCAGGATGAGCTCCTGAAAACTCCCAAATTGTTATGTTTTAAAGTGAAAATTTCCTTAAATAATATATTTTTAAGTATAAATTGCAACAGGTCACCTACTCTTAGAACGTGAACTTCCCTATCACCTGCAAACCCATATGGACTCTTAATAACCAGTGAGGAAACACCTTGCAAAGTTGTAAATTATAGCTGGCAAAGGAAGGCAATGTCTTTTCATTGTTTGATCCCTAGTCCCTGACACACTGCCTGCCATGCTCCCTGCACACCATGACAAAGATGACCCAAACTTGCCACTAGAAAGTCTTTGTGATCTACAAAGCAAAATTCCTTTGTTATTTTGGTTATTCTTAAAAACAAACAAACAAAAAAAAAAACAAACAAAAAAAAAAACACTGGAATGGTTTACCTCATCATAAATAGCTATTTTTTGGGACACACCTAGACACTGAGTCTCTGCCTTGCCAACCTCACAAACATAGACAAATCTCAAACCCGTTGACTGAGGACAGCCAACAAAAACACAAAGGATAAAGTTCTCAGTTACAATGTTTGAATTTTCACAATAATCTCCTGACCAAAGTAAACACCTGTGAGGAAAACAAATATAGTGTAGCAGTTAATAAAACATGTAGGTGACATTCAATAGATGACATTCAATAAATATTTCTTTCTTTCTTTCTCTCTTTTTCTCTCTCTTTCTTTCTTTCTCTCTCTCTCTCTCTCTCTCTTTCTCTTCTCTCTTTCTTTCTTTCGAGACAGGGTCTCACAATGTTGCTCAGGCTAGTCTCGAACTCCTGGCCTCAATCGATCCTCCTGCCTTTGCCTCCCACAGTGCTAGGATTACAGGTGTGAGCCTCAATAAGTATTTCTTAAGTGTCTATAATTAACCTAGATAATGGAGCAAGAGTTTACTAGAAATTGGAACAGACTTTAAGAATGTGGAGTTAAATTCTTATTTTGCTGATGAGGAAGTGGAGGAAAAGTGATGTGACTTTCCCAGGACCAACCTTCTTGCTCTGGTAGAATTTATATTCTGGGAAAAGTAACCAGTCCAGTTCCTCTCTTGGTGTTCCTTCAGAATGGATGGGAATACAAGATTTCTGATTCTAGGTTGATTTTTGGATGTACCCAGGACACCACTATCTCTATTATTTTTAATTCAAAATATACTTCATTGTGAAGAAAAGAGACAAGAAGATATAATGGGGTCAGACAAATCTTGGTCTTCCCCCCACCACCTTAGTAACTAGCGAATATTCTGTGAGCCTCAGTTTTCTCATCTACAAAATGGGAAAACTAATTACCTTACAGAATTGATGTGAGGATAAGTGATTCTATACAGGTAATTCTTATCATATAAGAATTATATGGCAAATATTTATTGACTGCATGGCTTAAGCAATGAATCGCGATAATTTTCCCCTGTGGATGAGATTGTGACCATCACTTTCTATCAATACCGTTGTCAGTGTGAGACGTCCTTCCTTTACTTTGACAATATTGTCACTACAATTTCTTTTCTCAAAAATACTGTGGCTGTGTGCTAGAATATTTGGCCATGAAAATGTACAATTTGTTATCATTGCTTCTGAACTTAAGCTAAAAACAAAAATGAGCCATACAGATCACAAGTGCCCCTCCTTCCTTCTACAGATGAGAAAATGAAAGCCCAGGAAATAGTTACTTGGCCAAAGCAACCTAGGAAAAGAGTGGCCAAGCCAGAACCAGAACCAGGCTCCAACTTGCTCCCTGCACACCCTGACAAAGAGAACCCAGACTTGTCTTTGTGATCTACAAAGCAAAATTCCTTTGTTATTTTGATTATTCTTAAAACAAAACAAAACAAAACAAAACAAAAAAACAACAGCAACAAAACCTCTTATTCATCCAGGCTCCCACATGACTCCTGTTACCAAAGCTGGGCTAACACTTTCTGACCCTTTTTCCATAAATACAATACCTGGCAAGCACAAGGAAGGACAACACACCATTACAGCTCCCCTCCTCCTGCCCACCATCACCTTCTTCCCCCGTAACAATTTGTTTTTATCTTTCTGACTTGTCTGAGGCCAGCAGAATAATGAGTATGATGCAAATGTGGTTTTGTGGCTGGTGTGTACTGGACACTGGAATTGTTTACCTCGTCATAAATAGCTATTTTTTGAGACACACCTAGACACTGAGCCTCTGCCTTGCCAACCTCACAAACATAGACAGATCTCAAACCCGTTGACTGAGGACAGCCAACAAAAACACAGAGGATAAAGTTCTCAGTTACAATGCATGAATTTTGACAATAATCTCCTGACCAAAGTAAACACCTGTGAGGAAAACAAATATAGTGTAGCAGTTCATAACAGAATCTTTGGGATAAAACCGACCTGGGTTTGAATCTCAGATCTACCACTTGGAGAGATGTGACCTCTCTGAACCCCGTCTCTTAAGTGCAGAACAATCCCACCTACTTTCTTGAAAACTCATAGCTTCTGTGAAGGACAAAAATGAATTACTTCATGATTCTTTCCTTTAAAAATGATAATTTGTCATCAGGGGCCCAGAGGGAGTTTTGTTTTTAAATTTTGAGTTTAGGTGCAGATTAAAAGAGCATGGGTGTCAAAATATACTTTAATTGGGCACAGTTTATTGAATGCAGAGGATATCTTAATAAACTTGAAGAAACAAATAGGTTAAAGAGCAAAGTAGCTTGGCCAATGTCACACAGCTAGTAAGTGGCAATAGTTTGGGAGAGGGCAAAGTCGAGCTTTATGGAAAAATCAAGGAGCAAAATTTAGCTGAAGAAAGTTGGAAAAAGTAACTGGGCATCTGGGTAGGCCCCAGTGAGAACTACTTGAACCACAGGGGAATGTCAAGCAAGCAGCCTCTGCAGTCTATGAAAACTTGAAGGTTCGTGCACAGGTGGCAGGGTCTCAGCAGAAGCCCTGTCCTCCAAAACCTGTCTGTTTGCAGATGCTCCCAAAGCAAAAGTTATTATTTTATCAACAGATTGTAATCAGATCACTCCTTAGAAAAGGTAAAAAAAAAAAAAAAAAAAATTGTTTCTACAAAGTCAAAGGCTGCCCAAGGCATATTTGAATAATACACATAAAATTCTGTCCAGTCAACCCACTGGAGCATAACTATTTCAGAATTAACCCCTAACCAACATCAAAGCCAAGCTCCTCCAAAAATGGTATCATTGAGTGATTAACTGCTACTTTGGAAACTCTAGAAAGTAACGTGTTTTAAGTAGGGAATATCTTGGCAGGTAAAGTCAATGCTCAAATAAGCCAGAGGTCAAGGGAGGAATTAAACAGATATGCAAATTAATCTCTGAACTCCAAACACCTATGATCTGGGACATGTATAAAGCAAAACAGCCAAGAAATCATATCCCTATGGCTACACAGATGAGGTTTCCATCACAGCCTGAAGCTCTCCTTGTCTTGGAAGTCAAAGATTTTCACAGTATTGCCTTCAAACTACACCTCCTCACTCATTAAATTATAGTGTGACCAAGGTAATACAGTCAAATAAAGCCCAAGTGTGTTCCACTTATAGTCATTGTCAAAGAAATGACCACTAGGGGTGGTAAAAGAAATGTGAGAAGGACAGCACAATTCTTTCTGGGTGGCACCTTCATTTTTATTTATATGCAATCAGTGAACAATTTTATGGAACTACAGTCCTCTTGTCTACAACCTCAAAGTTTTAGGCTTTAAAAAGTAGATTTTTTATTTTATTTTATACTACATTTAACTCTCTGATTATTTACAGTGAAAGTCATTGATTTCTTTTTGACCTAGAGGTATCTCACATGAACAAAAAATACCATTGTCCAAACCCATTCTTAATTAAATTCAACAAATACGTATTGAGAACTAAATATATCTAGGTGGTGGTTTGGGTTGCAGGGAACACAAAGAACAGAAAAACACACTCCCTGCCCTCAAAGTATTTACAACTGAGTCATCTTTTGATTAATTTTAACTAAGCATTCATGCTTACTGTGTACAACCTAAAATCACATTGAGAAACACGCCTTTCTCTAATCCATTGCCATAGTCAAATCCTTCCCTCTATGCTTTCAAAACCCCACCCCAACTGAGGTAATTCCTCATATTCCAATACTCTTAGGTGATGATCATTTCTTTCAATTAGCCAAGAAAATCAAGGTGCTCAGACATGAGCTTCCTCTCCTCACTTAAACATCCATAACTCTTCCTTAATTGTAGCTTATTTTTTCTAAAAATATCCACACTAATCTCCTGTAATAACATTTTTGCCTTTATTCCAGATTTCATCTTCTGTTACCTGAATTACTCCCTTTATTAATACCCACTTCTTTTGTCTTCAACTAGTTTTTCTTTGGCCCCTTTGCCTTTATTTATATACATTTAGTTTAAAAATATTTATTGAGTATCTACTAGTTGTCAGGGATTATGCAAGATTCTAGGGAGACAGACAAGAAAGACAAAGACAGTCACAAACCTCTGGGAGCTTATCAGTGTCCGAGGAAACAGGCATACCTTGAGTCATCCCACAGCGTGACAGGTGTTATGTTAAAGTAAATGCAAGAGTGTTTGGAGAGGACACACACTGGGGCTTGAAACCAAACAGGGGAAGAATTTTCCCAGGGAGTTATGGGCATACCTCATTTTATTGCTCTTTGGTTTACTTCACTTTACAGATATTATTAATAGGTTTTTACAAATTGAAGGTTTGTGGCAAGACTCCCTTGAGCAAGTCTATTGACACCATATTCCCAACAGCACGTGCTCATTTCATATGTCTCTGTGTCACGTTTTGGTAATTCTCGTAATATTTCAAACTTTTTCATTATTATTATGTCTCTTATGGTGATCGGTGATCAGTAATCTTTAATGTTATTATTGTAATTGTTTTGGGGTGCCATAAACTGCACCAATATAAGATGTCAAATTTAATTGATAAATAATGCGTGTGTCTGACTGTTCCACCAATCAGCCGTTCCCCTATCTCTTTCCTTCTTCTGGGCCCTCCCTATTCCTTGAGATAGAACAGTATTAAAATGAGGCCAATTAATAACCCTATAATGGTCTGTAAGTGTTCAAGTGAAAGGAAGAATTACAGGTTTCCTGCTTTAAATCAAAAGCTAGAAATGATTAAGCTTAGTGAGGAAGGCATGCTGAAGGTCGATAGGCCATAAGCTAGGCCTCTTGTGCCCAAGAGTTTGGCAAGTTGTGAATGCAAAGGAAAAGTTCTTGAAGAAAATTAAAAGTGGTAACTCCAGTGAAAACATGAATAAGAAAGTGAAGTAGCTTTTTTGCTGATATGGAGAAAGTTTTAGTGGTCTGAATAAAAGATCAAACCAGCCACAATGTTCTTTTAAGCCAAAGCCTGATCCAGAGAAAGGCCCTAAACTCTCAATTCTATTATATAAAGGCTGAGAGAGCTGAGGAAGCTTCAGAAGAAAAGTGTGAAGCTAGCAGAGGTTGGTCCATGAGGTTTAAGGAAAGAATCCCTCTCTATAATGTAAAAGTGCAAGGTGAAGCAGCAAGTGCTGATGTAGAAGCTGCAGCAAGTTATCCAGAATATCTAGCTAAGATCATTACTGAAGGTGGCAACACTAAACAACAGATTTCAATGTAGACAAAACAGCCTTTTATTGGAAGAAGATCCCATCTAGGACTTTCCTAGCTAGAGAAAAGATGTTAATGCCTGGCTTTAAAGCTTCAAAGGACAGGCTAACTCTCTCGTTAGGGGCCAGTGCAGCTGGTGGCTGTAATTGAACCAATGCTTATTTATCATTCTGAAATCCTAGAGCCCTTAAGAATTATGCTAAATCTACTCTGCCTGTGCTTTATGCATGGAACAAAAAAGCCTGGATAATAGTGCAGCACATTTGTTTACAGCACAGTTTATTGTATTTTTTTTTTTTTTTTTTTAGACAGGGTCTTGATCTTTTGCCTAGGCTGGAGTGCAGAGGTGCAATCATAGCTCACTGCAGCTTTGAACTCTTGGGCTCAAACAATCCTCCTGCCTCAGCCTCCTGAGTACCTGGGACTATAGGAACAAGCCACTGTGCCCAGCAGTTTAGTGAATGTTTTATGCTCACTGTTGGGACCTACTGCTCAGGAAGAAAAGATTCTTTTCAAAATATTATTGCTCATTGACAATGTACCTAGTCAACCAAGAGCTCTCATGGAGGTGAACAATGAGATTCATGTTGTTTTTATACCTGCTGACAAACATCTTTTCTGTATCCCATGGATCAAGGAGTAATTTCAACTTTTAAGTTCTATTATATAAGAAATACAATTTCATAAGGCTACAGATGCCATAAATAGTTATTCCTCTGAAGGATCTGGACAAAGTAAATTGAAAACATTCTGAAAAAGATTCACCACTCTAGATGCCATTAAGAACACTTGTAATTCATGGGAGGTGGTCAAAATATTAATATTAACAGGAGTTTGGAAGAAGCTGATTCCAGCCTTCATGGATGACTTTGAGGGATTCAAGATTTAAGGGGAAGAAGGAATGATAGAAAATTAAGAGATTTAGGCCGGGCGAGGTGGCTCACGCCTGTAATCCTAGCACTCTGGGAGGCCGAGGAGGGTGGATCGCTCGAGATCAGTAGTTCGAGACCAGCCTGAGCAAGAGCGAGACCCCATCTCTACTAAAAAATAGAAAGAAATTAGCTGGACAACTAAAAATATATAGAAAAAATTAGCCTGGCATGGTGGTGCATGCCTGTAGTCCCAGCCACTCGGGAGGCTGAGGCAGAAGGATTGCTTGAGCTCAGGAGTTTGAGGTTGCTGTGAGCTAGGCTGACGCCATGGCACTCTAGCCCAGGCAATAGAGCGAGACTCTGTCTCAAAAAAAAAAAAAAAAGAAAATTAGAGATTTCTATCAAGAAAATTAGAATTAGAAGTGGAGCCTGAAGATGTGACTGAATTGCTACAATCTCATTATAAAAGTTAAGTAGATGAAGAGCTGCTCCTTGTGAATGAACAAAAGAAAATAGTTTCTTGAAATGAAATCTACTCCTGGTGAAGATGCTATGAACACTGTTGAAATGACAACAAAGAATTTGGAATATTACATAAACTTAGTTAATAAAGCATCAGCAGGGTTTGAGAGGATTGACTCCAATTTTGAAAGAAATTCTACTTTGGGTAAAATGCTATCAAACAGTATCATGTGCTATAGAGCAATCTTTCGTGACAGGGAGAGTTAATTGATGCAGCAAACATCATTGTCTTATTTTTAAAAATGGCCACAGCCACCCCAACCTTCAGCAACCACCATGTTGGTCAGTCACTAGCCATCAACATGGAGGCAAAACCCTCAACTAGCAAAATAATTACCATTTACTGAAGGCTCAGATGATTATTAGCATTTTTAGCAATAAAGTATTTTTTAATTAAGGTATGTATATCTTTTAGACACAATGGTGTTGCACACTTCAAAGACAACAGTATAGTGTAAACATACCTTTTATATGCACTGGAAAGCCAACAAAATTGTATGACTCACTTTTCACTTTGTTGTGATATTTACTTTATTGGGGTAGTCTGGAATGGAACCTACAATATCTCTGAGGTATGCCTGTAACATCTAAATTCAAATCACAAATCTTATACACTTGCTGGTTTTGTGACCCAATTTCTGGTCACTTTAAATTCTATATTCCTCATCCATGAAATGGGATGACCCAGCTGTAATGAATTAGGAGACAGCATGTACCCATTATTTAGGCCCTCAAGTCAGTCAGCCTGGATTCAGATGCCAACTCTGCCACTGTATATCCTTGGGAAAATCACTTTACTGTGTTTTGGATTCCTCATCAATACAATGAGGATAAATAATAATATAAATCAAATAGGGTTGATGTGAGAGTTAAATTAGATAATCCATGGAAATCATTCAATAGTAAACATTCAGTAAGTATTGGATGCTATTATTGGAAGGTTTTTTTAAATCTCAAAATCTATATATAAATCCTGGTAAGTAAACAGTATTAAGATAAGTGGAATTCTTGTCATTTATAATCCTTCATTTTATTATTCATAATTTAATAGATGAGTAGACCCCATCTATTAAGTGAATTAAGCAAGGGAGCTAAAAACAAGACTTTAAAGATATCAAATTGGCAAAGTAAAATCATTTGAATTTTTTTAAAATTTGATTTTAAAAAACCTATCACCTTCCCATCTGTTATGGGTTGAATTGAGCCCGCCTCAAAATTCATATGTTGAAATCCTAACCCCAAGTACGTCAGAGTGGGACCTTATTTGGAAATAGGTTCATCACAGATACAATTCATTAAGTAAAGATGAGGTCATAGTGGATTAGGGTGGGCCCCTAATCCAACATAACTGGTGTCCACGTAAAACAGGGAACTCTGGAGACAAACACATGCCTGAGATCTGTCTGACCTCAAGGTCCATCCCACTCTTCAAAGGGCTTGAGAGTAAGAGCACATAATGATGACACCATCACCTGTTTACAGTTCCCTACAGACAAGCCAGTCCACTAATCCCTTTGAAGAAAACGAAACAAAAACAAACACAACTTAGGTTCAACCACAGGGGTGGTTGAGGTACCAAATCACTCTTTAGTCTGAGAGTGAATATATAAGTAGATTTTCTCTACTCCTTCTACAAAACCTATTCATTACGTGCATGGAAGTGCATGCGTGGCCAAGAGCGTTGTCAAAACATCAGGATTTAATGCAAAAACAGTCAAAAGCCCACTGCAACCCTGGTGTCATGGCACGAGACTCATGATGCACAACGTGAGATTTCCACACTGAGGTGACTCAACACAGTTTATGTCACAAGAAGTAGCTGAGGGAGACAGGAAAAGGGAGTCACACAGGCTTAACTGGACCTACAAGCCAACAAAAACCAGGCAATATACGGTACTTTCTAACACATCCTGGCTTCTGCTTATTCTAAGAAAAGTCTCTGGCAAGGGGGATCCCTCTTGCCTTTGCTCTGACGCATTTCTACTGACCAAAGAAGTCACTGTCCGGTGATACAAAGAAATTCTGTCCCTGGGGCATAAATAAATGCCCAACTCCTAGAGTTCATGGGTGTATAAGAGCCTGAGAGGCCTGGAATCGATCCAACCCATTTTAACTAGCAAGAAACTACCTAGTAACACCTTGTTTGTATTTCTTGGAGGAGGGACACAAGAAACACTTATTTCATTCCACACAATAATTCACCACAATCAGAGAGAGCACAGCAAGGGCAACACCATCTCCCAGCTGCTGATTACATCAAAGGCTTGCAGCACAAATTCAATTTTATGATGTTAATCTCAGCCTGCCACTCAGAAATTTTCTCTGAGGGATATGATTTTTCTCTGGATTTCATTTTAAGAATGATTTTCTTTGTCCACAATCAATAAAGATATGTTTTCATCAAAAGACTCTATCTTGGCAGAATTCAATTGGCTATTTCAATCCCTTTTGGTGACACAATATTAATTAAAATAGTTTATGTTGCACCTCAACTGGAAAAAGAGGCAGTGAAAGGAGCAGCTACTCAGAACACATGTTCTATACACATCAACATGAAGGGCAGAAAATAATTTTCTCCTTCTCCAGGCAACAGCCATTAGCTATTCAAGAGAGTTGCTCTAACTTGTTTTATCTCTGTAATCTCACTGAAAAAAAGAAAAAAAATGAAGCTCTTCCTGTTGCTACTTTTTGTTCAATAGGAAATCAAAATCCATAGAAAGAAGATGCTTCCAATGCTCACTTCCCAGTGCCTCAAGAAGAAAAATAATTATCTGTGTGCCTAGGTGGCGTGATGGGCTATTAGAAACCACAGTCGCTGTTTTCCTTAACTTAAAAAAAATTTATGATGCTATCAAAAATTCTTTTTATTTGCAACATTTAAATAATAATTGTAATTGGATACATTCTATTGTTCGTAAGCAAGCATGGAGAATTAGCATAGTTTTTCACATTTAAAAAAGAAGAGACAACTAGGAAATGCATTATAGAAAACAAGGGAATTTTTTTTAACAGTGGCTTGGGAAGCTGCAGTTAATTCACTTAACAAATATTTATGAAGCACATACTGTGTGCCTGACACTATTCCTCTCCTGAGACTGGTGGAAAGGCCCCAGCTCCCATCCCATGGTAATGACAGACCACGGAACCTCCATTACCACAAGAGGAGAGACGAGGCCTTGTTCCCACAGAGGAGAGGAAGAGCACAGAGGAGACCACACTGAACCCTGCCAGGAGGACAGCAAGAAGGGTTTCTCAAAGGAAATCCAATTACTGAAATATTCAGCTGATAATTTACACCCACCATTTAAAAACAACAAAAAGGTAGCTCAGTCTGTAACAAAAACAGGTGGTCTCAGTAAACCAAACCTTTTCATCTTCCTACTCCTGAAATCATCTATTCATTATACTTCTTAAAATAAGAAGGTAGTAATAAAGAAAGTCAGAGTATTAATACAGCAAAGAGACTAAGGATTTCACAGGACTTTGGGTAGATCTTACTAAATAGTCCATTTCTTCTAAGGACCTTAACCTATAAGTGCTAAAAGAACACTCTTTTTGACTAATTTGGATTTAAGTCTAAAACAGAGAAAAGCATCAAATTAAGGAAGAGCATGGAAATTTATAGAAATCTAGTCCAAGTCCCTATTTTATAAATTAAAAAAAAAAAAAGAAAAAATCAGAAAGTTAAGTTGCCTTGGTTAAAAGCAGGGAGTGAACTAGAGTTTGGATTTGTTTAGACATTTAACCAGTAATAATAAGGCCAAGACAGAGAAATAACACTGTTTTCCAAAAAATGTATGTAAATCTGTATACCAATGCTGGAAAAAAATGATTATTAATAAAAAAGAAATTCCATCAACATCAGAATCCACTGCAAGGCTTATTAAAAATGCGGATTCCTGGGGCACACACTGGATGTAATGAATTAGAAGTTCTAAGAGATAAGATCCAGAAATTTGAACATAAACTAGCTCTCCAAAGACATTCTTACAGTTGAGGCTAAGGAACTTGAATCAGTCTCAGTATCCTCCTTGTATAACACAATTGATGAAATATTCAAATTAACTGATGAAATTACAGAAAAATTCACTGTATGAATGAATGAATGACCAAAAAGAACAATTCCCTCAAAAAGTTCTTAGAACAGGTCTTCATGGCCTAGGGAGAATGCCAATACCTGGCCTGACTCAGGCCTTCCACAGCCAACAGACCTGGCCGGGTCCCCTAACCCACAATTTTTTTCGACATGATCAAAACCTAAAGTAATTAAATTCTTTTGCTGTCTGCAGTAGCCTACATGGCATGTAGAATTTTTCCATGTGTTGGAAACATTGCAACAAAACTGCTTAAGGTCTTTTCTTTGAAATCTATGTAGGTAAAAGGGCCCAAAGGGGAAAACTCTAGGGGGTCAATTGTTCAGCAAATTTGTGCAATGTTTGCAAGAGGAATGAGTCTTGCAAAGTCATTTTGCAACATGCATGACCAAGTTGGAATTTCAAGGAAAATTCTTCCAAATTTAAAAGGATTTTAAAAGTTAATGGTAACAAAGAAAAATCACAAGAGGGTAAAATTCTATAACAAATTCCTCCCAAAATGGTCAGTTTGCATTTTCGTGCTACAAAATAATGAACCAATTTTCACTACCCCCTCTACACCAAATTTTTTTCTAAGGCTCACTTCAATAACTCAGAGGGAAGCAATGACGGGAGCATGAAGCAGAGCCTTAAAATAGCCAGAGATCCTATCATGCAAATATAGGAATGCAAACCTTTTCAGGCAGGAGAATACTCAAAGTGGGAGGAACTCCTTGCATAGAGCTTGGCTCCAAACCACACAGCCTTAGTAGTAAGCTAGTAACATAGCCTCAGTAGAAGGAAAGCTTGCAGTGGTCGGAAGTAAGGGTAGTGGTGGTGGAAGTATGTAGTCTCATATTTCATTCTAAAAAACAAGAACAGTTAAAATATTTTTTAGCTCGCTTTTATGCATGAAAGGTCTAAATCCCAGCTACACTCAAGGCTGGATTAGAGTAGTGTTCTCCAGTCTCTGATCAAGAGGAGGCACAAGCCAGTAGTCTCAGCTAATCAGATAGCTGAAGCAGGAGGATCACATCAGCCCAGGAGTTCTGAGTCCAGCCTGGGCAACATAGGGAGACCATCATACCTTAAAAAAGAAAAGGAAGAGGGGTGGAGGGCAGCACATTGGTTGAGTGCCTACTGTGCACCAGATAGGTTAGTGCTATATGTCCAACTAAGATTTCCAACAGTGGTGTGAGGTAGACACCCTTACACTACAGACTTGAAGATTAAATCAGTACCTAATAATGCAAAATAATAATAAGATTCCCATTTTACATTTGAGGAAAGTGCAGTTCAGAGGTAAAATAATTTGCTGTGGTCCCAGGTCCCATAGGCAGTAAAGGATGGGACACATGGGGACAGCTTGCCATGATTTGCTGTTGTCATGTTCTCTCCCCCTAGCATAACTTCACACAAACTTCTGGGATGTTTTTTCTCAGCATTTCCATTTGCAAACTCCTACAAAACTGGAACCTTCAAATCTAAAACCAAAGTGTCAGTGCTTTGAGCCTTCCCTGGTGGAAGACTCCCCTCAACTCCCAGCCTTCCCTTTTCTACCTTTATAGAAGAACTTATGACTCTGCTTGAATTGTTCCTGTTACCTGAACTATGCTATGAATGCTTAGAGGGCATGGGCAGGAATCTGTCTTTTCTTTCCTTTGCATTCTGCTGCCAGGGAGTTTGACATCTAACAAGAGGTCAAAAGATGTGAGAGGAGCAAAGAACTAATGTATAATTATCCATGAGTATGGTCTGGCTTCAAGAGTCACCTCTCTTTTTCCCTCTTTCTTCTCCGGACAAGTTAGTTTGTAAATGTTCATCTTAGAGTGTAACTCTGAGGTCTGCACAAAGAGCAAAAGGCAGATGGAGAAAAATATCCTATAAACATACATTCTATTATAATTTCTACTAAAACAACTTAAAATCATATCAGCTTTCTGGGCCCTCACAACTCACAGCTGACTCACGGGCAACATAATGTCAATTAATCCTGAGGTTAATTGGTTCAATAAATTACACTTCCCTCGTTCTGTACTTGCTTATTGTTTTAAACAACTATATGTTTAAATATAGTTGTTATAAATGTAGAGCTTTACATTTATCCAAGTTAAATTTCAACTTGTTAAAAGAAAAAGAACAGGAAAGTCAGCATTGAAGAAAACAATTGCTACCATTTATTCACTAATATCAAATATGAAGCTGTAGACACTGTGCTGCTTACATTATGTGCAGTGCTTCATTTCATCTTCATAATGTCCCTCTTATTATTATCACTATTCTAAACATGAGGAAAGTGAGGTTTGGGGAGCAGAAGTAACTTGCCTAAGGTCAGAGTTAGAAAATAGGCCCATCAAGTCTCCAAAACTCAATTTGTAATCCCTGCATATCACTGCTTAGGTGGGGCAGAGGTAGTGTCCAGCATGTTAGGACACCCTCTGGAAATGAGAGCAAACTCTTAAATCAGTACTCCTAACAATGATATCTAATTCTAAAAAGGAGGATTTGCATTTTTTAGAAGAGTTCAAAGGGACCCAAATGTCCTTGTGAACCAAAGACAATTCTCTTAGTTTGAAGATAAACATGACACACATAAGTTAAGGAACTTGTTGGGACCTCAAAGTTAATTAGGGGACTTGCCAGGACTTAAAAGCTGACCTGGGGCTAGAACTCAGCACACAGACAGATAGTCCAGGTCCCCACCACATTTCCCAGCCTCTCATTCAGCTTAGAGAAGAACTGAATCTAGAAATTTTAACAACTGGGAAAAAATAACTATACATATAGGGCAAGGCTCCACAGAGATGCCCTTTATGATGCACTGAGAGAATTAAGAGAAGCCCCATATTGTGAGCAACATTATTATTAAATAACAGAAAGAATAAGTGAATTGTCAAGCAACAAAGCTATCTGAATGCAACAATCTTGAAATCTTGAAATATTCATGATACCATTATTTTCAAGGTTCCTTGAAATTAGTTATAACTTAAATCTACTCTTTTATTCCAGCAGGCCTCAAATAAACTCGAACCTCCGATTTCTAAAGCCTTTGCTCCATTGGGTAGAGACTGTTAATGGAAGATTTCACACACAGAGAGAAGCTTAACAGTTGATATTTTCTTGATAAAATAATTATAATTTTAAAACATCTTTCCCAAAAGAGGTGAAAGTATTGGAACTCGACACAGAGTTTTAAGTTTTGTGGTTTTGAAAAAATAATCATTTTTACTACACTGCTTCAAGGACAGTTTTCCTTTCTCCTGCAGCCCTTTGTATTCTTTACAGAAAACACTACTGGCACATTTTAATATTGAAGGAACTAAAAGAAGGCAAAGGAGCAAGAGGTGTTTACAAAAAAGCCACAAGACCAAGTTAACCACAAGTACTTGCCTGACAAAAGTGGTTGCCTTCTTTTCCCCTGGTCTTTAAGTGGTGAGAATTTTAAGGAGGGAAAAAGTGAAAAGCACTACCTGTGTGTTTGTGCGGTGGGAGGGGAGAGGTTGGAGGAATAAAAGGAACAAACAAAAGTTTCTAAACACTTTCTTCAGGTAAAAATATTCCGAACAGGTGACCTAGTCTCCAATAGCTGACCTTGAACTCATTTAGTACAAAACTGAGAGGAGGTGGTAGAAAAAGTCAACGTACAACGAGCGATGTTCTGTTTAACAGAACGCTCACTGTGTTGAAATGTATACAAAAACGCTATAATTAATGAGGAGGGTGGGATAAGAAAGCACCTGACCCCAAAGGGAGTATTCCCAGTAGGTCAGTCTTTCCACATTTTTATCGACGTAGACATCCCCCCTTTATTTTCCTGTCCCTCACTCAACCTTACAAGTGACAAAAGTCTTGTGCCTGCAGTCATTACTGCGGACTCCGCGGCAGGTGCGCTGCAAGGCAAGTTTGCGCCAGATCCCCCGCCCCCAGCAGCCCCAAGCTGTCACGCCAGGGCCAAAGCACTCCCACCGTGTCGTTTCCTCAGTCACTGACTTCAGGTTTAAAATTAATTCAGCTGATTCTGTTCCATAGAAGTCCGATTTCCGAGTCCCAAGAACCTCTCTTACTAGTGAAAGGCAGGTCCTTAGGAGTATCTGGGAACAGACTCCTCCCAGGACCACAGGTAGGAACACGGCGTCCCCTCCCACCACCACCCCGAACACCAATTTGACCGATGTGCGGCTTTGGTCACTGCTGATGCGACATCTGGAAAAGAGAAGAAGAAGGTATTTTCCAAGCGCAAGAACTTGGAGCAAAAGGAAGTTACAGCAATTTCTCCGCTCGCCCACCCTCCTTCTCTGCCCCACAGTATCCAAACACCCTCCAGGCCATAGTCCTCAGAGCGCCCCGCTCTGAGGGCGGGACTCCAGCGGTGGCACTCGCCGGGGACGGCCAAATACCCACCGCGTGGCACCCAGGAGGCTGCGCTGAGCCCCGCGGGCGCCCGCCTTACCTGAGCGGCGGCGCGGCGGAGCAGCAGGGGCCCGGCAGCCCGGCGCGGGACCGCCGGGTGGCCGCGCCGCCCTTAGGGTCAGCTGGGTCCCGGCCCCGCCCCGCCCCGCCCCGCCCCAGCCCGCCGCGCGCCGGCCCGGCTCGCTCTGGCCCCGGCCGCCTGCAGGCCGAGCGCGCCCGCCTTCCCCTCCCGCCGCTCCCGGACTCGCTGCCCCGCTCCCTCCCTTACTCGTGGTGGCTGGAGAAGGGCCACCTGCAGCCTGCGAGTGCCCTGTCCTTCCAGGGCTGGAGAGCGTTCGAATTGAGCTGGGCAACATCAAGGTAGCCCAGGTGGCATGAACTCTTGACCCCGGGCATTGAGAGGGAATGGGAGCCCTAAGATCTTTGATAAGGGATGGGAGGAAGTTCCCCTCCAGACTGGAGACTGCAGCCTCTGAGCAGGGGAAAGCGAAATTCAAGAGTGGGTGAAAAATTCAACATTGAAACCGGCACGCTAGTCTGCTGTGGGTGGACCAACTATTACCAAAGACTGACTCCTGGGTGGTTTAGAAAAATGGGGAGGACTGCTTGCTTTCCTTGGCTTCTTAACGTTACCCTACAAACCCTGTCCGCTCCTTAGTTTGGGCTTCTAAAACTCCTGGAAACAGGTGGGGAAAGATTTAACCCCTCCTTTTTTACTGATACCTGACTTCCCACATACTAAGGATATTTGGCCAAGGTCAAAGAGTCAGGTTGCAAGTCTTAGGTCTCCTCTGAGGTCAGACTTCCCACATCTTGGGTCTTCCCACGTGCAATCTCCTTTTTTACTGATACCTGACTTCCCACATACTAAGGATATTTGGCCAAGGTCAAGAGTCAGGTTGCAAGTCTTAGGTCTCCTCTGAGGTCAGACTTCCCACATCTTGGGTCTTCCCACGTGCAATCTCTCTGTCTAGAGCACTGCTCTCAGCTTCTGCATCCTCTGCGCCTGCCTAGTTCCTAGTCTGGGTTCATGTGGAACCTCATTTCCCCCATGCAGGTTGGTGTGTCTGCTATTTACTTCGAAGGAACCTTATTTCCTCTTCCTAACACTTGTCACAACCTGTTGCCATTGCTTGTACATTGGCCTCCCCTGCTTGACTCTAACCTTGGCAAAAGCAGAGACACCAAGCAGATAGTAGATACAGTTGCAGAATGATGATATGCATAGAACAGTCAACTGTTAAGGCATCCCCAACCCCCAGCTCTTTAATGAACTTCCCTTGCTGATCCTTACCTTCTAAATCTGCAGCATCTTAGATTAAAGGTATTATCTCCACACATGCCCTCATCCCCAAGCCTTCCTCCCACCTCTTGAACAGAGCCTTCTCCTTCAGTCTTCATAGAGGCACAGGTGGAGAAAGAGGTCTAGACCTGGTTGCTTTTGCCTGAGCTCTGCCATAACTAGCTTAGTGGTCTTAAAGACCCTCAGCCTCTCTGGGTGTCAGATCAGGCTGACTTATCCATTAGGTACAGTTCCTAGGGCCCATTATACTTTTGGGGCCCACAAAAATGGCAAAAAAAGAACATTTAGGTCAAAGAAAATGTCATAATGTATGATATTAATTTATTGATCTTTATACCAATGTAGTCATTGATCATATTGAACTTTACCTGAGCCCTGTGATCCTGGGAAATAGCAAGGGTTAGAGAAACCCATCTAACTGTTAGTGTTCCAGAAACAGCTTACTACAAGGAACTGTCCTTCTCCATATGACTTAGGTAGGACTTAATAATACAGCGCTTGGTTTTCTATGACAAAGCCGGACACAGACCTTCCACATTCTCGTTGTTTGCATCATAAACGATTGGCTGAACTATTTGTACCCACTGACCAATCTGGACAAAATGCCTGCTACCTTGCCTTAACCAAATTTTAGTTAGAATTCTCTCCTTCACTTGGCCCCTGAACTTTGACCCACCCTTAGCCTGACCCACCCAGCCTCTCCTTAGCCCCTCCTGAGAATAGGCTGACCTCAGGGTAAAATTTTCCCTTTTCTACTATAAGATCATCCACTCTGGCTCAGCCCACTTAATCCACATCCTGTTCTTCCCAGCATTGTTTATTCCTCCCTAGAAAAGAACTTTTCTGCCTAACCTTTGAGAACCTTACAGATCTCAGGATCAAAGTTCCTTTCTGATTGTAATAGTCCTTCTCTCTCTCCTTTTGCAATAATGCTTTGGAGTAAAAGTCTCGCTTTACCCAAGTGTAATTTTTTAAAATTTGACATAAAATACAATTTTTAATATTGTTTATGAAGAAAGAGGCCCTCCAAAAGCAAAAATGCCTACAGGCTGCTACAGTCTTAATGTGAACCTGCCTCAGATTCCTGTCTGTAAACTGGAGAGGTTGGATTAGATAGACCAAGACTCCCTTTAGCTCCAAAATTAATGACTTCAGAAGCAGAATTACCTGCTCCTGGTTAGTCAGTAGGTAACAACAGACAGAATGCCTTACCTACCTCATTTATTACACATCTTACTCATGCATTGCTGTTTCTGTTAATGGACTCAGGACAGTTCCTATGCCTGATGTATGGCATATGGAGGCGTTATAGAGGCCCCCAATGGCTCCTTCTGAAAGTCCCACTCCCCATATAAGGATATTTGATCACGTAGTGACCTGCATGTAACCTCTCTCTGGTCCTGACATAGTAGGTATTGGTTATGGTAATGGCATTCCCTCTCCCCCTGCCTTTTTTTTTTCCTGTTTTCTGATTCATTTATTATAAGGTACTATAACTGAAAAAACCTCTGCAAATTCTAAGTACAGACTACCTGATATGCAATGTTATATCTCATCCATCTAGATGAAATTTCCTAATTTCCCTAAATTAATTAAGAAGAGCTTATGGCTGCATTTTTAGTATAAATTTATCTTCTAAGATTTAACCACATTAGGCCGGGCGCGGTGGCTCACGCCTGTAATCCTAGCCCTCTGGGAGGCCGAGGCGGGTGGATCGCTCAAGGTCAGGAGTTCGAGACCAGCCTGAGCAATGAGCGAGACCCCGTCTCTACTAAAAAATAGAAAGAAATTAGCTGGCCAACTAAATAGAAAAAATTAGCCGGGCATGGTGGCGCATGCCTGTAGTCCCAGCTACTTGGGAGGCTGAGGCAGTAGGATCGCTTAAGCCCAGGAGTTTGAGGTTGCTGTGAGCTAGGCTGACGCCACGGCACTCACTCTAGCCCAGGCAACAGAGTGAGACTCTGTCTCAAAAAAAAAAAAAAAAAAAGATTTAACCACATTAGAATAAATATATAGAAGAGGGAAGAGAAAAATACATCCCAAACAATACCAATCTTACATAACCATCATTATCATTTTTTCAATGCATTTCTTTTTACCAATACTTGTTTACATATTCATAATATGCAGATATAGTTTATATCCTTTCCCTTATTACATTACATGAAGTTTACTTTGTTGCTACATTGTCTTCATAACCTTCATCTTTAATAGCTACATATTAGACCACCAAACAGATGCTTCATAATATACCTACTTCCTACTGGCTGGGCATTTGTTTCCAATTTTTAACTAAAATAAGATATGTTGAAAACTTTGTTAGGACAGATTTCCAGAAGTGGAATTATTAAGTTGAAAGATGTCATAATTTTTTTATGTCTCTCAATATATCTTTCTAAGTTGATTTTCAGGAGTTGGGGCAATTGCTTCCAGAAGTGTATGAAAGAGCCAAATTCTCCACTGGAGAAATATTTAACTAGGGATGAAATATACATATTTTCAGTGTTGGCTAAGTTGTTTTACTAGATTGACTATTAACTCCGTGAGAGCAGGGGCAGTGTCTGTTTGCTCACTATTCTAGCCTCTTGCTCAACAATTATTTAAGAATTCACTAATTATGAACTTTCATAAAGGATTAAATGAAGGGAAAATTGTATCACAGTGTTGAACTAACTGGATTTCAAAATGCAGTAAACTTACATAGTGTGTAAGTGCCACATAAACATCCTTATTTTTTCTTGATCTTAACCCTTAGACTGAGAAGAGGTCATTAAAAGCTCACCGAGAGTTGCCATGTAATGGGGAAAGGGGCTAAATTAAATTAGAAGCTCTAAGGCAACATTTCTGAAAGGACCTTTTTTCCTTTTAATAACAGAAAAATTAATGGTACAGTGAATATCCCAAACGCACACATGGATGTTATCCCCTACAATACAAAGACTTCTTAGAAAGAATTATACCCATTTTCCTTTATTTTCAGTGTATGAATTTTCATACTGTGGAGGCAGAGGTAGTAATAGCTGCAAACAGCATGATCAAAACCAGTCTCAATGATAAACCTGGAATGATATCCTATTTAAAGAAACCCAGTGCCCCCAACACATGCCTTTAGAGCAGACAGATGCCCATGAGATCAACTGCCTTGGACAGGAGCAGTGGGTAAGGACATGTCACAGATGGGAGGGGAGAGGAGAGCCTGGCCCTCCTCCTCTCTCTGTAGATGATGTGAGACAATGAGCAGCTCAACCACAGGGCAGGATGGAGGGGAGGACAGAAAGAAAGGAACACAAGAATTCCCTTAACTTGTCAGTTCCTCACATCTTCTTATTTCTCCCAAAGAAAAGCAAATCAGAGCTTAGACCTCAGCAGGAAGAGCAAGCTAGAAAGAAGGTCAAAGACAAACTGGGCACTTGGAGGTATCTTGTTTGCCTGGCCTGGTGTTGTTGTTGCTGTTATTTTTTAACTGATATTGAATGTCATAGATCCTACCACTCCCTATAGTCTTCAGCCACTCATGCTACCTGTTTGGCTTCTGAAAGCAATTAAGTCTGTGTCCCTAGAAACCTTTCTTGCTCTCAGAAAATGCCTTGACTTACAAAAAATATCTCTTCCTTTTCTGTCCACCACCTCAATAGGCATAGCCAGGTAATGATGTCTCACTTTATAGTCTGTTAATCTCTATAGCATAGGATTCAGATGCTTGAACAAAAGAACAAATATTTCATTTATAGTTGAAATGTGTTTCTTTGCTGACAAGATGCTATCCAGTGTGAACTCCTCTCCTTTTAAAGCACTGAATGATGTTTGCCAGATACAATAAATATCCTTGGAAGGTATGTGATAATTTAACTTCAAATCAGAAAGATCCTCTGACATATGATAATGCAAAAAATGACTAGAATTAATGCCTAAGGAAATTAGTTTGGTCAGTCTGTGAAAATAATGAAAATTAATTTGTGATGCTTTAATATGTGTCCAGAAATTCTTTGGAACGCCTCCCTTTGGTGGAGCCTTAATTCCCCTCCCCTTGAGTGTGGGCTATACTTTCTAACAAATAGAATGTGGTAGAAGTGATGGAGAGCAACTATCAAATGTAGATCATAAATTCACACTGTAACTTCCATCTTGTTCTTGCTCTTGCTGGGATCACTCTCTCTGGGGGAAGCTGGCTAACACACTGAGAGCACTCAAGCAGCTCTATGGAGAAGCCCCATGTGGTTAGAAACAATAGCTCCTCAGTTCCAATAACCATTAAGGAACTGAGGCCTCCTCCTGTGACAGTGCCTTCTTGTAAATATATCTAGGGCTGGCTATCAGCCCCAACTGTATCTTCACTGCAACTTGATGAGAAACCCTACACCAGAACCAGACAGGGCAGCTGATCCTGAATCCCTGACCCACAGATACTCTGCAATAATATATGTTTATTGTTTTTAAGCCACTAAATTTGGGGGTAATTTGTTACACAGCAATAGGTAACTAATATAGAACTCATTCAATAATCTTTCCCATCATGATGTGCTAACAATGACAATATTAACATAAATAACATCTGGCATTTTCAAAGTTTTCTTTGTTATAATATCATATATCTTCCAAAAACCTTTGAATAGCCAAAACTATGTGGGCATTGGTCATTCTGTTTGACTATCTAGTATTTGCCCCTGTTACTTGTGTTTGGAAAATCCCCATCCTCCTTAGAAGGCAGAGTCTGTTTCTTCCTGGAGAAGCTGTAAACAGAGCCATTGTTCAGGGATCAGTGCTCCATTACATATAGGGTGTGAGCACATGTTCTAGGTTCTGCCAATCAGATTTACAGGCCCAGGCAAAATACATTCTCGTAAGGGAGGTGGCAGCATCACAGCCACCTCTGGTTTTCCAAGGCAGTAGTGCAGTGTCTAGTGGCTGCACCCAGAACACCAGCAGAATGTCAGTGGTGCAGGCTCCAGTTGTCTGTGCCCTGCCAGTGGCAGGATGACTCCTTGGTACCTGTTCTGCAGTATGATTTTGGACTTCATCATGATTACATACTTCCAAACTTAGTTTTCTATCTTCTGAAAGAGATCCAATATCCTTTTATAAAATCCTTTTCTGTTCAGATTAACATGTTGCTTTCTCTTGCATATAACTATTAATAAAAATCCCTGACTGATACAGGCAGATACTATCTCCATTTTACAGCTGAGAAAATTGAGGAGTAGAGATGTTAAATGATGTGTCATTAGATATAAGTAGCAAGTGATAGAATTGAAATACATTAACTAGTATAGATTGAGCTAAGTGAACAAACTAACTGAAATTTAAAATTTGAAATACAATGCCTATAGATACCTAAAGAACACAAATTAATTGTTTTTCTTTAAACCAGATAAAATGCTGGTTCCCTGCCCTGACCCATATATTAAGTGCCATCATATGGTATTGGACCCCTTGCTGCTTCAGAAATGGGTCATGCTTTTTAAAGCTTTCTTGACTTTACACAGATACTTCTTCCTGCAAATGCTTTTCTCTGTCCATCCCTGCCTCCCACCCACTAATCAATTTTTCTCTTCTTACTTCAAAGCTCAGATTTAGTGACAATTCTTCTTTGCAGCCTCTTCTGAGCCCTCAGGAAAAGGTAATTATTCTCACCCACCTTTAATGCTCTCCAAGAATTCTGTTTTTATCCATGATAAAATGCTCATTAAGCATGTCTACCTGTCTTCCCAACCCCACCCCATCCCACCAACGAAAGGAATAGAAAGACTCCAGACTCTGCACAAATGATGGAGCGAGTTTAGGACAAAGTCTACATATTGAACAGGGACCCCAGGGCTCTAATGCCATCAGCTATAAGAATGCTGACAGCTAGGCATATAACCCTCATACAGGATACAAGAGACATTTTTTCAAAGAAAAGTGAGTAATTGCAGAAAAAATCATCAAGAACATGACATTTGCAAGCTTCTCATGTGAATGGGTGAGTAACTAACTGATTGTGAAGGAGGATTTGCCAAGTCCAGTCCTTATGCAAAAAGTGTCCACTTAAATTTTAGTACCTTAATTTTATATTATAATAAAAAAAGGATCACCAGAATCATGTAGAAAATTTCTGATATGAAGCAAATTAAAATATATCAATCAGAAAAGGAAATGGGTGGAGGAAGTACAGCAAAATGGCTGAATAGAAGGGGAAAAAGGAAGACATAGATAATTCAAGGAGCAGAAAAAAATTTCAACCAACAGAGTGAAGAGACAATTTAGAGAATGGTAGAAAATATTTGCAAACTATACATCTGATAAAAGATTACTATCCAAAATATATAAGGAACTCAATTCGATATCAAGAACACAACACAATGTTAAAAATGGGAAAAAGATCTGACTAGGCATTTCTCAAAAGAAGATATGCAAATGGACAATGGGTATATGAAAAAATACTTAGCATCAATGATCATCAGGGAAATGCAAATGAAAACCACAGTGAGATGTCTCACCTTCCTCCTGTTAGAATGGTTACTATCAAAAAGACAAAAGATAAGTGTTGGTGAGGATGTAGAGAGAAAAGAACCCTTGCACACTGCTAATGGGAATGTAAATGACTACAGTCATTATGGAAAACAGTTTGAAGGTTCCTCCAAAAATTAAAAATACAACTGTCATATGATCCAGCAATTCCACTCTTGGGTATACAGCCAAAAGAAATGAAATCAGTATGTCAAAGAGATACCGGCATACCTATGTTTACTGCAGCACTATTCACAATAGCCAGGATATATGATCAACCTAAGTGTCTATCAGCAGATAAATGGATAAAGAAAATGTGGTAGGTGTACCTGATGGAATACTATTCAGCTATAAAAAGAAGGAAATCCTGTCATTTGCAAAAACAAGGATTAATTGGGAGGATATTATGTTAAGTGAAATAGGTCAGACACAGAAAGACAAATACTCCATGATCTCACTCATGTGGAATCTATAGAAGTTTGATCTCATAGAAGTAGAGACTAAAATGTTGGTTGTCAGAGGCCGGGGTGGTTAGGGTATAGGAGGGTTGGGGTGATGTTTGTCAGAGGCTGTGTAATTACAGTTAGATAGGGAGGAATAAGTTCAAGAGATCTGTTGTACAGTATGGTGACTATAGTTATATTCTATAGTGAATATAGAAATGTGAAAAGTGGATGTTAACTGTTCTCACCACAAAAATGATAACTATGTGAGATAATGCATTTGTTAATTAGCTAGACTTAACCATTCCACAATGTTTCTACACTCCAAAACATCACATTGTACATAATAAATACAATTTTATCTTTCAATTAAAAAAGAACTTTTTAATCAAAGAAATTGACAAACCGATTTTAAATTTTATGAAAAGGTAAAGGAACTGGAATAGTCAGCAATTTTAAAAAAGAAGAAGTTTGGAGGCCTCACATTCTCTGATTTCAAAACACTATCAAGCTACATTAATCAAGACATTGTGGTAGTGGCAATAGGACAGACACATACATCAGTGAAACAAAATAGAGTCCTGAAACAGACTCACACATATAGGGTCAATTGATTTTTTTTTTAAAAGGTACAAAGGCAATTGAATGGAGAAAGGATAGTTTTTTTCAACAAATGGTGCTGGAACTATTGTCATCCATGTGCTAAATGGATAAATGAATGGCTGAATGAATGAATTTCAACTCATACATTGAACCTAAAAATTGAGTCAAAATGAATCATAGATCTAAATGAAAAACTTGAAACTATAAATCTCCTAAAAGAAAACACAGAGCAGAATTTTTGTTGCCTCAAGTTAGGCAAAAAACATGATAAATAAAAGAAAAAATTGAAAAACTAAATTTCATCAAAGTTAAGAACTCCTGGTTTATGAAAGACACTATTAAGAGAAAGAAAAGCAAAGCCACAAATTGGGAGAAATTATTTGCCAATTATATATCTGATAAAGGACTTCTATGAGAATATAAAAAGAACTCTCCAAACTCAACTATAAGTAAACTAACAATTTAATTTTTAAAAAGTATCAAAAGATTTAGCCACTTCACCAAAGAAAACATTACTGAAAGAAAATGAACACATGAAATGATGCTCAACATCATTAGTTATTAAAGAAATGCACATTAAGCTCCAATGTGATATCACTAAACCCCTACTGAAATGGCTGAAATTAAAACAAAACAATTGACATTACCAAATGCCAGTGAAGATACAGAAAATTTGGAACTATCCTATGTTGCTTATGCGATTGTAGAATGATACAAACACTTTGGATAATGGTTTGCAATTCACTGCAAAGTTAAACATATACGTTATGATCTAACAATGCTACTCCTTGGTATAATGCTAAATGAATACTTATGTTCACACAAAATCTTGTATGCAAATGCTTATCATAGCTTTCATGATAAACAGAAACAACTTAGGCTGGTGAATATACAAACTGTATGTGTTTGTGTGTGTGTGTACATATATATATACATATATATATAGATGCTATTCAGCAGCAAAAAGGAACAAACCATTGATGCATGCAACAACGTGGCTGAATTGCAAATGTATTATGATAAATGAAACAAGCCAGATGTAAAAGAGGACATACTGTCTGATTCTATTTATATGACAGTCTGGAAAAGGTAAAACTAGAGGAACAGAAAACAGATTAGTGGTCACCAGGGATATGGGATAACTTTTTTGGATAATGGAATTTTCCTATATCTGGAATGTGTTGGTAATTAATTATGCAATTGTATCCATTCACCATTTTGGAACTGGACTCCAAAAAGTGTGAATTTTTCTCTATGTAAATTTAAAGAAAAAAAGCTAAAAACCACATTTGACCATATAGATCTAGGGAAAGAGACTAGAATGTGTTTATCACTGGTATAACAACAATTTACCAAAAGAATGCAAAACATTTCAGTGCCTGGGTAGGCCCAGGATAGTTTTAAGAGATATCCTATCAGGATGACATTTTACAAATAGAAAAAGAAAATGGTAGTCAGAACCCTCCTTTGTGTAACCTTTACAATATTTATTTGAAATTATTTGCAACTTTTATGCTTTAGCAGATAATCCTAGAGTCTTCTCTAAAGCAGAGACTTCCTTTTCTTAAAAGCTGAAGTTAATTTGAAATTCAAGAAGAGAGCCAGAGATTTGTGATCTGTGAATTCTGGACCTGCTATTAGCTATGTGACTATAAACAAATCACACAATCTTCAGAAAGATAAATATTTCTATCAGTAAGGGAGTCCTCTGTAAACTCTAATCAATATGTACATGTGAGAAATGAGAATTATTAAAATAATTCTGTCCCTGCAGAGGTGGAGTCTCCTCTTTCTCTCTCCGGCTCTCATTCTCTCTTATTGTGGCTTGCTGCTATGTGACTAGAGGACAAGCCATTGTTCTGATGGCCAACACTAGAACTATACAACACATAATGCCTAGAGGAAGGTACCTTGTCTTCAGGACAGGTTCTCACCACTTTATTTATAAAACTCTGGGGTTGGACGCGGTGGCTCACGCCTGTAATCCTAGCACTCTGGGAGGCTGAGGCGGGCGGATTGTTTGAGCTCAGGAGTTCGAGACCAGCCTGAGCAAGAGCGAGACCCCGTCTCTACTAAAAATAGAAAGAAATTATATGGACAGCTAAAAATATGTATAGAAAAAATTAGCCAGGCATAGTGGTGCATGCCTGTAGTCCCAGCTACTCGGGAGGCTGAGGCAGGAGGATTGCTTGAGCCCAGGAGTTTGAGGTTGCTGTGAGCTAGGCTGACGCCACGGCACGCTAGCCCAGGCAACAGAGTGAGATTCTGTCTCAAAAAAAAAAAAAAAAAAGAATATAAAAAAAAATTTATAGAAAACTCTGTAAGATCATGATGTGTTCCTGAGGTATATGTAATATTTAAAAAAGTGAAAAAAAAAAGATCATGATGTGTGTGTATGAATTTTCAGTGACAAAGGACTATCCTAGCATTGAGACCAAGGAGATCAGATGATCTCAAAAGGCTTATTAGAGATCCTTGCTCTAAGAGGTTCCCAAACTTTAAGATTTCATACATCTAAATAAAATTTCAAAGAAAATGATGGAGAACAAACATAAGGTTGCCAAATTTTGTTTTGCCAAGTAAAATTATTAAAAGTAAAGCAAACATAAAAATTCTTATTAAGCAAAAGTAAAAACATACCAAGGTACATTATTATTATGACGTTACAGGATGCCAGGACTAATAAGCAGATTCTAAAAATTTCCAGAGAAAGAAAAATAAAGGTCATTTGCAAAGGAAGAAGTGTAATTGTCTTATACTTTTCAGCAGCAATGTGGGATGCTAGAAAACAGAGTGTCAAGGCCTTCACTGTTTGGAGGAGAAATGATTTTCAAATTTGAATTCTATCTTTAGCCAAGTTAACAAACAATTATAAGACATTTTCATACATGCAAAAACCTCAAAAAAAAAAAAAAAACTTTCCATACATGCTTTTTAGGAAGCCATGGAGGATATCTTCAGCAAAACAAAGAAATTAACCAAGAAAGAGGAAAGCATGACATCCACGAATTATGGGAACAGGGGAGTCAATATGAGAAATAGTGAAAGGAAAACCCAGCATGAGACACATGCCCGAAGCTCAGAAAGTGGCCAGTACATATAGGAAGCATAAAAAGGGTACATGACAGAGTCTCTAGAGGAGAAAAAAAAAATGGCATAGATGTATTATTTGATATGCACGAGCAGTTAAAAAATTATTGGTACACATTCGATCAGTCTGTTCGATCACTGGGGAAAAAATACAAAAAAAATTAAGCAAACACAAAACAAGTACTTAAATTAACATTATTTAAAATAAAAGAGAAAATAGCACTTACAAAGATAATAGCATCTAATATTTACATGCAAAATGTAAATAAAGTTGACGCTACTTAAAATTTGCTGTAAGAAGATTATAATGGACATTTGTTCTTCTTTTGAGCATCTTAGGCTTTTGGAACACTTTATCCACTTCTACCTCCCCAAGACAGAAGGTAAAACTTTCCTCCCCAGCTTACCTTGAAGCTGAGGTTCAGGCACATCTCAGTGCACTGGTGTGCTAATCAGATTAGTATCAATGTAACAAAGTAGGTGCCTTGCAGACTTCAGCCACACAGAGACCTCTGCTTCAGAGGCAGCAGAGATGGTGGCTCTTGTGGCAGGGTCCAGCGTGCAGCAGTGGCAGTGAGAATTCTGCTGCCTGTGCCCCATAGCGGTGACATTCACATTTCCACAAAGCAGTTATAAATTGTTAGTTGTCTTTGGCAGTGTTCATAATATACTTAAATTTCTTTCCTGCTGAAACTTCTGGAGTGGGTTCCTGCTGTTTACAACTAAAACTAAAATAATCGATGGATAATAAGAATTTAGCATTTACTGTTGACATGTCACATGCATTCTTTCACTAGATTTTAATCCCATAAACCAAGACTATGTAATAAAAAAGCTATGATAATTACCTGACAATAGCAAAGATTTGAAGAAACTGAAAATGTGTCCTTCTGATCAGTCATTAGGGAGGAAAGTCTGGGACTTAAAATTTTTATGCTATTCAGCTAAAGTGCTACCTAAAATTTAAAAAATTTTAAACATTGTCATGTCTAATACCACATTTTAGCTAGGAGAGTAGAAGCCTTAAGTTAAGGGTCTCACTGAAGGTTGTGTATTTTGTTATGACAAAGCTGAGCTCAGATATCTTCTCCCTACTCCACATTGTCTCAGTGAACATGCTGGTAACTTCTTACTCATTAATCAAAGCAAGGACTTAATGTTTTTATAAGCATAGATTTGGAAAAGCATTTGGGTTAAGAAATAAAAATTGAATAGATAACTCTGTGTGTGTGTGTGTATGTGTGTGTGTGTGTGTGTGTGTGTGAGATTCTTCCTGAACTAGCAGTGGGATTGAAGATCCTTGGGGTGACTTTTAAAGAAGTCATAAGCCGTGTAACCAGGAGCTTAAAAAAATGATGGCAGGTTCTTGATTATAGCAGTGCCATTGAGCAGCTCTATAATATAATATTTTAGGTGAAAAGTAACATTTAGACAGGCTATTTTTCTAGCACCTGATTTCAAGGTCAAATACATTTCTTCTTCATGTTTTGGAAGTGCCTATATTGAAAGCAAAATGAGAAAAGACAAGTCAATATATTT
>CM052442.1:76450424-76478777 GCA_028533085.1 Varecia variegata
TGAGGTGGGTATTTGAATAGGGACTTGAATAATTGAGGGAGAGAGTTGTGTGACTTTGGGGAAAGAACATTTCAGGCAGAAGGTAGAGCAAGTGCAAAAGTTCTTAAAGTGGGGACATACATGAGCAAGAGCAAGCTGAACAAAATGGGTCAAGTGAAATAAACTGGAAGATGAGGTGGGATATGTAACTGAGGAGATAGCCAAGGGCCCAATCTTACAAAGGTGAAGTGGGGATGGTAAGGTATGTCTTTGAGTTTCCTTTCCCGTAGGATGGGGGAGGGGTGGTGTTGGCTGTATTGAAAGCAGCTGGCAGCCACACCTCAAGACAGGAGACACTGTTGGCTATTGCAGTTGTCCAGTTTAGAAGACCCATCTCTGCCTCACTGTGATGCATGGCATGAATCCCTGCTTCTTCCCCTTTGCCCTAATCCCTTTCCCTGGCATTATCCCCCTCTTCTCTCTACTTATTCAATCCTTTGCCAAACAGCTCAAGTCACTCACTGATTTCATTCACTTCCAGCATATTTTCTCCTGGAAAAAATATTGCAGTTGAATTCTCTTTACATCTTTCAAATAGTTTAACATTCCTAGATTCTGCCAATTAAATCTGTTATTTTAAGAATGATTTCCTTGTTTATTCATTTTTGAATTGATTGGCAGAATTTTTAATTACAGGGAATTGAAAAGAAATACTAAAACTTGGGTTTAAATGGATCTAAACCATATAAACTTAGCCAAATATCTCATTTTCTTTTTCCACATCTATGATGCCTAAAATATTTTTTTACTTTATTTTTTATGATTTAATCTTACTAAAGTAATATTTCTCTTACCTGGAGATTTCTGATTCCAAAGCCTTATCTGAATGGAATGCAGAAGAACATGCCTCTGAGCTGTCAGAAAAGATGTCCCAAATTTATGCCCTAAAGTTCACGTCTTTTCCTCTTACAGCCTCATTTCTGCAAATGGTGGTTAGAAGAGTTACATGATAAATGTCCATGGTGCACTGTGGAAGGAAGTTTCCCTCTGTGCTTGTTTCTGGGGATCTCATTTATTACATGAAGAGGAACTTGTCTTTCCCCAGCTGTTGGGATGGTCCAGTCAGCACACTGAGTGCTGTGTAGGCTGGCGGCAGTCCCACGCTAACCACTCAATAAGCAGGAAATACTGGAGACACCTGCAGGTACAGCCTGGTGCATTCTGATTGGAAGGAGCAAGGGTATATCTGACACTATTTTTTTTAAGCTGAGAAGTGCAAGGTTTTGAAAAAACTGTAGTTGACAAATTAAAAAGCATTGCTAACTCATAGACTTTCTGATATTCTCTTCTAATTCCACTTCTCTCCACTGTCCATCCTCCTCTTTGTCTATCTTATGTCGATCTCCACACCTGGGAGAAAGGAGGATGAGTTTTGTATATCATCCTATCTAATCAATTTATTATTTGAGAACTAGGGAGAAATGTCTGGAAATAATGAAAAAAAATAGAGCAAAATGCATAAAAATGTCTCAGGATGTCTGCTAAAGCATCACTCTTTATAATGGTTTTGCATAATGCATTTACAGGAAGTTTAGCATCTATTTTTTATGCTGTAAAGTTGGCATCTGAATTAATCAAGATTAATGAGCTGGTCCTGCAAATAATGAGCAGTGTCTAAATGACTGTGGTTTAGGGTTTCAATGAATGCCTATTGAATTGAATTCAATTTCAATAACAATCTGCCCCATTAAATGAATGACACAGGTCCTGAGAAAGGCAACTTGTACATTTGGCTCATATTAATAATTAGGACAGCTGTGAGCAGATAGGAAGGCCCTTGTTGACTCCTTGGACGATACAATGGGTATTTTACTCGGATTTCTATCAGGAGGTAGTGCACTGTAATAGTTACAACATGGCCTTGGATTCCAAGAGATCTGGCTAAAAACCTGTTATTACCAGTTATCAATTGCATATGGAATACTTTCTCTGTCTTAATTTTCTTTTCTACAAAATCATCATAATGATTGATACTCCTCTTGGACTTTGACAAGAAAGACCTCTGCCTCGGGCCCTGCCCTGCTCCTTTTCTGGCTATTCCCTGCGCGTGATGTGAAGAATTAGCAGAACCAAAAAGATATGTCCACCTAGAGGCTGCAGTGTTCCCAGCCCCCCAGACCAGCTCCAAGTTTCTGGGACCCCAAATGTCATGTCCACGGGACTCTCAGCATGCAGGAGATGACCAAGAGGGTCTGCTTGAGAGGCAGGAGGGGCATGGATGGGGCTTGTATGTTCCATCCGCAAACATGCATTTTAGGCATCTTCTTCAATATGAGCTCCACCTGCATTGCATAAGAATATAAGAGTGGGGAGAAGAGAACAGGGGTTGCAGCTGGGATGCAGCCATTTTGCTAGAGCAGCCACGCTCCTATGCAAAACTTTGAGAAGATAGAGAATTTGAAATTTGAACCTGGAATTCCATATAGTTATAAAGTACATTTTTCAAGGTAGGAGTATGGAATGTATTTTATTTAGCAGATTGTTAGCTTGATTTTTAAATTATGTTTAAAGAGTTTACAAATTTGAGACAACTGTACATTCACATGCAGCTGTAAGAAATAATGCAGAGAGATCTCTTGAACACTTTGCCTACTTTTCCCTAATGGTAACATTCCACAAACTATAGCATAATATTGCAGTGAAGATGTAGAGGTTTATACAATGCAAAGAGCTCATTTTGATTTCCCAGTTTTACTTGTACTCACTGGTATGTATTGGTGCATATTAAGTTCTCTACATTTTATCACCTGTGTATGCTCATGTTTTGCTACCACAGTCCAGACGCTAAACAGTTCTAATACCACAAGAACTCTTTGTGGATTTATTACTTCTAAATAAATAGACATATAGAGTGCCCCAGCAAAGGAAGGGGAATAGCATTACAATTAAATGTTTGGCTTAGGCTGAATTAAGAATAAAGTAATATGTCAGAATGGAAGATCCTTCTCAAGGGAGAAAGCCCTTCCTGAAACGGAATCCATGTATTAACCCATGAATTCTACTGGGGGGAGGTTTTTTCCCACCTGTATTTAGAGATGGGGACTGGGGGACAATTGTACTTCAAACTGCTGCCTCTGATTTCTGGGACAGATTGGTTCTCTGTCCTTCATTGCTCAATACTCCTTTTGTTCTTCATTACTCAACATTCCCCCTCTATGAACACAGGAAAACTAACCCTGAGGTAGCTCCCATATTTTAGCAAAGTCCTTGGGCTTCCTAGGATCTCAGACTTCAATAGAGTTTGTGGGAGGGTTGAGGGTCATCCTGCTAATATTTCCAGGAGCCTATACACTTCTCAGTCTTACACCCTACTCCAGGTATAGACTTTGGAAGAAACTAGGTCAACTCATGTTCTACTGAGGCAGTTAACAAGGCAGAAAGAAATTTTATTACCTGCTGATAGTGGAAGTTACTATCAAAGGAAGTGAAAAAATAGAAAGCACCACTGGAGGAGGAGTTAAAAGGTAAGACACTCATGGGATGTAATCAAATGAAAATAATTATAGTTAGGTCATAGTCAGGATTCAGGATTGGAAAAGTCCTGCTACCCTTGAACTCCCTGTAGCTTGTCCCAGATATTCTGTGGCCCACCCTGGAATCCCCTTCACAGTTGGCAGGGTCTCTGTTCTGCCCCCCTCTACCAGGTACAACCTATTGGCTAACTGACAGGCTGGCTCATTCCATAAGCTCTTCTTTTCCAGTCTTTTGGCTTCTAAGTCTGTGCATTTTTAGCAGTTGGTTGACTCCTAACAGAAGCCGAGATCAGATCTGGGAATGAAGCCAGGGCCCTCGGCAGCCAAAAGGCAAAAATTGGCTGTGAAAATAAACCTAGTACTGCTTCTGGGACTCTGGGATGTTTAGCAATATTATGGACGCAAACCATTTGTTTATTTTAAGGTCCACATTTTTTGCATATGTATATTTTGGGGGTGTGTGTCAGACACATGACTGAAACCCCAAATTTAATGCACCTGCAAACATATGTCATGAGTAGTTGCTAATAACATCATTTTGGGTAGCAGAATTATGTAGGAAGGAACAAGAGGGAGCAGAGGGTAATTCTATTTGCTTGAGTGTTGTCAAAACATATTTAGGGGCAATTTAATTTATTTCAGTCCAACAAACCCTTTCTGGTTGCTTCATTTTTTAAAATATAGAAATGTTATCAATAAATAAAATTATTATTTTACCATAGAATGAAAAATCAGTTAATATTTTGGTTTAGTTTGCTTTATTTTATCCATATATTTACTGTAAATTGCACTTGCAAGAATTTAAAAGTAACTCATGAAATTATAGAAAATATGAAAAAATCAAAAATTTAAAGAAAATTAAAATCATCTACTACTACTAAAATCATTCTACTATACATAACACCACATTGACATTTTTGTGTATATATATCCTTCTTAAATGTGCATGTGTACCATGTGTTAAAACATATGCAATATATAGTTTAATGAAGTTGAGATCATAGTATATTTTATAATCTGACTTTTCTACCTAATGATGTATCTTGAACATTTCCCCATATTTTTATAAAACATGACTTTTAATGGCTAAATAATATTCTATTACATAGGTGTGCATAACTGACTTACCAGTTTTCATATTTTGGATATGTAAGTGGTTTCTAAGTTATCATTGTGGGATGGAATGGGGCAGGAATTTAGTACTTCTGCATTTGGTGTCAGATGACCTCACTAAAAATATCTCTTCATTCTGTCTGTTGCTTCTAGCCCTTGTTGTTTCTGGAAACTTGTTGTATCAAGCATTTCCCTTTTTTCTGTTAAGAATATGATCTTATGATAAGATGGTATAACTGAGGGGCTAAGAGTGAGGCTGCAGCCACACCAAACAGACCTGGGTTCAAATCGTAAACTTGCTATTTTCCAGCTCTCAAAGACTTGTTTATCTCATGTTTAAAATAGGATTACTGTGAGAATTATATGATACAGTGTATTCAAATTTATGTAGTCATGTACCTGATAATAGTATTATCACTTACTGGTTCTCCTTTTGAAATCTATTTATTGAGCGTTTTAATGTGGCAGGCATTGTGTTCAGTGCTCAAGGTACAAAGATGGGAAAAATAAGCACAGACCTGGCCTTGTGGCTTTTATGGTCCAGCATTATAGAAAATCATCAAATAATCGTTTTTTAAAAATTCAAAATTGTAGCTATGACAAGTGCTAGGAAGGAGAGAGACCTGGTCCCATGGAATGATCCATCTTTTCTCTATGATTCTGGTCAATAAGAGAGGGCTGCAGGAAGACTGTTATCCACCAAAAATCACACTACTTGCTCTAAGATCTTTTTTTGTCTTCTCTCCCAAATGAACAAAAACTGTATGAATATGACTTTACAATAAAACATTCCAGGCTGGAACAGCAAGAAATGTCTTTAACTCTTTTCTGCCGGCAGTGCATGCCCTTTGATCATCTTTCTTGTTCATAGCATCTGTGCTACCTATCCCTTTGCACATGCCTCCAGGATGGACCATTGCATAATAACATGCTTCTTTGCCCAGCGTAGACTGCCTCCCACCTTCTTTATTCTGCCACCCTGGCAATCTTGGTACTGCTAGAGCTTACCAGGGTACCTGGCCACAGTGGTTCTCGCAACATGCAAAGCTGACTGGCTTAATAGCTAATACAACATTTCAGGGCAGGGCAGGGCAGACAACACCTGTCCTGGAAGACGTAGAGAGAAAGGAAGGGACTTCTGGTACCTGACTATACCAGAGTCACAAGACAATTCAGTGTGAAATGGAATGGAAAGAAAACATCAAGGAGTAGTTCCTTGGAAGAGTTCAGTGAATCACTTTGTGGGGAGGGTAAGAAATATTTTTAAACGTCTCTGAAAAGGGGAAGGGCATTCCAGCCACAGGAGACACCAGGTACTTTGGTAAGAGGGTACGAACGACATCACATGCAAGTGTCAAGATATGGGTGTGCTGGGAACAGAGAGAGGCTGAGGAAAGGCTGTTAGGTGGATAAATAGGAGAAGACATGGGGGAGGTAGTTGGAGCTGAGTTATGAGATGTCTTCTGGCCATAGTATTAGATTTTTAATTCAAGAAACAAATATAAAAACAGACTGAGAGAAAGCATAGGGCTTTACAAAACAGAAATTTAAATATCTGACATCACAGGAAAACAACACAGAACAAAACAAATCCTCTCTGCTGTGATCAGCATGCTTTAGGTCTTGAACTTCACTGGTTTCCTAGGGATGAAAGTGTACGTGGTCTGGTTCCCTTGCTCCTGACCTTGCAACCACATAGTTAATGTCATCTTCACTGTCTTAACATAAACAGGCCTTTATACAAGAGAAATACAGCATTTAAAAAAATTTTATTTTAAAGCATATATTAACAAGATTTTGTAACTTTTACTCCATGAATAAATTTCCTCCTTACCAACAAAGGTTTTCATACACTAAGAGATTAGAAAGTTTATTTGCATAAACTTTCAAATTTATGCAAGAAAGTAGGAAATATGACCATTATTAGAATAGATAAGTGTCAAATCTGCCTGCTTCCATTCTGTAATCTATGGACTGCCAGTACATTTCATGCAGACATATTCCCGTGTGTAGAACAAGTCTCAAGCTCTAACTTCATTACCACTCATCCTGATTCCTAGAAACACACTTAGGAACTCACATTAGCTAGGCTGTGGGGCTGCCAGCTATCCAATTCTCATTTCGTCTCTGAGGATTCAGAATTCTAGACCTCAGCCTGAACAGATCACATCAACTAGTGCTGTGGACCCCAACTCAGCTGCAGACTGGTACCAGTCCGTGGCCTGTTAGAAACTGGGCCCACAGCAGGAGGTGAGAGGTGGTCAAGGGAGCAAAGCTTCACCGGTATTTACAAGCTCTCCCCATTGCTCACATCACTGCCTGAACTCCACCTCCTGTCAGATCAGCAGCGGCATTGGATTGTCATAGGAGCGCGAACCTTATTGTAAATTGCACATTGGAGGGATGTAGGTTGTGTGCTCCTTATGAGAATCTAATGCCTGATGATCTGAGGTGGAGCTGAGGTGCTCCCACGCAGGGATCCCACTGATTCTGCATTATAGTGAGTTGTACAATTATTTCATTACATATTACAATGTAATAATAGAAATAAAGTGCACAATATATGTAATGTGCTTGAATCATCCTAAAACTAACCCCTTCCACTCCCCAGTCCGTGGAAAAATTGTCTTCCATGAAACCAGACCCTTCTGCCAAAAAGATTAGAGACTGCTGGATTAGTGGACTCTCATAGATTTTGCTACCAAACATTCTGATTTGGTGCCATGCCTGGGAAAAATATGTGTATGAATCAGAGTCCAAGATAATAGATGTTGTACTCAAATTACGATAATTTGAAGAGGGTTTATTATTTATGAGGGACTAATCACAAAAGTTTGAGAGAGTGAAGGTCATATCAGAATTTCTAAGGGACAAGTAATTCCTTTAATGCCCAGCTATGCATATTGTTAAACACAGGTTATGGGCGGCCATTGTTTTGGGTTAGCCTCCTGTACTGAGCCCCCACAGACCAGACCAAACCAGAACGGGTCACTTGTGCTAAGTGCCATGTCATCAAACAGAACTTTGAAACTGCCCAGTGTTCCAAAAAACAGGAGAGTCCAGTCTAACTGAGTCCGTGTAATAAGAGAGTTCCTTGTGTTTTAACACTGTAAGAACAGTAACTCTGAAACAACCAGTCCACTCTCTGTTCTCCATTTCTGCTTTCTGCAGCCTTCTCTGCCTATAAAGTCAAACTTCTCTGCGCAGCTCATCAGAACATGCATTCTATTTTATAATTTGTTTTAATTACAACTAAAAGCCAATCAGATCTTTAAACTAAACTTGTTGTAATTTTGCTTTTTTTACAATATCATTGTCTATTTGGAAAATAAAATGCAACCTATCTATGTGCATACCTCAGTTACTTTGTATATAATTAAAACATATCGAAAGGGGGAAAAAAACAGACTGAGGAAAACTACCATAGCAGTCAGAGTGTGTTAAAATCAAATCACGGTTTTCTAATTTAGAATACATCACCTTCCATGAGAGCACAATTCATGCGAAAAGCACCGAGTCCTTTCTCTGTTTCTGAGACACCTCTGTCTACTGCTGGAAAACACCAGGGGCATCTTCGTACCCCAGCCCCAGCTGTGCAGCTGTGTCTGGTTTGCTGATTGGCTGCCCACCAAATCAGGAGCTGATCAGCCTTATTGAAAAGCCCTGTGGTTCACAATATGTTTTCCTAAGTTTACTAAGTGGTATAAACCTCTTAATCTTAAACAGCACTACAACACCTGCCCTGGTACTTTAGATTAACTTCATCCTCGTTCTCAGCCTTGACGCCGTACATGGGCTTTTCATTGGCCAGGTGAGTGCTGTAGTAGTTTGAGCTGCTGTTTTACAAAGAGGTGCCAGGTACCACCAAACTAGCACACAGACAGCATTAGGAGACAGCAGGAAAGGGAGGTGAGAGTCTCTTCTGAAAATTTTAATGTTTTGCTTTTATATTTGCTCATTTAATATCACTGGAATTGATTTTTGTGTATCATGTGAGATAGGAATCCAATTTCACTTGTTTTATATGGCATTTCCCCAAAGCACCATTTATTAAACAGGACCTCTTTTCCCCAAGGATTTACAATGCTACCACTGTGAGGGATCACATTTATTTATATGTGTTGGTCAGTTTCTAAGCTCTGTATGCTGTTCTATTGGCCTTTTTTTTAAATCAATGCATTACTTTTAAATCAATGCATCACTACCAATTCTCTAATTTGGCTCAATAAATCCTGCTATTTTGTTGAATAATGTCCCCGTGTTTAGGCAACATTTTTGGGGGGGAATTTTAATGCTTTACAAAACTTAATTATTTTCTCTGTAAAATAACACGTGCATTTTATGACGTTCATTCCTTCCTTCATTTTCTTTAGAAGGCTTACTCAAACCAGCAAATTTGCCAGCGTACTTATTTCATTGATTTTTTTAAAAGAATATTTTTATCATTAGTTGTGATGTTTACTGTAGGTTTTTTATAGATGTTTTTATCAAGTTCCCTTCTATATTTAATTTTTCCTATGAATAGATATTTAATTTTATTGAATACTCATCTGTTGCAATAGCTGTATGATTTTCTTCTTCAAACTTAATGTGGAAAATTACACTAATTGATTTTCTCATATTAAATCATTCTAACATCTCTAATATACATTCAACTTGATCATGATGAACTATGTTTGTATATACTTAAATTTGGCTTGACATCATTTTATTTAGAATATATGTGCTATTTTGTAAGAGAAATTGACCTATACTTTTTCAGTCTCATACTGTTCTTATCTGATTTTCAGTAAAGGTTTTGCTATCCTCATAAATCCATTTAGTGAAGATTTTCTAATTTTCTGTTCTCTGAAAGAGTTTTGTTAGAACATTTGAACATTTTGTATAAATTATCATTAAGTCAAAGTCTTAGTAATTTTTTGAGGAGGGGAGGTTAGTTAGAATTTAAATGTGATTCATTTAATTTCTAGTTTCAGGTATATTCAGGTATTTACATTCTTATGTTTGATAAATATATAGAAAATTTAAAATTTGTCCAGGTTTTCAAATTTACTGGCATAGTTATTCAAAATATTCCCTTATTATTTTCTAAATGTTATTTTAGCTATGAGCTTTTTTGATTCCTAATATTATATATTTGTGTTTCTCTTTTTTTCCAGTGATTTTTTTAGAGTATGTATTAGATGTGTATATGGACATGAACGTGTGTATGTTTCTTTCACTGTGAAAAACCTGGATCCCAACAACACATTTACAGATTGTCTAGAATACATTTAAAATAGTTTTAGAATTGTTTCACTATGGTATCTAGTGACACTCTTTATTACTAAAAATGCTTTTAGTCTTAAAGATGATTTCTCTAATAAAATATAGCTTTATTAACTTTCATCCCTTTGTTTACAAACTTTTGGTGTCTTTGCTTTAACTTTGACCCCTAAATAGCATTTGAATTTTGTTTATCTACTGTGACAGTCTCTGTTTTTTAACTTGCTGTTTTCATTTATTTACATTTATTAGGATTACTGTGGGTATTTAGAATTATTTCTAACATCTTATATTGTGCTATTTGTTCTGTTTTTCCCCTCTGCTTCCCCCCTCCTATTTTGTCCTCATTAGATTATTGTTTTTTGATATGTTTAGATGTTATATATACTATTTTTGTTTTGTAAAGGTTGCTGGTTAAATTTTGATATGTAAAGGTAATTTAATAGTGTCCAATATTAATCAGTATCTCTATATGAGAACTTTAGAAGACTGAACTCTAATCATCAGCCTCTCATCCTACATGTTATTGTTGGCAAGTATTCGATTTATTTCCTATTTTTTACCATTCCCCCCCACCTCACACTCCCAATTAAGACTCATATCTCTAGGTTTCTGAAAATTGCAAACACTTCCAGTGATTTGTTACCTGTAACCAAATGAACTTTAACAGGATGAGAGAGCAGCTTCTCTCACTTTACATTTAGGTGTCTTTGCTAAAATCCCAACTTCCTCAACAGTATATAAAAATTAGCAGTTGACAATATTATTTATTAGTAAGCATGGGGAATTGTTTCCTACAACGAAATTATACTCGGAGGAAGAACATCTATGTTTGGTATTTTTGCTCTGAGGAAATAGCTTGAGAATTAGAACTATATGCCCAAGAAACTTTCTTCTTTCCTAAATTTCTGAGCATTATCTCTTATTAGACTTTTAATTCTATCAAAGAGAGATAATATGCTAACCTAAGTAATTTACTGAGAGTTTGCTATGAAGGAATTTATCCGTATTCTCTAGAAGGCCATAAAGCTGAGATCTGCTTCTAGCTAAGTGGAACTAGAGTCATAATGGGAAGGAACATGGAGAAAAGAGGAGAAAGACCTAGAACAAGGGCCTGCAAGATTTGAGCAGCTATAAGCAAAAGTGGACCCTGAGCACAGGATTCAAAGTGGTATTGAGCAGTGAATGGTTAACAGTCTCCTTTTGCCTTGATGTCCAGGGTTTTTTTTTTTTTTTTTTTTTTTTTTTTGAGACAGAGTCTCGCTCTGTTGCCCTGGCTAGAGTGAGTGCCGTGGCGTCAGCCTAGCTCACAGCAACCTCACACTCCGGGGCTCAAGCGATCCTACTGCCTCAGCCTCCCGAGTAGCTGGGACTACAGGCATGTGCCACCATGCCCGGCTAATTTTTTCTATATATATTTTTAGCTGTCCATATAATTTCTTTCTATTTTTTTTTTAGTAGAGATGGGGTCTCATTCTTGCTCAGGCTGGTCTCGACCTCCTGAGCTCAAACAATCCGCCTGCCTCGGCCTCCCAGAGTGCTAGGATTACAGGCGTGAGCCACCGCGCCCGGCCAATGTCCAGGTTTTAAAGCACTTGTGTGATTCCTTTATTGGCATCATGGGTACCATGTTGGCTATGAATAAAGGCACTGTGGATGTGCCAGTGTGAGCCCTCAAGTCTGGGATGGAAGGACAAAGAGGAGCAGATGTAAATGAGCAAGAGTCCATGATTACTAATCTGTGGGCAGAGCAGAAGTATGGGGCATGGCCTGGCTCAGGAGAACATGATTCTAGGTGTCAGGATTCCAGTGTGGTATGTGTAAGGGCTGGAATCAGAGGGTCAGTCCAGCTCAAAGCTGTCAGAAGTGAGTGAGAAGTCAATATCTAGGAGCTATGCTGTTGATAAAGACAATGCACAATGGGGCTCAGACAGTGATGGTTTATTTCATTTGCTTTTTTTTTTTTTGATACTACTGTGTGTCATGCAATTCATATGCATTATCTCTGATGTTCCCAAGAATCTTGGGAAATTAGAGCCTTATCAATTCTTATTTTACATTAAAAAACAGATCAAAAGGTATAAAGAGACTTGCCCATTTTACAACTATCAACAGCATAGCTAAGATTTAATATCAGTTTGTTCGACTCCAGAATTTGTGCTTTTTCCCCTACATCCTGCACTCTGCCAAGGAAATCAACTCCTGTTCCTTCCAATTGAGTCTTGAGAACTCCAACCACAGGTGAGGCTGAAAAATATGTGAAAAGAGTACCTATTGCATGCAATTAAAAAAATTATGTCACATGTAATGAATGGGTACTTCCTATGAGGTAGCCTAGGAATAGACGGTCTATGATTTTGGTTTGCAAAAAAATGCTTTAACGTAGGTCTGTTTAATTTACCGCAAATGAGGACTGAAAGATTGTCAGGGGTCTTATATGGATTTGCACTACTTGCCAGAGAAAGTAAATAAGATTGTCACTGAAGCTGATTAATTTTCAGGACAAAATTTGCATCTTCTCTCTCTGAGATTATCGTTGCCATGGTGATGTTATGACATCAAGTTTGCACAGGGGGTTATAGTTTCTTAAGTATAGACTTTGGTATGAGCTGGATAGGAAGAATTTCTGGACCATTTAGGGAAAATCTTTATATGTTAAAGCCAGAGTAAGAATAGAGAATTGTCCATTAAGATGTTGACTCTGTGACTGTGTTAATATTAAATCTGTTTCTATTTTGGTGTCCATTTTAATATCCTAAACATGAGCGAGAAGATCAAACTATATTTGCATTTGCATAAATTGAAGCTTTCAGTAAAGTGCTTTTCGTTGACACTGTGAAAAATGTCGGGTCTCTCATTACCATTGAGGAGGAGAATAAGAAGCATTGCACAGTGGAAAGAATATTGGCCTTAGCGTGGGAAATAAAAATTAAAGCCCAATGCTGCTTCTTACTATGTGACTTTGAATTTAATTCCTCTGAATTTTGATTTGCTCATTCATAAAGAATAAATAATTTCTGTCATTTCAAGGATTTAAAAAACCACTTTATGGATATAAAGTATTATTGTAGATGAATTTTCAGGCAACAAACATTCTGATTTACCTTTGGGGAAATTATTCTCCACTATTCTTAATCCATGATGCTGAGATGGGGCTGGCAGTTTTCTCAGATCATTGGTTGAGTTAGTGATTCAGAATTGGCCGATTAGAGTTCAGCATCTTTCTAGAATAATAAGTCATTCAGGATGGACTTGTGACCCAAGCAAGGCCATTGAGAACCCTTCTTGAGACTTTTGTTGAATATATGGAGAATGTTAGACCGTATTTCCAGTATGGGTGCTTGGGTGGTAGGATATTCTCCTGAGTTGATGATAAACATCTTTGTTAGCAGTTGGGGATATTAAGCCTACAAATGAAGTTGACAGAGAAGTGGAGCTGAGAGACAGAGACTGCACACTTTGGTCACTTAAACCCAGCAATGCCTGACATCTGCTCCTTAACTTTACTAAAATTATGGGAGCTAATTTATGGCTTAAGCCAATTTGAATTGGGTTTCTATTACTTGAAAGTGAACAAATTCTGAATACCAGAATCATCAGTATACTTACACACATATCATTATAATTAAACATTTTGCTAAATAACTGGAATTTTGCTCATATCTAGAATGGTCAAAAGTCAGCCATTTCTCACTTTGATGTCACATGCTCTTTAGATATTTCCCAGATGAGTATATATATGTATATATATTTGACATATTTCTATTTCTATTTCTGAACAATGAATTGGGTCAGTTATTTGGTAAATATAATTCACTTTTCAGGATGGGCTCTTTTTTGTTTATTTGTACTTTATTTTTTACAACAAGCGTCACTAATTTCATGAATCCATGAGATTAGCGATGTTGTTGATGGAGAGACCAGTGCGTGTGAAAGGGACCAAGGTTAGAAGCCTGAAGATGATAATACGTTGTGAATGTGGAGCAAGAAGAGTCCGTGAAGGAGACTGAAAATGAAGGCAAAGTGTGTAAATGAAAACATGTCAGGAAGGTGTTAATGGTTGGCACATTTCAATGCAGCAGAGAGACCTGATGAGGTAGGGACTGAAAAGTTTCCCTCAGTGTCAGCATTTAGGAATCCATTAGTAATTAGTGAGGGCCAGGCATGGTGGCTCACGCCTGTAATCCTAGCACTCCGGGAGGCTGAGGCAGGATGATCACTTGAGCACAGGAGTTCGAGACCAGCCTGTGCAAGAGCCTATCTATACTAAAAATAGAAAAATTAGCTGGGCATCGAGGTGCATGCCTGTACTCCCACCTACTTGGGAGGCTGAGGCAGGAGGATCACTTGTTTGAGGTTGCAGTGAGCTACGATGACGCCACTGCACTCTACCCAGGGTGACAGAGTGGGACTCTGTCTCAAAGAAGGAAAAAAGTAATCAGGCAAGTCTGTGAGATTTGTTGATAGGCTCCATTACAGTGGAGTGAGAAATGGGTGGATATTAAAAAGTAGGAGCTGAAAAGTGGACATAACTGACTGAAGAAGCATGGATAAAAGGGGAGAGAAATCAGACGGAAATCAAGGTAGAGCACAGAATCAGGGAGAGTCTAAACTCTTTTCTGAATGGAAGAGCCTGAGTATATCAATAGGCTGAGGAGAAGCAGCAGCCAAGTTAAAGGAGATGTGACGTTTAAAAGGGAGAAGAGATATAGGAAGGCCTGGCTGAGGGGAAAGGTAGTGAATACCAGAGCGTAAGTAAACGTGTTGGCCTTGAGCAGGAGAGACGCCACCTCTGAAATCAGAGGAAGGAAGGCCCAAGTGTGTGTCACTGTGGATGAGCTTGCTGGTTGGGAATCGGAGAGCTAGGGGAGGTCATCGCTGATAATTTTAATCGTTTTAGTGAAGTAAAAAGTAAAGTTATCTATGAGCTGAGGAAATTTGGACACTGTCAAAGAGAAACATAGCCAGACATATTTGTTAAAGGCAGCGAGGCAGATTTTATTCAGGCTACTGCAGCTGGGGAGAGATATTTCAGTATAAACTGAATTCAGTTCTGCTGGAATGAAAGGTGGGAGGCTTTTTGAATGCTGGGGTATGCTACAGGAAAAGTACCGAGGGGCATTCCCGTGGGGAAGCTTGATCAATGTGATGAGGTCATCTGCATTTGCTAATTGGTGCTTATCAAAGTTAGTCTCCTGCACTCCCATGGAAAGACTGGGAGATATTAGCCTTATCTTTCTTGATAATTACATTTTAAAGAGTTGACTCTCAGGTCCTTGAGAAAGACATTCCTGGGTTGCAGAAATTACATCTCAAAGGGACAAAGAAAGAATTTACAACTGCAAGTTTTCTAAAGTGGAAAGGGGAGCTTCTAAGAAAAAGGGAGGTCAGGAGCCTATAGTCAGGTCTCCACTGAAACGGAGAAAAATTCTCCCATCCAAGTACGAACCAGGCCCGACCCTGCTTAGCGTCTGAGACTCTGCTTAGCTGCCGAGATCAGACAAGATTGGGCGTGCTCAAGGTGGTATGGCCATAGACACCAACAGTAAATTCTGTTAGGGGCATTGAGCTTTTTCAGGTGGGCGTGTTGATGGACCTGGGATCATCATCCTAGGGGCCACAGCCTTGAGCTGATAGAAGCCATGCTGGAGTGTGCTCAAGGAGAGAGTATGTGACACTACATTGATGTTCTGCTTTCTCAAGATCGTTCTGAAATGGATGCAACAGGGTTGAATCCAGGTGTGAAGCAGCACACCTGAATGTACGGGGCTAACTTTTAAACAACCTCACAGAAAGTTCTCTGAACTGATCATGTAAAAATTGATAACAGAATGTTCAGTTTAGAGCAATGTGGAAAACTGAAACACACAAGTAGGAAAAAAGTGTATAAACTCACCACTAGAATCATAATAGAAGGGACGGTGGAGCAGAGCTAGAAGACAGACACAGCCCTCCCACTTTGCCTGCAGCCTTCAGCACAATGTCCTGTGATATGGACTTGGTTTTAGTCATTCATGGAATTTATTGAATGCCTACTATATGCCAAGCACTGGTCTAGAGATGCAAAGCTCAATGTAATAGTAACTATTTATTAATTATATGCTGTATGTATTTATGCTTAATTTAACTGTCAGTAAATGGTATGCAATTCAGTCTGTGAAATGGTACAGTTTCATTAATAAATATTTATTTCCCATAATGTCCTAAATTCAAAGAGCTTTTAGGTATTGTTAATGAGATGTGTTTGCACTGGGGCAGACCCAACTGACATTTGCATGCAGCACCCTCTTTTCATTTTGGAGCAGAATCCTTATGCAGACAGTTCCTGGCTAATGATGGTTCAACTTACGATTTTTTGACTTTATGATGGTGCAAAAGCCAACCCGACACAGTAAAAACCATACTTTGAGTACCCATACAACCATTCTGTTTTTCACTTTCAGTACACTATTCAATAAATTACATGAGATATTCAACATTTTAATATAAAATAAGCTTTGTGTTAGATGATTTTGCCCAGCTGTAGGCTAAAGTGTTCTGAGTACTTTAAGGTAGGCTAGGACTAAATTGTGGTATTTGGTAGCTTAGGTATATTAAATGCATTTTTGACTTACAACACTTTCAATTTACCATGGGCTTTTTGAGACATAACCCCACTGTAAATTGAGGAGCAACTGTACTGAAATGATTTAATCAGATTTTTGCATTCACATGGCATTGTGTAATGTGATAAGGTTTGGAACACATAACTAATAAATCTATGCGATTAGTATTGCTCTTCATTTGGTAAATCAAATTTAATCTTTATGGTGGATTCTTTTTTTATTTGCTTGCATGAATTTTATTTAGTTTTTACAATAACTAGTGAGTCCATGAGATTAGTGATGCCACAAACTTAGGTTTGCATTTCAGCAATCTATGAATTTGAGCAAGTTACTTATTCTCCACATTTATTAAAAGAGAGTTTTAGTATTTACCTTGTAGAGTTGTATAGAAATTAAATGAAATAGTGTTTTAGATTACTCATACAGCTAAAGCTGAGAATATTCATGTATTAATATGGGAATATCTATTTACTTTAAAACATTTTTAGGTAGTTTTAATGAATGGCAAATTAAAAAAAATTTGTCCAGATTGTACTGTATAGAAGACATACTTCATATTCCTTACATCCTAATTCAATTTATTTTCAGAAATAATATTTATAGAAAGGTAAGTCATTTAACAATGCTAAGATTGTTTAGGAAGAGCCTTTAGTTATATGAAGGTGTTGAATAATATTCAGACTGTGAGGGAGAGTCAGGGACCTCTCAGAACATCTCAGCAGGAGTGCAAAGCTTGGGGACTGTGAGTACATAATCTGGCTTCAAAGGAGTCAACTCTTATGGGGTAGAGCCTAACTATAGGGCTCAGGGTTGAGAATAGTCATCCTAGAAGGAGGCAGAGCCACTGTCTTTGCCTACAGATACTTGAGTGTAGAAATGTGAGCGATTTATATTTTACTACCTTGAGATGCAAACAAGACAGGGATATAGGATAGATGAGGAGAAGAGGAAGCTAGAATGGGGGATAAAATAGCATGGTGGGAGGCTGGAGCTTAGGTTATAGATTTCTAAAAGAAAAGATAATTAGTAATAGAAGGGGGGAAAGGAAGGACAAGGGGAGGAGAATAAGGAATAAGGAGGTATTTGAGAAAGAAAAATGCCTAATATTAAATTTTAAGTTGTTTGTGTTTCTGTGATTTCCCCCTAATAGAAATACTTATTATAATAAATATTTCTAATATCCCAAATCTTTACTAGAATTTGTTAGACACAAAAATAAATGAGGGAAATTTTTAGAAATTAAGGAAGAGAGTTAGTTTCTGCATCTGGATTGGCACAAGGCAGGACAGAACTAGCACGCTTGAGATGGAAAGGCAACCCTAAACCAAGCTAACATTGGGATCAGAAGCTCAGAGTCAAATTTGGGAATGTAAAGTCCTGGGAATTTTCAGAAATCTTAGGAAAGACATTAAATTTTTCAAACTCCAAGGAATAGTTATTTAACAAAATATTATTGTAGACCTATTGGGCAGAATGACCCTAAGTAACCTCTGTGTTAACCCCAGGCTCTGTGCTGCTTATACCAGTAATATTCTAAGAGTGGCTGAGCTTCTATTATTAACCTACTGCTGCTGGCAGTGGCAGTCTGCTGGGGGAAAATTATGCAGAGAAAAGATTCCATTTCTTCCTCAAATTTTGGCAGAGGATTAGTAGGAAAATTATCTAAAAATGAAATGACTTAATATAAATGTTATGTGAGAAACTAACTTTTTTGTTGACACTTGAATTCATAAGACTGAAGGTATGAGGGTGAGCCAGTGTTAAGGTTTTCTTCAATATTACTTAAAAATAATGAATGCAAAGTTATTTTTAAAACAACTTAGTCACCCAGAATTTATTTCATCCCCAAAGGCAGTTCATACATTAAAATTTACGCTTAACATGCTGCTTTCTTAATTTGGAACATGTTAGTATAAGAAAGTGACACAAATTATTTTGGGGCTTCTAATTTAGCTCTTGCAGAAATGGTAATTTTATACTCTATATGAATGTTATCTATCATGCTTAATTTCTTTATTTTTGATATGTACATCTATAATAATGGTGGCTAGTAAGAAACAAGGGTAGGCAATATATTATCTAGCATTCTATCAATTGAAACTATTTTATATCATAGTTACACAGTGAGAACTGAAGATAATATAAAACACTCTAAGATTTTGATATGCATTTTGAATCATTTGCTTAGGAATCTATTAAATTATGCTTGATTTCATTTTAGTATTGTGACATGACTGATATAATTTTCATTGATAAAAACAACTTATGTATATCATCCATTTTCTTGTTTTTTCCTCATAATGGGATTTGGAAACAGGCTCAGAAAAGAAATATGTTTGTTGTGGCCTAATAGCTAACACACTGCCTCCTAAATTTTACAAGTATAAATGTGCATATAGTTAATACTCATGATATATTTTAATTCTCAAAAAAATTGATACATTAGTTGGAATAAGTACCTGGTAGGACTCACATAATTCAAACTATCATTCTACTCCATAGACATATTTTATTTGAGATTGAAATATTAAGAGTTCTTATACACATTTAAAAACATTTATGAGGATGGTGTTTAATATTTGAAGTCTGCTAAATTTAAATTTTGAAAATTATTAACTTTGCTGTCTTTCCTTTTTTCCTTATTTACAGTTTTCAAATGAACATGTTACCCACAGAACAATAAAGCTAGATAATTGGCATTCGTCAAAGCAGTTAGCAAGCAACAGTAAAACAAAATGAAACAAAAAAGAACCCTATGCAGTTAATGCAAAAATTAACATAATATTTTGATGTTAATTTAAAAATTTTGAATATTCAGACATTGATAAATTTGTTTGGTATGATGGAAATAATTTGCACAGTTATTGCATTTACTAGATGAATTGATTCTTTTCAATTTTTTCTTAGTCCAAACTTAAGATATCATCCTGACTGCCTCACAAAAGCCAATTATAAACACACATGATGTTCTGAGCCAATTGTTTCCAGATTTTTAAATTTCACAGAGTTGTGAAATTATAAGAAAAACGAATGATGCGGTTGGCCCAGGTTTGTTAGTATTTCTTATTGCCAGTGAAAACATTAAACAAAACAAAGCAAAATTATTTACAATTATCATTATTTCATAAAAGAGAAGAATTAAATACAAAAAACAAAGAATAAAAGATTGTAATCTTATACTAAAGGATTATTTGCTAAGAACAGTTTATAAAACAAATATACACACATACACACACACTCATGTTTATTTTTCATTTTTCATGCTATGAAATTCCAACTTCTTATTCAGAAAACTTCATTTAAATGGGTATCCAGGGAACACAGTTCTAGGCTGTTACCCAGACCCTGCATTTATCTCCCTGGCCAGATTCTTGGCTCCACACCTCATTTCTGATACCTGTTTGTGCTGTCTTTTCATTGCTTTGTCCTGATGCCACTCCTGGCTTTGGGGACCTACATTTCCTATAAAGGTTTTGGGCTATGTGAACTCCCATACTTTTGTCATTTCTGCTGCTTTAGGGTGAGAAATCCCTGTGCTACCCTCTTGCCACTTGGAATCCCCACCCTGGCTATCTATGGTAGCCCCAGTTCTGTAAAGGAATTGAGACATATTTTTCTCTACCTGAATCAAATTTCGGTTCTGCTAGTTCTATCAGCACAGTGCATCTTCCTGGATGGTAATGATTCCTTGCTGCCAATGACATTTAAAATAAGAATGCATTTTGTTCAATTGTATAGGATAGTTATCACGCAGTTGTCTTAAGCTTTGAATATGTGTGTGGATTTTTAAAATAATTTACTGAGGTGAGATTTAATAATTTACTGAGGTGAGATTCACATGATATGTTTTTAAATGATATTTTATAGGATGTTTATATGACCTGACATGTTCAAAATTAAAGAAGGATGTTTTGAGTATTCTCAGGCAGGTAACTTAGAATTGAAGGGAGGCATAGAGGTCATTGTTCTACCATCCCAGCCCCGATGCAGAGTAATGACATATGAATTAGACGGTCATAAACCTCTGTGTATATACTTCCAGTCATGGGGAAGTCATTGTCACATTGGATTTCTCATTCCATTTTTGGCCATCATCATTCGAAATTTCTCTTAGAATGACTTGAAATCTGCAAGTCTACAATCATTTTCTAATAATAGCCCTTCAACTATTTGAAGACAGCTGTAAAATCTCCCAGGAGTGTTTGCTTCTGTAGGTTAAACATTCCTAGTCCTTTCAACCATTCACTTCATATGACATGTTTTTTAGATCTTTTAGATTTAATTTTTATGAATATGTTGATTACTTTAATAGTCTGACAATTTACATTGTCTCTCAGAGATGGACAAAACATTCTTGAAAAAAGTTTCACAAAATTGAACATGGTAGACAATTCCTTTTGGGTCATCTGGACGTGTTCCTATTAATACATGTTCCTAAAGAAGATGTTCACATAAATTTTGTAATCAGCTAAAAGATGTTTAAATTTTGTGATCCTAGATTTAATCTTTGCTGCTGAAATAGGTTCTTTCTATTTTATTCTTGTACATTTGAATTTCTGAAGTAAAATGTGCGGCTTCAGATTTATCTTTGATAAAATTACCATTGCCAATACATTTTAGCATTTACTGCAAATTAGAGGTACTTCACATTATAGAATGAGATCATTCTGAATCTTAATTTTATTTATATCATATATTAAATATTTCTCTCCAGTCTCCTGTTTGCCTATTCAGTTTATTTTTTAAAAATAAATCTATGTCAATGGTAAACATTAAAATGAATATGTTCAAGGACTCAGTATTTGAGACCTCCCATTAAGTTTATACTTTGTCATTAATTTATATTATTTGAGTATAGTTTCCTAAAAGCCAGAAATCCAATTAAGTGTGTTTTGTCATTCAGCCCATGCTTTTTATACAAGGATGTAACTGAAAACTTCAGCATTTGCTTTCTAAAAGATAATAGTATCTAAATAGATATCTCAAACATAAAATGACCCAACTTGATAATTTTTGCATATGTTATTTTTGGGTTTAATAAGTTCATTGGATTTTTTTTCTATCACAATAAAAATATATTATATTTATCACACTGATCTTAGCCAAAAGACTCAGGAGCAATATATATCTTTATGAAAAACTTGTTTCTTAGCAGGAGCCCTCTAGAAAGCAGAGCATGAGGCAATGATTAAAGTGTTGCTGCCTAAAGAGGTGCAAACTCATGTGTTATAAGATAGAGGGAAAAAGAGAAGTGAAGACAGACATGAAACACGATGAGTTGGAAACAGATCTAGCAGGTTGCTTGGTGGGCATGTTTGCTTGGTGTTCTTTACTTCTCCAGAAAGATCGTAAAGGGGAATCAAACCTTAGAGTGGTCCATGGAAGAGTGTTAAAAGGGAGAAATATATCTGCTTACCGTTCACTTGTTTCTTATTTTGCATTAGGCAAGGTTCACCCATACTACTTCCCCATATTCTCATCATCTCAGCTATCTTGTTCTTTCAACTTCGTCTTCATCTGATATGTCTGTACCAGCCAATACACCATTAGGAGGCATCAAATTTCAAATGTGGAATTATGCCAGATATATTAGTCTTCTTGGGCTGCCATAACACAATATAATACTATAGACTGAGCAGCTTAAGCAACAGAAATTTATTTCTCACAGTTATGGAAGCTAGAAGTCCAAGATCAAGGTGACAGCATGGTCAGGTTCTGGTGAGGCCTCTCTTCTTGGCTTGCAGATGGCCACCTTCTTGCTGTGTCCTCACATGGTAGAGAGAAACAGCAATCTGTCTGGTGTCTTGGGGGCCCTCATGACCTCGTCTTAAACCTAATTATCTCCCAAAGACCCCATCTGCACATAACATCACTTTGGGGGGTAGAGATTCAACATATAAATTTAGGGAGACATAATCTAGTCCGTAGCATTCTGCCCTGAGTCCCACCCCCAAATCCATGTCCTTCTTGCATGCAAAATACATTCATTCTATCCCAAAGCCCCCAAATTTAACTCATTTCAGTATCACTTCTATAGTCCGAAGGTCAGAATCTCATAAATATCATCTAAGTCAGATGTGGGCAAGACTGGAGGTATGATTCATCTTGAGGCAAAATTCCTCTCCAGCTGTGAACCTATAAAACCAGACAAATTATGTGCTTCCAAAATACAATGGTGGACAAGCCTAGCATAGACATTCCCATTGCAAATGGGAGAAATAGGAAGGAAGAAAGGGGTGATGGTCTCTATACAAGTCTAAAACCCAGCAAAGCAAATTCCATTAGATCTTAAGGCTCAACTTGGGTTTGATGCTCTGCCTTCCAGGCCTTCGGGGGCCCAGTGTCACCCCTGAGGCTGTGCAGGGTGGCCCTGCCCCTTCAGCTCAATATTGGGCAGGAAACAATAGAAATCTCACACATTGCTAATTGTGTAAATCAGTACAATCTTTCTAGAGAGCAACTTTGCAATGCAAATCAAAAGCTGTAAGATTTTACATAGCCTTTGGTGCAGTAATTCAAATGCTAGCTGCTTATCATAATGATATTTTTATACATGCACAAAATATTTTAATACAAGAGTGCTTATCATGATTTGTATATTATAATGAAAAACAATGAAAACCCCAGATGTCAACCATCAGAGATTGATGTAGCCATTCAGTAGAGTAGTATGCAACCCAAAGGAGTGGCACTTAATATCATACTCAGAATTTAATATCATTTAAAAGATTCGAGGTGTAATAAATGAATAAAGCAGGTAACCAAACAACATTCCAATTGAGATAGGTGCTATGTGTACCACACCTATATATCTTTGCCCTTAGTATTTCACCATGTGCTTGCTGTACTTCTAATTGCCAGCATAAACTTCTCTTTCTCTAAGTTTTCTTTGCCCATGTGCCTAGCAGGCCAGATGTGCTGCAGAATTATGCCCCTGGATGAGCCCTTATTCAATGACTGATAGAGTTTGTGTATAAACAGCCCAGGTTACTCACCACTTTGTTGAGATAGCTTTGAGGTCCATGTTCCATACTGGCTTCCAGAGTTTCTTGTTGGGATCATTTTAGGAACCCACAGTGGTAATTTCTCTTTTTTGACTGCTTTCCCATCCCTATCTTACTTTCCACTTTGTTATCTGTTTCCTAATATTATCACCCAAATAAACCAGTAGCACTTGAATCCTTGCCTCAAGGTCTTTTCCAAGGGAACCCAACCCAAGACATTAATTCAAACAATTTGATTTCAAAATAATATTTACGTTTATGGAAAATGGAAAGTATGTACACTGAATTAACAATATTGGTTATTATGGGAAATGGCAAGATAAGATTACAGGTGATTATTTTCTTCCTCTTTGCTTATCTGCATTATCTTTAATGAATCTAGAACAAAGAAAAAATAATAAAAGTTGTTTTAAACAGGAAAAATCAACCAATGCTTTTTCATCTGCTTTCTCTTTCTCAATTCCATTCTTCTCTTAAACTCTTCAAAAGAAAGCTACTTAATATGAGTATCACTGATTTATAGTGCAAAGGCTTATTGCATAATTATATAATGGCTTTCAGTCAAAGGAATATTAAAGGTAATATAGGCCCCAAGCAGTTCCTGTAGCAAGTGAAGTTCAATTTTAAACTTTCAGTATTCTCTCTGCCTTGGCTATATCCTTAGATATTTCAGACCTCAGAAATTTTTTTCTCTTTTTTCATCAGAAGAAAACTGACTGTAGAAACCAATAATGTTTGCAGAATTATAGCTATAGATGTCCCTGAAGAAATACCCTCTTCCTAGATTGTATTATTTATAATAAAGTAACCCTTATTTCTTCTGGATGAAAAGGCATCAGACCTTATGATGGGCTTCAGAAATATTCACTTCACAAAAGTTTGAAAGGCAGTTGTTTGGCTATCATGCAATTCTGTGTGTTGACATACAGAAAAATAAATTTTCTAGACAAATCTTTGAGTCTAAACGATGAACAGTGTGGTGAGTAGGAAAGGGCATTAACTAGGAGTTAGAAGACCCGAATTTTTAGCCTTGGACTAGCTACTGATCTCAGTTTACTTGGCTTGGTGTAGTAAACTTTAGCCAGAGAGAAAAGAATGAGCAAAAATTAAAGGAAAACTTGGACCATCTTTTGTTTTCCTACTTTGGATGGAGACTTGAGCACTGATGCATATTTCTTTAGCTTAAGAAGATGAACAGTGCAGGTGTGACTTATGAAGAGCAAATGAACTTGGCCTCCGTCACAAAGGTGTGGTGGGGACTTTGGCCCATGGGTGACTGCATTTATCTATTAGGGCTACAATAACAAAATGCCACAGACTGGGTGGCTTAAACAACAGAAACTTATTTTCTCACGGCTCTGGAGGGTAGAAATCCAAGATCAAGGCTTCAGCAGGTTTGTTTTCTCCTGAGGCCTCTCTCCTTGGCTTGCAGATGTCTGCCTTCCCACTGTGTCCCCTACATGGCCTTTTCTCTGTGCGTGGGGGTACATGTGCCCCTGGTTGTCTCTTCCTCTTCTTATAAGGACACCGGTCATATTAGATTGGGGCTCCACCCCAAAGGCCTCATTTTAACTTAATTACTTCTTTGAAGACCTTATCTCCAAATAGGGTTATATTCTGAGGTATTGGCAGTTGAGACTTCCATGTATAAGTTTGAGGGGGTACAATTTATCCCATAATGGTGACATATGTAGGAAAGTGGATGAACGCTGAAGGCTTAAGTATTGAGAGTTACCGAGCTCTTTCAATACTCTATAATTTAAGGATCAATTAAAATCTATTTTGAATCTTAGTATTTTGAGTAATAGCTTTGAAAATATATATCTAAAATAATCTTTCTATTTGTTTATTTTCTTTTGAGTTGTAAATGTAGAAGTTTGCTAAAATTTGGCTCCACTTAAAAGTAAATTGACCATGAAACATTCACATAACAAAAAAACTGATTATATATTAGGCCAAAAGAGAAATGTGAATAAATCCCCCAAAGTAGAAATTCTGAACCTACAATGCAATGGAGCAAGAAATCAATAACTAAAAGATGTTAAAAATAAAATAAATCAAAGGACTACAGTAAAATAATGACAAAAAATAATTTTTCCAATAACTCAGATTATAGAGGCAAGTAAAAACTATATAGTGGACAGGGATAGTACAAAAAACATATTCAACTGTTATTCTTCAGGACTCAGAAGTTATTTATGTGTGATTATATCACATAACAATAAATTAATACTTACAATCCACAGTGAGGACAAAATATTAAAACTTTATGTTCTTTTTTGAAAGAGAAAAATTCATAATATATGTTATATATTCCACTTCAGATGGCAGATAAATTACAATACTAAAGAAATAAGAATAAAAGAAATAATGAAGATGAAAGTAGACATTAATGAAATGGAAAACAAAAAATATTGTCTTTAGAGCTGTTTCTTTGAAAAGATCATACAGACAAAACAAGAGTCAGCATCAGTAATAAGGAGGTATTTACTCAGATAATGAAGAGATTTAACCATTTTAAATGAATATTAACTATACATTCATACCAACAAATTTGAAAATATAGATAAAATAAGTAACTTTCCTGAAAAAAACCTTAGCAATTTGGATTCAAGAATAGTTAGAAACTCTAAGGAAGCACATACAAAGCGTTCTGTCCTCCACCTCACCCCTGATCCATAGGCACCAGATCCAAAGGTTTGGGCAGCAAATCCAATCCAATCTTCAAGGTACAAAAGCATTTAAGCTATTGCAAAGCATAGATAAATTAGCTATTAGCAATTCACTCAATTCATGCAAATTAGCAATTCATTCTATGAAAGTGGTAAGTCACTAGCTCCCAAAATGTTGAAGAATAGCACCAAAAAAGAAATTAACAGACTTACCCCACATATGAACATAGGAACAAAAACACTAAAAACAGCTATCTTACAAAATCTATTAATAGCAGAATATTAAAACAACAGTATACCATATTTTAGAAATGTAAAGATGCCTCAACATTTGGAAATATTTTGAGGTAATTCACTACATCAATAATTAAAGAGAACAAGTATATGATAGATGCTAAAAAGAACATTTGATGAAGTTCAGCATTCATTTCTGAGGAACACCCTTAGTAACTTGGAAATCAAAGATAATAGGCTTCAGTATTTTATCAGCAATTAACAGAAATCATACTTCATGGAGAAACAAAATTTCCCAGTAAATTCTGGAAAAAGATAAGTGTGCCCACACTTGTTACTATTATTAAATATCGTACCAGAGGTCAAAGGATACAAATGGACAATTACAGAAGAAGAAATGCAAATAAATAAACACCAAACGTGAGAATACATGCTCATCTGTAGTCAAAATAGGAGCAAAACCTAAAACTACAATACAACACATTTTTTACCTATCAGATAAAACATCAACTGCTTGGTTTTGGTGAAATTGCTCCTATCACTTAGGCCCTTCCTAGGGAGGCGTCCACATCCTGCTTACCTCTCTTAGGAGCCCAGCTTCTGCACGGATTAATGAAAGCAGCTTTACAATTGCTGAAGTATTTACTAATTCTGAAGCCTCAAGGCATCCACTGAAAGTCAATGTCTTTCTTTTCTGGAAAAGACTTAGTGCTTGAGAAAGTTCTGAGTAATTGACAGGGATGGGTGGAACAGGGGAAAACTCTGGTCCTGTAGATGGTGGTTGTATTTTTTCTTAAGTGTCTAAGAGTCAACACCCTCTGCCTCTGTCAGGATTGATTTTCTTCCTGCCTATTAACATGATTTGGATCCTATTTCCTGTAAAATAACAACCTTTGCATTATTTTGCTAAGGTTTGCTCTGGTCCTCCTTGTTCAAGGTTATATTACAATGCTTTATCATATTAAACTATGAATAGAAATGGCCAAGATGCTGCTCCCTAATCCCCAGAGGTCTCCGTTGATAGCATGATTGGATTTGCAGGCAGGCAGGGAGGAGTGGAGGACATTGCAACATATTCCTGCCTTAGAGTAATTGGAGGGGCAATTGTATTACATTGTTAGACTGATCAACAACAACAAAAAAATGCAGCCAGGAGCCATTTGGAATGGTAGCCTATGGTTCTTTATAATGAAAGTAGGTGAGATAATCCATCCAAGGATCAGTTTCTGGGCTATCTTTCCTGCACCTGTAGCTGCATGCTGGGCTTGTGTTGACTGTGCCACTGGGGTCAGACGAGGAAGTGCCTGGGGAGAGCTGGTAGCCAGTGCAGCCTACTGCAGCGGGGACCTTAACTCTGCTTCATATATATATTCCCGCTTGTGAAAGTGCCCTGTCCACAAAACGTCATATATCTCTTCTTGTTTAAGCCACAGGCAAAGTTAGGATTGTTAATTTTGCCTTTGGCCAATCCTTAAAGAAGTAAAAATGACTCAGGTGGTCTGGAGGAACTGCGAGAGAAGTTAAATTCTAAGCCAGAGATTCCATTATTCAGGTGTGTGGAGATGTTATTGGAGGTTTTATAGCGAGACCTCACTAAGGGCCATATTTAAAAACAAGAATAGGCCGGGCGCGGTGGCTCACGCCTGTAATCCTAGCACTTGGGAGGCCGAGGCGGGTGGATCGCGCGAGGTCAGGAGTTCGAGACCAGCCTGAGCAAGAGCGAGACCCCGACTCTACTAAAAATAGAAAGAAATTATCTGGACAACTAAAATATATACATAGAAAAAATTAGCCGGGCATGGTGGCGCATGCCTGTAGTCCCAGCGACTCGGCAGGCTGAGGCAGTAGGATCGCTTAAGCCCAGGAGTTTGAGGTTGCTGTGAGCTTGATGCCACGGCACTGTAGCCCAGGCAACAGAGCGAGACTCTGTCTCAAAAAAAAAAAAAAA
>CM052442.1:76479277-76504076 GCA_028533085.1 Varecia variegata
AAAAAAAAAAAAAATAGAAAGAAATGATCTGGCCAACCAAAAATATATATAGAAAAAATTAGCCGGGCATGGTGGCACATGCCTGTAATCCCAGCTACTCGGGAGGCTGAGGCAGTAGGATCGCTTGAGCCCAGGAGTTTGAGGTTGCTGTGAGCTAGGCTGATGCCATGGCACTCACTCTAGCCCGGGCAACATAGCGAGACTCTGTCTCAAAAAAAAAAAAAAAAAAAAACAAGAATAGTCATGAAGACAAAAAGCAAACTGATAGTCCACCAATTTGGAAGAGAGAGAGACAGACCCCATCATGATTTGGGATTTGAAGACAGAGCTTTAGGGCCGTGGATGACCTGCAGTTACGCTGACTGCCACACGGAGGCAGAAAACCGTTGCAATCGTGAAGTGGCCGGTGCCGCTTGCTTCAAGGGTGTGTGTCTAGGAGGAGACACCACGTATCTCACCAGCTGCCTAATATAATAGCAGGTGTTCATGCACTGGAGTAAATATGCATGATTTTGTTTTCTTTTGACGACATTTCATAAGAAGAAGGAAATCACTATATTTCCCTCCATGATGTCATGTCAATAAAAAAGGGAAGCCATAGAAATTCCCTTGTGAGCTTAATCATTTTTTCTTTCAATAACAGGATATATACATTTCCTCTCCTTGAAAAGTTACTTTAATAATATTTGGGGGTTCCTGTAGGTTTGTTCCAAATACTTTAATTAATTCTCACAATATCCATTTTACATGAAGATAAATCCTTTGGGTTCCTCATCATCCTTATAGTTTTGTCTAAATCGTCCTCCTTCAATAAAATTAGAAAAGTTTTAAGTTTAAAACTGTTTATATTTTAAGTTTACCAATTATCACCCAACAGAAATGCATTTGTTTCTACTTCTCTCTTAATAGCAATCAATTTCTATCTTTATATAACATTAAGGTATATTATAATCAATATTGCTAGTGGCTAATTATCACCTGGTATGAATTCTCCTCTTTTGTATACTAAAGGGTACAACTCTTGAATGTTAGCTGCACATGCTATTCCTTTTCACTTTTCTTCTTCTGTTTCCCACTGGCTGGAATGGAGATGTCCTGGACCATGTGGATGAACGCGTCATCCCAGTGGTGACACAGCAACAGGATACAGGGGTCCTCGGCCATCCAGCTTACCTTCCTAGCACTGCTTACACCTGGATATAAGAAAAATACACTTCTATCTTATTTAAGACACTATATTTTGGGGGTTTCTGTTGCAGCAACTGAGACTATGTCCTAACTAATACAAGCATCTAATATGTGCCAGGCAATCGTTCAGGACTTTATGTACTTTATCACATTTAATCTTTACAACCACTCTATAAGGTGGGTCTCATCCTTATTTCCATCTTACAAATGAGAAAACCAAAGGACAGAGGTTTAAGAAGTTTGTCCAAGGTCACAAAGCAATTAACTGGGAGAACTAGAGCCTCTGCCATACACCAATGCACCATACCTCTACGCCAGGATGACTCCATCCCTTTCCTCACTCTGCACATATGATCAAGAGCAAGACCTGCACGTGGCTCTTGATGGTAGTGTTGGAGTTGACTCCTTTCTCCCCAGCCCAGCTACCACAAGCTGTCTTCATGCCCCCAACTGCGTTCCCAGCTGTCAATCATGTTCTACTCTAATTCTAGTTCATTCTCATTTAGCCTTCAAAATTACCTGCCTCCCCAGATAAATTCTATTGTTGTGTGTTGCCCTTGATTTCTTCTCAAATTCCTTTACAAAGACCTTCATTTACAAAAATGGTCATTTATGAGATGGGCCCTGAATGTCTATTCAACCTCTCTAGTTTTACCCCTCTTCCTCTGCCAACCCCCTCTGGGTCCCCCCATACTCTAGGCTCCAGAGATACTATTAATAATTTACCTTCCATGCTCAGGCCACATTCATGTTTCTGTTTATTCTTATCTTGGGCCTTTTGCACGTGCCTGAAATATTCTATCACTTCTTGATTCTACCTGGCTGACTCCTCCTCCTCCTCCTGAGTTCAGCTTATGTCTGAATTCTGAGAAGCACTCCCTGACTCTCCAAGTATAAGCTGGCTGATCACTTCCATAGCAGACCCTGCTCATCTATATCAGACATAGCATTCACCATTCATGCCTCTGATGTTGTCCTTACAAGGCTGTGGGCAACTTGAGGGCAGGTCTATTTGTTTATTGCCGTGTTGCAGTTGAGAGCACAGTGACTGGCACAGAATGGGCCTTTAATGAATGTATTTTGAATGAAGGAATACATAAATGGAATGGGAGGGGGTGGCAGAAGTTTCTGAGAATCTCTAGGCCTGAGCCTGCAGCCTTGGTTCAGGTCTGAATGAATTCCAGAAATTGGAAATATTGATTTCTTGTGGTTTCTTCAGGCTCCCCTAGCATCTTGACTGAAGAAAGTACTTGCAATGGCCTACTCCAACATCAAGCTGATACCAATGCAAAGAATTACAGTGGCTGTTATGAAGGTGGTTGCTTGTGTTTTAACTCTTCAACCTATAATTATGCACCCCCCCAAAAAAAAAATCAAAGTTGTAGAAGAAAAATTTCCTCTGCTGCTAGTTTGTGCAGCTGGTGGCATTGGGGATGTTGCTGCAGTGTGTGTATGGAGTTTATGAAGCCAAAAACCTTCCACCCTCAGCAGAACCCACAGAGAGCAACTACTGTGATGCATTGCAATGACCTCTGATCTAAGATTCAGGAAATCTGGCTCACTGTCCATGTTTCTGGATCCACAGCCAAATCTCTCAGGAAGCCATGTGTCCTCCCCACCTCCTTTGTCTCACCTTCAGTAAGCTTCCCCTGAATATACCAGCTGCAGTTTCGGAGACCAGGGGAACTAGTGGTGGTAGGGATAGCATCTTTGGGAGGAAGATGTTGGATAGGGAGTGGAGAAGTTTTCAATGAGTTAGAAAGGAGAAGTGACTCTAGGCCATACCAGTCTCTCACATTTCTCTTAAAATGACCACCATTCATAGACTGTTTTCCTTCCAGTAAAGGGGTTGGCAGAGTGAGGGAGGAGTGGCCAACGGTAATCATGACCTGGGGTTAAGAACTTCAAATGAAGTTAGAGTTACCCTTTATTCTTACTCCCTAGATTTAGATGGCTGTCCAAACCTTTAAACTCTGCACATAAAATACCACTGCTGTCTGTCCCTTAGATTTCCTTTCCACGGTCATCATTCTGGTGTAGGCTCCAGTGACTATGAGTCACCAAAATTATTGTGACAACTTCCTCTCCAGTCTCTGTGCCTCTAGGCTCTGGGTCTTCCAGTCCCCCCTACACAGCACAGCTCAGTTAATCCTCCTGAAGGTCTGCACTGACCTGGCTCCAAAGCTGCAATGTTCTCCATTACTTTCAAGATAAATTTCAAGTGCTAATAATTCAAGAAGCTCACAATCTGGACTCAGTTTATCTTTCCAATATCATTTCTCATTATTCTTCCAGGGTGACTAACCTATAACTGACTGTGTTGGGGGCACACACATAACATGTGTTCTTTCCTCCAATAACTTTCTTCGGAAAGCTAAGATCTTTAAGTGACAACTTCAGCAGGTTCCAGGGCTTTTTGGCTTTTTGGTTGCTCTAGTTCTTAGAACATCCAGTGCAATTTTAGAATTTTATCTCCTCCCTTCCACAGGCTTCATCCATGTCCCAGGAGACCTTCTGGATGGTAGGATAATCCAGCTGTTGCCTTCCTCCTCCTTTCCTCCCCTGGTTCTAGATCCTTTGGTGTGTTAAGAAGGAGGAAAAGGATGAAGGGCAGGTCTATTTGTCTTTAGTGGGCATTGTTGTAGTCTTCTCTCTGGGGTTTTCTCTGCTTCTCCAACACCAATTCCCTGCCAATGCCTTCTGAGTTTGAGGCCTTCAAGTGTTGCCTCTGGGGAAGGAGAGTTGTGAGTTTCAGGGTTTCCCTACGGAGGCTGGGGTTCTTGCAGAAGATCCATTCTGTACCTGCCTCTTTCCACTCTCTCATTCCCTGACCAAATAGCACCCCCATGACTTCTTGCTTCTGGCTGGAGTATCCCTCCCTTCCTGCCTGCAAGATGCTTCACCTTGGCTGTTCTCCCACGATGTCCATCTCATCCACAGGAAACTCATGAAGCAGCTTCACCTTGTCAAATGGTGAGCCCCTTCCTCTCCCCACCCCCTCTATTTGTCCTTTTCCTCAGCTCAAAGAGGTTCAGGAGGCAACTCATCCAGCACTCTACACAAACATACTTCCACTGATGGGATGAGCTAGCAGTCACCCCTACGTGCTGAGTAATTCTCTTGCAAGCCCCCTCACTTGGCTTTGGGTGAGAGTACTGAGCACCACCTCCCCTCTTCCACAGGGAGGAGAGGAAGAAAAAAGCCCAGAATTCTTGCCCTGGCAGATGACTTATATTCCTGGCCTTTCCTCTGATCCTTGTCACCTCTCACTGCCATTGTACCATCCTCTGCTTGTGTGGACTGGATGGGAGACTGTGATGGGGTGATGTTTGCAGGACAGATGAGATGGCTTAGTTACCTCTAAAAAGCCTTTAAGGGGCTTCTGATCTTCTGAGAATGTTCAGAATGCTATTGCTAGCTATTGGTCATTAGCTTTAAGTTCTAGTCTCCATTCTGGGAAAATAGGAAAAGTCTGAGTGTTCTTATATATTCCCAAATAGACATCTTTCTTATAATATAAATACTAGCTGCATATTACCAGGCATTTACTCTGTTCTAGGTCCTTTGACCCATTGTCTCATTTAATCCTCTGATAACCCAATGTAGTATGCATTATTAATATCATTCCCATTTTATAGATGTAAACAACTGAGGCTTAAATAAGTTATACAACTTTTCCAAGGCTGTATGTGTGGAAAGTGGCAGTACCAGGAATGGAGTTCAGGTCTGTCTGACATCTATGCCCAAGCTCTTTACTTCTATGACAGTGTTTCCAAACACACCATGGACTATGCCTTTACTCACATTGTTGACGTTGGTTTTTAGAGGTTATTCAATTCGATATTTCCATTATGCAGATAAGAGAACCTTTACCTAGAGAGACAAGTGAACCTCAAGATCATACATCAGAACTTTCTTTCTTGAAATGCCTCCTCTGCCATCCTGTATATCCAAAGCCTATGTAACCTTCAACACCTAGCTCAGATCCCACCTTCCCATCAAAGCCTTCCCTGTCCAGCCCAGATCTCAGTGATCTCACATTCCTCTGAAGCTCACACCACTTACTGCTGGTACCAACCACATAGCACTTCCACATATATTATCTTGGCATTTCTTTAATTGTCATGTGACTAATTTAAAAAATACTGTCATATGCATATCATATTTTCCCTCCCATCTGTTGTAAGGATCTTTAGAAATACTTTAAAAAATATTCTCTTATGTGGTAATTTCAATTCAGTTTATCCAAAAATGTATTGAGCACTTACTAAGGTTAACACAATGTACCCAGAGGTGAACAAGAATATCTCTGACCTCAAGGAACTTTGTTTATGCTTAGTGAAGAACATAGTTTAAGTGAATAAAATATCATTTTAAAAAGAACAAGTTATATAAATGCCATAGCTATGAAACTTGAAAAAACAGATTCCATATGATTTTTCTACTTTTCAAATATGGGGTCTCGCTGTGTTGCCCAGGCTGGCCTCGAACTCCTGGGCTTAAGCAATCCTCCCACCTCAACCTGCTGAGTAGTTGAGATTACAGGCATGCAATGCCATGCCTGGCTAGATTACATAGGGTCTGAGGAGATTTTGAGAGTCTTCTTAGAGGAAAGAGATTTAAGGTTAGCCTTGGAGGGGAAAATGTCAATTTATGAGTATTCAAGGCCAAGGGAAAAGCAAGAAATAGTGAATGGGAAAAAAAGCAATGTTCAGGGTAGAGTAAAGGGCTCACTACGCCCTCCCTAGGTTGCAGTGTGGCATCTTAGCAGGTTGACTGTGGATCACAGGTGTACTTTGACCAGCACAAGATTTTTTTTTTCCAATTCTAATCCTAATGACTTGGGTGTCCCATGTAGTCTTTAACATGTGCTTAGTTTTACAGCAGGTTGCTGCACACAGTTTACTTTGCTGCCTTGACCCTGAGGCACTCGAATGGGGAGAACAGCAGGAGGATGCTGGTAAGGTGGCCTGGAGGCTGGCGTTATCTTAGGGTAAAGATCTTCAAATGAACAGGTGGTTGGGGAGTGACTTAAGTTTTTGAGCTAAAGAGTAATGTGATGGGAACTGCATTTTGAGACGGGGGATCTGGCAGTGGCGTGTAAGATTGACCGAGCAGAGAAGTGGGAATCGGGTTAGATATTAAAGCTCTCTTTGTTCCCTCCCAGACTCCAGTGCATGTGGTTATAACTCTCCAGTAGTCCTTGTGGTCTGTATTACACAATTTACCACTGTCCAGTGTTCTTTTTTTTTCTGCTGTGGCATTCTTTACTCAGCACTGGACGTTCAGGGCAGTATCTTGTATCTTTTGTGCATCTCACAGCACTGACCATGGCCAGCATTTTTGGATACTTGTTTGGCTGATGCTGGAGAGTCAGTGTTACTTCTCTAGGACAAGAGGGGGTGAGGAAGGGACACCAATTCATGTGATAGATCAATTTCAATTAGAAGTTCTCTCAGATGTCCGAGCACAGGCTATGTGTTCTAAAATGCTTTTGTTTGCTTTGATCCCACCTGATGATCTTTTATGCTAACTGCTCTTTTCCTGTTCAAGATAAAGTATTTTTCTTTTGCTTGTGTGACATCCATTCAGGTGTGAACTGAATTAGTCATGATTGTTTTTAGCATTTGCTCATGTTGAATTCTGAAGTCCTATATTGCACAGACATTTTCGAAGAATATGGCACTAAACTAACTCATCAATTTATTGAAATCTGTTTTTCTAATTCAATGGAAAGTTCAAAGATCAAGTACCAAACTGTCGTTGAGTTTCTGGAAGATATCTTCTCAGTGGAGCCCTTCTAAAATTAAAATCTTCTCATTTCAATATTATACTTAAAAATGAAGACTTGAAGAATTGACTCAGTGATATGTTCATCTTTGTAGGAATAGTGAACAGGACTAGTCATTGAGCTGCCCTGAGTTATCTACCATATAGAATGTTCAGATATTAAGAAAATGCTATAGACATGGATCAATTTCTTCCCTAAAAACCTCAAGTCTCATAGTGCTCACACAGCATGCTAGCTTGGAAATCAAATGAGAAGAGGAGGGACAGCTTCAATGTCAGGTTTTTTTTTCTCATTTTGTTTTCCAAATGTTTTTTTTTATTACATTACCTTTGGACAAGCCTGTCCAGGTGTTGTTTTTTTTTTAATTTTTTTGCAAAATATGAGCAATAAAAATGGGTATGAACTGTTACAATTACCCACTCATCTATGTCTCATTAGAAGTATTTTATGCTATATTTAGTCTTCTGTGATTATTAAAAAGCAACCTAGTAATTGTAAAATCAAACGAACAGTTACAAAAATGAATAAGATAGAGAAGGCATTCTTTGATTTCGGTCCCCAGAGATAACTACTGTCAACACCTTCACAGTTTGATGTCTAGGAGGATGCATGGGTGGATAGATAGATAGATATGAAAAGAGTAAATAATGGCATTCCTGTACATCAACTATTTTTCAGGAATCACTGAGGCAATTTGTTTCATATTTGGATTTCATCTTGATCTAAGATCCAGCTTCAGTGGGTTTATTTCCTAACTTCATGGTTGTTGATGGGCTACCACCAACTGACTAGAGTTTAGATTTCAGGCTGTTAAAATCTTCTGTGCAATAATTTGAATCAGTGGATTTACTAAGTCCTAGAGATTGTGAAAATGTTTTCCTTGGGGAATTTAGAAAGTTGTCAAGATGAGGTCCCTCTGATATAATATGCTAAAATCCAGGTTACAAAAAGTCGCCTTAAGATAATTTTGATTAGGTAAACAATACCAACATGTTTCAGTGTTTCACAGGTGGTTTGTAGTAGAGCTAGAAAAGATGCCTGTCTCCTTTACTTTACCCTCTTCAATGCCTTCTGCTCAGCCTGTCCCTTCAATGCCATGTCCCCTCAATGCCATGTCCCCTCAGAGTGAGCAGAGGTTCTTAGAATCATAGGTTCAGTGAAGATAGAACCTAGTGCAGGGAGGTTTCTGCTCTGAATTTCAGAGGATTGAGTAGGGTTAATCCAGCCTAAAATCCAGGTCAATATTCACAGACATTAAAGAGAAAGGACTTTACTTCCTCAGGGATTGGAAAGGTGATGGAGAGAAACTAGGTTATAAAGAAAAGCTAGTGTGTTTGTGGATACAGAGAGAGAAAGATACCGAGAGAGAAGGAGAGAGAAACAGGGAGGATGGGAAGGGGGAGAGGGAGGAGAAGCCAGAAGTGCAGAGTAGGATGAGGTTTGGTCCATGTGTACATCTGTATAAGCAATACCTAATAAAGATACAGAATGCTTCCTTCACAGTTCTTCATGTCCCCTTCTAGTCAATCTGCAATTCCATCCCCTGCCCCAACTATGATGATTTCCACCACTTTAGATTCCTTTTCACTGTTCTGGGTGTCATATAAATGGAATCATACAGTCTGTTCTCTTTCATGTCTGGCTTTTTCTGTTCAATATAATTTTTTTTAGATTTACTCTGTTGTTTGTCTCATAATTCTTTCTTGTTTAGCGCTGAGTTGATTCCACTTTAATGAATATGCCACATTTGTTTATCCATGAAACTTGCCTTTTTGCTTATTTTTAAAAATTTGGTCATCTCATTTTGTTTTCAGATTGCTGTCATTTCAGTCTTAGAACTGAACATACTTGTGTTCACAGTGATCATTTGGAAATGGATGATAATTGAAATCTGCAGTCAACTTACAAACTGCATCTGTGCCCACAGTTATCACCTCCTAACTACCAAACTTTAAGGCAAAGCAGTGCCCTCTGAAGTGCCTGAATCTAGTTGGTAATAATATTTCACATTTATACAGGCCTCTACAACTTTTGATACATTTTCATACACAGCATTTTCTTTTAACTTGATTGACACTCAGAGTTTCTAGGTACCAGGTTTTGAAATACAGAGTCAAGAACATGGAATTTCTGTTCTATCCCCTCAAAATTTAAATTTTGTTATGTGATGCTCTACCAAATTTCTCTGGGATTCTTCATTTCTCCATGTGACCGTGAGGTCCTGGCTGGGGCTTCAATGCAGCCAACCCTACTGGCCTGCTGGAGAGTTCCTGTCTATAGCCATGGGGTTCTTGTCCCTGCTGCTCTCTGTCTACTCTAGACCCTTCACACAATACTTTTTAAAAGTAAAAATATTTGGAAGCTATTCTAAAGAATTAAGATATTGTCAATTCAATTTACTTCTGAAATCACTAAAGGAAAAAACAACTTTTGTTATAAGCCTCCTATTGTATTGTTGGAGTATTATTACCACTATAGCCTTTTGTTCATGGAACCAGGTAATGAATGAACCTCTGAAGCAATGAATGTGCACATATAAGCATTTGATATCTGAAGTGATAACTTTTAGAAAATTTACTGTATTGTGTTATGATCTGCTTGACTGTAATTAAGTTTTAAACAATTTTTTCTTTTGAGCAATGAAATCCTGTAAAAGAGAGTCACCTCCAAATTCTCTTTATTTTTTCTTCTTCTTCTTTTTTTTTTCCCCCAAATTCTCTTTATAAAGAAGGGATACCTTCCTTTATGAAGGAATTGTGATTCCTTCATAAAATAGCATATTTAAAAAGTGAATTTTGTTTTAGCAAATAAAGTAATCCTCCAAGATTTTAAAATGGGTTTAACATTGTTTGTCAATTCTTATATCAAATGCATGTATAGAATTAGTATTTATGTCAATGGTTACATATAGACTATATCTGTAAGAAATGAAGTTTTTGCTTATACCTTTTTAAAGTGAATGCTGGGTCTCTTTTTAAAATATAAAAGAATTAGATACAAGCCATGTAATCTAATGTAAAATATAAGGTATAATGAAAAAAAATTAAGTAAATTTGTCATATTGCAAATACATGTGTATGTGTTTATTTTTTCTTGTTTGTTTTCAGGTAACACAGTTTATCAAGGATGACTGGCATTTTTGTTTAAACCGTATAGTTACCCTACAAACTCTGCAAGGTAAGCAAGGCAAGTCCTGTGCCCATTTCACAGGTATGTAAGGGTGACCCTGCACTGTTAAATTGCTAGAAAGAGATGAAGCTGAAATGAAATATAGACCCTCTAAGATGTGTTTTCCAGTGCTCTCTCTGCTATAGTTTTCAAATGACAGATGAGAGTTCTTGATAAATGGTAATTTTACTCAGATCTGTGAACTGAAATAAAGTCTTAAGCTCCCCGCCAACTGACTGAATAGAACCAATCACTCTTGTCTAAGGAAGCCCTAGAAATGCCCTAAAGTTGAGTTGCTGGCCATGAGAAGGAAGGTCAGGCACACATTATGCTCTCCCTTCCTTTCTTTGAGACATCCTTTGTAACTCATTAACAGGCCTAAGGCTATACAAGACAAAGCTCAAATCATACCTGTAGGTCATCAGTTACTTAACAGATCACTTGAGTCTGGGCATATATCCAGTGGCTTAGTGGCTTGTCTCTGATCAACAGACTTCCTTACCGTAATTTAAAACATTCCAAGCCTTTAGACAAAGCTTCATTTCTTTAACCAATTACAAATCAAAGAGTCTTTAAACCCACCTATAACCTGTAAGCTCCCATTGTGCAATGTCCCACCTTTTGGGGCCAAACCAATGTATGTCTCCCATGTATCGATTTATGACTTTATGAGTAATTCCTGTCTTCCTGAAATGTATAAAACCAAACTATAACCCGATCACAGCGAGTCCACTTGCTCAGAGCTTCTTGGGTGTGGCTCCGGGCCATGGTCCTCAAATTTGGCTCAGAATAAACCTCTTTAAATTATTTTTACAAAGGTGGGCTTCTTTTCTGTTGACAGATCTGTGAGCTAGAAAACTGGCTGAAACAACTGTATTATAAAGATTGAAGAAACTAGATAGCAAATCAATAGTCACAGAATAAACTATAATGACCAATTCAATTTCAGAGAAGTTAATTTGCGTTGCAGCAATTGTTTTCTGAAGAGCTGAAGAAATAGCTCAATAATGTGTGAACTGCATGTTAGGTTTTCAGAGCGGATTGTGTGCAGTGCTTTAGAATACAACCGCAGGTCAGCATTTTGGTGACAGCGTGAACGGGCTTCAGCTTCAGGAAGCTTCCTGTGAGGTCAGCTGGGGGCTCTCTTGGGATCAAGTCCTGATCTATTATCAGGATAACCCAGACTGCTCTTGAAATGAGAGGATTTCTATCAGGAATTAACCGTGACCTCTTTTTCCTCTCTATAAAAGCAAGCTGCTTTGTTGTCCTTTTTTTTTCCCCTGAAATCATCACAAATGAAGAGTTTGAGAGAGAGAGTTGTTCTGCTGAAGATTTAATAGCAGACAGTCGACAACATAAGATGCAAGTGATTGCTTACTTCCCCCTCCAACGTCATTGCCTCTTACTCCCCTTACAGAATACCCAACTGGGTTTTAGGATAACAATGGCTTGGTTTTAATGTTCATGAATAAAAGAAGCCTGTGAGTGGGAGTCTGAAATTGGAAAGCAATAAAGAAACATAGCAAGAGAGAAAAGGAACTTGGGGCTGAATTGGAGGTAGAATAGAGAAGAAGCAATCCTTTTTCTGTATCACTCCAGCAATGTTGGCCTTGTCAAATGCATCACAGCTTGAGTCAGGTTTTCAGCAGGGTTTGGTTCACAGCAAGGAAATAAGCCCATCATTGAAGGACTGCATACATTCCTCTAAGCTTCTTGGAGAAATTGGAGATTGTGTACATGTGTATGTGAAAATTTATTTCTAATTGATTTTGTTTCTTTTGCTCTGTGAAAGGGAAGACATGGAACTTCTGAAGTGTCTAAGGATTTATTCAGAGCCATTTGGGAGATAGCTTATTACCATGTTTTCATGGTTAGGGAATGTTAGAGCTGAAAATTGTGTCCAAGTCTGTGGACTGCGTTACCCCATATTGTCAAAGTGGTCATTTAAGATATCTTAAAGTTAAATGTTTTGCCCTGCCTTGGGTTCATAACTTCTGATTTGAAGGCATTTGAGGTCAAATTCATGTAAATTTTAAAGAGGTTCTGCTTATTCATACCTCATTTTCCACTACTTTAAGCCAGATTAACATGAATGAGAAATATGTAAACCGCATCCTTCATAGAATGAATAGGCCTGTCAACTTCTAGATCCTCTCCCTGGTCACAGTGTGATTGTCCAGTGGAGGGCATCTGACTTTAGCCAGCAATCAGAGCTTTTAAGCACTTGATTAGAAAGGTCTTTAGCCAGTACTCCCTTGTCATGGAAATGGTGAGGTTTGAAAGCTGGATTTTGTCATTTGCAATTAGAATCCTGATCGATACCTTTATTTATTTGGGGGCATTTAGAGGGCTCATGTTCTCAAAAATCTCTCAGTGGTGTTCCAAGAAATAGAATATTTCTACATGAGTTGCATAAAACCATAAAGGATCTTGTTAAAATACAAATATTATTGAGGAGGACTATGCATCGTGTCTCCGACCCTTGCAATCACTTTACATTCATTGTCTTTCTGCTTTCCGATCAGCAACTGTTTCTAGTCTTGATAGAAAAGTCAGCACAGGTCAGTTCTAAAGGAAAAGAAAGGCCAGAAAGAAGGGCCAAAGCAGGTAGGCATAAGACCCTTGGGTTTGAGGATGTCCAGAACCTTCATGATTGTGGGAAACTATCCTCTGTGAAATGGGCATAAATAAGATTTAGTTCTGAGAGCTGTATGAAGACTAATTAGGATAAATGCATTTTAAGGTATTAAATACAGTGTCCAGTTCTTATTGTACGGTCAGGAAATGTCAGCTAGTACTAATACAATAAAAATATTAATATATTTAACATAATTGAATATGTTTTTGATTTGTGAACTATTTCAAAACCTTCCATTATCTCATAGTTGTTTGATTTTTGTTGTACAGTTCTATATAAAAATGTGGTATTATCTTTGGGATTTGCAAGTCTGGAAATTAGTTTTTTCCATACTACTTTTGCTTATTTGTATATACCTAAGTATATTTGTATATACCTAAGTTTATTGTATTATAATTCATTACACATGATACTTCATGTAACCCAGTCATTATTTCTATTAGGGTTTGTGTATATGTGTACACTTAATCTTATAATATGTCAGAGTCATGACAGAGAATCAGAATTATTTACTTTGGTAAGCCCTCATGACTTATATGGTCCTTTAAGAAAAGATATTACAGTACTTTTCTACTGTCATTTGATATGATAATAGAGACAAATGAGACATAATTTATGTTTATTAAAAATGAATTTGGTGAAGTGGCCCACTCTTTTCCCAAAACTTTGTCTAATCAGTATATCCAGGACACAGTTTGGTGTCGTAACACTCCTAAGGTCCTGATTGATGGATTGGCATAATCTCTACAGAGGTTAATAAGCATTAAATAGTTGGGCAACCTTTGGAAAAATGCTATTCTCCACTGAGGATGATATTATTATTTTTATTAGTAGACAACTTTGGTCATACTTTTTTTTTTACTACCTAGAGAATTCGAGAAGAGCTATATAGCTACGACATCAGAGAAAACTAACTGTGTAGGAAAAGATTTAATAGAGAACCAGCAATTGACTGGTGTTTTGGGTTTTCTTTGTATTTAAAATGACACAAATTTATTTTCATACCATGAGGCTTTAATATCAGCATCAGACAAGGGCAGTATAGCTGGTGGTAGATCTGAATTGAGGCTCACAATTACTCAGCTGTAATTGGGAGCCTCAAAAATGAAGAATTTGTTTATTTTCACATCTGACATCAAATAATGTTGTTTGCTTTGAAATAGTTCCTCTTGGTGTCAGCCATAGCCCTTTAAAGCGCTGAAATGGTAGAGCTCATTTCTCAGGTTTTTGGGTGGAGTCACAAGAAAAAAAATAACTCTTAACGATAACTGTCTTTTTGCATTAGATTCAAGAGTTGCTTTAATTTTTTTAACCCAAAAAGAGAAAGCCAAATGCCAAGTCAGGTCTATCACATGTCTTTTCATAGAGCTATTGGTAAAGCAATTAAATGCGTAAGTGACAGAAATGATACATGTTGGTCCCATTATTGTTGTTTAATGTAGGCAGAGTATGTGCTTCCCCAAGATTAGATTTTTATGAAAAGAATTTTTTCTTTTAGTCATCATATAATACAGAACTGTTATTTGTCCAAGAAGTTATTTTGTTTTTGGCTATTGTAGAACTCTCAGGGGAAAAATTCTCAGGCTCCATTTTACTTTTAAGAAATACATAAACCTGAACAGTAAGTTTTTTTAATTTCAAAATAGGTTTTGTTTTGACTTGGAAAGTCTCAGATTTCCTCAAAGCGTTTCAATATTTGGAATAAGTTTATAAAATATTTCAGGGCACTGGCATTTATCTTCCCACATAATTCTGGGCAAAAATTCCTAGGGAAAGCCTGAGGGTAGGTTTCTCCCATTTTTTTTTTTTTAACTCTTTTCAGTTTTACCAAGTTGCTTTGTTGCTGGGGTCTGGGGGAAATGATTGGGGTCCTGTGCATGGCTGAGCAGGGTGTCCACAAGGCCAGTTGAGACCATCATTGTTGTGCAATGGTTAATAAAAGAAAGTCCCAGAGTGCTTACGACTGGAAAGGACTGACCAAATTAGTTACATGATCCTGTTATTTTTCATATGGGAAATTCAGGTGCAGGAAGATGAAGGGACTTGTCAGGGTCACATGGTCAGCTAGTGTCAGAGTTATGATCCTGGCTGGCTGACTCTCCATCTGACAATTTTCTCAGTAATTTCCCGGGATCCATTTTTTCTTCACTGTTGACTTCCTTCCATCCCATTCCATTCCATTCCAACTGGCCCCTGATCTTGACTAAACTACTGTTTTGGCTTCAATTCTGCCCTTTGGGTATATTGACTGAGTAGGATTTTCACCTCAAGTCTTGGCACTGTTTGACTGGTTTTGACTTGGACTTACCCCTTTGGAGGTTTTAGTTCCCGACTACCTAAAGAAAGACTCCCTCTCTAGCTCAACTCTGTTTGCCTTTACTAATATTGCTGCTACTGCTGCTACTGCCACCTGACTTTTGGAAAAGACAAAATTATAGTGAAAAAGATTCATCAGTGGTTGCCAGAAGTTCACGGGGAGGCAGATAGGGATGACTAGGTAAAATTAAGGTTTTTCAGAACAGTGAAACTATTAAAGTATAATGATACTGTAATAGTAGAGTCATGAGATTATGCATTTGTCAAAACCCATAAAACTTTATGGCACAAATAGTGAACCTTAATATATATGCAAATAATTATTTATTTATTTTTTTATTTGTTTTTTTATTAAAAAACAAAGAAAGTCAGGGGATTTCAGGAAGTAGCATAGACTGTGACAAGTGTTGGGGCTCAGAACATGATACCCCAAAGTATAGAACCCTGGCATTCTGCGTACTTTGAACTGAAGGAAATTGGTAAGGCCTGAGAACCAAGGTCTTTCTGACCTTCTTCCATCTCCTGTCTATCATCGCTTTTTCTTCCCTGAAGTAAGTCATAGAAACCAGAATTCCTCTTCCCTGTGGGAGGGCGTAGAAACTAGAACCCATCTTCTCCAAAGCAAGTCATAAAACCTAGAGAAATCCCCACTCTTTCTTTTCTCCCTTCTCCTTTGAAGACCCTCATTCCAGAGGGGTCCTGTCCCATACCCAGAAAGAGGGACCGCTACACATATAGGCCAAGAAGAATCTGAACAGACAGAGCTTGCTGGGTTCTTCTGCACTCCGTCTATTACCATTAGACCATACCCTTTTGTCCAGTCACGTTTCTACATAGCTGCCCATTCTTCATCAAACCTAAGCATAGAAATAGGCAGTTTTCCCTGGGTTTTGGGGTCTTCATTTCTGAAGGCTCTCATGTCATGTAAAACTTTGATTAAATAAATTTGTTATGCTTTTCTCTCGTTAACCTGTCTTAGTTATAGGAGCATTGGCCATGACCCTTATGATGGATATGAAATGGGATCACAACTTTCTACTTGTACACAAGCAACTATAAATGTACTATAAATGTGTGAAGCACTGTCTCTCACTGAAGTGTGTGTGGAGGGGAAAAGGTATATGGGAACTCTGTACTAGGTTCTCAATTTTGTAAATCTAAAGCTAGTCTAGCCACAGTAGTCAAGATGAGAGAAGATGGCAGCTGAGAGGGAGCCTCCTCCGCTGGGGGACGGAAAGCCCACCGACTACGAGGAGCTGAAGGACGAAGAGGACCTGTTTACCAGCACTGTCTCCACCCTAGATTCAAGTCCATCATCTCCAGAACCAGCTAGTCTTCCTGCAAAAGATATTAGTACAAACTCCAGTGGCCCAAAACTGGCAGAAGTTGTGCTACATGATGACAGAGAAGATCTTTTTGTGGAAGCTACAGAAAAAGCTTCTTTGGAGAGCCCAGAAAGGGAACCTATGCTCTCCTTAGAACCTTCTCCTGCAATCGTGCCGGTCATCCCTACTGCACTCATTGCTCCTCGAAGAGTATGTCTGCTCCTGTGATCTTTGAAAAAGCATCAAACAGAGATATTTTTGATATAGAAATTGGCGTATCCAATCCAGAGAAAGTTGGTGATGGCATGAATGCTTACATGGCATATAGAGTAACAACACAGACTTCTCTTTCCATGTTCAGTAAGAGTGAATTTTTGGTGAAAAGAAGATTCAGTGACTTTCTTGGTTTGCACAGAAAATTAGCAAGCAAGTATATACATGTCGGTTATTTTGTGCCACCAGCTCCAGAAAAGAGTATAGTAGGCATGACCAAGGTCAAAATGGGTAAAGATTCGTCATCCACCGAGTTCGTAGAAAAACAGAGAGCAGCTCTTAAAAGGTATCTTCAAAGAACAGTATAGCATCCAATTTTCCTACAGGATACTGATTTGCAGTAGTTCAGAGCTGCCTCAAGCAGTTAATACACAGCCTCTGAGCCGAGCAGGAATACTGAGGATGGTGAAGGAGGCTGTCGATGCTGTCAACAAAATGACAATCAAGATGAATGAATCGGATGCATGGTTTGAAGAAAAGCAGCAGCAATTTGAGAATCTGGATCAGCAACTTAGGAAACTTCATGCCGGTGCTGAAGCCTTGATCTGTCATAGAAAAGAACTTTCAGCCAACACAGCTGCCTTTGCTAAAAGTGCTGCCATGTTAGGTAATTCTGAGGATCATACTGCTTTATCTAGAGCTTTGTCTCAGCTTGCAGAAGTTGAGGAGAACATAGACCAGTTACAACAAGAACAAGCTTTTGCTGACTTTTATATGTTTTCAGAGCTACTTAGTGACTATATTCATTTTATTGCTGCAGTGAAATGGGAGGCAAAAGTGCAAGAAGGAGAAAGATTTTGAGCAGATCTCTAAAACAATTCGAAAAGACGTGGAAAGATTTGAGAAAGAACAAATGAAGGATTTTAAAACTGTTATCATCAGTAGAATCATTAGTACAAACAACAACAGCTGATAAAATACTGGGACACATTCCTACCTGAAGCTAAAGCCATTGCGTAGCAATAAGATTATTCCTCTTAAGAAGACCTCAGATGTTTGTTCTAGTTATGCTGAATTCCACAGTGAAATCATTTAAAACCATCTAAATGTACCATTCTATATTTTATGCATTACATGTGGTTTTATATATATATATGTTTATATATATATATACACACACATACTTTCTCTCTCTCTCTGATATTTTGTTACAAGCTGCACGTCCTGACCCTCTTTGAATCAAGTGGACTGTGGCATGACATTCTGCAATACTTTGCTGAATTGAACACTATTGTGTCTTAAGTACTTGCACTAAAATGTGCACTGCGAGGCTGGAAAATTTTACAATATTTTTTCTTTACAATATGTTCTGTAGTATGTTTACCCTCTTTAGGAAGTGAATTATCAATGCATTGATTAATGTTCATTTATTTATACATTCCTGTACAGAAATTATGATTTTGTGATTACAGTAATAAAATGATATTTCTTGTGGAAAAAAAATAAAGCTGATCTAAAATATAAAGTTAATTAAAGTATTGACTCCATTAAAAATGTCAATATCATCTATATCCTTATAATCCCTTATTATTTAATACATTTTTTCACTCTAAAATAATTTTATTATCAGAAATATGCAGAAACAAAGTAAATTAAGGGTAAAATAATCACCCCCAAAACTATTATATTAAACATAAATCTCATTCACACTTTTACGGCATATCCTCTTTTTCTTCTATATATACAATTTCATTGTTTTTGTTTAACTAGTTGTAGTAATATTATATATAAAGTTAACACTAAGCTATTGCCTTTTGTTCATGGTGTTTATTACTTAATGGCTTAATAATAATCAGTTGAATGAATGTACCAAGTGTTTATCTAAATATTTTTAATAGTTGCTTTGGCAAACAATTTAGGTTGGCTCAACCAATATCCATATCCAACCTCTTTTTCACTTTCCTAACTACTATAGCGAATGTAAAAACCAAATTCTCAACTTCCCAGCTTTCCATGCAGCAAAGAGTGGTCATGTGACTGGCCTGGAGTTGTGAGCAGAAGTTGGCTGGCACAGCCACTGTCCCTCCTTGTGCCTTGAATAAAGACATGGTGGTTGATGTTGTAGCAGCTGTTTGAGACAATAAGGAAGGGAATTGTTGAGACCTGAATATACTGTTACTTCTTGCTATTAAGGAAATAGATCCTCATTTTTTTAAGTCACTTTGGTTGGGTTTTGTTTTAATTGTCACTAAAAATATTCCTTTTTGAAATAGCTAGATATTCATTCATTCATTTATTTGATTGTAAGTGAATTTTTTATTAGTTGTAAAACTTTTGTTATATAAAACTTCCAACATTTACAAAAGTAAGGAGACATATAAATTAACCCCCATAAATCTATCACCAGGTTTAACAATAATCAATTTATGGCCTATCTTAATTCATTTAAATATTCCCTGATCACATTCTTTTCCACATAGTATTATATTGATAACTATAATGCTTCCAAATTTAAATATTATATGTATGTATTTATCCAGTGATCATTTTCATGAATAAAGTTTGTTCTGTTATTAGGACTATTCCTTAGAAAAGAAATTTCAGATCAATAAGTAATGGGTATTGTCTTTTGAAAGGTAAGTTGTGAAAGATTCAAGCATGGTCTAATACTGTTGAAATCTTAGATAGTTGAATGTTAATTAATTGACAAAATTAAAACATATTTCAGAATACTTTTGTAAACATCATTAAAATATATCCCAGCCTAAGTAAGCTGTATATCTAACTAATAATACATATAATCTCTCATAGATGAGTTTTGTATTCTCCAGCTGACTATGAGATTAGAATGTGTGCAGATAGCTGAAGAATGAATAGTGCTTTTTGTGTTTCTTAGGAGTTACAGATGAGAAAGATTTACCCATCTCTGAATTCATTATATCATTACTATTTCCATCAGTTTGATAATATCCGTTCTAAATTGTTCAAGGTTTGAGAAACCACTGCTCTTTGATGAGCTTTGAAAACATAAACTAAGACTAATATTAATCCATTGTTTAATCTTGATGGCTTTAACAAAGATAGTTCTCTTGTAAAAATGCCAAAAAATTAAGAATCTCTGAGTCTGTAGGTGAGGTAGAAGCCATTTAGTTCAGTATTTTTTAATTTTAGTATTTCTCTGAAATTCTTCAGAGCTCTGAAAACATTTTGTTTGATTTTTACTTAAATATTCATCTCAAACAGATTAATAATCATAAAAGAAAAGCAACACATGAACTTAAATATGCTAATGTAAAATATGTCACATTAGTGACCATCATCAAATTAACATGAGTTGCCAATGAAATATACTTTTGTGGGATCCCTAGGACAACATTTCTCTAGTCATCTTTGAATATATTTGAATAACTTATAAATACATTTTTGGTTAAAAAGCATGTAACTGTCATTCTTTCATTTTATGTTTGATTTTTTTTTTTTTAAAGACAGAATCAGGCTAGAGTGCAGTGGTATCATCATAGTTCACTGTAACCTCAAGTTTCTGGGCTTAAGAGACCTCCTGCCTCAGCCTCCCAAGTAGCTGGGACTATAGGTGGTGCCACCATGCCTGGCTAATTTTTCTATTTTTTGTAGAGATGGGGGTGTCACTATGTTGCTCAGGCTGTTCTTGAACTCCTGGCCTCAAGTTATCTTCCCTCTTCACCCTCCCAAAGTGCTAGGATTATAGGCATGAGCCACCACACCCAGCCGGGTGATTGATTTTTAATTTACTTGTAACAAGTGTGAAAACTATACTACTAGAGCATATATGTACCAAAAACAATGGAGTGACAGTAAGGCCAGATCTAGTGATGAATTGTGCTGCAGTCTTTCATTGTTGTGTTAGCATTTACTCTAAGTTGGGTGATGCCTTGCACTTCTTGTTCAGTTTAGATCTTTTCTGAGCTTGCATGGATTGTTCATAAAGGTATCACTTGTAAATATTCTGTGTGAATCAGTATTTTGTTCTTGATGTTGGCTACTAGTATGGATATTATTATTAAAATAATACATTGGATGATGAAGCAGACATATGCTTTTAACCTCCAAGCCTATGGCAGACTAGTTTGCTTACTGAAGTTCTACCGTATCCCTCTTCCTTAAAGTGAATCAGGTTATGTTCAGGGCAACTACTTGCATAGCTGAAAAATACTCATGTTTCCCAGCTTTCCTAAAGATGTAAAGGATGCCTGCTGAGGATTTCTAGGGAAATCTGGCTTTCCTAATGCAGGCACTACCCCATATTCTTTAGCAATTCCTTCTGTGTCACTCCTGGAATGTGAATGTGAGCTGTCTTGCACCATCCGCCATGAGCATAAAAACCACACCGTAAGGATGATTAGTATTAATAAAACTGAAGGCACCCAGTACACCGATGATCTCATGAAACTACTCCACCAGTCCTAGACTGCTGACCTTCTAACTTCTTCTCAAGTGAGAAAAATAAATTTTTATTTGGAGAAGCCAAATAGTTGGGTTGTTGGAGTGTTTTGGTACATGCAATTATTTAAAAACTATGAAAATTACTGACAGAGTCCAGCCTCCTCATTTTGTAGAAAAGGTGCCTGAACCCTACTTTCCCCCTTCACATTATAATACCTTATCCAATGGTGAAACTATATGTTTGTTTATTTCTCTACTCTTTGTCTTCCACTAGCATGTAAGTTCTGTGAGGTCAGGGACTAGGTCTTTCTTGTTCATTCCTCTATCCCCAGCACCTAGAAGACGATCTCACACAGAAGAGACAAGCAATGCTCATCAAATAAATGAATGAGTCAGGGAGCCCTCAGAGGGAGTCCAGTGACTAGATCAAGAAAAGGGTAAAATGGGGATTAAGATCCAATGTCCTGATTACCAGCTCAGCAATCTTTCTAGAGGCTTTTTCAAGTACTTGGATAGTGATGGTAATTTTATACATATATTTAAACAGCAACACATTACAATTCAATTGAATCTACTCACAAGGTCATCAAACCCTTGTAGCATCATCTCTTCAGGCCTCACACAATGATACTTTTGCCATTTTTCCTGAACTGCTGTGACTGGAAGCTATCCCTTAAATGACTCTGTACATGGATTCCTTTAGTGGAAAATCACAAAGCATATTAGCATATTAAAAAAAGTGTTCTGACATGTACTATAATTTTAAAAATCCATTTCACTTTACCTTAACACTTTCAAAATTTATGTTCTCTCAGAATGCCCTGCCTGCCTTCATTTTCTGTTTAACACATTGACTGCCATGTGAGTTGTATTTAACTCAAGTTAGTTTTGAGCCCCAGGCCGTGTGAAGCAAAACCCTTCAGTTGATTCATGAAAATCTTACTTGATGTTCTTATTGTTACAATCAATATTCACGATTTAATTCTAAAAACATGGATTGCATTGCATATAACTCATGCACAGAAAACAATAAAAAATAAATCAGAAATGATTGTTTTATTAATAATAAAACACTGTGGCCCCTGGGAAAATTTTTTTTTCTAGTGTGGCAGTCAGTGTGTTAACCCTTACTAAAAATCCCACAGGATTAGTATTGTCCTTTAAAAAACCCTGGGTTTTGACCACTGTAGTCCTAGTAGAGTATTTTAAGCCCTTCAATTTCTTATAATAAAAGCCTTGCTGAGCACTCATGTCTGATGATAAAAACCCTGCTCTGTAGAAGTGTTCTCTTATTGGGCTAACTCTTCCAGCTGTGAGACTCATGCTGCTCAGTTCGATATAAGAGCTACTACATCACATCCTCCTGCTGGTGCATATAGTTCTAAAAATGTAGCCTATTCTCTTACCCAAAGATGATGACCACCAACATTATCATCATCACATTCTTCATCATCATCATCATTGCTCTTAGTTTGACTGTTGTTGGTGTAAAGGAATGCTACTGATTTCTGTACATTGATTTTGTAACCTGAGATTTTGCTGAATATGTTTATCAATTCCAGTAGTCTCATGGCAGAATCTTTGGGGTTTTCTAGATATAAGATCATATCATCAGCAAAGAGCAATATTTCGACCTCTTCTGCCCCCATTTGGATGCCCTGGATTTCCTTCCCTTGTCTGATTGCTCTGGCTAGGACTTCCAGCACTATGTTGAATAGAAGTGGTGATAGAGAGCAACATTTTCTGGTTCCAGTTCTAAGTGGGAATGCTTTCAATTTTTCTCTGTTCAGTATGATGTTGGCTGTGGGTTTATCATATATGGCTTTTATCATTTTTAGGCTAGTCCCACCTATGCCTATTTTGTTAAGAATTCTTATCATAAAAGGGTACTGAATTTTGTCGAATGCTTTTTCTGCATCTATTGAGAGGATCATATGGTCTTTATTTTTACTTCTATTTATGTGTTGAATTACATTTATAGATTTGCATATGTTGAACCATCTCTGCATCTCTGGGATGAAGCCCACTTGGTCATGATGGATCATTTTTTTTGATAAGCACCTGAATTCTGTTTGCTAATGAAATTATTTTAAATGATTGAGGTGAGATTATAAGGTTATTGAGTGCAGTTTTTCTTGTCCTAACTGATTCTAAAAATCTATTTATATTCTCCTCCACAGCCATAGACACACACACACACACAGACATACACATACACACACACAAACACTTTTTCTCTCAATAGCTATATGCATTCTTAAAAAAAAAAAAAACACAACTCAAACTTTTCTTCAAATAGTATCCTACAGAGGGAAGTTGCCTTGACCTCTTCTGATTCTCTAGTAAATTGGAAAAAAATCAAAGGCATCAACTCCCTGAGTGAGTAGACTGTGGACTGGGTCATTTAAAAGTTAGTAGGGTTCTTTTCCAGCTTTATTGAGGTATAATTGACAAAAATGGTATACATTCAATGTGTACAATGCAATGATTTGATATACATGTACATTGTGGAATTATTACCATAGTCAAGATAATTAACCCATTCATCACCTCACATATTTATCATTTTTTAAATGGTGAGAACACTTAATGTCTACTCTCATAGCAAATTTCAAGTATACAATATAGTATTATTAACTATAGTCATCATGCTGTACATTAGATCCCCTAAACTTATCCACTTTATAACTGAAAATTTTACCTTTGACTAATATCTCCCCATTCATACCACCCCCATCCCCTGGCAACCACTTCTCTACTCTCTGTTTCTATAAGTTTGATGTTTTAGATTCAACATATAAGTGAGATCATGGATTATTTGTCTTTCTGCGTCTGGCTTCTTTCACTTAGCTTAATATCCTGCAGTTTCATCTATGTTGTTGCAAATGGCAAGATTTCTTTGTTTTTTATGGCTGAATAATATTCTGTGGTATGACTGAGTGCCGTGGCTCACACTTGTATTCCCAGCATTTTGGGAGGCTGAAGTAGGAGGATCACTGGAGCCCAGAAGTTGGAGGCTGCAGTGAGCTATGATCACACCATTGCACTCCAGCCTGGGTGACAGAGCAAGACCTGTCTCTAAAATATATGTATATATATACACACACACACAGAGACGTACACACACATCTTCTGTGGTATATATGTATGTGTATATATGTTGTATACATATGTATATGTGTACATATATATATATTACATTTTCTTTATTCATCCATCAACAGGCACTTAAATTATTTTTGCATTTTGGCTGTTATGAATAATACTACAATGTCTAGAGATTCATTTTTCTACATATTATTAGATGGTACTGATTTAATCAGATACACCCATTTAATCTACCATTCTGTCAAACTCAAAAAAGTGAGTTATCTCAAAGCTCTATTCTTTGTTTTCTACATTCCTTAAGCATACACTCTCTCTGTGTGGTCTTTCTGAGACCCATGACTTCAATATCACCTGATTTCTCCTAGGTGCACATCTCCAGTCTTGATCTCTTTGCTCAGCTCCAGACTTGTATATTCAAATGCCTCCTTGCATATACTCCTCTCTTTGAAAATCTAATAGACATATTGAGATTGAGATGTTTTTTTTGGTTTATTTATTTATTTATTTATTTATTATAGCTTATTATGGGGGTACAACCGTTCTGGTTAAGTATATTGCCCATGCCCCTCCCAACCCCCCGAGACTGAGCCTCAAGGGTGTCCATTCCCCCAACAGTGCACATCGCACTCA
>CM052442.1:76504576-76535596 GCA_028533085.1 Varecia variegata
GTTCTATTTTTAGTAGAGACAGGGTCTCGCTCTTGCTCAGGCTGGTCTCAAACTCCTGAGCTCAAATAATCCACCCGCCTCGGCCTCCCAGAGTGCTAGGATTACAGGCGTGAGCCACTGCGCCTGGCCTGTATTTCTTATATATATAAATTTATGGAGTACAAGTGTAATTTCGTTACATGCATAGATTGTGTAATGGTTGTTGTAGGTTCTTTGAATAAAGTTAAACATTGGCATAAAAACAAAAATCAGATGACCAGACTATGATTAGATATTAAGCACAGCAGCTCTACTAATGCTGTACTAATTGCTCTACTTATTTATTTATTCATTTATTTTATGAGAGTCCAATGCTGGTGAATTTAATATTTAAATAGACATAATATGAGAGTTTTGTGAGAAAATCTTGTTCTTTTTCCTCCCCACACCATCACTGTCGGTTATAACGTAGGCCGTAAACCTGTAACGGAGCTGCTTGTGTGAGCTCGCTTCGTGAATGCGAGAAGTGATCTCACCTGTTGGAATCTGCCAGCATTCCTCAACAGTGGGCTGCAGCTGAAACCTGCGTCAGAAGTGATGGGTCTCTTGGCATTCAACACCTTCTTTCCCGCTTGCTCAACCTTTAAGACTGGAAATTGGAATGAAGTGGGAAGGCACTAGGCTCCCAAAACAAAGAAGAAAGAAAAAAGAAGGTTGAGTTCTCTTACTGGCTCCAGGAGGAACTTCTAAGAGTGAGTATACCAGTTCTTAGGTAACAGGTGGTTTTTGATTGTCATTTGTCTGAACACAGGCTTGACGCTTGTGGAGGTCCAGGGACGCTTGTAGAGGTCCAAGGAAATGGGCACTTTGATATTCTCACGGGAAAGATTTGGGATTTAGAGAAGTATAGCTCAGTGGTGGTTCAGACTGAGGACAGAAATGCGGCACATAACAAAGGACCCCTTTTCTGTCTCCTCCCTTTGCCCACCCCTTCCTCACCATGCACACATATTTTAATCATTCTGTTAATCTTTCCCTAGGATCACAGAGTAGGACAGGCAAGTTATATTCAAAGTGGAACAAATTTTTTAGGCTTAGGACAACAGGATTTGAGGCTATGTAAAGTTCTTGTCTGCTTTCTTTGATTTTGAGAAATTCTATGTTTTAATTATTAGTTGTGATTGCCTTTTTTGCCCTTACTATATTTTTAGTAACTTAAAATGTAGTCACTTGTCTTCTTAGCTGAGATAAGGTTAGGAATGAAAATGTTTTTGTTCAGTTTGTTTCATTTATCATGTTTTTTTTTTAATGAGAACTGAATTTTATTTCCATCCATTTCCGTTTAATATATCACATCTTCAGGATAGGTGATAACTTATTTAAAAGCTGTGTCCATTTTCTTCAGGCTATATGTAGGTAGAAGACTCTCCCCCGAGGAGCAATAACTTTGTTGAGCTGAATGATTGAAGCCTTCAAATAAAGGAATAACTGCTGCAGGAATTCTTTCCTTCATTTTGAAGAATTTAAACTGTTTAGTCAGAATTCTGAAACTTTACATACCCTTGAAATACTATTCACGTACCAATAAATGCTTGCCTTCTAGCCAGACACAGGCTCCATTTTTCAAATACTCTAGTCATGGTAATATTTTATTTGGGAAATCATATGAGACAATTGCTCAACTCATAACTTCTCCTGCCATTAACATTTATATATCAAGTACCAACATTTCTTTAAAAATGTTTTTGAATTATTGAGGGTATATGATATTTCTATATGTGTGTCGGGTACATGTGTTTTGATGCAGGCATACAATGTGTATTAATCAAATCAGGATAATTGGAGTATCCATCACCTCAAGCATTCATCATTCCTTAACTTACTGTTGATTATAGTCACTTTGTTGTGCTATCATATATCGTTCATTCTATCTAACTATATTTTTGCGCCCATTAATTATCCCCACATTATCTCCCTGCTACCCTTCCCAGACTCTCGCAACTATCATTCTACTCTGTCTCCATGAGATCAATTGTTTTAATATTTAGCCCCCACATAAGAGTAAAAACATGCAAGATCTGTCTTTAGTAACTTAAATTTCTTATAGAATGCATTGTAGGAGAAAGCTGTGGCATCAAGGGGACAAAAAAAGTTGCATTCAGAATATATATTACTACAGAAGTTTTTAAACTGATACTAGCTTGTAATTATAAGCAATAGTAACTTTATGTCTCCTATCTTGTCCGATAATATATTCTGTATACTAACAATCTGACTATATTATATGATAGAAATCACTAATTTTCATTTTTCTGCCAACAAGAGAAGTATACTTTTGGGAAAATGATCGAAATACTCCTAGAGATACTTTTTTTTTTAATATAAAGCTTGAAATTCTCCCAATAACATTGTTTGCTTTCTAAAATGGTTTTCTTTTTTCTTTTAAGTTTAATAAGGAAGATGCCTAATAATCACCATTATTTTTCCCAGAAAAAATGAATGCTCTGATCTATGTGTATATTATTATAATATTTGGGTAACACTGTCCCTTATTTTTGATATCTTTAATATTTTTTACACGAGACATCATCATGATCTTACCTGATTGTTATCTAAAAATAAAAGCTAGCTAATCATCATTATTTGCCTTAAAAAAATACCTTACTGGCTGGATACTTAATATTATTAGTTATACATTTGTTTTAGTATAGTTTAATTCAAAAGAATCCTAACAGTATGGTATAAAGCTCAGATTTTCTAGTTCAGATGAGTTGTCAAGACCTCTGTAAGCTATTTGGCCAATCAAGTTCCAGGCATTCATTTTAACTTTGTTGTTCTGTACTTAAACTACGTAATCAGATGCAATTTGTTAAAACGAATAAAGATGAAGGCATTCAATGGACTACAGATGATTCTGACTTGTAAACTAAGGAGGCCTCTTGTCCATTGCCAACCGGACTATAGGTGATGTCATACTTCCTTTCATTCTCCCAGAATTGCTCTTAGAGCTAAGTGTCATCATTATTAGCATGTCGTTGCTAATGATATAAATAAGAAGATATATGTAATCAGAGGTGGGCAAATCTTTGGAGGTTCTTTAAACTGGTTTGAAAAAAGAAGATAGGGAAAGAAAGAAAACTAAACCAACATGTTGCTCAGCTTCGAAGCTAAAACCAGGAATGGTTTCCATTTTAGCATTTTAACACAGACAAATATAAATTTTATAGGCAGATAGGACAGTATCACTAGTTCTACAGGAAATTTGGAGCTACCTAGAGGTTACTGATATGTGTGTACATGTCCCCATTTATCACTGGAGTGACTAAGTGCTTTACGAAGTAATTCTGGGAGTCGGGTACTACACAATTAGGAGAACAAGCAGGCCAATCACTCCATTCAACATCATTTCTTTGTTCGTTTGAGTACTAATCATTTGTATTAGTTTTCTGAAGTATTATTTTGTAAATCTCACCAGCACAATGGTACCCCCAGCTTTTGGCAGGTAGTCTTATTGTACAGAAGTTATCAATGGCATATACAACCTTCCCTGTCCACTTTGCCATGAGCATTTTGTATGTTATAGTCAGACAGTAGCATTTCCCTATACATAGCAGGACTGTCCAGAAAGTATCCAGCCAGGTAATCATTCTTATTGTATTAACAGTGGCTGGATACTTTCCGGACAGCCCTCATACATAGTGCACAAATACATTAAGAGCATTTAAGAATTACATAAAATTGTACATTACATGAAGTAGAGCCATAAAGATTATCCTAAATGTAAGTAGCGAGAAAATGCATGCAGAATGAGTCCTGTAAAGTACACAGCCTATGTATGGAACACATAATTTTATTTTAAGTTTATATTTCCTGCAGGATGGTAGCATACATCTTTTCCTACCCAGAGGCAAAATATATTTTCCAAAAATGTTGACATTGCTCACTGCATTAAGTTTAAATTAAAATGCTCCCTATGTATATAGATAGTAAAATTACTTGACAACACATTACATTTTTTAATATATCAAAAATGTTTCCAAGGCAACATTATTAAAATGATTATACCACAGTCCCTAATAACATCAAGTTCTAACAGGAAGATGCAGAGAGGGCAGAAAGGTTTCAATCCCGTCAGTGGTTTAGGTGCTCTTCTTTTCTTCACCTGGTAAATTCATGGCATCTTTCTTGGCTTGTTTATGATGGCATCTGCAGTCTCTTTGGCTTTGGCTTTCAAGTCTTCCACCATAATGTCCACCTTGTTAGGGACAGGTGCGGGTTGGCAGCGCTAACCACAGGAAAAGAGGAGGGGGGCGAAGTATCTGTCATCACTCTGTCGTACCCGCTCTGCTTGCAATTTTTCCAAGCAAGGAGCCGAAGAACCAGGACAATACCCCTCAGAAATGAACCCTGATAACCTGGGACTTGTGCTTCAGGAAGAAAGGCTGATGATGTGCTTATAGAGCAGTTCCGCCCCATGAGAAGGACTTGGGGCCATGCACCACAATAGGAAGCCACACTTAGCTTGTAGTAGCAGGGAACCATGACCGGAAGAGATCAGAGAATTCAGCTATGCCGAACACACCATACACTATCCAGTAGGTCAGCCACCAGGTATCATCGTCTTTGCTGGGACTCTCTATGGCTTTGATTGAGATGTAGGCTGGGTAGCCAAATCCTATCAGATTGCAGAGGAGAGAGGCTCCATGACTGAATACCAGGCACAAGACCACCTGTCTGATGACACCAAGTGTGATGGAGCCTATCTTGGCCTGAAGCTTGGCTACACGGTCAGTCACGTGGTTCTTCTTACGCAGGAACCAGTTGAACCTCTTCCTCCTCCTGGCCTCAGATATGGCAGGAGCTCAGTTAGCATGTTTTAAGGAAAGTGAGACATTCCTTGGGCTGGGTATGGTGGTAGCAGTTAGAGCAAAAGAAGAGAATCTGGAAGGGGAAGTGAGATTCTGGGAGAAAATGTTGGGAATATTTAAACAGTAAATTCTCCCCTCTACCCTTTAACCAAGTGTCTCCTGCCAGAATTTTATTTGCTTAAAATTTGGAGGATTTTAAAATTCTGTTTTAATAAGAATGATTGGTTGTTCACTTTCAGTCCTGACTTTTTTATTTTTTGCTTATGTTTTGTTTTTGCTTATGAAAGCCACTCAGTTGTAGAAGCGACAGGGAGGCAAATCAGTGAAGAATTGAGGTCCTGTTTGTGCTGCTCTCACAGGCTAAGCTGCAGCTCCAGGGGGATGGGCAGGTCTTCGGCCCCAGGCCCAGTTGTCTTCCCATTGTCAACAAACTGTTTATTTCCCTGCTCAGATTTTTTTTTTTCTCATCCTCTTATCATAAGTCACACTTATTAACAGCTTATTAGCAGTCTTTTTAGTTAAGACAGAGGTGAAAAATAGTATCTCAACCTTCAACCTTTCATAGCTTATAAATTCTCCCACTCCCTCGGAGGAGAATCAGTCCATGACCTTGATATTTTTATCCCTGACTAGTAAGTTTTTTTAAAGTCTATCCCTTGCTATGACAGCCAAGGCAATCCTGAGCACGGGGACTGTCCCAGTCCTTGTAGCTCATATTACACACTGAGGCTAGTGGAGACTGTGCGCTCCCATTGCCTAGTGACTGCTGGGTCCCGCAGGGACTCAGAAACTGGCTGTTTTCCAAGACAAAGACAAGTGCTAAAGTAAGGATGGTGAAGCCAAATGTTTGTTTCTGCAGGTACCTGTCGTTGGAGAGCCTCCATCCCACACACTGTGGAATTTATCTGGTAATGTAAGTCATGGGCTGGTGAATTTTTGAGGGACATTGCATAGAGATTTAGAGTACTTCTGAGAAATATGGGACGTGAGCAATTTTTCAACAGTCACAGCATATGTGCTTACATGGCTCTGCAGGAGGGAGAAGTAAGCATGGGATTTTTTTTTCTCCTATCTTAATTTTTTTCTTATGCTATGTGGACGTATAGGAAGCTCTATAATCCATGTGAATTTAACAATGTGGAGTTGAACTAAGTATTTCCTAAGTTGCCAATTTTTTTCTGAAGTTGTGTAAATCTCACATTTTCATAGTAGCACAGTGTTATGGTTAAATGTGTGGGTTCTGGGTTTGGTTCCTGACTTGCACATTTACCTAGCTATGTGACCTTGGGCAGGTTATATAGTAATTATAGTGTCTCAGTTCCTTTTATTAAAAAGTAGGGGTTAATAACAGTGCCTAATCTGTAGAATTGTTGTGAGAATGAGATGAAGTAGCATGTTTGATCTGCTCAGAGATATGTCTGGCACATCATAAACATATCTAGTGTGAACATCACAAGAGCCTACTTGTTTTCCTAGGCGACCATGTGTAACTCAGTGAATCAATGCTCTTAGGATAGAGCTTCCCTGGTTGAGTAGTGAATTAACTCCCTGATTGGAATCAGGGAGAAATTCTCAGAGGACAGATTCTTGGAGCTGCTTGGGTGTTGATTTCTAAATGAATGCAATTAAGCTCATCTACATTCCAGTTTGGCATATGTCCATCTCCAATACACCATGTGATAGAAGGTACATAGAATATAACTTGACTGTCTTATTCTAATAAAATATTTCCTTCTTGGTGTATAAGGCCATTTAAGAATAAAGACTCCAGACGTAGAGTTTGGAGGAGAATATGAAGCATTCAATAGAGAATGCATGGAATCTTCTCCAAAAGAGAACCATTTATTTTCTCAAAAAACATTAACTGAATATCTTGCATGTCCCAGGCCCTCTGCTAGGCTCTGAGGATAGAATAGTGAGCAAAAAGTCATGATTCCTGTCCTCTTAGAGTTTGCATCTAATGAGGGAAACATTTTTAATCAAGTAACTACACAAATAAATAGTCACACATCTAATAATAGCTGCAACAATAAAATGTGCATATGCCATGAGGGTTTAACTATGGGTTGTAGCCAAGGCAAGAGGCTCAGGGAAGTTTTCTGGGGAAGTAATATCTGAGTTGAGTTTTGAAGGATGAACAATAATTTTGGGGGCCTGGGGTGTTTTCTAGGCAGTGGGGAGAGCATCTGAAACAGCCTGGGGTAGGAGGGGAAAGACTCATTGGAATGAGAAAGCCATCCAGGGTAGTTGGAGCACAAATATTAAGGTATTTCCTTTTTCTTTCTCTTTTCAGGTAGGAAAAATTGCTCTAGAATATTTACTCTGGCTGTGAATGGGAGAATTGAAACAATGTTACCTTTACTCTGCAAATTTCTCAGTGCTGTAAAAACTGCTTCTAATATTGGTAAAAACCTTCAAAGTTGCTTGGTGGCCTATTTATGCTTATTATAAATAACCCATTTATAATCAATAAGAAAAAGGAGCTGCCATATTATTTATATAGCTCTTTTTAAAAGAGGAAGTTCATATCTGTGTCTTTATGTCAATAGAAGGCATTTCATTTTCAAGACAACTTATGAGCCAAGGAAAGCAAATATAAATACTCTGGTTGATATTAAAGTTGGCCAATTCTCTGTCGAGACTATATATTGCATATGAAAGGAAGTCAAATTGCTGAAACATCTATTATTCTCAGAGCTCTCCAATCTAATAACTTCTTCAGTGGGATATCAACTTTCTAAATGTCAGGACAAATTACAGCTATATATGACTTAATCTTCTTTGGGCTATGAAGTACTCAAAATACTTGCCCTTTCACTGTGGCATGGAGCTAGTGATGGGCGGAGTTTACAGTGCTTTGCATCCATACAGATGCGTGTATGTGATTAATGGGTGTGTTATGGGCACCTCACGTTTTTATGGCACTTTAAATTTTCTAATGCATCTTCATGTGTCTCATTGTATTATGAGTCCAGTGTTAGAACCAGAATGGGCTTTAAGAGTAATTTGGTCTAAAAATGTTTTTAATAGAAAATGCATGAGTATCATATAACCTAAGGCAGTATTTGCTAACTGTAAGTCATGGAATTAGCGAGTCATGATATCAATTTAGTGGGTTGTGACTAGCATTAAAAAACAGAATAGAATATATTGAAATGCAGTAAGAATGATGTTGCTTTCTGACACTTTTGTTTCAGTAGTGCTTTTGTTTGTAAACGTGTTTATTTGGTCATGCTTGAAAAATACTATAATAAAGTAAATAATGATATTATTGATTTTAAAAAGCAACGGGCTTGGTGAATGGTTCAAACTGCAGCCCTGTAACCTACTAGCGAAGTGGCCTTGGGCAAGTCATATAAACTGCAACACGGTCTCCTCATTTCTAAACGGGCTGACTAATGCCAATTGTGTGAATCTGGCTCGAGTAATAATTAAGGGCATGTATGAAAAAGGTCGCAGGAGATGCTTACTCTATGCAAATATTTTTAGAAATGGAACACGTGTTCACACCCAAACTGAGAGACAGGAAGGCATACAAGTGAATGCCCAGGTATTGTTGACTTAATTATACAGGAGATGAAATGGAAGCCAATAGGGGCGAATGGCTTGTTCAAGACCACTTAGCAAGAATGAATGACAATCAAATCCAGCTCTCCTGACGGTTGGTCTTTCATATTTACCTCCATTCTTGTCCTTCGCCTTTGGAATTTCTTTTTCTGCCTCAGGTTCTCCTCTGCAGTGATTTATTCCTTTGTAGACTAAGCAGAAAATAAATAGCAACACTGGTGGGGCTTATTAACCTGACCCTCTGACCTCAGAATAACATGCTTATGCCTTACAAAGGACATCTCTAACCATAAGCTATTGACTTACAACAATAGAGCACACAATATCGAAGAAAGATACTAAACTGGATGTCCAGATATCAGATTTTAATAATTTTTAATTTTAGTGATTAACTATGTGATGTTAAATAAGATGATCTTTGTTATATCAAAGAAGATGATATTGAACTATGCTATAGCTAAGAACTTTTCTACCATTAATATTTTGAGAATATAAGTGCCCATTATTTATCAGAAGCAATTATCAGTGGTGAAAGGCATGAGATGATCTGTAGTTATTATTTACTAAGCTATTTTATACAGTGTTCTGAGGTTTTTTCTTTCTATTAAAATATTTCAATGTAAGGCTGCTAGAGCATTCCCATGAGAATTGATGTTTTCATTTGTACTTATAGGTGAGCTGCAGCAGGAATCAAATACTACCCTTTCTACTTTTTGTTACTGAACTACTACCTAATCTATAAGATCTAGATCAAATGACATAATTTCTCTAAAGCCATCTCCCTTACCCAGCTGTAAACAATCACATCCAAAGCACTTAGTTATACTATTCACCAAAAAGCAGTGTGATTATTTGTTTATGTTTGTCTCCCAGACAAGACTGATTGTATCCTTAGGATCTAGACTAGTGTCTGGCACATAGTAGACGCCCAGTAGTTATTTACTGGATGAAAAGACTCTGGAAAAATTTGATAAGTCTCCATGTGTCTGTCACCGAATACACCGGACAGAACAATTTTCACATTCTTCTCAGATAGTCTTCATTGCATATTTGATACTATGCTGTGTTTATGGTAGAAACAATAATGAAGAGGGTTGTGACAACCTGAGTAACTGATAGCCTTGATGACTTGTAGAAAACTGCCCCTGTGACCCTTGACTCATCCTCTGAAAGCAGCTCTACAACCCCATGATTGCATCTTCCTCCAATATTAGCCATCACTGCAGATCTCACAGTGTTTGCTTATTTTCTGGTGGAAGCTGTTAATGTAAAGCTGCAGAGGGTAGGATTCAGTTGAAAGAGATGAGTGCACAGAGAGCATGGGTATATTGGGGGAGACTGTGCTTCCTCCTTGGGATGGAACTGTCACCCTAAGAGATCATCTCTCAGTTTATAAGTGCTCCACAGCTGCTTCTGGGGAAGAACTCCTGTGCTCACTGAATTCGCAGAGTTATTGCTAGAGTTAATTTACAAAGATGGGCAACCAAAAGCAGTCTGGGTTCTAAGTTGATCACTCTAGGTAAGGGCAAAGTTTCTTCAAGAAAGGTAGCATGGTGCAGTTCAGTGCGAATAGACCAGATTTGTTTCCAGTGTTGCCATTTGCCTGCTGTGTGACCTTGCAGAAGCCAAATAGTCTTTCTGAGACTCAGCTCTTCATTTGTAAAAAGGGAGCAATGATCCCTTCCCTTCTCTTTCCTAGGATTGTTGTGAGGTTCAATTTAGAAAATAAATTGATAAACATTTGTAAAATGTAAGATATTATTAACCTCTCACATTTATATTTTATTTTTATAAATAAAGAAAATAATGACAAGCTGCACTACATTTTTAGTTTGCGGGTGAGGTTAAATTTTAATTTGGGATAATAATTTAGGCAATAACACTGGTTTATGGTCTTGTATGTAATTTAACTGAAATAATTATTTAATTTTCACTGCAAATTTAGTAGACTTGATGTGCCATACATACTGGCTTTTAGTCAGAAAAATCCAAAAGCAGGAGATACCCTCTCCTAATTCCAAATAAAGCCTAAACTTCATTTGATTAAAATCATAGACTTTTGAACACTGAATCATCATATTTTTACAATCAAAGTTTACTTCTTTAAGCACAAATAAATTTTGTTGATTTCAAAAGTTAATGTCTTTCCCCTTTAAGATGAAATGCTGCTTATAGGCTGTGTGTTGAGAGTATTTGGTTATATGTGTTTTCTTGCCTGCCTATGATTTAGAAATCCAAGGTGAGATGGGAATTAAGCTATCAATAGAAAATTGTGCTTTCACAGCTGTTTTGGGCCAAATATTGAATCAGTGTTGTTCAAGCAATGGTTTTTATACAGAGAGAGCAGCACTTAGTTTCATGGGGAATGTCCCAGAACAAAGCAAATTTGTTTGCATTATTTTGCGTTTTCAATGGAGGGAATAAATGTCACCAGGTGATTTGATTGGCTATTCATGGACTTTTATAGCAATTACATTAGATTCTTACTTCAGATAGTCTCTCATAAGGTAGATATCTTCCCAAAATAAAGATAAAGCACATCATGTTGTATCTTTTCATGCTACAAAGAGTTAAGCAGTCTATAAAGGAGGAAATGAAAACAACACACTTTGTTTGGGTCCTGTCAAGATTTCAAACCCTAAAGGGTCTGTGTTTGGCAATACAGCCTCTCCTTCCCTGGGGAGAGGCTTGTTTTTTTCTGTAGCAATTAGCATTTGCCACACACCTGGACTTGGAAGGACTTCTAACATGAGAAAAAAACTCATTTGAAAGCTTTGGTATAAACCCCCTTAGTCTAGCAGAATAGAAATGTTTTTGCATGTTAAATTACGTTTTTTCTTAAACTCTCTGGAAAGGCAGACTAGCCCTTTTGTTTAGATTTTAAACACACAGCTTTCCCAGTAAAATTGCAGGCTAGGAGAGTCTGGCTGCCTCATTTAATTTGTAGTGTCAGGAGAAACAATCCCTGGTGAAAATGTAAACATCAGACGATTATTTACCAGTGACACTGGCTCTGAGCCTACCTTCAGGTGTCTCCAAAAACTATTTTTTAAAGAAAGTTCTTCTTTGTGTAGATCTGATGAAAAATCTTCATGCCTGACCAGGTGCTTTGCTTTTGTGACCATTCCTGGCTGGGCCTGTAAAATATGAAGCGACATTGCAGACCAAGCTTTCTTACCTGGCTTCAAGGACTTGGTGCCCTTGAATAGCACACAGGGACTTTGGTCACACCCTGATGGGAACACAACGTATCGTAAAAAGACACCATTCTGGGAGTTTACAAGACATATTTGTAAGCAATGAATGCATTTGACCAGGAGAAATACTATTTTTATTGATTAAAACAAGATGGTTTAGTTGTCTTTTTTTGAAACTTTTTGAAGGAGGAAGTATAGATCCTGCAGACATTAAAGCAGAGGTGCTTCTTGAAAAAGGTATAGTATCATTAATTTCCCAGAGTTTAACTGATATAAAATGGTCATGTTGAAGGGAGGGTCTGTGATTGTAGACAAAACAAATGAAATAAAATAAAAAATAAAATTGAGAATTGCAAGCCCTGGATTTGAATAATGGCTGGATGATTGATTCTAGGGAAACCATTTGACTTCTGAAATCTGTTTTCTTGCCAGTAAAGTGGGAATACTTATTTTTCTATCTTTTATTTTATGGATCAAATCAAAATGATATATTATGTTTCAAAGTGTTTTATGTATATTAAGGCAGTGAAATATTATCACTACTGATACTGTTGGGAGAGGAAAGAAAGAACATAGAGAAAAATACAAATATTTGTTGTATGCTATGCTCCATGCTATGTGCTATTAAAAAAACACCGTCCGTGGCCTCCAAAAGCACCCCGATAAGGAAGGTAGGCTTGTCCAAAAGGTAATTGCAAGGCAGTGTGGTAAATGAAAGAGAGCTATCTAGCAGGTCCCTGAACAGTCTCAAAAATGAAGTAATTTGGCTTGAGTGAGTCTGGAAGGGTTTAAAAGGAATAAGCTCCCAATCTTTAATGCTTGGAGGAATGGGGGGAATTTACCACACATTATAGAGAAAGAAGGGCATTCCAGAGAGAAGGACATGGAAGAATGGCATAGCAGGACTGGATCAGGGATCTGCCAATAGCTTTCTGTGCCTAGAGCTCTGGTCTTAAATAGGATAAATTGAGTGAGTTGATGCTAGACAGGTAAGCGGGTGCCAGATTATGGAGGGTCACTTTCCCTGAGTAAGCACTTTCCTCCAGAAAAAGGTTTTAAGCAGATAAGTGCTTTCCAATTATTTAACACATGCTTGTACAGTACTGAACTTTCTATATCCCAGGTACTGTTTTAAGAGCTTTATAAATGTTAACTCATTTCATCCTCATAACAAGTAGATGTTCTTATTTTTATTTCCGTTTAACTTCTGAGGGAAATGAAGCATAGAGAAAGTAACACTCCTAAAGTGACATACTCATAAGTGATGGAACCAGAATTCAACCTTGGCTCTGGAGTCCACATTCTTAACTATTTCACTATGTGGCCACTCAGGATTATTTCCTCATTTAAGGAAGATCACCCCAGCTACGATGCAGGGAATGGATCGCCGAGGAGGCAAGGCTGCAGGGAGCGAGACCAGTTGGCATGTGAGTGCAGAAGTCCAGACAAGAAATGATGCATCAGTGAGGTAAGAGAGAAGGAATGGATGGGTTCAAAGGATATGTGGGAGATAGAATTGACAGTAATCACCATAGACTGTGGCATGTAAGGGAGAGGGAGGGAAGGATGTCAGGTTTCAGGGTTGGCGATGATTCCATTATCAAGACCGGAAGCACTAGAGTAAGAATGAGAGGAGACTTGTCATGTGGATTTTGAAGCAGCTGGGGGATATGAAGGTGTTATGTGTGGAAGGCAGATGCTTATATGGAGCTGGAATTCCAAGGAAGAATCTGAGCCTGAAATTTAGATTTGGTAGTCATCACTAGAAAGCTATGGGTCTAAATGTGATTTCTTGGGGAAGTTTTAGAAATGGATCCCTACTGATTTAATCTGGCTTGATGATTTTTGATATTTGAGTTTGCCTCTTTTGGCATAAAGTGAGAACAGCAGAGGGCTTGGAAAAGAATTCTAGGAAGAATTGACTATCACGGTGCCTTTCAGAGTAGAAGAATGAGAAGAAGCAAAATCAATGGTAGGATGAATGAAACTGTACCAGTGTATATTCTTTCAGCAACTAGTTGAAATAGACATGTATAACTATTCAATTAAAACTTTATACCTTCACAAATAATAGTTTATGAAAAAGAAGGATAAAGGATGTCTGCATGTTGAGCATTTCAGTGTAGAGATAGAACGTCTGACTATTCAAAAACAAAGTTCTGTTTAAACTCTCCTGGGAAGGCACTTGAATATTTACTTTCATGTTTGCTATAAGAAAGTGTCACTGCGGGCTCTTGCAGTGGGATTAACATTAACAATACAGTGTGGTTTATAGAAAATAGCTTTCCAGGGGCAGGCTGGGGTGTATTCCTGGAGGCACTGCTGCTTTCACAGAGTACTGGGGAGGTCTAACTTACTATTTTATCCATTGTATAAGTAATCTTAACGTACAAGAGCTTTTTAATGTCTGTGGAAAAACAGACAATTTCAGGAGCGGGTCATGCCCTTTATGTTCTCTTTGGGAAGACTCCAGATTGAAATTCAACCCTGAAGAAAGGGGTGAAGTTTACATCGCGACAAGAATCAGTGAAGAAAAAGATCATACTTAGTGTTTGCTGGCAGATTTTATAGGGAGTTCATCTCATTGTGCCATGCTATTTTGAAAGGCTACTAAGTAAAAAAATGATATTATCAGGACTTTTTTGATGAGTGTAATTTTAAAGCATCTAATACTGAAATTTAGAATGATGCTGTAAGAAGCCATTTCTGATTATAAAAATATTTAATATTTAGACATGTAGTTAGCTATAGAATGGATGAGCTTAGACTTCAATAATGTTTTAGGTAGGTGTGGTAGAGCAGGCTACATTAAATTCAGGCTTTGTTATTCTTGTACTCACTATTTAAATATCAGCAGAATTTTAAGAGGAAAACTTTTATGCGTTCGAATATTTCAAGTACAGTGAATTTGATTATAAACATTTTAGAGACAGACTGTCTCCAGTATAATAAAAGTCAAGTTATCTGGCATTGTACCCATTGGAAAGTTTTAGAAACCAGCATTTTCCAAGTATAGCTCTTCATTCTAGAAACCAGTTTCAACACCACAGCTAAAGGATACAGGCTAGAATTTCTATGAGAAAAATATCAAAGAGAAAAAAATGAGATGCTCATGGTGACATAGAATGGGATAACTGTGATATTGTTTATTTTAGTTATCTATTACCATGTAACAAACCACTCGAAACATAGGGCTTAAAACAACAATGGTTTATTATTTCTCACCATCCAGTGGGTTGCCTGGGTGGTCCGTCTGCTATGGCTAGGGTCACTCTGTTGGCTGCATTCAGCTGGTGGCTGGGCTGGCGCATGCAAGATGGCCTTTCTCACATGTCCAGGCCTTGACGGTGACTGTCAGCTGAGCTGCTTTAGTTCTCCAGGGTTTTAAATGTCTTCTCTTTCCACATGGTATTCTCCACAGGGTTCGTCCACAGGGCCTCTCTCTCCAGGAGGAGAGTGTGGGCTTCCTCATAGCATGGCAGTTGAGTTCTCCCTTTCTTCCAAAGGAGAAAAGTGGACACTACCAGTCCTCTTAACAGCTTGGCCCTAAATTCGCACATGTCCCTGCCATGGCATTCTCTTGGTCAAAGCAAATTACAAGGCCAGCTCAGATTCAAAGGCAGGGGAAATAATCTCTACATCTTGATGGGAGGAGGGGCCTCTGACTAGAAGGATGGTGAAAATGTTGGCCACCATCTTTGAAGATAACCAACCACATCATTAAAAGTAGATTTTCTGGGAAGAGGGCTGCTTTGGCTCTTTCTAGGGCAGTGGTGGACTAACTACAAAAACACTGGTACTTAACTCTATTGGTCGGTCTGTGCTAGAGAAGATTGCTTCTCAGTAGCCTTTGCTGGATTTGATTTGTATCTTCCCCCTCTGTGTACTCATTACTGGACAGAATCATTATAATATATAGATGGAAGATTGTACTCTAACTTCTACTGAAGTTTGGGTTGAATGTTGGGGAAACAGACATGAACAACAGAGACACAGTTGCTTCCCTCATGCATGTTAGTACTGAGATCTTAAGATACTTTTCCAGTGTTAAGATTTCTAGAGCAAGGAAATGAAAGTAAGATTTAAGTACACGTAGAGTTATTGTCAACCTCTGCACAGAACACTTAGTTGTGTCAAATGAAAAATACCCTCTAGTCACAATGAGTTTTTCCTGAATTGAATGTCCTTAATTGAAAAGGGCACTTAATCGAGAGGTTTCCCAGGGAAAGTACCAGCAGGTGACAACTGGCTAATGCCATTCAATGACAGTGACTTTTGCTTAAGTAAGATGAGCTTGCCATCCCAGGCAGGAAGCTGGGTTTTTGTCTCTTTTTTTTCCTCCTCTCTGTCTCTCTCTCTCTCTCTTTTTTTTCCATATTATAATTTTGTGTTACAAAGTAAGAGAGTGTGTGTATATAAGTTGTCTTCATGTACTTTCCTGGGTGACTCAGGGTGAGGGGTTGATTTACAGGGCTCTTCTGGCTTATGTGTCTAGCCCAAGCTTTAAAACAGATAGTAAGACAGAAAAACCAAGGTATACACTTAGGTAAATTTTGTGAAAGATTCTGTGACTCTTCTCTTAGAAAGGATGAAATCAATTGAGTTGTATTTTGGTTAAAATCATCTCCTTTTGCTAGCAGGAAGTATGCCTAATGCCACATGTAGCACATCTGCTACAAACAAGTCAAGTCTCCAGTGTTATGAGGTTGTCAGTGATTCATACAGTAGCAAAGAAGTTATTTACCAAAATGGAGATGATGAACTTGATCATTTGTTAACATCTGGTCCACCATCAGTGTCAGTGTTTTTATCCATCCAAAATGTTGCTCTTAATTTGTCGTACACTAGGTGCTGGGTTAATGATGCTGACCTCAGACATTTAAATGACAGATGAAAATGTTTAAATTGGGAATAATATTCAAAGTTAGTCTATTCAAAATTATAGCCTGTGTCCATATCCCACAATGTTAAAATCAATGCCATTTGTCTAAGTGCAGGTACTGGATAAATACCTGACAATATTTCCAGAATGAACAAGGGAATGCTGTTTACCCAAGGCGACTGGATGAATCATTTTTCATCATGAAACTCTTCCTACCTGGGCTTCCATGACTCCCATCTCTGCTCATGCTTTTCCCACCAATGTAAACTTTTCTTCTGAGTTTCTTTTTCTGCCTTTTCTTTCTATACCTTTCTTTTAAATATTAGAGTTTCCTTAGCTTGGACCTCTTTTCTTTTGTTATCCATTTCACACTTTGGGCACTCTTGTTCATATATGTGGGCTTTTGACTACAAGCTGGTAACTCCCATGCATATTTATTACCAGGCCAAATCTCTTTTCAGAACTTTAAAACTCCTAACATTCCCATCTTATCATCACAACTGTAATTTTACAGTTAAACTTGTCAAAAAAGGAGCTCATTACCTTTTCCACCAAACCTTCTCTATTCCTGAGCCCCAATCATCGTGGTGGGTGCTGCCATCCACTCAGTCCCATGATCCAGGAACATGGGAGTCCTTCCAAGTTGCCTCCCTCTTCCCACCCCTGTTCATAAGTGACTAATTCCTATGGATTATTTTTTCATAAGATCCCCCCAAAACAGACCCTTCCTTTCTCCTCAACTCTAAAGCTACTGCCATAGTTCAGATCCTCACCATCTCAGCCTGGACAATTAAAATAGAGTCCTAACTGGTCTCCCTGTCTCTAACCAATATTCTACCCTGCTTCGTCTTCCTCTACCATGAGGACTTTTTAATGCAAAAACCTCACTACTTTATGGCCCTGCTTAACAACTTAGCAGTTATCTCCAAACTCTGTGGGTATGTAATGTACCCTATCAGTAAAGAAAAAACTTAAACGTATGCTCCAATATATATTTATTCGTTTATAAGGTATCCACAGGTATTACTACACAAATATATTACATGCTAAAAATATAAATAGAAATTATGGGATGTATCAAAATAAATACAATTGGATATTCTAACATTTACTTCCTACACTCTACCACTGGATACAGCAGCACAGGAGTGAGACACCCCACCATGGAAACCTGTGAGCTATTGGATAAATTCCAAAGTTTTTACTATGTCTTACATGACCAATTCTCCCTCTTCCTTTCTAGCCATTGACCCTAATACACACAGTTGGCACACTGGGCTTTGGTTGTGCTGAGCCCCTGTGGCTCCCTGGCTGCACCATGCTGTTGAATGCCTCCGTGCCTTTGCTCCCCTGCTTTCTCAGCTTGGAGTGCCCTCTAAAACCTTGGCCATTTTGTGACCATTTATTGAACTTTCGAGGCTTAGCTCATAAAGCTTCTCAGGTTGAAGTTTTTCCTGCAATTTTACTGAATAATACTATGTATAGAACCTCTGCAAGAACACCCACACAACCTCACTGCACTTGCTTGTATCTGTGATTTTCTAGAGTTCATTTCTCCCTCCCCTACTTGTCCCTCACTCTATATCCCTAGCACCTAAAAATGTCTCAGGTAATACTAATAAGTATTTATTGAATGAATGAATATATTTATAAACTTATCCTCCAATTAGAAGATACATTCAAGTCCTGGAATAACAAAGCTACCAATCAATAAGGGTCAGCTATTTCTAGACTGTTGTAATATGTTTTTAATTGACATTAACTCCAACCCCTGAAATAGTCTTAGAAGGTATATGTCTTATTGCGTTCAGGCTGCTGTCACAGAATGTCATAGACTAGGTGGCTTATAAGCAACAGAAATTCATTTCTCACAGTTCTGGAAGCTGAGAAATACAAGCCCAAGACACAAGCAGATTCAGTGTCTGATGAGGGCTTGCTTCCTAGGTTATAGATGTCTGTCTTCTAGCTGCAACCTCTCATGGTAGAAGGGGCAAGGGATCTCTCTGGGCCCTATTTCATAGGGTACTAATCCCATTCATTGAGGTTCCACCATCATGACCTAATCTCCTAATACCATTGCATTGGGGGTTAGTGTTTCAACATATGAATGGAGGGGGTGGACACACTCATTCAGTCCATAGCAGTATATATTCTCATTTCCTTTTTCCACATGAATAAACTGAGATGAAGGGATGGGAAGAGCTTCCTCAACATCACCCAGGAAATTTAACTATATCTATTGCTGGTGGTAGTCATTGTCACAATTTCTCCTATTTTTCTTCCTTTTTTTAATTACCTTCATCCATTTCATTTTTTTTTAATTTCAGGATATTATAGGGGTGCAAACAATTTGATTACAGGTAATGCCTTTGCCTCGCCCAAGCCAGGGCTACAAGAGTGCTTTTCCCCCATACGGTGCACTCCGCCTCCATTACTTGTAAGTTTACCCCCCTCCTCCTGCCACCTAACCAGCACCCAATGAATATTACTACCATTATTACTACCATGTGAACACCTTAGTGTTGACCAGTCGTTTCATTTGTTTTAAAAAAAGAACTTTTTCAATGGTTCCTACCTGATTTGAGGAGGAAGGGGTTGCTCATTATGAACTTTGCTTAGCAATGAGAACACTCTTTTCCACCCCATCCCCACTGAGATCAAGAAATCATAATGCATGAAGGACAATTCTCAGTCTTTAGGTATATTCTCCTCTGTTCACTTATTTGGGAGGCATTACATGACTTTTCTTTGGTGCCAAACAAATGGGGCTTTTGTTTTTCTTTTCTGCATCTGGTTCCAGATCCATAAAAAAACTATGTAATGCTTAATCACAAGGATATATATGAGTATAGATAAGAAGCAGAGAAATAAGGAATACTCATGAACCCACTACCCAATTTAAGAATTGGTACATTACCCATGTATTTGAATCTGTGTACTCCTTCCATGGCCCATCACCCTGCCCCTTTTGCAGGTAATAATTGTCCTGAAATTTTTGCTTGATATTTCATTTATGAAATTTTTCTTTTCACTAAGAACGCAAATATGTTAGTATGTAATTTTTTCTAAAATTTAAAGTTTATGATTGGTATGATGTCTTTAATCCACATGGAATTGATTTGATGTAGGTATTAGAGATCTAATTTCATTCTATACCCCATCCCCTATTTGGATAGCTAGTGGCCTTGGCATAGTTTATTGGATTGTTTCACTTTTACCCACTGATTGGCAAAGCTGCTTCTTCATATAGAAAGTTTAAGTGGATCTGTTTCTAAACTTGTAATTCTATTCTATTGGTTAATTTATCCATACTTAGGACAAAATTACCTTGTTCTATCATACTCATATAATATTGCTCTTCGGTAGAACAAATTCCACAATTTTTTCTCCTTTATAAGTATCTTTGCTATTATTTGGGCTCTTTGTAATTTCCAGGTAACAAGAATTAGCTCCTTAGGTTCCTAAACAACAGCCACAAAAAAACAGAAAATCCCACAAAAACCACAAAACAAACATTTTTATCCTATTTTGACAGTGATTACTTTGAAACTATATAGCAATTTTGGGATAACTGACAATTTCTTGTCCATGACACATATATTTCTCTACTTTTCAGTGTTTTAAAATAAATATTATAATTTTATCCATAAATGGTTTATGCATAATTTTTAAATTAAATTTTCAGATTTTGCCCTAAAAATTTTATGGCATTACATTTTATATGTAAGTCTATGATCCATTTGAATAAATTTTTATATGAGGCATGGATTTGTGATTGTTCTACTTCTTCTTTCATTTATATCAGTTTTTGCCTTACATATTTTGAGGATCTGTATTTGGTGCATGTATATTTAGGATTGCTCTGTTGTCATGGTGGATTGACACTTTCATGACATTATGACTCTGTAATGTCTCTCTAAAGTGTCTGGAAACTGTTTTTGCCCTGAAGTCTATATTCTTATCTGGTATTAACATAGCCACTTCTGCTTTCTTTTGATTAATGTTTATGTGATGTATCTTTTTCTATCCTTTTATTTTCCACCTACATATATTATGTTTGAAGTGAGTTTCCTGTTGACAGTATATAATTAGGTCATGTTTTTAAATCCACTCTGTCAATATCCATCTTTTAAATAGCTTATTTAGATAATTTACATTTAACATAATTATATACTTTTACTATAAAAAGGCTTATGTCTGCCAGTCAAGATAGCTCCAGTGTTCCTACTTGTTGTAGTCTCTTAAAACTTCAAAAATAAAAAATAAATGAATTAGTTATTTTATTATTTTGATAATTTAATTTGTCTCACTATTTAAAAAGTAATGAACAGAGAGCCTAGTAGATTGTAATGAAAGTTCTAGCTTGTTATGTTTGGCATGTGAGCAAACGGATGAATCAGTAAATCTTTTTTCTTTTGTTCCCAATCTTTTAAAATTTGGTCTCAAACCTACAGTGATGACTTATGTAAAATTAATTAAAAATCCATGTAGCCTGCCCTAGACTCTTCAGTCTATGCTCTGATGAGTTACAGGATTATACACTGTCCCTGAATTTCAAAGTGAAATAAGACCTAACAAGAAAAGGAGGTGGATAGAGCATATTCAACTTTAAGCTCCATTAAGGCACAGACTGACTCTTTTGTTCACCAGTATATACTTAAAACACAGTATAGTGTGACACATTGAAGACATTTGATTAATATTAATATTTGTCAAATGAAGTAGAAAATGATTTATTAGCCCCCAGCTCAAAAACAGTCCTCATTTCAGTTAGAATACCTTTTCTTGCATCATCTCCTGTGCATACACAAGCCCCATCCTCCAAGACACAGTTGAAAGTCTACTTTCTGAATTCTCTCCCAACCGGAAACAGTTGCTCCCTTTCCTGAAATCTTACAGTCCTCCATCATGCCACTGATCACTTTCTACCTGCTGTTGGAAGTATTTATTCACATGCTTCATTATGATCCTCAAGCCGTCTTTATTTCTTAAAAGGGGCATCTATGTCTCTTAGATCTTGTCACCGCAGCCCTTGATGCAGTGCTCTGTCTGACGCAGAGGCTCTTATTGAATGTCTGCTGTAGAAAAATGTGACTGCCTGAGATAGTTGTTGCTCTCCCCTGGGAATTGTTGCGTGATGATGGTGAAGGGTTGCCAAGGTTAAAAGATGACCCTTCAGTCTTCACTGAAGAAGAACAGATGGGCAGAAAATTATCTAGAACCAAAACTCGTGTGTGGTATCACAATGACTTTGTCTTCAGGAATATGTTCTCACATACATTTTTGAAAGTAGCAGCCAATATCTTCTGAATAAAAAGTCAGCTATTGTTTTAACTTTGTCAGGAGGACTGATTTGCTGTCTACTTCAGTAGCACAATGAGGTGAACATATTCTAAAAGTAAATGAGCAAGAACTGAAAGTTCTTGAAACTCTTAATAAGAGTATGCTGGGTGTATAAACCAAACCAAAATCTTGATTTAAAAATATCTTCCATTTCAGAAACTACCTAGATTTTCTAACATCATAATATTTGTCCGTTTACTCTTTTTATTTTAAATTCTTTAAAGTACAGGTTTACTGAATGTTATTTCTTGAAAGTGGTTCTCATGGAGATTTTAAATACTCAAAAATGATTCTGCTTTCAGAAGAAAGAACTCTGTTGAGGAACCTCTACCACAAGAAAGCATTACCATAGCTACTGAAGACCAATAGAAATTTTTTATACTCTACCAGCCTAAGGTCAGGGTCTTTTTAGTTTCTGAGCTCTTAAATTACAAAAAGGTGTGTGGGAGGGCATGCATGAATCCAAAAAGATGTGTAGAAATTAGCCAGGTGAGGAAATGACCTTTCAAGTAGAGGAAATGGAGAGACTGAAGGCCCACAACTGATACGGAATAAGATGTGTAGAGAGACCTTAGGCTGAATTGAAAGGCAGGAGATACAAAAAAAAAAAAAAAAAAAAAAGCTAGAGTGATGAATTCAGAGCCTTAGATCTATTGTGCTTTATTTATTCTTTACTCAGGATAAACCATTAAAAGTATTTCCTGTTAATCCATTCATAACTATCTATCGTGCTAGGCACTCTTATAGGTGTTGGGATATAGCAGGGGGCAAGACACAGTACTTTCCCTCAAAGATTTATACTCTAGCAGAAAATTGGATAGGCTATTGTAATAAATATTTTGCTTTTGTCTGCATTGGAGAAACTTGGCACCTGATTAAGAAGTTACCAGTATTTTAGGTTGCTCACTCTTGGTGCAGTTTGGAGGTTGGTTACAAGGCTAGCCGAACATGAGACACTGATCTTATCTCAGAAAAAAAAAATGCCTGCTACATACCAAACATTTAGCCAGTATTTTAAATCCTTGGCCCTTTTTTACTTGGAAGGGAGACTGGCAGGTGTTTAAAAAATTAAGCACCTAACCAGGAATTATTCATTGAAGTATCCCAGGAAATCCGCAGAAGTTTCTTATGGTTTCGTGTTGTTTGTTAAGAGAGAAATGAGAAAGCAAGTTGTGAGTTATCTAAAATAATTTGTGTAGAATAATTTCTCAAAGATTTCTCTAATTATGATCTGGAACACTTAGTCATTCTTACTTCTATTTCTCCATAGCGTCCAGTGTATCTGTCCATTAATATTTATTGCAATGTGGTAATCATCTGATTGTACATCCCAAGTTGGGAGCACTGTGAGCAGAGCAGGACTCTGAGCAGAATCCCAAGCAGAGGACCTGGCACATCAGAGAGAGATTTTCTCAAAGCATCATCCCAAGACCACCTGAGGGGCTTGCAAAAATGCAGATTCCTGGAGCTCTGCTTCAGGCATATTGAATCAGATTTTATTAGGAGGGCTTGGGAATTTGCATTTTAAATACAGTTCTCAAAAAACTCATGTACACAAACATCTGAGAAGCATTTTAATAAAGGCTTAATATAATGTTGGTTGTGGAACTGATAGTCAAGAACTTATCCTTTTTGAGTGGAGAAGCTGTCTTATAATAAATTCAGGTTTAACTAGCATTATATTTGACCTTAAAAATCTCCACTATCTATTTTTGTTCTTTTTGTATTTTTGGAAACACTATCCTCAATGTCAGAAACACAAGCAGGAAGAAGATATAAATGTCAATTTGCAGAAATGTATCTAGAGAAACATCTGTGACACTCTTACCTCAATATATTATATCAGTTCATGTTGGAGGTAAAAGAAATCTACATTAACCCCAGCCAAGCAACTGAAAGTCATCTCTATGGCAACTTCTAATGCTTAAAATATAAAAGAAGGGGCTTGCAGGTAATAAGAGCCCACTATGTGCCACAAACCTCATATTTTTTATTTTGTTTAATTTTCATAACAGCCATGTGAAGCAGATAATTTTATTTCCATTTTGTAGACAGGAAATTGAGACTTGAAGAAGTCAAGCAATTTGCCCAGAGGAGGTCTCTTTGTTTTTCCCTTTTTTAAAAAGATAAGTTGTCATTTTCCCATTTTACCTTTTCTTTGTTTAAAAAGTTTTCAGCAAAAACAAAAACTAATGAAGATTTTTGTCTCTGTAGGATTTGATGTTTAGTAGCTAATTTGATACTAGCCTTTTCCAGTATAATTCTTCAGTACTCTAATTTTGTAGTAACGTCTCATTTCCGACAACAGAAGATAATACTTGGGAAATCAAAGGTGTCAAGTGACACTCCAGTGTTTTTATATTTCCTTTTGGATTACATTCAGCAGGTCTACCTCTACCTTTCCATGTCTACCTTGTAAGACATGGAATGTTTTACAAGGAATGATTCTGTAAGATAAAACACCAACTGGAGAAAGTTTGACATGATTCTGGATTCAGGGTTAAAGACACAGAAACCCTGAGCAGGGATCAGTGATCATGTGTTAATATTTTTCTCAGCTGGGAGAGCAAGTTCAGGGTTAGCATTAGACTGTAACACTTTGTTATGCTTAGGAAGGACATTTTTGTGTTCAAAGAGGCTTTTAGGAAATGTGAATTTCTTCATAAAGATATTCCCAAAAGTCTTAGGTCTTTATGTAACAACATTTTTTTTGATATATTACCAAGAGAAATTTAATATAATAATCTAGTGAAAAGAACACTAGAGTTATACTCTGTTCTCTGATACTCAGTGTGAGAAGAACCTGGGGAGATTATGCCTTTTCTCTGAAGCTGTCTCCTAAACAGTAAAATATGAGCAGTGAACTCATATTTTTAAGTCCTGTAGTTCCCTTTTGCCAAACTTTGTTCAATGATTATTTATATATGTCTATAATAAGTGCAAAAATATCTAACTTTTCTCTTAATCCTGATTCAACTTAATAAACCTACATAGATGGTGACTTGGTATCAGAAATGTCCTGTCAAGGAGTCAACATACCTGCTGAATTGGCCATACTGAACTCCAGCTTGACTCATTTTAACATTTCACCCTGATTTCACATCTGTCTCGGGCTTTCTATGGTATCTGACACAGGAATGTGAATTACCAAACCGTTTTTGGATGCCCACTCTGTGAACAGACCTGGGGTTGCCAGGGACAGATCTGGTTTAACTCAGTTACAGATTAATTAAAACCTGTTAATCCTTGTAGTGACTCCTTTCACTCAAAAGTGTCCTGGCTTAAATAATAAATTATATGGCCACTCTATTCTTCCCAACACCTTCTAAAAGTATGTATTGGTCTCCCAGTTCCACAGATAAGGAAATGGTACTTGGCTTTGAAAGCTAAACAACTTTCTTAAACTAGAAAGTGGGGGAGCCAGGATGAAAAATCAGTTCTGTTTGATGCCAAAACCCATGTTCTAACCACTACCCTTCAAAGACTCCTTTCCCTACCCTATGCTAGGGAAAAATTACTTATAATGCGATGCCGAAATGGGTATTACATCCTTTATTTTTTTATTTTTAAGTGCAAATAACCTTCCCTCCTAGGACATTTTTCCTTACATTAAACTCAAATTCTTCTTATTACAAATTCAAGTGATTCCTTTGGCTCTGTCCCAGCAGAGCTAGACACCAGCTGGTCACAAGGATTTTATCTTTGTTCAAGGTGTATTTATCCCTCAAGCCTCTGTAAGTGGAAAACTGTGCAAAGAACAAAGCACAGAGGTTTTAAAGGATGATATGACTCTCTGGTTTATGCCTCTGCTATAGGGTGGTGTGAGGGTTTGGGCAATGTTGAGGCTTATAGTAGTGAGCTAAGGTGATACTCTTAAGTGACACAGTAAACAAGTCCTTGATTGTCCTGAGAAGAAAAAGGGAATCTTTTCCAAAGTGTAGAGATTCTGAAGACTTTGGGCACATGGCCTGAAGAAGCATGGTCATTGCTCTAAAGGTGGGCAGATCTGGAGCAAAGTGGGGTGGCTAAGAAGTAAATGTGGTGATAGTGGTTAAAATGATGATGTTACTAGTTAGAACAATATCATCATTCCTATTGTATAGAAAAGGAAATAGATTCATACAGCTTTTGACTGACTTGCTCAATGTTACATAGAAATAAATAAGCTAGATCTTGAAGCCAGGATTTCTAACTCTAAATAATTCTCCCATTCACTCTTTCTTCCCTCATCAATCCACCTTCCCATTCATCAATTTATTCATATTGCCAGTTGTTATTGAATATTTGAGTACCGACTTTGGGTAGGCCAGTGTTTCCCAAGTTTTGATGCCTTATTTGAAATATCTTGGGATCTTTTAAAACTACTGATTCCTTCTTTGCTGCCAACCTAGCCGTTCTGATTTAATTGGTATGGGCAACTAAATGTGATGTGGGCATCAGAATTGTTACAAAAGCTCCCCAGATGATTCTAATATGTAACCAAATTAAGAATTCACTGTGCTGACCCTTAGTTAGGAGATAGGAGTAAAAGGTGACCCAGGAAAACTGACGCCCTTAAAAAATTGCAAGGAAATGCAAAGCCCATCCTTCTTGCTACAAGTAAGCAGAGAAACCATTTAAGCACAGGGATCAACAAAGTTGCTAAATTTTACAGTCTCTTAGGATGGCTGATTTTTTTTCTGAGACGTTTGGGGAAAAACCTAGCAAAATGAAAATAAAATTTCTGGAGTGTCTGGTACTCATGTGAAGTACAAAATGTAAAATATATGTCACTTCTATGTTCAAAACATAAAGTAGTAGATGTGAATAAATTGCTACTGAATTAGCACCTCACAACAGCTGCTCTAGGAGGGTAATTTAGGCTGCTTTTTATGTCGGGCTTCAGACTTGGATGTGATGAGAGGATTTCAAAATCCACTTTGAGAAGTCTTCTTTTCCTCAGATTCACATGGTTAAAGGATCAGAGATCACATTTGATTTCTCTGTGGAAAACCTCCATTAATTGGATGCACAGCCGGCACTGGTGAATCCCGAAGGAAATGAGAAATTGACGGCTTTCCTTACAAGAACATGAAGCCAGGCTGTGCCGCCAGGCGGCTGCCGCGTGCTGCTCCAGGTGTTTCTCCTCGGGAGGGCCCCAAAAGTCAAGGCACATTAGCAATGAGTCTCCAGCTCCTAACTCAGCCCTAAGGAATCTCTAGACCCAGGGATATTTCAGAAATAGCAATATTAAGGCATCCCCCAAGAGTATTACAAGACGAGCAAAATAAAGATTCTCCTTTTTGAACTTGGCTGAAGCTCAAACAAGTTTGCTCTAAAAATGATAATGCATTCACAAATTGGGGCCAGTCGCTCTGTGGCAGGGACTGCAGGCAATGATTCAGAGGCAGAACGGATATTTAGACATAATCTGCATGTCCAATAGCATTTGTTATCACACATGTCAACACATTAGATATTAATTCGGCCTGCGAGGGCCATAGGATGGAAAGGGATATGAACAAATCCTAGGGCTTTCTGTTTCCCTGCTAAATCGCCACTGAGCTATCTAGTATTGATAGGATTCCTCATCGCAAATCTCTCCTTGCTCTTACTTCCCCTGGAAGCCGTGTCAGAGCAGGATCCAGAGCTGCTTGTTAATGAGCAGGCAGATGCTGTGTGCAGTTGGGTGTGAACAGATATGCACGGTGACTGTGAGGGACACACAGCGGCCAGGCAAGGATGCAGGGCTCTGAGCTTCAGCTGGAAGGAACAGCAGGGCTGCTCAGCTTTCCTTGTCTTCTTTCTTTCTTATTCATCATTTCCTGTGCATCCTTTATCGAGCTTGAGTTTCTTGTCATCATAGATTGTAGGAGGAATAACTACTACGTGCCTGTCAAATTTACGTACATCATCTCATTTAACTCAACCTGTCAGAGACGATTGTCATCACCTTCTCAGCCAAAATCTGGGCTAGGTGTTTCCCTGCTGCATGTTACAGCATGTCCCATTTCTAAATCTACACTGAGGCAGTGTTTTGTCTATTTGCCCCCCTAGACTGTGCTGCTTGAAGGTAGAGACAGTGTTTCTCTTTGAACTATTACTGCTTAGCTCAACAGTTTCACATAATGATAGGTGCTGAGTACAATGATAAGTGAAGTTAGAAATGCATTGCCTAGTATTTGCCAAGGAAGCAAATATTAATTGAGTGAATAAAGAAAGCTGAAGTCCAAGAAGTTCAAAAGTAGTTTGGACAAGGTTACACACAATTATAAATTGATCAACCTGGGATTCTAACCACAAAGCTCCAACTTTAGGTCCCAGGGCTCTTCCTGCTATTATATGGTCTCCTTTGATGAAGATGAAATACAAAATTAGACATCCCCTTACGTTTTCACAGCTTGCTATTGAATGAGCTGTCCAGGTTTTGTTTTCTACTTATAGGCTTCAGACAGAAGTTATGAGTTAGATTTGTCTGTTACAGAACTATGAATTTAGATGGTTCTCAGCAAAAGCTTATGAAAAAATAGTAAGATTTTTCCTCAATGTTTTGGTTTCTGTTTAAGAGATATAAGGCATTCTCTTTCAAACTTAAAGGAGAAACTTTATATGAATTATAAAATGCTATGGTCAAGTTTATATTTTAAAATATTAGACAAATAAACTATATGCTTCTAGGCTTAAATGGAGTATCAGTGTACTGTCATCTTGTTACTTTAAGGCTTTCAAGACTTATGGTGATACCAAAGTCAAAATTAAAGGTCAATGCTAAAGATCAAAATGACTGAGAAACCAGCTTATTTTCACAGTCCAATTATAATGCTAAAAAGGTGAGCTGCCTAGGACATCTGAAATTCAACTTGTGGTTCTACTTATGATATTTTGGTAAATATAAGAAGAGAACTGGAACATACATGTTCAGTTGCAGAAGCACTAAAATATCAGTGCCATTAAGGGAGGTGAAAAGCAATTTCAGGCATATATATATTTTGAGTGTGAATTATCTAGATAATATCTTCAATTATCTACAGTATTTCCCCTGAATAGATAGAGATGCTAACCTGCCCTATGAAGATTTATGCCTCTTTTTGTACTATAATACAAAAACTATGAGATATATATATATATAAAATATACGAGTGTGTGTATATATATATTAATATAATCTAACCAGGAGAAATGTCATAATGGGAAAAGAGCAACTTATAAATAAGTTTTGATATTGAATATGCTGAATTAAGGGATAAAAATTATTGGAGACAGGGTTAGTAAGAGACATGATTTTTCAGCTACTATTCCTGTTGTTTCATTAGTATGAAAGAAGTAGGAATTGAGAGGAACTGAAACTGCTCCAGCCAAAATGATGTGGGTAATTAGAGAAATCTACACTCGGCTGACTCACAAAGTGTTGGGGCTGTTGAAATTCCACCTTTAAAACACTTCAATACAGTTTGAAAATTTTCTACAGAAATTTAGGGCAGTCATAATGTGGTGGGGTATAAGTGGATGGTGGCAGCAGCTTGAGTATACGTGGAAAATAGAGTATACAGAGAGTGGGAAGTAGTTGGTTCTAAAAATCCTGGGGCTTTAAACATACCCCATCAGCTGGTCTAGCAATATCAGAGCCATTTACCTTTCCCATCCTAATGCCTCCTTGTGCTGGTCATTTTAATCAGATTTTATCCACTTAAGAGTCTTGAGGGATGGGGTATTGACACAGCAAATATGTATTTGCTGCCTACAACGTGGAGGTACCCTGCTAGGTACTCGGAATGCTCAGTGATCAAAATGTTCTTAATTATTATGTGATAATGTCTTAGATGGGGTTTGGCTACAAAACAAAACAGAGCTGCAAAGAAGGTTAGGGTATTGGCAAGAGTGTTATTGAGATGAGAGGTCTTGGATTGGAAGCTAAATATATTGGAAAGTGAAAAAAGGGAGAAGCTGTGGATTGGAATAAAATCGGGGGAACTCAAAAGGATGGGTGGCTCTCTGAGTTTGCAAATCCATCACACTGAGAGCAGGTGAACAAGAAAACCAAAGGAAACTTCAAGCAGAGAATGATTGTGTGTAGTTGGAGGAGTTATGGGTGATGACAGTCTCATAATGTGGTCCAGGAATGGATGGTGGAAATGGAATGGAGAAAAAGATGATCAGAGTTGAGGAAGTCCTGGAACTGAGAGCGTTGTTGGGTGGGTTGTCCAGGGGTTGGTAAAGTTAAGCCGAAGAGTCTATTTGTGTGCATGCATGTGTGTGAAACATGGAGCATTTGCCCCTCCAAGCTTACATAATAGGAGGTCTGAGTATTACCCATAAGGCTCAAAACACTCTGATATTATCTTCCGAGCAATATTTTCACTAAAATAAACACTAAAGAATATAATCTATTACTACAGGTATGTTAATTATGACAATCTTTGTGCAGAAATTTTAACATCAAAGTGAGAATTAACAGAAATAAGAATGTACTCAAAGTTGTGTTTTTAAAGACAGTGGTTCCATTTTGTGCAGATACTTTACTTTGGTAGACTTTCATTATCATTAAAAAAAATCCTCACAATATTGTGAATGTAATAAATGTCACTGATGGTAAATTTTGTTACCTGTGTTGTATTACAATAAAAAAATCCTCCCCTACCTGCCCCAAGTAAATTATTTTGTTTCTACAGCCCAGAAATTCTGACTAGCTTGATGTAAATACCAATTCATTTCTGTTGCTATTATTTGGCATTCAATTATAGCACATTAAATGAGTAAGGAAAAGAGAGGAGTTGGCTTTCTTTTACATTTATTTTAGTTCAAGTCAGTACACATTTATTGAACTTCTGGTAGATGCTAGAAATTGTGCTAAGCCTTGCATGGCAGGCCACAGCAAACACCAAATATTCCCTGCCCCCTCCCTAGAAGCTCATAGTCTAGTGATAAACAAAGGGGCATCAACAGACATACCTCTTATGAAGCAAACTATGGTTAATGATTACATCATGGCTCTGACAGTTTGTTTTGGTGGGGGGAGAAGGTGGAGACTGAAATGATCTTGTTCCTGATTTCCAGAGCATTTTTTTTTTTTTTCTCATTAAACTTTGTTTTAATGGGTCTCAAAATTCTGTGACAGATTTTTGGTCAAGTTGTTTCCATTAAAAAGTACTGATTTTAAAAACTAATAACTTAAAACTGCCACACAAAAAGAAACAAAAGTGGTCCA
>CM052442.1:76536096-76580867 GCA_028533085.1 Varecia variegata
GCTCAGTGGAATCCATTTTGTTAACACAAACAATTAGTTGTTTCACACCTAGTGTGTAAGCCAGAAGGGCATGCTCACGGGTCTGCCCATTCTTTGAGATACCAGCTTCAAATTCACCAACACCAGCAGCAACAATCAGGACAGCACAATCAGCCTGAGATGTGCCTGTAATCATGTTTTTGATAAAGTCTCTGTGTCCTGGGCCATCAATAATAGTCACATAGTATTTGCTGGTTTCAAATTTCCACAGAGAGATATCAATGGTGATACCACGCTCACGCTCAGCTTTCAGTTTATCCAAGACCCAGGCATACTTGAAGGAGCCCTTTCCCATTTCAGCGGCCTCCTTCTCAAATTTTTCGATGGTTCTTTTGTCGATCCCACCACATTTGTAGATCAGATGGCCAGTGGTGGTGGACTTGCCCGAACTACGTGTCCGATGACGACGATGTTGATGTGAGTCTTTTCCTTCCCCATTTTGGCTTTTATGGGTGGTTTTCGCGGCACCTGTGTTCTGGCGGCAAACCCGTTGCAAAAAAGCTCCAGAGCATTTTTAAAGAGCATAACAATGCTAAGTTATGTTCCCCATCTAAACAAATTAGTAGGATCCTGAAAAACTATACAGCTAGTACTTAGCTGCAGAGAATTTTGGACAAAGTTTTTGTTACTCAATCCCTTTTTTTCACCCTAGCTATAACAATATTTAAAAAAATGAGAAATAGATTCTAAAATCAGAAGAATCTCAAACCTAGACAGCTCTAGAGACACATTGCAACATCCTTTCCCCTCCAGACTTTATACTCAGCCTTGGGGTTCCATATTGCCTAATTGAGATAAATCTTTGTCTCCTTGTTTCCTCTGCCACCAAAATCACAGTGACATGAGCACCTGTGCCCACTGTTGCCTTTTCACCTGATCCTGAAGCCTTTGTGCTGCCTTACTTTCAATGAGACAGAGCTCATACTTCAAAGGAAATTGTAATGCATTGAATGCAGACGCCTCAACTTACTAATGAGGAAACAGAGGTCTTGACTTGCCCAAAGTCATCCCATCCTTTGACAGTGGAATCATGATAAAACTCAACCACTCTGATCCCCATCACAGGCTCATTGCACTGCCTCTGCCTCCTGTCTTATTTTCTTTTTTAATTTTGCTCTATTGCTATGTAGTAGTTATACATATTTTGGGGATATGTGTGAGATCTTGGTACATGTATGCAATGTGTAATGATCGAATCAGGGCAATTGGGTTATCCACCACCTCAAATATTTATCTTTATGTTGGGAACATTATAATTCTTCTAGTTATTTGAAACATACAATAAATTATTGTAAACTATAATTTTCCTATTATATTATCAAATATCAGAACTTATTCCTTCTATCTGTCTGTATTTTTGTACCCGTTAACCACCTTTTCTCCACCCCCTCCTTCCCTTCCCAGCCTCTGGCAACTACCATTCTACTCGCTACCTCCATGAGATCCACTTTCTTAGCTCTCTGATATGTGTGAGCACAATCGGTATTTGTCTTCCTGTGTGTGCTTGGCTATGTCACCTAACATAATTACCTCCAGTTTTATCCATATTGCTGCAAATGTCAGCATTTCATTCTTTTGTATGGATGAATAGTATTCCACTGTGTATATGTACCACATTTTCTTTATCCATTCATCCATTGATGGAAAGTTTGGTTGATTCTGTATCTAGGATACCGTGAGTAGTGCTGCAATGAACATGGCAGTGCAGATGTCTTTTTGACATACTGATTTCATTTCTTTGGGATATATATCCAACGGTGGGCTTGCTGGGCCATGTGATAGTTCTGTCTTTAGTTTCTTGAGGAATCTCCATACTGTTTTTCATAAGGGCTATAACTACTGTATATTCCCACCATAGTGGGAAGGATGCTCCTCATCCTTGCCAGCACTTGTTATGATTATCTTTTGATAACAGCCATCCTAGCTATCCTGTCTTATTTCTCACCTTTGCCCTGTTCATGCTGGTGGCCATATTATTAATAGTTTAAATCTCATTGTTGATTTTCCACCCACGCCTCGTAGCTTGCCTACGGTTTCAAGGCTCAGGGTGTTCTGTTTGGTTTTCAGAGCTCAAACAAAGACTTTCTAACCAAGTTTGATAACTAGGTTTAAAGTACTATTTGGTAGAGATTTCATGGCAATGTTTTGTGTATTAAGTCTCACAACAGAAAACAGATCCGAGCTGTGATATTAAAGCAGAAAACTCAGTATGATATAGATGATCCATGTTGATCAGAATAAATTTTACAGCCATGTTTTTCATAAAGTTAATTTCTACTTACAATTTTTTTTTTTTTTTTTTTGAGACAGAGTCTCTGTTGCCCGGGCTAGAGTGAGTGCCATGGCGTCAGCCTAGCTCACAGCAACCTCAAACTCCTGGGCTTAAGCGATCCTCCTGCCTCAGCCTCCCGAGTAGCTGGGACTACAGGCATGCGCCACCATGCCCGGCTAATTTTTCTGTATATATTTTTAGTTCGCCAGATAATTTCTTTCTATTTTTAGTAGAGACGGGGTCTCGCTTTTGCTCAGGCTGGTCTCGAACTCCTGAGCTCAAACGATCCACCCACCTCGGCCTCCCAAGTGCTAGGATTACAGGCGTGAGCCACCGCGCCCGGCCTCTACTTACAATTTTTCATGAACTTCATTATAATATCTGAGCTGGGTATCACTCCAATAAAATTAAATTGAAGAAAATCTTTACAAATCCCATTTTAGGAAAAAAAAAGTGACATTTTAATAAATGTAGTGAAGTGGCTAGAAGGCAGAATTTAGAACTCCCTGGATAAGCATTATTTTTCCTATTTAAAAATATTACAATATATAGTTAAAGAGAACAATGATCACTCCATCTTACCCTGGCTAACTGCAGGCACTAAGGAGGTGTACTGTCTCAGTAGTTGTGCCACTTTCTCCCATTCTTTGCAGTTTCTAAAGAGTCATTTTCATCTGAGTAGAACCATTTCCATCTGGGTTCGGATCTCCAGTCCGCTCTTACCATCTCAGGTAGACAAGTAACCTAAGTCTTTTCATGATATGTGTAATGAGGTATTGCCTACCTTGGAGGGCTGTTGTGAGAACTGTATATGATCCTGGAGTAGACTCCCCAAGTGTGGAGTCCACCACATTTTCTCTTTCTTCTAAATGTAGCTTGAGTTTTATAAGATCACAGGAATTGAACCAGAATGTCCCTATTCTTTGAGAGATTGTTTTGTATTCTTTGTCTTGTTCAAATTTTGATTAACCTTTGCAGTCCACTAGTGTACTATTTAATGAAAAGCTTTTGAAATAAGAGGCCCGAAAGCTATATTCTGGAATATACGCATAAACTATGGTTAAAAAAATATACAACTTCTTATTTGTAAATACTATAAACATGCAATGTGAAGTAAGGATGTGATCTGGAAATTACTCAGATTACTAGTTCAATAGTAACTAACCGCTCTGACAACTTAGATCCCAAAGTAGAGTGCTTTTGGAGGGTGGAGCATAATTTGACCAATTTTATCATTGTTATAATCAACACTTTCATATCCATTCCAATTAATCCTAATGTCACATCAAGTTTGTCCATCAAGTTACATGTGATAGATACTCTCATCTTCTTTGTGGCCAACTTCTTGCCCTCTTCTCAACTTTACACATACTACTTTTTCCCCATATATCTTTTCTAGTTTTATATATTACATAACAGGCAAAAATATAATGCAGGTATTATAACTTATTCTTAGGTGATAGGTAAATTCTTAGGTAATAAAAAAAAGTCAAAAGTTGTTTATTGTGTGTGTATGTGTGAGAGAGAGTGTGTGTGTGTGTGTGTGTGTGTAGATATGTATTCTTTTACCTAAAATGTGTAGATGGCCAAAATTCACCTTTTGAGTAATTGCCTACTTTTTGGTGGTCCCCAGGTTTCCTGTCCTTATCCCTTCCTTCATCCCTGAGGTTTTGTTGCAGCCAACAGTGAGTGAACAATTCCCTAGAGCTCTCTGGGGCACTCCAAATAATAGAGCATGGCCCAGAGAGGTATGTGTTGCCCCCAAGTCTTGCCCACTGGCCCAGAACCTGGGAGTCCTCTGAGCCTTGGCGCTGTTGTTCCTCTGCCTAGAGGACTCTGCTGTGGAAGCTCTCCTCTCCGAATTTCTTTACCTCTCAGGAAATTGCTTTGTTTGCAAAGAGGGCTATGGGAGGTGGGGTTCTAGATCTTTTGTCTGAAAAATGCTGCTCTTGTCTTCATGATGAAGGATGAATGTAAAAATTGTCATTACAGTTCTTTTATCACTGGGGCTTTGGGGACATAGAGCACAGTGGTTAAGAACAGGTTTAGAATCAGAAAGAGCTGCACACAGTGGGTAAGAGTTTAGAAACTGTTTGAATCCTGATTTTGTTATGGTGTGACATCTTTGAGCCTTCATTTCCCTAACGGTAAAGCAGAAAAAAAAAATGAGATTGCTGAGAAGATATTACATTGGTTAATATATGTAAGTGCCTACTATAAAAGGTAGTTTTATTATTGGGAAATATTACTGCTATAACAAAATAGGCATTCCTGAAAAGCCTTAACTAATTTCCTATTCATTACACACATGTGAGATAATTCACCTTATACAAATACATATGATATTTCAAATGGTGTATCAGAATGAGGAACCTAAAAACCAACCTCACAGTGTCAAAAATTTAGGGGAAAGAAGCTATAGAGATTACACCCTTTTTCTACTCTTCATTTATTTTTCTTTATTACTTTTAGTGCCTTTCTTCATTTCTTCACTTCTGCTTATATTAATATTACCAATTTTAGGTGTGAGTTAGTTATAAGTTTCCTCCAAGAGATAGCTCCTCCCTATCTCCTTCAAATAACTTATGAAATTTGAGGCTTGTATGCTATCAGATTGTATTATTTTTAATGGGTGACATTGATGACAATTATAATCCTAGATCCCTCCTTGTATTTTTTTAGAAAAAACTCTAGCATCTACTTAGTATCTGACACTGCTAAGCATTTTGCTGGTATAAGAAATATAATTTTCCACACTAACAACTTTAATGAGGAAATTAGACAAATAAATATACAAATCGTATGAGAAATGGAACACACAATACAAATTTAAAGTACAAATTTGCTTACAATTTTTAGATATTACCATTTTTAAACACTTGTAATATTTGAATACATTAATATTTTGATATATTCACTATCTCATTATAAAAAGTTATGATTTCTTTCAAGTGTGTTATTTGAGATTATTTTATTTTCAAGTGTGCATATGTATGAGTGTGTTTGAATGTGTGCTTATTATATTCTGGTCCTACCCTGGTTTTTTGCAAAGCACATGCTTGATTGTGTAATCGTGTCTAGAAAAATATGATTCCCTTAGCTGCAGTGTGCACTATACCAAGCTTAGTGACAGTCATCTGCCTCGAGAAGCAGACAGACCTATAAGATGCTGACTGTTCCACTTAAGTGTTGCACCATTCATCAGGTACCTGGCCACATAAAAGAATACTGCATTATTAAAGAGAAGAGAGGAATAGAATGGAGCAAATGCCAAGGTTTTTAGTGACTTTTTTTCCCTTCAGACATAAAATAGAATCACAGAGGTGAGCCTCTGCTCTAATTAATTCTTTCCTTGGTTAGAATGTCAGCCTTCTCTTCTCCACTGCCCTCATCGGAACCACCTGACGGGAATAACTAATAAGAGTTCATCTGCCATCCTTTGTACATGATAAAATTCAGACTGCTTAGAAATCAAAGGTGGCAAGTTATGCCCACCTGAAAAGAAACATGACAGAGAATATTTGTGTCGTTCTCTCTATTGCATTCCTCCCCACCCCACATTGGCTTACAGTGGTCAGGAAGCTGATTTTGCTGTCCTAGTTTTAAACTACTTAAGGTAGGATACAGTTAAATGACCCTGCTGTAGGGTTCTGGCCTTGCCCAGAATGCTTTTTGAAGCACAAATTAAATACACCAGCAGGGGGCGAGCATTAGCCATGAGAAATGCTCAGATTTACTTTTATGGTTTATGGAGGCAAACACACTCTTCCCCACATGCACTCGTACACTTAGTTATTTGGGGGACCTTATTTTATTATTATTGTTTAATTATTTCCTCTGTTACATGAAGACTCCCAACTGCTGTCTTCATTGCTCACCAAAATTATACCCAGACTTTTGTTACAAAAACCCTTTCAGATTTTGGGAAGACAGCCTGACATAATGGAATGCACTAAGTATTGAATTAAATCAAACCTGCCTGGGTTTGAACCTCTGGAAGCTGTGTGACCTGAAGCAAATTTCCTGACTTCTCTGAGCTTCAGTTTCCTCATTAGTAAAATAGGGACGAGAAGGGGTACCTGCTTCATTGTGTTGTTGAGACACCTATATGGGACAATACACGTAAAGGATTTAGCTCAGTATCAGCCATGTGGTAAAAGCTTGATAAATACTACATATCACTAGCTCTTAGTACAAATCCTAGGAAACAGTAGACACTCAAAAATAATGATCATATCTATTAGAGCAGCCCTGCTAGAGAGTGGATTTGGGAAGGCTTATTACAGGATGAGTCTGCAAAACTGAAGGACGCAATGCTCACGGAAGACGGATGCATATTTCAATAAGCAGAGGTGAATCTATGAGAGAGAGAAACCAATGACTCGAGTTCACGGTTCACAAACCTAAAATGACGAAGAAATTGTCAGGGGAATTGAGTGCTGCACCTGGGAATGGAAATAAAACAGGCTGGATGGTTTTATACCCAGAAACATAATTTGCAGTCAAGCAATTGTGTCAGGACAGAGGGATTTTCTGCCTCTATTTTTGCACCCAACTTCTTTCTGGCAGGATTTGGGGAAGAACACATCATTTGGAGTTTGGCAAATCACAAACAGGCCCAACCGTTTAGAAAGAAATGGTCTTTACCCATTGTTCTGTCACTGCTTGGGAGCTTGAAAGATGAAAGATGTGAACTTGGGGGAGCAAAAATGGGTTATGATTTCAGGAAATAAAATCAGAAAGCACAGACGTGTTTATAGAGTAGAAGGAATACTGAGAGATCTCACGGAAAAGACTGTATCTGCTTTTCATCCTGAACTGTGCATACAGGGGCTACTAAATCAAATGACTTGATAGAAAAGGTTTGGAAGAAAATTAACAATTTTGCAGGGATGTGTGTCTACTTACTGAAAAGAGTCAATATGGATGATCTGTCTCCCTAAATCCTGAATACTGCGTGGAAGTAGGATTTTAAGTCTAAGAATTACACTTAGTACACTGTATTTTCACAGCTCTTTGTACACAGCTAACCCTATGGGTGTCTATGAAAAGTAGATAAAAGTAGTGTTTCTTCAAATAATTCCTGAGTAGCTCATATTTCTCTACACTCTGAGGACATGTGATATTATCTCAAAAAGTTGAAATAAATTCTAAAGTTGTGTTCAGGTATTCTTTTGAGGTATTTAAATACACATCTAAATAAAACAGGCCTTAGGACTTACCTGAGCTGGAAATCTATCACATGAAACAAAGACCATTTTCATTATTAAAGATGATATATGAAATGCCATACTTTTTAAAAAAACTTTAATGCTTTAGAAATAGCATCTCATCCAAAGTCAGGTGAATATTTAGCAAGCAACAAGTCAACTTATAATCCTTTGACACTTAGAGGCTCTGACAGCAGCCAGTGTCATTGGACAGAAGTGGTGGCACAGCTTAAAGCCACGTGTTGGCCACAACCATATGCATATATTACATGCTGAGATGGTTTCCAAGTGGTCACACTTTTTGTGAAGATAGCACTTTGGAAAAGACTTTTTTCTCCAATAGTGGAGTTGCATTTGTCATTTACAGTGTTGCTGTCATAACAGAGGTGTTGTCATTTACATTTATCTGTGTGAAGCTTGTTAAATATTGTACTAGGTCCCTCCAAAGTCAGGTCTCATCAGTGTTTAGCAACACTGTCTGGTGTTTTTAAGGCTGAGATAGTTTTGGCTACATTCTGCCTCCAGATGTACATATTTTAGGTAAGAAAATACAATTGTGCAGGGAAGTAATGTTAATGACTTTATAAGTTTTCTTCTCTGATTATGCTAATAAACCCCAAATAGTTTTTATTTATAATGGTATAGAAATATCTGGGGCATTAGACTCACACAGGCAACACTGCACAAAATAATACGGTTCCTTTACAATGTGATCATTAGGCATAAGATGATTTGAACTATGTTTTATTATGTAAAATTTTAAACATATAAGAAGTAAGCAGATTGTTATAATGAACCCCCAGGTGCCTATCAACTGGTTTCAGTGATTTTCAACCCATGACCAATCATTCATCTATACCCCTCTCTTCTCCTCCCCAGCCTGCATTAATATTAAAGCAATTCTCAGACATTATATCATTTTTACCCTTAAATATTTCAGTATCAATCTTTAAAATATTTGAATCCCCTTTTTTAATACAATCTTCTATACAATTGCTTTATAAATTAGTAATGATTCTCTAATATCATTGAATATTCATTTGAATGTTCAAATTTCTACTTACCTCACAGAAATTCTTTTTCTTTAATCAGAATGCAAATAATATCTAAATACTGAATTTATTTATGACTTTTAAGCACACTTTTATCTATAGGTTTCCTCCCCTATCACTTACTCTCTTCTTTTTTTCTTCTGAAATTTAGTTATTGAAGAAATTTGAGGAATTGCTTGTTTTATATGTTCACACGTCCTGGATTTTCCTGACCATATCCTTGTAGCATAGTTAACATGTTCTTCTATTATTTATATTTTCTATAAATTAGTATTTGAATCCACTGGTTTGATTAGACTCAGTTCAATTTTCTTTGGCAGAACTATTTTTATAGGTGGTTGCATATTTTTCCATAGGAAGGCACATGATACCTGGCTGTCTCTCTTTTTGTGATGTTAATAACTATCAATGCTCAGCACAACCAGTTTTGTTTTTTTTTATGCCAACATGTCCCTATTTGTTTTGATTATCTGAAACTACTTTTATAGCGCATTCCTCCAGGAGCTATCATAAGAATAATATTCCTTGAGTTTTTATGTTTATGCAGGTTGCACATTTTATCCTTGAAAGTCAGTTTTTTTGAATATTAAATTCATGCCTCATCTTTTCTTTCCTGAAGTAGCTTAATTTTGCTATTCCATTGCCCTCTGGCATAAAATTTGTCAAAAGTCTGAAGAGAATGTGACTTTTTTTTTTCTTTATGAATGACTTAGTCTTTTTGTCTGGGTGTTCAAATAATTTGCCAGAACATATCCTAGCATCGGTCTTTACGTAATGAGTTTTTTCAGGTGTGCAGCATGTCCTCTCAAACTAACATCTCAAATATTTTTTTTTTGTTTTAAATTATAGTAAACTTCTTTTAAATTAAAAAGGTTTTACTACCTTTTTTCCTTTGGGGGTTCAAGTTATATATAGTTTAAATTTTCTTTTCCTAGCTTCCATAGTTGTCATTTTATCTTGAATTCTTTGTACATTTTACTGAAAACTTTTACTCCTTTTACCTATATTTTTCCTAAGGTAATATCAGTTGTGTTTATAAACTCTGCATTCTTTCATTTCTCAAATAATTTCACTTTTATTTCTAATTCTTTCTTGAGTTCTATAAGCTTATTTCTAGTTTTTCTAATTCCAATTTATGTTACTCTTTCATATCTTACATCATTTTTTTTCCAAAATTTTAAAACTTATTTGAAATATACTTCATCAGTTTTGTGGGCATGTCTTTATGTCACATTTTCATTTTCTGAAGGGATATTATGTTCATATACTCATTTTTTGGAGGGTAATAACTTCGTATGGGATTTGGATGTGCTCATTTTCTACTCACTTTTTCATAAAGTTAGTTTTTAAGAATACACACTTTTTTGCAAATCAGCCTGAGTTGAAATATGCTGCCACTGTTCTTGAATGGCCCACTGTGTTTCTGAGTGAGTACCTTTGTTTATTTTGGGGTTTCCCTGTTCTCAAGTCTTTTAGCTTCCTTGTTGCTTTTCTCTGTTCTCTGTCCTACAAACGCTGATACCAGGAGGGTTTTATAGCTTTGTTTGTCCCCACCTGGTTATATTTTGGGTTCATAAAGCTATCTTCTTGTCAACTACTTTTATTTGTTGTCTGTGGGTTTTTTTTTTTTGTTTTGGTGCCCTCGTTATTCTGTCTAGTTTAAAGAGTTGTTCCTTTGAGCTACTCTTAAAGGATAGCTCATCATGCAGATTAAAGTGGGCACAGGAGAGAAAGAGAAACCTAAATTATATTGAGCTCTTTTGCTTTAAGGAAGTATTTGCCTTTTGTGGATATAAATAGCTAGCTACATTCCGCATAAGCCAGTTCCTTGAAATTGGTTTGGTGGTTTCATGTACGTAGTAAAATATGAAACAGTATAGATTATGATACATTGTTTAAAAGAACTGTAGATCCTGTAAAGTCACTGTTGTCAAATAGCTTCATTTTTCCTATAATCTATATATCTCAAAATATTAGTATTTTGCATATTTATCTTGAAAAAACTAAAAGAAACAATTGCCTTACTTGGAATTGAACCTATACATTCACCTGTGCAAAATGGAAAACATCTCTGATGGTAACATGGTATTATTCTCACAGCTTTGGAGACTTGGATATGGATCCTAAAAGGAAAAATGTCCTTGTACCTTGGTGGTGGAAAGGAAGGTGGCCCCATTCATTGCATATCAGAGGGATCATTTAGAGAGGAGATAAAAGATTGTATTATGCAGTATTAAAGAAACTCATTTCCCTAGGCAACCCCTGTGGGTTCAGATGGCTCCTGTGAGAACTGTTTTTTAAATGCATTTTAAAATTCAGTTCACAGTTGTTCTTAGGGAATTAGGCAGGGGACTCACCCTTGAAAGGCTTCTATCAATCTAAGAGTGAGATACCAGTAAGAACAGCAGAAATGCAAATATCAAGCACTTATTAGGACCAGGAAGAACCCAGCAGATCCACCCAGATATTGCGTGTGAAAAGAAATAAGCACTGAAACTTCATGGGAGGAGCTTAGGAAAAGAAGTACCAGCAAAGGTGTTGGACTAAAGAAAGATCCTAAGTCCCAGGGTCTCTGTGTTTGGATCTGTCTATGAGAAAAGGAGTTGGTGTTCCTTTTGTGTATAATTGGAGTTTGGGAGAGGATCTAAATTCCTTGTCTCTTCAAGCTTTATAGCAAGAATCCAAAGCTCATGGGCGGCAAACTGGAAAGATCTTACAGATTTTTTTTTCATGCAGATTGTTTGAAACATTGTAAGGATTTACACAAAGTTCCAAATATCTTCCCTATTTTATAAAACAGCAGATTTCATTGTCTGGTGCTCCTCTTATTAATTAATTAGGCAGCTATCCCTTTAGAGAGGGCATGCATTCTGTAGTTTCCTACAATTCCTAGCTCTCTGCATTTTACCACACTCACCTGCCTTAATGCTTTGACATAACCTTCCTGATCCTTAACGTATTTGTATTTGAAACCTCTGCTTTATAGGATAAAGGGAATAATTGCATTCCAAATACCTGGGTTGCATTTGCATTCCAGGATCTCTGGGGTTCCAGAGATCTCAGACTCACAGATAGCAGAAGGCACAGCCAGGGGAAAGTGATTGCAAGTTGATAAAGAAGAGAGCCAGAGAAAGAGACTTGACTGTGGGAAATATGCCTCAGAGACAAGAGCAGGGAGGGAGAGTATTTGAGAAAGATGGGGTACCCCAGGGCAGCTCCTGGTCATGCTTGTAATAATGCTCAAGAGGAAGGTAGTTTCAGCATTCTATCCTCTAAACTATTTTCTAAATGTTAATACATAGCACAATACGTCCTTCATGGCAGTTTAAAAAATTGTCATAAAAATGCGTAGCATAAAATTTACCATCCTAAACATTAAGTGCACAGTTAAGTAGTGTTAAGTATATTCATAGTGCTGTGATTATATTTATATGGATCTCTAGAAGTTTTCATCATTTAAAAATTAAACTCTGTATACCTATGGCACAAAAACTCCCTGTTTTCCCTTTTCCCTCTCTCCTGATAACTAGTATTCTACTTTTGGTTTCTATGAGCTTACTACTTTAGATACCTCATATAAGTATAGAATCACAGATTATGTTAGTTTGTTTATTTATTTATTTATTTATTGACTGGCTCATTCACTAAGCATAACATCCTCATAGTTCATTCATGTTGTAGCTTGTGATGGGATTTCCCTTCTTTTTAAGGCTCACTAATATAACAAGACTTTGAAAAGGTTGTGCAAAAATGAAATTGAAGTATAAAAATGAAAGATACAAACTTTATTTCTCAACACAAGCTCGATCAAGTTCAAGACACTTTTGTAGATGGTGATACCAGCCATTTCGTTGACCCCTAAAGAACTGAGAGTCCTCAGAATTTAATCATGTCAATGCAGTCATTTTTACAATATTAACTGAAGAAAAATGGGTGTCTTTTATGGGTCCCCCTTAAAGTTTTTTTTTCCACATTAGGAAACAAAAAGAAACCAGAAGGAGCCAAATTAGGACTGTAAGATAAATGCCTAATAATTTCCCATTGAAACGCTCACAAAATTGCCCTTGTTTGATGACAGAGACGAGCCAGGAGCATTGTTGTGGTGGAGGACTCTCTGGTGAAGCTTCCCAGGCATTTTTCTGTTAAAGCTTTGGCTAACTTTGTCAAAACACTCTCACAATAAGCAGATGTTGTTATTCTTTGGCTCTTCAGAAAGTCAACAAGCAAAAGGCCTTGAGCATCCCAAAAAACTGCTGCCATGACCTTTGCTCTTGACCATTCTGTTTTTTCTTTGACTGGCTGACTTCCACCTGTTAGTAGCCATTGCTTTAATTGTGTTTCGTCTTCAGGATTGTGCTGGTAAAGCCATGTTTCATCTCCGGTTACAATTGTTCTTGAACGATGCACTTGATCCCACTTGTTTAAAATTTCCATTGAAAGCTCTGCTCTTTTCTGCAGCTGAGCTGGGCACAATGGTTTGGGCACCCATCGAGTAGAAAGTTTGGTCAACTATAATTTTTCATTCAGAATTGTGTAAGATAAGCCAATTGAGATGTCTGTGGTGTTGGCTATTACTGCTGCTCATTGTTGGTCCTCTTCAATTAGGGCATGAACAAGATGCATGTTTTCCTCAAAAATTCATGTGGATGGTCTGCTACTGCAGGCTTCATCTTGTTTTACACCTTCTTAAAATGAGTTATTGATTTGTAACCTGCTGACTTCTTTGGGGCATTGTCCTAATAAACTTTTCATAAAACATCAGTGATTTCACCATTCTTCCACCCAAGCTCCATCATAAATTTGATGTTTGTTCTTGCTTCAATTTTAGCAGAATTCATGTTGCTCTGATAGGGTTTTTTTCTAACTAATGTCTTATCCATTTTAGTGTCCCAAACTGGATCCTGTTCAGACATGTTATAACAAGTTAGTATAAGTTTATTTTGGGGCAAAAAAATTTGAAATCCATGCATAGTTTTTTCATAATACATATTTTCCATGAACTTTTTGAAGATCCCTCACATATACTACATTTTCTTTATCCGTTCTTGCATTGATGGGCCTTTGGGTTGCTTCTAACTCTTGACTATTGTGAATAATGCTACAGTGAACATGGTTGTGCAAATATGTCTTTGATATCTTACTTTTAATTCTTGTGGATATATAGCCAGAAATGGGATGGCTGGATCTAATGGTAATTCAATTTTTGATTTTTTGAAAAACTTCTCTACTGTTTTTTTTTAAATAGTAGATGCACCATTTTTCATTTCCACCAACAGTGCACAAGGGTTCCAATTTCTCCACATCCTTGTTAACACTTGTTACCTTCTGTGTGTGTGTTTGTGTGTTATAATGACCTTCCTAATGGGCATGAAGTGATATCTCATGGTTTTGACTTACATTTCTCTAATGATTAGTGATGTTGAGCGTAATTTCCTATTCTTATTGGCCATTTGTATATCTTCTTCAGAGAAATATCTATTCAAGTCCTTTGCCCATTTTTAAAATTGGGTTATTTGTTGTTGAGTTGTAGAAGTTCATTTCATTTTCTAGATATTAACCCCTTATTGAATGGATAAAGACATATAGACCAATGGAATAGAACAGAGAGCACAGAAATAAAAACTCATGCATTTGATCAAATGATTTGACAAAACCACATAATGGAGAAATAACTGTCTCTTCAACAAATGGTGCTGGGAAAACTGGAAATGCACATGTAAAAGAGTGAAGTTAGACCCTTACCTTACACCATGTACAAAAATTAACTCAAAATTGATTAAAATCTTCAACATAAAATGTAAAACTATGAAACTCATAGAAGAAAACATAGGGGAAAACTTCAAGACATTGGATTTGGCAATGATTTGTTGGCTGTGACACTAAAATTACAGGCAACAGAAACAAAAATAGACAAATAGGACATTAAACTTACAAACTTCTGACAACAAAGGAAACAATAGTATGAATAGGTAACCTACAGAACGAGAGAAAATATTTTCAGGCAGTAGTATTTTTAATTTAATATAGTATGATCCATTAATCCAAAAAAGTCTCTACTAACCGTTGGAATTTCAGTGTTATAGAAAGGCAGTGTTTTAAAGCAAAAGATCTTTCTGGAATTCTTAAAAATATACTGACCTTCTTTCAAGGAATATATTTTAAAAACTGAAAAACTTCATCTATATGAGGCAGACTTTATTATCTCTCTTTTAATTCTTATTATGATGCTATCAGACATTGCTCCCTCCCACCACTTGCAGAAGTTGAGCATCTCTTCCTCCAGCACCCATTACAAAACCGACAATGATGATAACAATAGCAGCTAATACTGTCAAACACTGTATATTTTTTTAACTCGTTTGATCCTAACAACACATGTACACATGAATGGGTAGCCACACTTCATTTGCCCTCATTTTATAGATGTCCCATAAATCAAAATTACCAATGCACTCAAGTTCTGTGATGTCAGAATTATTCTGAAAAGACTCCCGGTTCATTGCCTTGACTTCTTCTTCCTCCCATGTGACATCCTTTATTAATTTGCAATATAGCTTTCATTACTTATAGAGCCTTTCCTCAACAGAGAGAGCTAAAGTAACCAAAGAGTTGCTGAGGGAGAAATGAAAAAGAGTGTAAAGACTTGGAAAGTGAAGCATTCTCAAGAAAAAACATCACTTAGTTCACAGTTGACCTGGAGTCAACCCTTTCTGACAGTTGTAAGAGCTGCTTGCTACCTGAATCTAAACCAGGAAGCAAGATTTTGTTTTTGCTTTTTTCCTCCCAGGCTGTGCAGAGTATGTGGGTGTGCTCTCTGGAGACAACAACCAGAAAACTGAAAAGAATATGAAATGCTATGAAGAGAAAGGATATTGTGTCCAAACATATTAAATAAAATGCTCCAAGTGGATCTATTTTTGATACAAATATTTAAAACTATTTCAAAGAAATATATTCTTGACTGACTTCATGGTTTGTACACGTTCTGGGTAGTTGTTGTTTAAGTTAGGTGGAAAGGACTTTCAGTATGAGGCATGTATATAATCAGAAACTGGACAGTTAACATCTCTTTAGTACCAAATATGGTTTTTAGAGACCTGTTAGACAAAGAACATTATCTCCACAGATTTTGATTCTACGTAGTTTGTAGTCAATAGTGATTGTTACCCAATCATCAGGGAGCTGCTATTGAGGTCATTTTCACTGTTCTTGGAGTCATCAGCACATATTGAAAAACTCCTGAACTACTGGACATGTGATGTTATTCACACTTTCACTCCTTAGTCTTCACAAAAAAGAAAAGAAGTCGTTGTTTGGGGAAGAAAGAAAAACCCAAGAGTTACTTATTTATCTCTGTGTACCTAAGTATTTTAAATAAGACATTTATTTCTACTAATATTGAACAGGCTAGCTCAATTTATACATAAACTTTACTGACAAGCATGTGAAAATGTCTAGTGGGCATAAGACATTTGGTGAGCAAATATAAATTATTAAGATTATAGTTTTCATTTTGGTCAAACCAAATTGAAATTTGCATTTGGAAATCTATAAAGAATAGAAAAGAACAAAAGAAAAACGCATGTTGAGCACATAGTGTGTACAAACACACGAAACTGAGGCGTAGGGAGGTTATATGAAGAGTATCAGGCCATATGGTAGAAAGCAGCAGAGCTATAAATCAAAGATAGGCCCTTTTGTATTCTAAGACTTATTAAAGATTAAAAAAGTTACTCTAAAAACTTCAATACTATGAATGGAGGGCAGATTAGTAACAATAGAAAATAATGACAATGATCCTTGGTAAGAAGTTTATTAATATATTAATTATCACTAGCTAATACTTGAGTACCTACTACATAACAAGGATATATTAAATTGCTTTACATGATTCATCTCATTAGATTCATCAGCAAGAGTATAAATAGGAATTATTTTTGTACCCATTTTACAGATAAAGTAACTGAGCTTAGAGAGGTTAAGAAACTCAACCAAAATCAGAAGGATGGTACTTGCTAGACCCAAAACTGGAAACCAGCCACCCTGATTCTGAAGTCTGAGCTCTTCAACACTGTACCGTACCACTAAATCATAATTCCCTGAATCAACACAAGTAAAAAAAAAAAAGAAAATGGAAATATTTTTACTTGATGTTGTCCAAATGCTTGTTTTTTTAAAAATATAGAGTGTCTTTAAAAACACCTTCATGTGATGATTTGCTGAAGTACAGTGCTGACACTAAATTTACTGCAGGAAACAAAAAAATGAACAACAGAATAAAAGTATAGATGCTGTCCCATAAAACAGCATTCAACATTTAATGATCATTACTCAAGCAGAAATATCCTAAGAGTGTCTGCTTGAATAATTAACTCTCTTTAATTATTAAACATTTTTTAGAAACCTTACAGGTTGTGCCATTTATTCCAATGTTAGTTTAAATAAATATCTGTCTGCTTTGCAGTGGAACCAGTTTTAAAATAGTTCACTGCCTTATTTTCACTCCAGTGTCAACCACTTACTAGTTCTGCACAGTCAGACAAGTCATGCAAGACTTTCTAAGTCTCTGTTTCATCATTATAGTATGAGAACAATAACAATACTACTATAATGTTTTGCAGGTTTTTAAAGATAAGTATCAAGTAAGAAAATATATGTAATAACACTTGTAAGAGTGTTAAACATTAGACATTATTATCGTGTCTCCAACTCATTACTATTGGAATATATAGTTAGAAGGTTTGTTCTGGCATAAATTTCTGAGACAGCTGGTGAGAACTAAGGGTGCCATTTGGACCAAGAAATAGAACAAAGCTAATTGGCTACACAGGGACTCAACTCATGTCCTTAGCCTCATTAACTCTGTGCTTTACTAACTGAGCACACTATTACTGACTCATTCAACGTACCTTTAATGAGTCTGGCCTTAGGTTGGGCATTGATGATCTAAAGATAAACCATAAACCATAGTTCTGCCCTCAAAGAGCTCATAGTCTAACAAAGAAAGGAAAGCAGATGAATGAATTAGTAGTTACCATACTTTATAATAAGCCAGTGCTGGCCAGGCACAGTGGCTCACGCCTATAATACCAGCATTTTTGGAGGCTTGAGGCCAGAAGTTCAAGACCAGCCTGGGCAACGTAGTGAGACCTTGTCTTTACAAAAAAATAAGAAAAATTAGCTGGGTGTGGTGGCGCATGCCTGTAGTCCCATCTACTCAGGAAACTGAGGCAGGAGGATCACTTGAGCCCAGGAGTTGTAGGTTGTAGTGAGCTATGATTGCATCACTGCAGTCTAGCCTGGGCAACAGAGCAAAGACCCTGTCTCTGAAAAAATTAATAAAAATATAAAAACAACCCCAGTGCTGCAATAGAGAGTTACAAAAGTGCTAAGAATGAAGGCACAGAGATGAGCACTGCCAATACTGATTAGGGAAGTATGGCATATTCATCTTGTGATGAAATTTCTTGAGCCTAAAATCTTCTTAAATCATTTAGGCATATTTAAATCTCAGGGTTACAAAATAGTCAGTCTAATTCCTCATTGGGAAATTTAAAAGATCTTTTTTGTTGTTGTTTTTAGCTTAAACGATGAACATTTGTTATCTCACAGTTTCTGTGGGTCAGAAATTGAAGACTAGCTTAGCTGGGTTTTTCTGCCTTCGGGTTTCTCATGCGGTTTCATTCAGCAGTCAGCAGTGACTGTAGTTATTTGAAAGCTTGAACATGGCTGGAGTGTCAGCTTCCAAAATGGCTCATGCGCATGACTGTTGGCAGGAGGTCTTAGTTCCTGTCTGGCTGTTGGCAGGAGTCCTTAGTTACCTGCCATGTGGGCTTCCCCCTAGGCTGCTTGAATGTCCCCATGACATGGCAACTCCCCCCAGAGTGAACAAACCAAGAGAGAGTAGGCAAAGAAGAAGCTGCAGTGCCTCCTGGGACCTGTCTCTGGAGTGACACCCTGTCAGTTCTGCTCAAAGGTGCAATCTTTCAATGACCCATAATTTAATGAAAAGCTTTAATTTAAGAATTGAACTCAATGTGTATTTTACTATCATGTAATCTATGTTAGGCACATCTTTCCAAATTTCATTAGATGGTTTATTCACAAATAATTGTTCCCTTATACATTATTTACTTATATAAAGCTAGAAACACTAACTTGCTTTTTGAGGTGTAGTCATGCTTTTGTCCTTAATTATCTTGACCATTAATCTATTTTGACAATTCATTTGCATGGAAAGCCAATTACTGGTGAGAGGTTTTATTTTTTATTTATTTATTTTAATAGTGAGGTTCAATGATTGGTTATCATTTCCCTCAAATAAAGAGTGAGGTCTTCTAGAAAACTGAAAATATAATTCAATGTACATAGCATTTTATGCTTTTCCAAGAATTCCTCTATTGCTTGAATGCAGGTACACAGTAACAGAACTCTGTAAGAATGACCTTTTACTTGGTCCTTTTGGTTTAGTCAAGCTTCACTACTTACTAAAAAAATAACCAGTCACCCAGGTGCCTTGCTTTTCTTCCACCTGGACCTAAATGAGACAAATGATCCGGCTCGGTCTTAGGATATGAGAGGGGAATGATACCCTAGCGGTTTTAGTCTTGCTGAAGGATTTGAAGGAAAAATGATCTTGTTTAATCAATCTGAGAGTAAGTTTTGGGGCATGCATCTGTGGAGTGGCAAGTATGTAAAGTAGAAATTACACATATCCTGTCTTGTGGTGGTTAATGTTATTAATCCAAGAGTTTGAAAAGCTCTCTGCTGAAATAGAATGCATCTTGTGGATAAGAATGTGTAGAACTCTAACATATTGTTGTATTCACATCACTGTAATTATACATTATTCAAATCAGGTACTCAGCAGGTGAAAACTACCCATCAAAAGCCAAGGAAGTTCTGTGAGGGATTTCGGTGTCCCTGCAGGTCAATAAAGTCATAAAGCTCTGTCATTCTCTTTAACAGTAACATATTTTATTAGCAGCCGGTGTCCCTCAGATACATGATTCCTGCCACTTTCAGAGATATAAACAATTTCCATTTTGAAATATATGAGCAGAATCCTGATCATTAGAGCTTAGTAGTGCATTCATTAGAATACACATACTGGCATTGGAGCATTCATAAAACGTTATTTCTTCTTACCAGCAAAGACTGATGATCACCACCCCTGGTGTTATTTATTTCCTCTATAAGAGTATTTGAATTAGAGCAATATTTTTATAACTCTTTTCATTATATTACATACATATTTTGCAGACCACTCATAGTTAGGATCCTCTATGTTTCGTTCTATAGGTTTAAACATTTAAACCACTGACATTTATATCCTAATTTATTGAGGGCTTATGCACATTACCTTATGCTGGGTACTTGGGGCTCTTCAGCATTTGGGTCTGGTTATTGCACAGCCAAAAAAAAAAAAAAATGGGTTCTGTGAATAGGTGCCACTCCAGGGACGACTAAAAGCAGGGATCTGCATCTGCCCCAGTGTTTGCCCCTGGTGCAGATTTAGACCTTGAGCAGCTGCTCAAGTCCATTAACAGGCACTTAAGCAGCCGGTACAGGAAACTGTGCTCCTATGAACTAAAGGTGGGGCTGAGAACTGCGAATGAGGTGGGCTCTCAACTGCCAGTACCTGCCATATATATTGTGTCTAATTTGAGGACAAGTTTTAAAAGAATTCATGGAGAGGTTATTTATTGGTTGTCACATATGGTAGGCAAAATATGTTTTGCCACAAATTTTGCCAAGAAATGTTATATCAGGCTTGACTGTTCATTTTGCTGGCAACTTTTATTAAATATTTAGGTAGAATCAATTCTAATGTTAGCCATGGCATATTCAACCTTACATGTACGAAAAGATGCCATATGAATCTGTGTATAGGCTGCTTGTACTGTTTAATCTTAGCTACTAGTTGACTGTTCTACAGTTCTGAAAACATCCTCCCATTTTCTAAAAAGGAAAGAAAAGTAAAATAAGTAAGCTGGTAGAGCAGATGCAGCTTAAAATCTCCAAATTATTCTAGGACTTGAGCTTCTTTAAGGCACTATTTTAAGATTTGGTACTTTTTTTATTTGTTTCAACAGGAGGATTAGAGGATTGAGAATGCTTTATTGATGGAAAGTGGGAGCTGTTACTCCCCCCACCTCCTCTACTCAGCAAAACTAAAAAAGAGAGCGAGCCCATTCAATTCCCAGCCAGATCTTTAAAATGTTAACATCAAATGGGAAGACATTATTCCCAAGGGAGAAGAAAAACCTTTGTAGCACTGTAAGTTTTTCGCCATTTCCCACTTTGATTTGTATATGCATCTTTAGTTCATATCATTGAGAAAGCACCTTCAAATGGTTTCCACAACAGTAACAGAAGAGGCAAAACCGATTGGGATGAGATGTCAGCATCTCCTCCATCTAAATAAGGAATCCTATTAGCTGTGGCTAAGTGGGAATTAGAGTGTGTGCAGGGTACTTTTCATGATGCCAAGCACAGCCGACTATATCTAAAACAGTAATTATTAAATATCATGGGTAGTTTCGTTTCATCCACGTTATTCTGCTAACAGAGCTAGCAGAATTGGCTCTGAGTGTCTCTAGGTCGTCATCCAGTGATGAGGGGAAGATTAGGCTGAGGAAGCTCTGGCATCCAGGCGTTTCCCCGGCAATGAGGAAGCTGTGCCCCACACAGTTAGTTGTCAGTGCGGCGGTGACTGCCACACCTGGCAGTGTCTCCAGCGCATCTCCTGCGAGCAAGGGCTGAGGCTCAGCCTCGCGGAGCTGCTCTGTGCAGCCACCGCGGCAGGAGAGGGAGCCGAGCCGCTCTCGGTGGAGGAGGCGGGGGCATCACGGTGTCGGTGCTGCTGCATTCAGAAAAGCCCCGGCCGCAGCCGGCGAGGTGTAAAGTTCCCAGCACGCACCCAGCGCGGCAGCTCCTCACCCTCAATTGTTGATGAGCCTGGGCGCTCACCAACACACGGGAGAGAGATCCCATTTTGCTTTCTTAGAGAAAGGGTCGAGAAATGAGCTGCCGAAGAACTGTGCCAATGAAAAGAGTGCAAGGCAGTTTCTTGCCAGCAGCTAAGTTGTAGAATTGCTTTGGAGACTGCCCCGGAGCGCAATAGAATTGACAAGAGCAGAACAGACACCGTTGCAGACCAAGGTATGCCTGATTGCACATGAGTCGGATCCCTGGGACGCAGCCTCTGCTCCTGCTCTAACTATTTGTGGCTGAAGAAAGGAAACGAGACTAGAAACACGATTGCAAGTGGTATTCCTGGAAGGAAAACACATACACTCCTAAAGGAGGGGAGGAACGACCCAGCTGGCGTGTACATTTTTTTTTTTTTAAAGGAGAATCCTTCAGGTATGTTCCCTTTCCCCTCTGTATTCGCTGCTTCATCTGCATGTGAATTTGTGTCTCTTTTCTTGTTGATTCTTTTCGTTTTGCACTTTGAATCACAACCGTGGTGTTCTCCTAGTGTAGTAGATGCATTTGTAAAAGCTCAGCTGTCCTGTGTTTATAATCCTATTGAAGATCACAGACTTCTCAGTCCTTGCTATATTTTGAATGCAGAATGATAAATGATTGCTTAGTTTCCAGTCAACTTTCAGGGAAATTACTTGCGTAGGGACAAACAAGCTTGGGATGAAAGGCTGGGATAATATTCCCTAATTCCTTGGAATTCTGGAGGAAAAAATTAGAGCCCAACAGAGAACAAAAGTTAAGGCATCTAGGAAAGGGTTAAAAGTCAAGATGTCATAGACTAGTATTGTGTCACTCAAGTGTTTTTCCAGCTCAGCATCCAATCTGGAGCACATTGAGCTTTACCAGTGGTTTTGCATTTCTAGCTCTTGATCAGTCCTTCGACATGAAGATCCTGCAGATTTACTTTCAAGAGATGAATTGTTAACATAATGTGCCTGGTTCTGTTTTACAACTGTCCTATGGTGCTGGAGGAGGCAGTCTAAAAAATTCCTTTGATCCAACAGCATGAGTGAACCCGAACTTCTGCAATTACATCATAGATATACTTGTATAATAAAGAGAAAGACAGATAATGCAACAGTAGTAATGTTGGCTGCCTTTAGTATCTAGGCTGAGATGACAAAGCTTAAAATCAATTTTCCTTGTTAGGCTCTTAGATAAACGAAAGATGTGGGTGCATAACACATAAAAAGGTGAAATTTTAAAAATACTTTGCGTTTCTTTAAGAAGCTAAGAATGTAAGTTTATATCATTTTAGAATTAAAAATACATTTAATGCTTTTTAGAAAGTAATCTTCCTGTCTTTTACCCTTCAATACTTAATTTTCATGAAAGTGGGTAAAATGAGTAATAAATTAAATGTACATGTATTTAAATTAAATGAGCTTTTCTAGAGGAGAAACAAGAGAATGATTTTAGTATATACAAAACATCTTGTAGATTTTTAGTGTTGTGTTAACACAAAGAGTTAATACCAAAGCTGTAAGACCCTGACTTTTAATTGTTTGTCTTACTTTCTTGTGATTTACAAGTCTAAATGGAATAGAGGTTAATGAGATTTAAATTATCATGTATGTACACTATAAAGTAAATCACCATCCTGTCATTTGAAAATTAAAATCTCATTTTTGCCAAATGGTAGTGATCTGGAGCACTCAATGAGGCCGTAAACAAAATGAGGAAATCAGTTGTTTCAAAATTCCACACATTATTATAATAACAATGTCAAAATATGGTAAGTCACTACAGGCAATTCTTGGAACTAGAGGAGTGAGTTAGAAGATGAACAAAGTGTTAAGTTTACATTCATTAGTGGAGAGTGAAAAACATATATTTCTTCTATGTTGACATCTTATATGGAGAAGGTTATAATATCTGTAGATGAAACACTACAGCAATGATACAACAGCAATTTTACTGAATCCACTAAATGATTATTTTTGAAACTAATAAACAAACTGCTAAAAGAGAACCTAAAAGAATATTTGAAACTTTCATTTACAAAGTGGTCTTTTGTTGAGAAAGTCATTTCAGTAGAATTATGGACTTAGCTTTGAACATAGATAAGTAGGTATGGGTTTATTTCCTAGCGTTCAATAATTCATTGTCAGACTTCCATTAAAGAGATTTAGAAACTTTTCCCAGAGATTGTCATCACCATGTGCTTGGATAAATCCATGCCTAGGTGAAATATGAGGCTACCATGTTAGATAAGCCTAGAAAAATCACTTTTCATGTGTTTATTATTAACAAAGTAAACTATTTTCCTTCCTAGGTCATATAATACCTTTTTATGGCTGCTAGTCTTTAAATATGAAGCAGTGAAATATGTGTTGCACAGAACCAGTTGCTTAAGAGTCTATGGGTCATTGCAAACTGATGATAACTGCAGTGATTCCCCTTTCAAAGACAAACTATACTAAGTGTGTGTGGGAGGGAGCAAGGGGGAGGTCAGTGGAGAAGAGGATGTACTTTGATGTCTTTGCCGATTTAGGGCAAACCTGTGTTTTTGAATATCAGACACTTTTGTTATGATAATATCTATTTCCCAATGCTCTAGGCACTTTCATTTCTATTGACCTTCTCAGGTAATGTTAATGCATAAACCCTACTGTGACTTTTCTAAGGCATTTTGCCACCTGTACATTATCTTCCAGTTTTAACACTATCAGTTTCTGTTGTTCATTTTTTCCACCCCACAGTCTTTACTACAGAAGGGCTTTCTCCAGAATTTCTGAAGACATTGGAATCACCTTGCCACCTGAGAAAAATTTTTTTGCTTTTTAGCTAGAAATTGTAGGAATTTTAAATATATGCCAAATTTGTTTCTAAAATACACTTTCACAGACAGTCACTTTCTAACTATATTATAGTTTATACCTAATACCAAGTTATTTGGTAATAAACATTTAGAATAATATCCCTCAAGCAATAATTGCAAATTCAGGGAATCGAATTTGCATCTTTGTTATTGTCACAAATCTTTTCTGGATCTTAAAGTTAAGTTGTCTGTGGTTGGATTGCTAGGCTCCAGTGCTCTTCCAGCTTAAAAAAAAAGGATTTATTAATAACTCTCTCAGTCTGTAGCTTTTGAGTATGCAAAAGACTAAGCAACCAGTTCTCTAATCTCTATAGAGATAATGGATGCCATAGCAGTGTTTGCTTCACTTGGCTTTTAAAGCATAGTTAGGAAGACAGGAATAGGTATTTTCACCTGTAGGTCAAAAGTCTTCCAGAGGAGAAACAGACACAAAGACACACTGAATCATTTCTCCTTCTCTTGTAAAAATGAATGTGCTATAAGAGGCATAAATGTTTCCTCTCTCTTACATAGTCTAGTTATATTGTATATTTTAGCCTCAGCATAGAGAGATTATTATAATTTTGATATGGGAGAGAGTTTTATATTACTCTTCTTACATAGAGAGTTAAGAAAATATTTTGTAGAAATAAATGTTTGATAGAAAGATATAAACTCAGCATTATAAATTGTACTCAGGGTTTCCAAAGCATTAAAGAAATCATAAAAGATGGGCTTCCCTTTCAAATACGTTCTTGTCTCCCTTATATTTACAATCCCATCTTTAGTCTGTCTCTGCTTCCAGCAGCTGATCTCCACTGCCCAATCCTGTGTTCAGGGTAAAATACACTTTTTTTGTGAGCATTCTGGCTCTTGAGAATCTGGGTGCAATATGTCTTTTTTTTTTATGGAGAAAAAGTGTTTTGCATGAAAATATTTTGCTTCATGTGTTTTATAACTGTATAATAGAAATAACATACTTTAGAAGTAGCTTTTCCAGGCATATAAATCGTTAAAAAAAGAAAGAAGGCGGCTGTTAGACAGGGATGACTATTTCTACGTTACAGGTGGGAGGAACTGATGACTTGGGCACTATTACTGAGGCACTTTTCTGTTGACATAATCCTAGAACAACTGGAGGAAGAAGGGCCGTATTTTGTGTCATGCCATAATTAAGTGGCATGTAACTGAAAACAACATAAACAATTGCTTTGTTCATTAATGAGCAATCTTAGGTAAAAATTACCAGTGAGATAAAGCTAGAGAATTAGTGTGCACACTCTAAGAGTACAGAGCTTTTTAGTATAAAATACTAGAATTAATCAAATCTTGGCTCAGTCTCCAACTGGCTGGGAAACTTGGGCTGTCATTTTCCTTCGTAAGCTTTGATTTTCTTGTCTGAAAGTCCAGTTAGATGCTCATGAAGATCCCTTCTAGTTCTCTGACTCAGAGATTCTATAGAAACTATTAATACAGTATGCAAACTCTGTAGAGTTGATTCCATTTGAAATGTAGCTACAGAATTACTTCACTCTGACTGACTTTTGAGAGGTTAGAGGTTGTAAACAGCATTTGCCTGCCTGATAAACTGAAGAAACAGTCTTAATTCTTTTAGAATTGAGTAGGAAATTTGTCAACTTGTTTTCCTTCAGACAGCTAGGCAAAAAGTATTGGCTTAATTATAATCCATGTAACTGCGTATTTTGTATAAGTCTGTCTATCTGTGACTCATAAAATATTTGCTACAGCTTTGATAGATGTTGAAATACTGCCATTTTGCTAACAAGAAACAAATGGCATTAGGGTACTTAGTTTCTCACTTTTTTAGAGTCATTTATAGAACAGTGCTTTTAAAAATAAAGTGTATGTACATATGCTACTTAGTCATTGGAATGGATTTACTTTCTCTCCCTCCAGCTGTCTTCTCTGGATGGGCGCACTCAATGAGAATCTGCTAGAAAGGAGGGGGTTGTGTGGCTCTCTCATGGCTGAAGGGGCAAACTTAACTAGGAAGCTTCTCAAGCCTACGGAGAATTTACATTTCTTTTTAGTTTCAGAGAAGGTTGATTGGCAGGAGGCAAAATATAAAGACAACTTCATATATATAAAAATTAAAATTTGACTCATTACTTCTTAGTAATTTATAGGATTAGAAGATTGTGCTTAATTACACAGTAAGATGTCACAATATTACTGCAAGGTAATTGAAGAACAGTTTTTAAAATAATAAATGATAAATGTAACTCTTGATAAATAAATATAGCAAGTGACAGTAAATGCCTTCTTTAACTGCTGTCTTCCTCCACTTAGCCTTGAGTGGGAGTATTCCCTGAGCATCTCTGCCTACTCTTTGTCTTGGTGTCCCGAATTTCTTTAGGGGCCTAAACTACCTCTTTGAGGGGATTTCCACTAACGTGTCTCACAAAGTCTAACAGTTTCCCCACACAGCTCCTTTCCCTGATTCGCTCAATCTCTCAGGCTCAAATCTCAAGTTACCCTCATTGCCTCATCCTTCCTCATGTCTCATATTTGGTTACTCGCCAACTCTTGTTTTCTCTTTTGTACATCATCTCCAGCCATACCTTCTTTTCTCTTCCTGTTGAAACCAGCCAAGTTCAAGTCCTTATCACTTTATGTCTCAGAATACTGCTTGAATCTTCCAATCGTTCTGTTACGAGCCCCTCCTCTGAGCATCTGTTCTGCATGCTACTGCCAGATTCATTGTCCTAAAAAATGCCTCAAACATGGCACATGTCACTCCCTGCTCAAAAACTTTCAAGGACACCATATTGTATATAAAATAAGCCTAAAACACCTAGTGTGGCAAAATACACCTTGTATTAACACAACCAGTTCTCTGACTGCCATTCCAGCTTTACCTTCTTCTAGTTCCTTATCCAATCTCTGCCCCAATTACACAGATTACTTCACAGTTTCCAATATGGACATTTTATGCCATTCCATAGTACAAAATGATTTGCCCAGTTCATGTATTCATGCATTCTATACTTTCTCATGAGATTTCCCCTTTAGTCTCGAACTATAGTTTAAACCTTTATTTTTGCATGTTTGTTTCGAAAGTCCTCACTAGGTTATAAATCCCTTAAGTATAGTATCTGTGCAAATTTTGTCAAGTTACTTAAAATTTCTGCATCAAAATTCTCAACCAGAAAATAATTACACTATAAAGATTATTGCTTCACAGAGTTTTCATGAGGATTAAATTAAATGATATAGAGTAAGTGCTCAGTGAATGCAGCCTATAAATTTCTCATCAATACATAGAAGATGAATGCTCAGTAAATATTTATTTTTATATTTAATTTTAGTTTTATAAAAGCAGTTATTAGAAGAAAAGATTGGTAAGGGAAAGAGAGGGCTTGGTTTCCAAAGCAGGAAATAACAACAAGAAAAATAAATTTAGGAGGAAAACTCAAATCCCTATTGTGTCCCAAGATATTAATGATCTCAGCAACTATGTTTAGGATAAAATGGAATATCTGCAGACAGTTTATTCTAGGTGAAATCATGTACCCTGAGATTACAACATAAGCTAATGTGTGTTTTCCTTAGAATTATGGCAGTAAATCTTAATGGCTTTATATAGTACAGCTGGTGTGGGATTCATGAAGCGTCTACCATTATAAAAAACTCTGGGAACAGGAAGAGAGATTAGAGTCTGACCAGTGACCCTGATTTATTCTCGTTGTTTAGGCTTCCTGACTGCAGGAGGCTCTCAGTGACTCCATGGTAAATGTCAGGTTCTAGTGTCCATGCAGCTCATGAACACGGCCACTGAAAGGCAGAAGAGGGGTAGCTACAAGAGAGGTGGAAGATATACATTTCATAACAAGGGAGCTGCCTACCTGTCTTGACCTAGGTCAGAACCATGTCACATAGGTCCATGTCACCTCACTGTATGATGTTTGTCTTTCTCTTATTGATCAGGGGTTCTGAGACTAAGCACTACTTTTTTTCAGCTTGGTTTTTGTAGTAACAATGCTTTCTTCATCAGTTATGTATCCCATACCCCTCCTCACTTCCTCTGATCTAAATCTTCCCATTTTGACTCTAGCTGATAGTCTAAATTGTAGTCTACCTACCTCGTATTTACTCCTATAGCACATCCAACATGTCCACACTGTTGGTCTCTACTACTGTGGCTCCTGCTTTATGGCTTTTAGCTCCCAGTGGATTTATCAATAGCCACACCTATGGAAAAAAAAAAAAAACCCAGAGAAGCTCCAATGATCTTTTATCGTTTTTCTAGAAGAAACTTGTAGAGCATCTATTTATTTCAAGATAGAGGGCAATTTGCCTCATTATAGACAAATGCATTCACCTGTGATTTTATAGTGGAAGAAAAATTCTCAAAGAAGAATGAATGAGGAATCTGAGCAAAATATGCCTTAACTCCCTTGTTTGACCTTAAAAGGGGTAGGAGTGTCAATTAGGAGAGACAGAGTATGGCCAACTCTAGAATCTACGGAGAGAAAACTTTAGCTTAGCTTTGTAAGTTTTCTTTGCAAGTTTCTAGATTTCGTGTTACCTTCATCTTAAGACACCTGACACTGTAGGCCTTGATGAATTTCTCTTGTAATTGGTTCCAGTTGTCGGTACTTCAGGCCTTACCTGCAAGATGATATTTGCTGATTGTTGAGTCTGGAATATAAAGCATCCTACGAGAATGAAGAAGACATTTCTTAGAATGCTGAAAATTGGAAAGGTTCACAAGATGTGACACAAATTTCAAATTTCAATAGAATTATAAAACACCAAATATGGCTTTTAAAAATTATAGAGACCAAGAAAGCATTTGTTTAAAAGTAGTTACAGTTTCTAGATGTCTGTTTGTCAATTGCTTCCCAGTTCAGCCACATATTTTTTTACTTTTCATTGTGAACTCAGTCTTAGTTCAGTTATCTAAAACTCCTGCAGGAGAGATAATTTACTGTCCTGCATAATACCAGATGAAAATGAACCAAAAAGCAAAGCCTGTTCATATGTTAATGCACATAAGTTTGTTATATGTCTGTAAAAATTAACATGTGATAAAACCAACCAATCTGAAATCTAGTGGAGAGATACTATTTATCAGAAATTAAAATGTTAGTGAAAAATTAGCTAATTTATATCTTTATAAGAAGGATAAATATAATAGATGTTTATAGGTAAACATACTACTTGTAGATAAGACTTTTCATCTTTTGTCTGCAGTGTTGTACAATAATGATCTGTATTCATTATTATGGCATGGAAGAGTCTCAAGACTGTTCCCTTAGTGCTTTCTACATTATAAAATATTAAATTATGCTTAGCATATTTGGCCTTCAGTTTAAAATGTTCTAATTATTTGAAATTGATAAGCATATATTTTCAATAAATAGCCAATTCCTATTCAGCTAAATAACACAATATTAATGATGAGGGATGACTGTCTGGGTAATTAAAATTCTGTTTTATTTGGTTTGGGAGGTAGTAGAAATGATCCTTTGGGTGGTGAGTTAACTCCTATATGGATTGATTGTTAGCACTCAGAGAAATAGTCTGTCTCAAAACCACTGACCTGGATCCAAACACATCATCTTGCAAGAGTAAAACAGTTGGTCTTGGAGAGGAATAAAAAAGAGATTGTAGCTATGCAAAATCCATCACTTTTCCCAGAAAAGCAATTCAAAGCCAGCATCCTACTGAAAGGAACGTAAAGCATAAATTATATGCATGAGAGACAGTATATTTTTCATATTCCTGAGGACTAGCAGGTTTATCTTAATTACTTTTTGCTTAGGTTACTACTGCAATTAGTTTGTGGGTCCTGAGAACTCAGCAGTTGGCTATGGAAGAAGGTGGGGCAGGAAGGCCATGGCCAATAGGAGAAAGAAACACGGCCACAAAATCCACAGTGTAGAAATCCCAGTGCACTCAGGTAACTGCATTTACATTTTCTGTTTTTGCTGTATGTCGTAGGCTATCCGAGGGATGTCTCTGTTCCTTCCTGATTGCTATCATCCTAATTAGGCTATCTATAAAACACTTGGCATCTAGGGGGTTTCCTCTGGGTTAATTACAGAGCTGTGAGCAGCTTTTGCAGCAGACATGAAGTAAGTTCAGTTTCACACAAGATGCGTCTGTGTGGGTTTAATGTGTGATTACTTGTGTAGAGGCCTAACGGTTTGACTTTCCACAACACCCTCCCCCTCACCATCCCATCTAATCTGAATTTTAGTGCCTGTACCTGCTTTCTATTCTACACTAGATTATAAATTCCTGGAGGGCAAGTCTTGTGCCACTGTTCTCTCTGTAAAATTGTTTGAATGCTTCCATATATTAGATGCAGGGGCGGAAAACCCTGATGAATTAAAATGGTTCTGATGGGATACAATATAGCAGTTCCCTGTGTTTGACATTATTAGTACAAAAATCATGTTTAAAAGAATTTTTCTTGATATTTTAAAGAGGAGAGGATATATATATTGTGATTATTGGTCAGAGAGAATATTCTAGACAGAAAAAAATGCTTATGGGAAAAAAGAATATAACAGTGTTTTTGTGAATACAGCACAAGAGGCTGTTTCTGTTGTTTCAGAAGACTTTTGGGGCACTTTGCTAGGTTCTACAGAAAAAATGTGAAGATGAATAATAGGGTACCAGCCATCAGAAGCTGTTACACTTGTTGCAGGAGGGACACATGAACACACAAGGAATGAATGATAAGATTTTGTATTGCAACAGTGATGGTCTGGGGAGGAGGAAATGGAAGTATGTTTTTTTCCAAGCAAAGAGGTAAAGAGGTGTCTTGGGTTAGAACAGAGAACATATGGTGAGGAGTAAGTCTCTCATTAGGTGTGAATTTTGTCACTTTTTGGTGGAAGGAAAATACTGCTACTGTTTGTTGAAATGACTTGCTCAAACAACTCTCTGTTCATTTTGATCGCACAGAGGGCGAGGACTGTTGCTATTTTGCTCACCATTGTATCCCCCAGACCTAGCACAGCTCACAACACATAGCTGGTGCCTACTAAATATTTGCTGGGTGAATGAACGTGCTGTTGATATCTCCATCCTGTCAGTATTTTTAAAAAGTTTTTGAATTCAAATCCAGGTTTTCAGTTAGTTTGATTTCTCTTGAATGTGTCTTTCACCACTTTATCATCATCGGTGACCTACTCTGTGTGTGGACCATGATGCAGGTGGTACTGGGCTTACAAAGGATCCTCTTTTAAGTGAGGGGCTTCCAGCCTTACTTCCTCAATGAGAGGAAGACTTAGATGCCATGCTTGATGTGAGTAAAATATTGCAGAGTAGACTGAGCTGTTTCTCTAATGGCAGCATGTTGTTTAATATTTTGGAATCTGTTAAACACATCCCCTCCAAATTGTTATCAAATATTTCTCACCAAAACACTGTGGCTCAATTTGCATTTATCAGTGAAGGCAAGGTTATACAACCTCAATTACAATCTTAGAAAACTGTCAACAAATTATGATTAATAGGCACTGCTTAATTGTTTTAAAAATTTTTAAGCACTCTTTCTTGGTTTCTGCCTGAAACAATAGCCTGATAGGAAATTCAGGGATAAAAATAGAAAAAAAAAATTAGTCCAGACAATTCCTAAAGACACCATGGCAGGGCAGTGGCCTTAAATTAAAACTATAATCCCTCATGTTGCACCTATTTTTCCATTAAATCTACAGATTTCTTCTTTGGCAAACATTTGTGTTTTATTTATTATCCCATATAACATATGTTTTCTTTTTTCACTGTTGGATATACAAACAGCCAAATACACACTAGAGGGAGGATTATGTCTGATTTTGTGTTCAGGTGTTTTTAAATTTATATACCATGTGGATTTCAAAAATATCTGCAAGTTAATAGCAATGTTAAATTCTCTAGGGAATTGGCTTTTTGTTTTCTAGAAAATTATATTAAATGCCTTCGTAAAGCAGTACCTATCATTGATTTTGCTATTTCTTTGAAGGATGAACTTGCTTATACTAATGTATAACTCTATGTTTCTTGAAAACAGTGGACAGCATGGCTACTCTGAGGGTTGCTTTTAAAAGGAGTTGTCTTAAGTGTCAGCATTGCAATAGTTTTGCATCTCAGAGTTTTGGCAGAGATCTCTGGCACTGTCACAGTAAGGAAATCAGAGGAAGACTTGGGTAAAGAGTCTAACAAGATTCTATATTTCTGTGATCCTGACTGTTATCTCTAAGCAGAGTAATGAGGCAGGGATTACTCATAACTCATAAAGGAAGAACAGGCCAGCTTGACCAAAAGGTAAACAGATTATGATGATTATGAGTTTCTCTACTGAATCTCATATAGACTTGCTTTAACATTTTAATATAATTCTCCATCTTTTTCTTTTTTTTTTTTTTTAAATCTTTCTCTCTATTAAAACATATCTATTTTGTCTTTCTTTCTCTTATTTGGGACTCTTTGAGTTATTCCAAACATGCAGATAATTATTCCATATAGCAATGGGCTCATCTATAAAAAAGAGACCACGAATGAAAACTGAATAAAGAATTATAGAGCTTTCAAATGAACCCGACAAAAGATTGGGAAGGTTAAATGCAGAGTAGGAGTGAAGGGAGACTTCTCTTTTGCCCTCTGCTGGCCAAGAAATTGGTGACACAACTCCAGCTTCAACTGGTCTATTCGCTGTGTATAAGGGACATATTGGAGTTACACACAAGTGTTACATAATAATAAGTTTAAATCTTTTGGTTTTACATATATTTTTCAGTGGTTACAGATACACAGATCTTTCCTACCTCATACCCCCTTCCAAACATTATAAATTCTCTTTGTACTTTCCCTTTTACTGTTTAACTGGATTCAAGTTTCTTTACTAGTAAAGTTTTTACTGCTAAAAAATGAAAAATAGCTTAAAGGGAAATAAACTAGGGATGTTAAGAGTAGAAAAATATTTTTTTTTATTTGGTAAGATTTCATGGCCATGACATGCTTATGGTTGGGGAAAAAAGAAAAAAGAAAAAAACCAAAAAACCAAACCACCCTTATCCTTCTCCCCCTCAGCATGCTGATGCTTTGTTACTCTCAGATTCTTCCAAATATCCCAGAAGACTTAGGCTGCGTCAGTTATTAACATCTCTAGTCATCAGATTCTTGAAAGTTGTGGTAGGTCAGGTAAGACCTGAGTCTATTGGGCACTTGATGCAGAAGAAAGAATCATTAAGAATCATTAAGTAGCACAAAAAAGGTGAACAAAGAGCAGCAAAGGTGAGGCTAAGGTTTGGGGAACAAACATTTGTTTATTTCACAAACCTTGTATTTTCAGGGCTAGGCAGTTCTGTGTTCCTTAGCACCGAGGTTCAGACCAGTCAGATGAGAGCTCCATTACATGCTAATAAACCTTCCATTTAGGATGGTGTTCTGTAGTTGAAACACAGCCGAGAATCTGCCTTGCAGACAAAATTTACAATGAGGCTACATCAAGAATCATTTCTTAAGTTCTGTGCAATATATCAACACCAGGCCTTTTCAGTAGAATATTTAGAATGTTTATATTTTGCATATTTAATACCATAATTAAGTGAGTAAGCATGCAGTTTGTTATGTTTTCACTGACATAAGTACGTACTTTTTATATTTTCAGATTATCTGTATAGTACAACGGTATAAGGTTAAGTCTTTGGAGTTTCATAACCTATATTCAGATGTAGGCCCTACCATTTTTAGAATCGTTCATGTTGGGAAAGGTGTTTAATTGTGGCAGGCCACAGTTTTTTCCTCTCTACAACAAGAATAAGTATAGTACATTTTGTAGAGGATTGTTTTCATAAGGAAATGAGATAATTTTTAACTGTTTAGTTTAGTGCCTGGAAAAGAGCAAGCAAATATTAAATGGCAACTACTAGTATTCTTTGTTACCCATTAGCTGTCTCTGCTGCTTATGCTGTGAAAATAAACGTATTTTGTAGATTTGAAGTCATATGACCTGCAGGTCAAAACTAAGGCGTATTCAGAGACAGTACGGAAAAGCTATGAACTGGTATCTGTGCCAATCCAGGAACCATATTCTCTTCCATTGAGGACCATTCCTGGGGGTTGACTCAAGGGAATGAGCACCTTGGTCCTGAAGGCATCACACCCTGGCATCCATTCTGTCCTATCCGGTAGGCCATTCAAGCATCCTTGCTTCAAATAGTAAATTAAGACTCTTTGAGGATAGCTCCTCCAAGATTCTGGCTGGTCTTTTTTCTTGGGTAAACTTACATGAAGAAGGTTACTGAAATGAACTAAAGTCCCTGTAATTGCAGGTGATCTCAAGGTCACAACTCATCATCTCTTTCTTATACCTCCCATTTTAGATCCTCCCCACCCCCCACCTATGGCTATCACCTCTGCTGATCCAGGTGGCTTACCCGATGAGGTGACCCAGATTATTGTCCCTGAAAGGTCTGCGCCTTTGGTCATCTTGCCATTCTTGTCCGTTTACAATCAAATTGGGTAAGGGATTATGAAGAATTTCCTTAGTGGCTTATCTGGGTGCCAGATGAATTCCTCCTTGTCCCCATTGTGTAATTTCAGCTCTATGGTCTCTTAATGATCAGAGTCGATTCCTCCTGCCAAGTATATCTTGGCAGCTATATCTTAAGATTTTGTGGTATTTTCACTGTGTCTCCTGGGAGAAGCAGTCCCCCTCTGGGAACCAAGGGCTCTGTAATCACAGTGAACAAAGTTGTGGGGATGAGAAGTACCAATACTCCAGTGGGACACTGAGAGTGGTAGTCAGTAGGGCCACTCCCATTTTCACTCCTTGGTTCCCACATTCATGTATTTTACCTGCTGACTAGCACATGTGATAGTCATGGATTTGGTGTACATACTACATTCTAAATTATGAGACCTCTTCCTATTAGGGTATCATTTATATGCTGGTACTTCAGATGTGTCTTCAAAGGCTATTTCTTTATTAGGTCGGAATCTTCTGGGCTTTGATATGATAGGACTAGTAGGAGTTCATGGTCATAAGCCCAATGCTGCACTTCCACTACTGTGAAGTAGGTCCCTTGGTCTAAAATGAAATAATTATATGGATGGGAAAGGCAAACTTATATCTGGAATTATCTTGATTTCAATTAAAATGAAACACTATTCTCTCCAGAGTAGAAGGCCAATGTAATCAATTGCTACCAAATGGCTGGTTAATATTCTTGAAAGATGTTGTATCAGGTCCTCAGCATTGATCTCAGTTGCTGGAAGGTTGGATATTTGGCAGTGGCGGTACTTAGATCAGCCTTGCTGAGTTTTATTGTAGTGGCTATCCTCAGCCTTCTGATCATCCATTATTTCTTTTGCTTGTATAAATAAAATAATATCTGTGGAAGGATATGCATCTACTTGCCTCTAGGAACTACATTCTATTAACCGTTTGCATAGCTCTCTCTAAGGCTTCTGTGACTGCTACTTTAATGTTGCAGCTTATTATAATAATCACACCCAAGTTGTTTCTGATAATTAAATGTTACTGCCTAACATCAGTTGTTTGGGGATGCTATCATTCCGATTGTTATCAGGGCCTCCTTCTGTAACAGCCCTGGCCTGTGGAAGATAGCCACCACTGAGATACTCAATAATGCCTTTGAGTATCACCATCACATTGCTTATCTCATTGGTAAATGGTGTGTCCTCCTGTGGAATATTCTTGGCTGGTGATCTGGCATTATGCAGTTTGCTCTAATATGCTCTAATACATTTGATTCTCTGAGACTTATTATCCCTTTCTCTACTGTTTTCAAAACGATTTCTTCTTAGTGTGGATCGTAACTTTTTTCAAGTTCCCAAGGACCACTGTAATTTTGTGTTAACATATCTCTCATGGTTCTTGCCAGGTGTTAAATTCAGTGTCATAGGAGAGTACTTCCACAGTCACAAATTCTTCCCTACTTAACGTTGTAGACCTCCCCGTTGATTCAGCACTGCCAGAATCCAGTCCATGAGTACTCTCTCAGTTCCTGCTTGTGCATAGCTGTCAGTGAGGTCCTACAGCTTCTTCAACATACAGTGTCGTTCCTCCCTTAACAGACTCTGCCATTCCTCAGCTGGATTGTCCTGTGATTTTCCCCTAGTGATTGGTCTGGAGGCCCAGGGGCATTTGTGATAGGTCTTGATAGTGGATACATAGATTTTCTCTCAAGGGAAGACCTCCATATTGTCTTCAAGCAAGTGTGGAGTGCTAGCCCCTACTAGGGGGAGAAGACCACTTTTGCAGCCTTAAAGGATTCAGGGAAATCTTAGGGATTCAAGAGGTTCAAGTGATTTAACCCGAAGGACCTGTCCTATGATTCACAGTCCTATTTTTTCCCAATTAAGGCCCCAACCTTGGCATAGCCAACCTGCCTAAGGTGAGAATTAAACCTTCTCTAAAGATTTATAACTCTTATGATTAATTCCTGGGCCTGATGCCCAGCTTCGTTTACATCTGCTGCAAGAGATGAGAATTTGTTTCTATCATGACATGGAGGTTTGTTGCCTTTACACTTAGCCTTAAATTAGTATTAGGTCATTAAATACAAAATGTCCGATTTTGAATCAAAAGTTTAGTTTATTATATCTCAAACAAGAAGCAGTACAATTAATGAAAGTATGCACCTAAACTATTGACACAGTTTTGCCATCTTAATGGTAGCTTGCTTATGCCAGCAGTGAAGAAACCTATAGAGCAAGTAGGGATGAAATCATGAAAGGCATTTTCCACAGCTTGTTCAGAATTGAATATTTTTCCTTGCAAGAAGTGATCCAAAGCCTGGGAGAAGTGGTAGTTAGTTGGTGCAAGGTCTGGTGAATACAGTTGATGACAGTTTTCCAAGTCCAGCTGCTTTAGTTTGAGCAGCGCTCTTTTTTATAATATGTGGTCTTGTAAGAGGATCGGCCTGTCTGAACTGACCAGTCTCAGCTGCTTAATAGCAAGCATCCTTATCATTTTGTCCAATTGGTTACAGTAGATATCTGCCCTAATCAATTGACCAGGTTTCATGAAGCTGTAGTGGATAATAGTAGTGCTGGACCACCAAACAGACACCATTAGCTTTTTTTGATGAATATTTGGTTTTGGACTGTGTTTTGGCACTTCATCTTTATGCAACCATTGTACCAAATACTTGTGATTGTCAAAAGGAATCCAGTTTTCATCACACATAACAATATGGTGTAGAAATGGTTCGCCTTTATGTCATGACAGCAAAGAAAGGCAAGCTTCGAGATGATTTTCTCTTATGACGCTCATTTAATTCATACAGAACCCACCTATCCAGCTTCTTTACCTTGCTGGTTTGTTTCAAGTTGTCCAATATTGTTGGAATAGTAACATTGAACCTTGGTGCTAATTCACTCGAAGGTTGAGATGGATTTGCTTCCACTACAGCTTTCAGCTCATCATTATCCTCCTTGGTCTCACATTGCCCATGTGGCTCATTTTCAAAATTAAAATCACCAGAATGGAACTTCTCAAACCATTGACGTACCATGTGTTCATTAGCCACATCCTTCCCAAACACTTCATTGATATTTTGAGCTGTCTGTGCTGCATTGGTTCCAGAGTGGAACTCATATTCAAAAATAACATGAATTTTTGACTTATCTATGGTTTCACAAAAATTGTTCTAAAAAAATTTGAAAGATAATCACAAGCCATTCCATGTGTTGAAGGAATGAGGATATACCTTCACAATAAAAAAATAAGTGTCAAAGTGAAATGTCAGAGATGTCAACTGTCAAAGTTACTATTAATACTTAAGGAAATTGAACATTTCTTACTCAATAACCTAATAATCACTTTTAGCCTTTCACTATCTTTCTTTACTACATCAAGAGGCCTCAGAAACAGTTATTATATTCCATAGTGCTGATCACTTCTTCCCCCGACCCTCTCAAATACCTGAGGTATCATATGCACTAATTCATTCCCTTCTACTGTTATCCCAGCCCAGTCTATCACCAGTGAAAATGTTAACAATTGCACTGCTACAACATACCACAGGCTGTCAGTTTTCTACATGGCCTCAGTGATTGAGTCCTCATTGCCAGTCCAACAGAAGATACAGATAATATATCTCATTTAGAATCGCTTTCTCACTGTTCCCTGGATACCAGCTTTCTTAGATTAGGTTCTCTGGGAAAGAGACTGTGAAAGATACATGTGCAGAACTTCTTTTGGATTATCTAGAGGGAGAAGCTAAACTCCAGTACATTTTCAATAGAGGTCTCAACCAACCTCAAGGATGCTCTGATGTTGGGATGGTCCCTGTATTAAAGCAAGGGGCCAGGTATTTTAACCTCCACGTTCATTAGTCTTTGGATGTGGACTGCCCCAGGGGAGGGAGAATGACCCTTACCATGGACATTTCTCAGAGAGTGACTCAGCCATGAGCCTTTGGCAACTAATACAGCACTCTTGGAAGCTGGAGGAACAAATGACTTAGTCCTGAGGCAGGTATCTGTGTGGTGCATCACAGGTATTTCGCATCATGTCTTTCCATTAATTCTGAGGGTAGACATGGATAGGAGGTTGGAATGCAAATATTATGGTTGACATTACTTTGACTTTAGTGTCAAAGGTATTCAGAAAGTGTACACTCTGTAGGCTGTTCCTCATCCCTCCAGAGACACATGTCCTCATCCCTCAGAGACACACAAATTTACTCAGAGGGTAGTCTTACTAATTATTTTTTTAAAAAATCTGTGATGTTTATAAAAATGAGCAGATTGTGATCCCTGGGTATAAAAAATAGTCTCTTATTCCTATAGCATTTTTCTGGATCTTTGCTTTATGATTGTAGTCAAGATCTAAGCAAAGGGTCTGGGCCGAGTCAGGGGACCAGACAAACACAGGCAGAACCTGAGCCTTTATCTTAATGTAGTTTTATGGATGGAGAGTTTACCTTCTTTTGTCACAAAGGGCATTGGATGGAGAGACACTGTATATTTTTACCCCTGTGGTGATTATAGGTGTAAACATTTTCATATTACCTTCTTAATTTCTTTCTATTATTTCAATTACACTGGTGTTGAGACTTGCCATAGATCAAGTTATCAACTACATCTGTTGTGATTATTTATTCTCAGATATTCTTTGAGATAAGAGCTGGCTGATGCTAAGCTTGCTTTAGTTTTAAACCAAAAAGACTTTACATGTATAACTTGGTATCACATAATAAAAAACCAAAAGTTATTAAAGAACTGAACCTGATATTTGAATTCTTTATTGGGGCATGTATTATCTGTCATTATATGGAATGTACTGTCTTTAATGAAAAATGTAAGTGATGCCCTTGCTATTAGGCTTTTTGAAATAATTTTTTTTTATTGATTTACTTAAAAAGAGCCCCAGGATAAAGGAAAAGAATGAAACTGCAGTTCTGTTTAGTGTGACACTAATTTAAATTTTAGTTATAAATGCCACACCCATTTTGCTTGAGTGCCTGGAAACATAAATAATTGGATCTCAACCAAGAATTAGAATCAAATGGAGTTCCATTGTGTGAGGATAATGAATTGCACTGGATCCAATACTCTAAAAGGAAAGGAGGAAGGATACTAATTACATAAGCATCTAAGTCCTGGTTTGTTGCTACTCTGTGCAACATTCATTAAAATTTAAAATTATTGCTTTTACTACAGAACAAGTGCTCGTCAAGAGTTTGACACAGTCAGTGAAAAGAGAAGAACAGCTAAGAAACCACATCAACAGTCAAGTATAAAAATGTGTGGTGAGGATTAGTGAATTTGTGTTTTTTAAAGTAGACAGTACAATACTGAAATATTTCAGAACCTACGTAAAAATGTTTAATTTTTTGCAGAATTTTTTCCTAAGAGAAGATGATGACTTCAAGTGAACATTGATGAGGGCCTTAACTAAAAGAGTAGCTCTGGAAGTGAAAAGGAAGTATAGGGAATGAAAGAAATTGTAAAGTGAAGGACTGTAAGATTTAGATACTGGTTAGAAGTATGAGACAAAGGAATGGAGGTAATAAGGAAGAACTTAGAGTTCTAGTCTGTAGACCTAGGAGAATGTTGGTTTTGTTAATAATATATCAGAAATTTAGGAACCATTGTAGTTCATGGGTGAAGATGAATTTGCAAATATTAAATTTGTGATGTTGTTAATGGTCATTCAGACCAAACTGGTCAATAGACAAATAAGAATTAATGCACAGAAGAGAAGATAGATGCAAACATATTAATTTGGTAGTTAGAAGAAAGGAGGAAAAAACTCCAAGAAAAGGAATAGAGGCCAGTGAAGGACCTTGGTATGGCTTCTTTGTAAAGGAGAAAACTTACTTAAATTCATATCTTATATAATGACATTTTAGACAAAACTCACAATGGCTCCAGGCCTCGACCTAGAAATCAATCAGAAACAAAGGTAGCCACTCCCTCTGTGGCCATCTGGTCTCTCATTTCTATTTTTGTCCTCCTGTCTGCATTCTTTTCTTTTTCTGAAAATGTTTCCACTGCCCTGCTTTTACCAGGCTCACGTTTGAGTGCCCAGGTCACAATTTTATGTCACTTTCTTGTTGAAATGCCTGAAAAGATTTGATGAAAGTCTCCATGTTCCAACTCTGAATTCCCAAGAGAGAGAAACTTATTGGCCCAGTTTTGATCCCATGAACACCCAGATAGACATAGCTGTGGTCAGAGAGAGGCTCTAACAGGCCATGCTGTCATGGATAGAGTGATTTAAAGAAAGCCAAGTGGTTAATGGTTTCAGAAGCAGCAATAATTTGGGGAAGGTTAAGGTTTTATACAAATATTGTTCATGCCCAATAAAAGAGAAATTTCAGTAAAATTCTGGGGCTGGAAGTGGATGGTAAGAGGTTGGGGAGGGACGGACTCATGAAGAAATAGCGAGAGAAACTCCAGATACTTTTGAAGAGCTAGGTGAGAGGTGCAGCAGCCTGAGGAAGTAACACTCTGAAAGGATGACTGAAGACTGTCTTTCATTTGTTTGTTTTTTATTTACAATAGGAAAGATGTGAACAAGTTTATTGTTTAGGTTGGATGGACCCAGTAGAGAAAATGAGACTGACAATATAATAAAGAGATAATTGCTAGGGCATAGTCCTAAAGGTGGTGACAGGTGATATAGTCAAGAATACAGCAGATGTGATCTTTGGAAAGGAGGATTCTTGTATCCTAGAGATGTACAGCAAACGTACAGTACTGGAACAAATATCTTTCTGGATACTCACTGTAGTTGTTCCAACTGGATGACACTGAACCCTTGGACAACTTTAGCCTGTCTTTAATCAAGGAGGTGTTTCTGTATCAGAGGATTTCAAAGCAGCTTGGAGAGAGGAGGCCTGGACTTTGTATTGAGGATTAATGTCAAAAGGACCTTCTGTTTCCTAAACATGCTGTCTTTCTGCTTAGACCCTTAAACTTGTCTCTATTTGCACAGGTCAACCTCTTTTTCTATGTGTTGCACTCTCTGAAGTGGCACTAAATGGGGCAACTAAAACAAGACCTAATTTTAATACAACAGTCAAATAACCAGTTTCTACCATTTCAGGAAATTACTTCTCATGTGCTATTTCCCTTATTAAAGTACATGCTTTGTTTGTATTTGCTTACTTACATATTTTTATTGGACTAAGGTTTACAGTGAAATGCACATATCTCAAGTTTCTAATTTCAAGAATTTTAAAAATGAAAACACTACCCCGATTAAGATACAGAGTATTTCTGTTGCCCCCAAGTTTTTTCATGTCCCCTGCAAGTCAATCCTGACCCTTCATAAGCAATAATTTTTATTATAAATTAGCTTGCTTTGAATTTAATATAAAAGGAATTATAGAGTATGTATTCTTGTATCTGGCTTATTTTTCTCAGCACATTTTTGAGATTCACATGTAATAGTGGTTCATTCTTTTTTTTTATTGCTGATTAGTGCTTCATTATTCAAATATTCCATAGTTTGTGTATCCATTCTCCTCCTGATGGACTTTTGTTTTCATTTTTTGGCTATTATGAAAAAAGCTACCATAAAAAATCTGGTACACATTTATTTGAGAAAATATGTCTCTATTTCTCTTGGGCAAATACTTAAGAATGCAATTACTGGATCATAGGGTAAGTGTAGGTTTCACTTTATGGGAAATTAACATTTTCTAAAGTGATTTTATTTTATGCTGCCCTCTGCAATGTATAAAAATTCATAGATGCTTCACATCCTCTCTAGCATTTGGTATAACTGGCCCTTAGATATTTTAACCATTTTCATCTGTATAAAATGGTATCTCATTTTTATTTTTAAGTTCATTTTCCTTATAATTAATGTTGTAGAAAACAGTTCCATATGCTTATTGGTCATTTGAATGTCTTCTTGGTGAAGTGTCTGTTCATATGTTTTGCTGTTTTTTATTTCTATTGTTTTGTCTTTTAATTATTGATTTTTTTGTTGAAGTGTTTGTGTGTGAGAGAGAGAGAAGTATGTATTACAAAGATAATCTGTGCCTTGCCTTTTTATTTTGTTAGTGGTTTTCAAAGAAGACATGTTTTTAATTTTGGTGGATTCCAAGGTATCAAATTTCTCTTTTATATTTAGTGCTTATTTGTACTTCTAAGAGATTTTTCTATACCTTAATTTTGTGACAACATTCTTTTATATTTCTTCTAAAGCTTTATAGTTTTAGTTCAGCTCAGATTAATTCTGTATATATAATATAACCTATTTTTCCCATATGTTTATCAAATTGTTCATGATAATTTGTTGAAAATATCCTAACTGAATTTTTTGCACCTTTGTAAAAGTTAAAGTGATCTATACACGTGTGTTTATTTCTGGACTTTCTGTTCCAGTGATCTCTTTGTATCCACTTATGTCTATTACAAGTACATTGCAGCTATTTACTAATTTTTAAATTAATTAATGTAAATCCTCCAATCTTGTTATTTTTATAGATTGTTTTAACTATTCTAGATTGTTTTCATTTCCATATACATTTTAGTATTTTATTTCCAAATCCTCAAAACAAACATGCTGAGATTTTGATTGAGATTCTGTTACATTTATAGATCAATTTAGGGAAAGTTGACATAATACTGAATCTTTCAACTTATGAACATCTTTTCTTTTATTTCATTCTTCTTTAATTTCTTTCAGCAATATTTAATAGTTTTTAGTATAGAGGTCTTGCACATATTTTAGTAAATTTATTTCTAAGAATTTTTTGATTTTTGTGTTATAATTAAAAATTTTCAGGTTTTATTTTTCAGTTTTTTGCTGCTAATAGTGAGAAACATAATTGCTTTATAGAATAGATTTATCTATATTGAGCTTATGTTCTGTGAACTTGCTATATTCACTTTTTTGCTCTAACAGTCATTTTGAAGATTTCTTAAGATTTTCTCATAAATAATCATGTCAACTGTGGAAGGGCAGTTTGACTTTTTCCTTTATGATGCTTATGCTTTTTGTCTCATTGTTTTGTGTTATTGAATTATGTAAATCCTCCAATGTTGAACACATGTGGTAACAGTAGGCATATTAGGCTTGACCTCTATCTGAAAGCATTAAATATTTTACCATTAATTATAAGCTTAGTTGTAGGTCTTAACTGTAGATTTATAGATGTTTATTTTATTAGATTGATGATATTTACTTCTGTTTTGCTAAGAAATTTTTATTTGTATAAATGTAAGGGGTACAAATGCAATTTTGTTACTTGGATACATTGTATGGTGGTGAAGCCTGAGAGTTCAGCCTATCCATTGCACAAGTAATGCACATTGTACCCATTAAGTTACTTATCACCACCCCCACCCCCCACTCTTCTGAGTCTTGAATGTCTCTCATTCTACACTCTATGTCTACACATTATTTAGCTCCCACTTATAAGTGTGAACATTCAGTATTTGACTTTATGTTTCTAAGTTGTTTCACTTAAGATAATGGCCTCCAGCTGCATCCACCTTGCTACAAAAAGTTATGATTCCATTCTTTTTTATGGCTAAATAGTATTCCATTGTGTATATGTACCACATTTCTTTATCCAGTCATCCATTGATGGATACTTAGGTTGGTTTCATATCTTTGCTATTGCAAATAGTGCTGTGATAAACATACAAGTTCAGGTATCTTTTTGATATAATGATTTCCTTTGGGTAGATACCTAGTAGTGGGATTGCTAGATCAAATGGTAGTTCTATTTTTAGTTCTTTGAGAAATCTCCAGACTGTTTTTCTTAGAAGTTGTACTAATTTACATTTCCACCAATAGTATATAAGCAATTTCTTTTTTTTTTTTATTTATTATAGCTTATTATGGGGGTACAACCATTCTGGTTAAGTTTATTGCCCATGCCCCTCCCAACCCCCCGAGACTGAGCCTCAAGGGTGTCCATTCCCCCAACAGTGCACATCGCACTCATCAT
>CM052442.1:76581367-76626708 GCA_028533085.1 Varecia variegata
CTCTTTGCTGATGATATGATGTTATACCTGGAAAACCCCAAGAATTCAACCAAGCGACTCCTGGAACTGATCAATGAATTCAGTAAAGTCTCAGGATACAAAATCAATACACACAAATCAGAGGCATTCATATAAGCAATTTCTTTTTTCTGCATCCTCTCCAACATCTACTATTTTTTGACTTTCAATAGTAGCCATTCTGACTGGTGTAAGATGACATCTCATTGTAGCTTTAATGTGCATTTCTCTGATTATTAGTGATGTTGAGCATTTTTTCAAATGCTTGTCGATCATTTGTAATAAATTTGTGATGGCATGAATATTAATTTTGTCAAGTGATTTTTTTCTTTACATGTATGCAGGTGATTATATGTTATTTTCTCCCTTATTCTTTTGTATATAGTCAATTACATGGCTGATTTTCAAAAACCAATTCACCCCTTACATTCCTGGGTCAAAACTATACTTGATCATGATATATTGATCTTTTTACACATTTCTAGATTTTATTTTCTAATATTTTGTGAAGGATTTTTCATCTATGTTCATGAGGGATATTATTCAGGTTTTTCTTCTCTTATATTTTTCTCAAGTTTTGAGATCATGGTCTTGTGCCCAAATAAAGTAGGTTGGACAGTCTTCCTTCCTCTATTTTCTGAAAGTGTGTGTAAAATTAATATTTTTTCCTTAAATGTTGGCTAGAATTCTCTAATGAAAAAATCTGCCAGGAACTAACTTTATGGAAGGTGTTTGCATGTGTACACACACACACGCGCACACACACATATAAAAATTTATCCTCTGTCTCATGTATTATTATAAGATATATGTTTATATATATATATATATATATATGTAGAGAGAGAGAGAGAGAGAGAGATTCTTCCCGAGTTAGTTTTTGCAATTTATGATTTTCTAGGAATAGTTGCATTTTATCCATTATTGAATTTATTGACATAAATTTTGTACAGTGCTTTCGTTGTCTTTTTCATGTCTGTATGATTTGTACTTATGCCCTTTCTTTCATTTCTGTTACTGGTAATTTGCATTTCTCTTATTTTCTTCATTGGCTTTCCTAGGAATTTAATAATTTTAGTGTTCTTTTTTTGATTTTTTTCTCTGTATTATTTTCTTGCTATGTGTTTAATTTACTCTTTTGCTAGCTTCTAAAGGTGAAATTTAGATGATAGAATATATATTGTACTTTAAGTACTACCTTTAGCTGTTTCCCACGAATTTTGACAAGTTGTTTTTTAAAGTATCATTCTGTTCAAAACATTTCTATTTTCCCTTGTGATTCTTTTTTGACCCATGGGTTATTTAGAAGAATGGTGTTTAATTTAAAAATATTGGTGTTTCTAGATATTTTATTTGCATTGCTTTTTACTTGTCCTTTATTACAGTCACAATATATGTTTTGCAAGATGTCAACTTTTTGAAAATTATTGAGGCTTATTTCAAGGCCCAGGACAGACTTAAGTTAATGGACTATATGCATATGAAAAGCATGTGTGTTCTACAGCTTTTTTATGTAATGAGTACATGATATTTTGCCAGAAAAATTAAAGGACTTCAACTATATATTCCTTATTTCAAAGAAAGGCAAATTGCTTGAGACGATAATTCTGAGGGAAAAGTTATAAGTTAGAATAAAGTATGCCTCCTAAAATAGAGTCCCAAAGAAGAATCCAAAGACTTCAAAAAATGTCATAAAGATATCAGAGGGTTAGGAACAGCTTCTGATTATAATATAAAACGAGTCAGTTTCCACAAGCCAGCACTACTAGATTTTAGCTCTGTGACTTTAAACAAGTCAACTAACTTTTCCAAACCTTGATCTTCTGGAGATAATGACCCTTCCCCACATGGCTAAGTGTTCTAACTATTCTTAGAATCAAGCAAGAGAATATGTATGGACATGTTTTGAAAGCTAAGTCATATAAAATGCAGATGGCGATATTATTATACCATAATATAGTATAAATCTATAGCTAATTTTAGTCTAAGTGAAACCAATTTTAGATTGTCCATCAAGTGGTTTCAACACTCATAAAATTCATAAGTCAGCATCTTATTCTTCAGAGAGGTCTTAGAAAACCACAGTTAGAAATCAGTCTGAAATTGCCACTAATTATTAAACAGTGTGTTGCTTTTAAGGATCTGCTCTTTGCATTAGAATGAATTTATGGACAGATCAAAAGTAATAAAACTAAGCAAAATGAATTAGCAACACCTAATCATCTATAAAAAATATTTTGTGAAAAGATTTTTGTTGAGACACCAAGGTGCACAGCTCTTTAGACTTCATAAATTAGACATGGAAGTATCTAATCAGTGTACCAATTTTCCAGAAATATTCATAATTTCTTATTGTAAATATATTTAATGTAATTTTAGCAAAAGATTTTTGACTGAAATATTTTATTACATAGGCAGTTTTATGTAAATACAATGAAATTTTATAAATGTGAACTTTACTTTCTTATATAATAAGTCTTTCATCTAGGAGGGTAATAGATTTTCATTAAGAAGAGGATAACTCCTTTCCCTTCCAGCCTACTAACATTTAGGTCAAGTTCTGTTTGTGGTTGAGCAGGTTAGTGATAGTTCATGACAGGTTTTGATTAATTTATTCAATTTATCTATAAATTTATTATCTTTTTTCCAGTGAAAAGTAATTGCGTAGCTATTAAACATCAGTCACCCTGGTATATTCCATTAGGGAAAACAAACGCAAAAATGAGCAATTATATTACCCCATGTTGTATGCTATATTGCATGAAATAGAGTATAGTAAAAGTGTGTATATGCTTCAGAGAAGGTATCTATGATGATCAAATGAGCCAAACAGAGAGTGTGTATTAACTCCTGATGGGTCTTCAGGGAGACTTTTGCAGGGGATGTATTGCTTAGCTTGGGTCTAAAGTTCAGCTTACAAAGACACTCTGGCTGTCTTCATGAGTTTTGACTTAAATAACATTTTGTCAGGTTAAGAGAGGGAGACATAAGGGAAAAAAATGGATAGTAATAAAACCACACAATGTGCCCCAGCAAGAAATGATGTGTTCACTGTCATTACCACATCATCTCACGTATCCCACAAACACCTCCATGAAATAGACCGTATCACTTGTGGTTTATGCGAGAGGAAAATGAAATTTCTGTGGTCCCAATCCCAGATTCAGAAATGTTAAAATGTGAAACTATGTGTGTCTTAAAATCAATAAAGATAAAATTATTGTCATTAGCTTGTTATCTGTTCCTTTAGAGTATATAACATTTGAAAAGAAATAACACTTAACTGCATGTAACATTATAGATTTTTATCTTGCTCACAAACTTTCAAAATTAGTGTGATTCTTACTATACCTTGAAAAAACATATTGCACAACTTGCATTTGTCTAAATGAACACAGAGAGGGGATGTGTCACTGTGGGGCTTTCTTGGCTGCCCTGCAGTTGGGAAAGGACCAGGGATGGATGAAAGGTATGCTCAAATGGGAATCTTATTACTTATCAATAATAAGAACTAGCATTTTTAGTGTTTCTGATGTTCTGGGTACTGTTCTGATTATTTAATCCTTACAGCAGTATGAGGAAGTTGGTACCATTATTATCACATTTGTCAGACAAGGAAACTGAGAAACAGAGGGGTTAAACAATTTGCTCAATGTGCACAGCTGGTGCTTGGCAGAGCTGTGATTCAGAGCAGGCAGTTTATGTCCCCCCATGCCTCCCCTCCCCCCAAAGTGATAAATGGTATATGTCAGAGCTCAGCTGAGCACCAAATGACATATGGCTCCTACTCATGAAGGATGGAAATGCTCCTCAACTTAATTGATGTTATCCCACTTAAACAGTATGGTGTAGTATAGTTTGGTAACCACACAGAAATTGTTCAAATCCTAACTCTCTCACTTGACTAAGTCTTAAGGAAGTCACTCAGTATCTCTGAGTCTGGTTTTTTTCTCGTCTTTAAAATGAGAGTGATATTTTACCTTGTAGCATTGTTTTAAGCATATAGATTAATCCTTTTAACATACAGAAGACTGAGGAGACCTTTTCTATTAGGATAAAGAGAGCAATAAGTCCTTAGGAAGCGCAGAGGACGGGTAATTTGTTTTAACAGGAATACAGGCCCCCTCCCTTGGCACAGGTGGTAACGTGTCCAACTCGGAGGGACAGAAGATGTGGGAAACATTTGAACTAGTAGCAACTTTTGCTCCAGGATGGTGGTGTTCTTCAATGGCCTTCCTTTATACAGCTTAACTCTCTAGTAAAAATTCTAACACATGTCAAAATTACTCATGGGTTTTACTTTCAGAAATTTCTTTTAACTTCAAAAGACTTTCGTATTGCAGAAAATTGCAGACATTAACTATAGAGAATTAAAGTAAAAGTGAAATTATTTAAGGATAGAGTTAGATTGCCCTATCAAAGAATGTCGGGCACAGTAGGAAGATGCCAACCTTTGGATGTGATTGCTTTAGAGGAAAAGCAGCACAGCGCACAGGAAAACAGGAATTCAGGGCAGAAGACCTGCGTATTTGTTCCAGCTCTGTTGTGTGAACTCAAAGTGTTTTGACCTTCCTAGGCTTCCCTTTCATGCTATCCATAATTGCACAATTTGAGGATCAGCACTGTTGAAACTATATTCCCCAACATCTAGAATTCTGCAGAGGGGTTATACTGGGTGCAATTTATATAGAAGCAGCAGGGTAAAGTGGGACTCTAGCCCTGCTCCCTTACCTCAACTGAAAGAGCTCCACTTTTTCAATTATATTCATTGATTTTTCCACATCTGATTTTGTTGAAAAAAGGAGGAGGGTGTTTCTGAGGATAAAAACAAAAATGAAAAACTCATAATGCAAAACTTGGCTCTTGAGTGATATATTTCTAAGTTGCTCACCTGCAAATAGGTACCTATGCTCTGCTCTCTGTGCATGTGATGGTCAGACATTGCAAAGATTGAAAAAGCCACAGCTCTCATCATCAAGGAGTGTGTAATTTAGCTGGAAACAGGGCCAGGCCAAGCCAAGGTAGTGCTCACTAGCAATAATAGGCAAAGCTTACTCTAGGCTCTCCAGTCTTTCATTTCTGGACTATCCTCCAACCTCGCCCCTTTGGAGTGACTCTTCCCATTCCCAGACTCCTTTCTGTTCTCTCTATTCTCCTCCTAGTTTTGAGGGATGTTATCACAAACCATTTATGTTAAAGTACAAAGTGTCTGATAAACCTTAAAATATAGGGACCCCTGGTGAGACTTGCATTCTAACAAGGACCAAAATTTTGAACAAAAGGAGTAAAACTCTAATAGTGAAAAGTAGTATAGATTCTTCTTGGGCGGGCAGAGTTCTTCAAACACACTACATAGGCGACAACCTATTTCCCTAAGGTTGGCCCTCCTGGGAATAGTAGTATAATATGGTATTTATGAGAAAGGACTCTAAAGCCAGTCAAATTGGGTTGCAATTCTACCTACATCGCTTCCCAGCTATGTGGCTTTGGGCTCTATACTCAGGCTTTCAGTTTCTTCATCTGTAAAATGGGGATTAATAACAGTAACTACTGCAGAGATTACTATCAAATATTAATGTAGTAGTCTGTCCAAAGCATTCAAGACAGTGTCTGGCATAATAAAAAAATGGAAAAACATGTACCTTTGATAAGCAATCCAGAAGAATAATTAAGGACTAAATATCACGGTTCAGGGTATAAGGATTATAATAAAAAGAGAAGATGACCAAGCAGTTAAACTTTTGCAGAAAAGATGAGTCTTGATTTATCATTTGAATGTTTAGGAAGATTTAGTGGAAAACATTCCAGGCAGAATTAAGAATAAAGAAACAATGAAAGTATAAGCTTAGTACATCCACGGAACCATGAAGTGGCCCAGAGTAGGGGGTATACTATCATCCATAGTGGGAAAAAGAGAAGAAGAAAATGTTATTTAAAGAAAATTAGATGGAACTCAGTTCATGGCATGGTTTGAAATGGTAGAGAATATTACTTTAGGGGGCCCGTAAGCTACTGTAGTATTCAATGTCTAAAGTAAGGAGAATGTAAACTATTACAGCAAAAGGACTTTACAATCAGGAGACCTGGGCAACTACCTTAGCATCTCTGAGACTCAGCATCCCTAAGCATAAACTGGAAATGATGTCCTTACTGCATGACCAAGCAGATGATATGAGATGACGCGCACGGAAGTACTTTATAGATCATAAAGTGCCATGGGAGCATTAGTATTGAATGCCACTGTTTATTCTTGAAATAGCAGCAATGGATGTGAGTAAAGAATGTATGTGGGTTATATCTGGATGAAGAAATTCACAAAATATTTGATTAGTATAGAATAAAGAGGATGGTTGAGCCATTTGGCCTTCATTCTTGGGGAAATGGTTCTGTTAATCTTTTAAATCTGTTTGCTCAGGATAAAACTTTTTTTTGTCTGCAAGAATCCTACTTTTTTATATCAAAATATTAAGAGGGTATAAATGTTTTTGTTACATGGACACGCTGTGTAATGCTGAAGTCAGGGCTTCCAGTGTACCCATCACCAGGACAGTGTTCATTGTACTTCATTGTACCCGATAGGTATGTTTTTACCCTTCACCCCCCTCCCACCCTTCTCCCTTCTTAATCTCCAGTGTCCTCTATGTCTCTTTGTGCCAGTGGGTACCCATCATTTAGCTCCCACTTATTACTGAGAACATGTGGTGTTTGCTCAGGATAAACCTTTTGATCACACTCTGATTTGATCATTTTTGTTGAAATATTTTAATATATATTGATCTATAGTTTTTGTCTTAAAATAAGGCAAAAAACTAATAGTTCCCCAAAACATCATTTCATGTGTTGTGGTTCAGCAGTTTTCATTGTCAACAGTTATCACTGGGACCATCAGGCTTGTTATATCTGTAGTCCTTTTACTGCTCAGTATAAAAACGATGTATAAAACAGGTCCAAATCTTCATTGACCCAATCAAGACATTCTTGAAGATGCATTTTTAAACTAGATTTTTAGTGTCAACTCATTTGCTCATCATCTGCCTTGTTCCAACTTGTTCCATCGCTACCTGCTCCCTCTGGCCAATCCCTCTGGCCCCTCACTGGCTGTTTGTGTCTGCCTTGCCCTTACATCCTCAGCTACCCTGCTTTTCTTCCATGCTGTGTTGAAAGCCCCTGTTTGTAAAGGCACTTGGTCAGCGTTCTGGCCATGGCTGTTTTCCGCTGATGGCTTCTTGCTCAGATGCACCTTCCCTGCGCTTTGTCAGGTTTGCTCCCTCTCTGCCGCTGATGGGAAGTCTCTTTGAGTCAGCTACTTTCCAAATCACCAGGAGTTTACTGTTGAGTGGATACGTGGTTTACCAATATAAACCATATAAATATATATCACTCTTTTACTTAGTTTTGGAAGAATTTCTTTTCGATCAGCGATCACAATCCATAGCATAGGGGATTTCCTGATGAGGGGCTGTCGTGGTGGGAAGCAGAGGCTTTCTTGCTGTGTTCTTGTGTGGAACTAATTATAATTCTGCACAGTCCGGGGTGCTTACCGCAAACTCCATGCAAATGAAGGAGCAGTCAAGCATAAGCTTACTCTGTCAGTCTTAGATTAAGCAGATAACAGTAAATAGAAAGCCAGAAAGTCAGGTAGTAATCATGAGGTTTCTAGGCCAAAGGCAGGCATACAGGAGGGATACAGGGGGACAGAGCCCATGGGACAAGCATCCTGCTAGAGTGCAGAGGGCAGGACTTGGAGAGGGGACCTCAGGCTGTATCATGACAGGTCCTTTCTCTTTGTCTTCTGTGTCATCTTGAAAGTTAACTCCTAAATGCCCAGTTCACCTACTTTACTGTATTTTATAAGGAAACTGAAATTGTTTATTGATCTGAAAATGTTTTAATTCTGATAATGATTTAGCAGTAAATTGCTGACTTTTTAAAGGTTCATTAGCTCCTTTAGCCCACTAGGATGTGTAGTTTTATAGACACATTAAATAGTTCCTTTACAAAATGGATTTTTTGACATACCTGCAAAAAGTATTTTATTCCCCATTCAACACTCAAACACTCATGTTAGTTTCAGGGTTTACACACTTGGGGTCCAAATCTGGGGCTCAGAGTCAAGGCTGTGTTGCTTGTCATTTGCATGCCCCAAGGCATGTTTCCAAAAACTTCAAACCTCAGCTTCTTTATCTGGAAACTAATAATACTTATTTCATACAATTATTAATAGGAATGAAATGAGATGAATTTTTTAAAATTGCATATACAGTGCTTGGAACATAGTAAGATATCAAATGTTATTACTAAGCCTTCTCATAACAAAATAGTCTAGTGTTTTCATCTGTCTCAGTGATCTTCTTCCCAAAACCTTAAATCTTATCCCTAAAGTTCATTACTGAAAATAATGTGTGGTTGTGTAATTAAAGTTAGTGCAACTGGAGGGTAAGTGTGAGCTTTTGAATTCAACTAGTTGAGAATCAGATAATGATATTGTGATATCTTGGTCCCCACTCCACCCTCCAGCTACCCCTCAGCCATACTAATTTTTTCCTGATCTGACATATTTCCTTTTTTAAAAAAATTGAACTTCAGAGAAGAGAGTAGGTATGTGGATTCGAATAGGGTGGGTTTAGGGACATGGGTCAGTTGCCTCTGGTAATATTCACTCTACATACAAACGATCGCTTTATAAACTACAGGACTAAGGACCAAGCTATCTTTTTGCTTTATTTAGCTGTGTTTTTTTTTTTGGCCATATCTCTTTATCCTTTGAAATTCTTATTTCCTCATCCACATAATAGACATAATAATGCCTTCTTCGAAGAGTTTCCCTGAGGATCACTGAGATAATTTAAGTTTCTGAAACAGGTGCTCATTAAATGTCAGCTTCCTTCTCTATCCCAGGCTCCTGTCTGAAGAAAATCCCACAGCTGGTAATTTGAACTCACCAACTCTTTCCCTAAGACAGCTATCATTTTACGATGGGATTGTATTTCTCTCGCTTTCTCTCTCTCTCTCTCTCTCTTATACAGATATACATGGTAGGAGCTTGGTAACTGGGAAGATGAGATTTCAATATTAGGAAATTGTTGCAGAAAGCATCTTCCATTTCACTTCCAATGACTTCTTTAGGATGTCCTACCTAGCAGAATTCTTAGGTTGCTTCCCACTTCTACCTGCCTTCATTTTCCCATCAGCTACCACCTGATTAATCTTCTGTAGTTGCTTCTTGCACCTTTTCACTACCCTTCTCAATGCTAATGATAACTAATAGTTACTGGGCTCTGCTATCTCCTAGACACTGTTCTAAGAACTTTACATGTGTTAACTTATTTAAACCTTACAACTATCCTATGAGGAGATACTATTTATTAGAGTAGTTAAGTAACTTTCTTAAGATCATGCAGTTAGTATATCTCAGAGTTGAGATTCTAATGCAGGTAATCAGGACCAAGAGACCCTGCTGGAAACTGATAACCATTAGTGCCTCCTCATCAAATGGAACTTCTTAACCTAAATTTCAAAACTGTCTACATTCTGTTTCCATTTTTCCCACCTTCTACTCCCCATTGTAGGCATTCCTAGGCATAGATGGCCGAGGGAGATGCTTCTCCATCTGTGAACATGACGTGAATGTCTCTGGCGCTTGCCTTCTGCTCACACTGCTTCTGCTTGTGTAAGGCTGAGTGCAGCCAGCTCAGGCTTCTTGAAACCTTTACTGTTTGTTTATTAGCCTTATTATTTGTCCATTTATTCATTTATATATTCGTTTATCCAACAAATATGAGTCTGTTATATATCAAGTAATATGGATATTTAAAGTTAAATAGAATGTGGTCCCTGCTTTGCAAGAGTTCACAGAGTGGAGAGGCAGATAAATGAATAAAATACTTCACATAAATAATTCTGGTATGAGTTACCGTAAGAAAGGGGCATTCAAGCTATTGTGGAAGCACAGAGGAGGGAGTGCTGTACTCTCAGGAGGTCAAACAAGTGGATGCTGATGCCTTGGTAGATATAAGATGTACAGTCTGCAGGTTTTTTTATGTGGGTAGAGAGGGGAAAGAGAAAGGAATTAGAAGCAGAAGGAACAGCATGGAAAAAGGCACATTGGTGAATGAGGCAAGATTACGGTAATCATGGAACTGCTACTACTTCTGCATGGCTGGGGCAGATGTGCTTGTGGGAGTGACAGGAAACAAGACTGCTGAAATAGTATTTCAAGTAGAAGGATTTATATATTTTTAATGTCTTCACTTTGGATATTTAGGATATGAAATAAGGGTCAAATTAGCATTAGGAAGACCATGTAGGATGCAATTGTAACAGTCCAGCTGAGAAATTACGGAGTTCAGAACTAAAGCATTACTTGTGGGATGAGGTATCTCAGGTATGGATATGGGATGGATTGTAGGGAATCTAGAATGACTCCTGGATATACGTCTTGGGTAAGTGGATAATTATGATGACATTAATTGAGATTAGTAATCCAAGATTACTAGGTTCTGTATGGAGTTTAATTTTGAGCAACCAAGTGGAGATATTTAGTAAGTGGCTGAAAGGTGTGCCAATTCAATAACAGTTGAGTGCTTTTTATGTGTGCTGGGTTCAGGGTGTTTAAAATTGGATAAGACATAGTTTTTACCCTCAAAGAAGACATAGTCCAATGGAGAGAGGCAGAAATGTATTGAAATACAGAAGAATTCTAATGACCTTTGAACTGGGCCATGGGGGAGAGCATGAATAAGAGAGAGAAGAGCTCAGCGTGGTTGGTGAAGTGTCCATGGGACAAATGATTTTGGGATTTAAATGTAATTTTTATAGATAGGGAGGGCTCGGTGTGAATGATACTCTAGTCAAAGACAACATAAAATGTATTGAGGTTTGAAAGAAGTTAGAGCCCTTAGTGAATAACAGGCCATTCTGTGTGGTTGGAATACAGAGCAAGTGAATTCATGTATGCAACTGTGGACACACATTCTTGGGTTTGTGTTTGGTGGGGCAAGACTTCAATTCAAATTAAACTTTCCTGCTCAAATTTGTCCTTAACAAGTATTGCCTTGAACAATATCTCTGATCTAGTAATGCCAGGCAGGAGGTCTAGATATGAAACCATCAGAGATATTAACAGGATTGCTACTTTCATTTAAACAAAAAGCAGGTATTTGTTTCTAGGTTTGGAAGATCCAGGATTTTGGATTGAGTACTTAGCAGAACACTTTATTGTATAAAATTGTATCAAAAGTTTTAAAATAATTTATTAATATCTACCCCACTTCTGCTTAACTTTCCAAAGTCTTTTCTTCACAAGGAGAGGTCACATAGGGGTATAATAAATACATTTTGAATGTAACTCAGGAGTCAATTTCTTGATATTTTTATTAGTAGAAAATAGGTCCTGGTTTGTGATTGTGAATGAATGCCAAATTGTTGCAAAAAGAGAAATTATACTGTGACAGTTCATGAAAACAAAAAAAACATGGGCTTCTTTAGAGTTAGTTCTTTTCTCTCCCTCTTTCCTCCACCCTTCCTCATTTACACTCCCTGTCGCTTGTGAAGCTTGGCTCCTGGCCAGACCATGTATTCCCGAAGTCCCTGCAGAGCCTGATTGGAGTGATACTGGCAGATTTCCAAGTAGAGGGAGCTGATAGAGTGTCAGCAAGGTCCTAAAACAATATGTAGTGTATTCTTTAATGAATTAAATAGATTATCTACCCAAATATATACTGCGATACTAGCAAAGGCTTTCAACTGTTATTATTCTGGGATACATTTCAGTGATAAAATAATAAATTCAATTCAACAAAACTTTGATTTCCTACCATATACAAGTCACTGTGCTAACAAATCAGTAAAATTAAATGTAATCTTTTTTTCTTTTTTTTTTTTCCTTCACGTAATTCAAGAAAGTAGCCATCATAAAGATTACTTACTTAGTTGTGTGGTCATTTGTATTGCAAAACATACAATCATAGAACGAACTCTACTCAACCAGTTCTTGATTATCTATCTATACATTCATTTTACCTGTGACACCCTGTCTCCAGTCATGGTCCTAACCCCAAGGATGAATTTTCTGCCATTACCACAAGGCTACATTTGTTGATTAGAATAGTTCTGCTGACTCAAGCCACAGACTTTCAAACCTTGGTTGTATCATCATCTGCAGTTTCAAATATATTTTACTATGTTGTATTTTTATTGTTGTTATGATACTTAATCTGATTTAATGTTTAATTTTTTTCAACTCATAATATTCTGCTGACAAATTTGATGGCTATATAAGATCTGTTTTTTTTTTAATATTTACTTAATCATAAGAAACATTTATTTACTTGGATTAATTTAATCATTATTTAAGAAATTTCCAGTCATTGAATATCTAAAGGAGTAAGAGATTATTTGAATAAGAAAAGGTCTTACATACATAGATAATATTAACTTGTTGAATTTTAAATATCTGGGGTGGGGAGAATATACTGAAATTTAAATCCCTATGTTTATGTAAGTAAATATGAATTTAGGAAGGAAAATAAAGTGGAAACTTTATGAAATTAATACAGCTTTTTAAATTGCCTGTCATTTTACTTGGTGTTTTCTAAATAATCATTATTACTATTTCTTGTATCCACCCATAAGTGGTTTAGTAAAAATCACTATGAACATAGCCATTGGTACTGATTTCCTTTAACTAGTTGTTTTAAAAGTAAATTTGTTTTGAAATTCAGATATTCCCCTGCCCCCTCTGCAAATTTTCACACCCTGTGTATCATGAATACTTTTTGAAATGAGATATTTATTTTAACATTCCTTTCTTTTCAGATACTCCGTGGAGTTATGTGGAAATGAGAGAGATTCACAAAACCCCTCCTCCAGGAGAGCATGTCTTTCATAGATGGAGCTTCGCTTCTGGTTTTCCCAGGACAGTGACACGGTGGCAGAGCCATGCCTGCCCTTCCTGCTATTTTCAGTGATTCACAGAATATCTGAGCAGTGATGCTTGCCTTGGATTTTCAGATTTTCATCCCGATACCTTGTTTACTTCTTTGGGGCAGAAAAAAGCTTGCATTCATTACTCTCCATGGTGGCTAACTTTTTCAAGAGCTTGATACTCCCTTACCTACATAAGCTTTGCAAAGGAATGTTTACAAAGAAATTGGGAAATACCAACAAAAAAAAAGAGAATCGTCAGCAGAAAAAGGATCAAGACTTTCCTCCTGCTGGCCAGACCAAACCCCCCACCATTTCTAACGCCTTGAAAAGCACGGTGAAGAAGATCGCGAAGTGTTCCTCGGCTCGCCACTTACCCACTGAGGACGACCAGGGGAACAAAGAGTTTTCCCTCTCGCCCACGTTCAGTTACCGTGTAGCTATTGCCAACGGCCTGCAAAAAAATACTAGCGTAAGCAACAGTGATAATGAGGCTCCCCTCCAGGAGCTGTCTTCGATCGAGAGTTCCTACTCGGGATCATTAAATGAACTAAGGGGCAGTAGAGAAAACCAGGCGCAGCCCGCGCACACCATGCCGGTGAGACGCAACAGGAAGAGTTCCAGCAGCCTCGCTCCCTCCGAGGGCAGCTCCGACGGGGAGCGCACGCTGCATAGCTTAAAACTGGGAGCCTTAAGAAAACTGAGGAAATGGAAAAAGAGCCAAGAGTGCGTCTCCTCAGATTCGGAGCTGAGCACCATGAAGAAAACCTGGGGTATAAGAAGCAAGTCTTTGGACAGAACTGCCCGAAACCCAAAGACAAATGCCCTGGAGCCGGGATTCAGTTCCTCGGGCTGCATCAGCCAGACACATGACGTCATGGAAATGATCTTTAAGGAACTTCAGGGCATAAGTCAGATCGAAACAGAGCTTTCTGAGCTACGAGGGCACGTCAATGCTCTCAAGCACTCCATCGATGAGATCTCCAGCAGCGTGGAGGTCGTGCAGAGTGAAATCGAACAGCTGCGCACCGGCTTCGTCCAGTCCCGGAGGGAAACCAGAGACATCCATGACTATATTAAACACTTGGGGCACATGGGGAGCAAGGCAAGCCTGAGATTTTTAAATGTGCCTGAAGAAAGATTCGAGTATGTCGAAAGTGTGGTGTACCAAATTCTAATAGATAAAATGGGTTTTTCAGATGTACCGAATGCTATTAAAATTGAATTTGCTCAGAGGATAGGACATCAAAGGGACTGCCCAAATGCCAAGCCTCGACCTATACTTGTGTACTTCGAAACCCCTCAGCAAAGGGATTCTGTCTTAAAAAAATCATATAAACTCAAAGGAACAGGCATTGGAATCTCAACAGATATTTTGACTCATGATATCAGAGAAAGAAAAGAGAAAGGGATACCCTCCTCACAGACATACGAGAGCATGGATATAAAATTTTCTACGCCAGAGCCCAAAATCAAGAAGAACAATTGGCAGTCACCTGATGACAGTGACGGAGAGCTGGAATCTGACCTCAATAGAAACAGTTATGCCGTGCTTTCCAAGCCAGAGTTGCCAACAAAGGGAAGCACTTCCAAGCCAAGCTCAAAATCACACAGTGCAAAATCCAAGAATAAAACAGCTAATAGCAACAGAATTTCAAATAAGTCAAATTATGATAAAACTTCCTCACAATTGCCAGAATCACATATCATGGAAAAGCAAACCACAGCCCATTATGCTGATCCAACACCTCTCTGGCATTCACAGAGTGATTTTTTCACTGCTAAACTTAGTCGTTCTGAGTCAGATTTTTCCAAATTGTGTCAGTCTTACTCAGAGGATTTTTCAGAAAATCAGTTTTTCATTAGAACTAATGGAAGCTCCCTCCTGTCATCTTCAGATCGGGAACTATGGCAGAGGAAACAGGAGGGCACACCCACCCTGTATGACAGTCCTCAGGACCAGCATTTAAGTGGGAGTGTTCAGGGCGTCCAAGGACACAGTGAAATTGAAAACACAGAAACTGTGGATAGTGGAATGAGTAATGGCATGGTCTGTGCCTCTGGAGACCGAAGTCATTATACTGATTCTCAGCTCTCTTTGCATGAGGATCTTTCTCCATGGAAGGAATGGAATCAAGTAGAGCAAGGAGCTGATTTGGGCTTGGATTCTTCTACCCAGGAAGCTTTTGACTATGACACAAACGGTCTTTCAGACCAACACCTGGATGTTTATAATAAAGACCTAGAATACTTGGGAAAGTGCCACAGTGACCTTCAGGATGACTCAGAGAGCTACGATTTAACCCAAGATGACAACTCATCTCCATGCCCTGGATTAGATAATGAACCACAAGGCCAGTGGGTTGGCCAATATGATTCTTACCAGGAATCTAATTCTAATGAGCTGTACCAAAATCAAAACCAATTGTCCATGATGTATCGAAGTCAAAGTGAATTGCAAAGTGATGATTCAGAGGACGTCCCACCGAAATCATGGCATAGTCGGTTAAGCATTGACCTTTCTGATAAGACTTTCAGCTTCCCAAAATTCGGATCTACACTGCAGAGGGCTAAATCAGCCTTGGAAGTTGTGTGGAACAAAAGCACACAGAGTCTCAGTGGGTATGAGGACAGTGGCTCTTCCTTAATGGGGAGATTTCGGACTTTATCTCAATCAACTGCAAATGAATCAAGTACCACACTTGATTCTGATGTCTACACGGAGCCCTATTACTACAAAGCAGAGGATGAGGAGGATTATAGTGAACCAGTGGCTGATAATGAAACAGATTATGTTGAAGTTATGGAGCAAGTCCTTGCTAAACTGGAAAACAGGACTAGTGTTACTGAAACAGATGAACAAATGCAGGAATATGATCACCCTTTATATGAAACACCTTATGAAACCCCACAAGATGAGGGTTATGATGGACAGGCAGATGATGTGGTTAGTGAATGTGGATTGGAACCCTTAACTGAAACATCAGCTGAAATGGAAATAAGAGAAGATGAAAACCAAAACATTCCTGAACAGCCAGTGGAAATCACAAAGCCAAAGAGAATTCGTCCCTCTTTCAAAGAAGCAGCTTTAAGGGCCTACAAAAAGCAAATGGCAGAGTTGGAAGAGAAGATCTTGGCTGGAGGTACTCATGTTTAAATGCTATATTATGGGTTAATTGTGTTTTAACATTGGGTGGTGCTTCTTTAGAGCATGTTCTGTGTTTACTTGGGAGAAAGAGTTTACTTGAAATTAATTTTCCTATTTATTCAGAGAAGGATTTTAAGATTTAAAAGTCAAAACATATTTTAAATGGGTCATATTATTATAAAATGACCCCAAACTTAACCCTTAACACTGCAGGTCAGATTTCTCTGCTAGGGTTAGGTACAAACCCCATTTCATATTAACTAGCTTTTTGTGGTATCAGTTGTCAAAGGAAAGGTGAGTGAAACCAAAGGTCATCTCCTTAAGTAGCAGCCTGAGGTCTACTTGGTTCCATTAAGTTTACAGGGATGGGGGAAAAAGATGTAGCTAATCTTAAATAATTTAGAAACATGAACTCTGAGACTTAACAGCTCCGTTTCTCATCAAATCTACGATTTGGGGCTTGCCCATAGGAAGAGTTGAGGCTGCACAGCCAACCCTAGCCAGTCCCATGGAGGACCACAGACTCCCTTATCACCTACTGATGCAGTGGAGGGAGAGCAATAGAGCCAAGACCCCAGGCCATGCCTGAGGTCACAAGCTACTCTTTGAGAAGTTACCTTCTTATAGAGCGAAAATATCTTCCCTATTATGGAAATGAGAAGAATACCTTTCTAACAATTTTACTTACTTTCCTGGGGGAACAATTTTGGTTCAGATACTTTTGAAAAGTAGCTGTGTATAAATATATGCATTTGTTGACTTTTTATTTCTCAACCAAACTTCATCTGCACTTACCCCAATCCCTTACCATTTATTTTATTTGTATGCTGGTAACTTTACAGTTTGGGGATAGTTTGTTATAATTTCTATTTTAAGCCATTGCACACTATTAATATGTTCCCTGACTGTGGAATTGTTATAATTGACTAAACTATGACTCCACATAATATTTCATAAAGGTGTATATTTATGTGATCGAGTCGTTACTTGATATTATCAAATAATAATATAATTTCTGTAGTCAGTAGCTGATTGTGGCTTCTTTGTCTTTACCAAAGCTGTGATCAGATACTCCTCCAAACTAGTAATTTTCTGATTGATATGAGTAGATTATTGAATAATCAGAAATCTTTACTGTTAAACTATTTCAAGCCCTAAGACAATTAAAATAATTACTAGGGTTCGCTGCTCTAAAAATCAGTCCTTATAAAGCAATGAAATCTATGTAATTTATTTAAATAATAATGTAAATCAAGGGGGTTTGGGTGTACTGGCTGTGATATTTTGTTATTTTTTTTTTTTTCAGGGAAGGATAGTTCTCCACTACATTTAAAACTTATTTAAAAGTATAAAGTAGTCAAATATTATATAAATATAATTCATTTTGGAATAATGAATTCTATCTCATGTCAGAGTGATTTTTGAAAGTTAGATGTCCTTATTACTGAAATTCAGTTGATAATTTTTTGAGATACAGGCCAGCAGTTCAGCATTGTATTTTATTTGCTGTTGACTCAGAGAAGTCTACTCAAAGGCAGATTAAGAGTAAGCTCTGTGTGTGTGTGTGTGTGTGTGTGTGTGTGTGTGTTGTGATGTCATTGATAAATGTATTAATGCCAGTTGGTTAAAGTATCTGTGTGAAATGTTATGCAGTATCATAAATAGGGCAAGATCATAAATTTCAGAAAAAAGTTCATCTACTCCAACTTTTTAAAAATTCCAAATTAGCAAGCCTCTGCAAAGTAAATTGTTACTGGTAATGGCCCTCCAAACAGCTAGCAAACCTAGTCATCCAGTGGCACTTAACCTTGGAAAGCACACATGCACTTGGTGTTCCATATGCCACCCACTTAAGAATTCTAAAGCCGATAAAGCAATTTCGTGCCATATACCTGGCATACGAGGTCTGGCGTCAGAGACTCAGACCCCTCTACTGTTGGAGCTTGCCTTGTTGTTATCCTGTGAGCCAACTTTGAATGGAATCTGTTGGATATCGTCTGTCCCAGAGGAAATCAGCACCCGCATCTTTAAGGTGTTCTCTGGTTGCTGAAAGGTACCAGATTGACTACTCAGGAGGCTGCAGTAGCCTAGATTTTAAAGGCCATCTCCGTTCCCCTTGGCAGCAGTCAGGCAGTTTTCCCCATCCTGTGCCACCAATATGCCTCAGAAGGAAGGGCAGCCAAAGAAGGACATTTTCCAGGCCCCTTCCCTGCTCAGAGCATCCCAGTGAAGTGCCAATTGTCACGATGGCTTTTGTGCCCATGGCCATCTGCTTACTGTGCTTTGGACAGATGCCAACAGATTTTTCTCTCCTTGGCTACCTAGTTGTCGTTAGGTAGCAGTGCTGTCTTTTCTCCACCTGGCCAGATTGGACTGTAGAGCTCTTGCTGTAAAACTCTGTGTGATCCTGTTCCCCTGACATTGCCTTATGGAATTATAAGCTCATACATTTGAATTATTTATTTCAACTCTAGTCTTCTGGGTCCAGAAAGCATGAAAACCCCAATGTTTATAGATGTGGATATTTGATGATAGTGTTTCTAAGAACCTTCACCTTGAACAGCATTCCAGTAGGAAAAGAGATCTTAGAGTGTGTGGAGTCAGCAACTTCCCCATGAGGTCAAATATTTCCACTTTTGCTGGGCCCTGCTGAGTGGCACCATTTATGTAGTTGGCCTGAACCCCATACCATGATGGTGACTATCTGATCCCCCACCTCCAGGCCTGCACCGCCCATCAACTGGACTTGACTATTATCTCTTCTAAATCCCCATATGCCTGCCTCTTTTGGCAGTGGCTTCCACCTTATATTTACGTGCATTTTCCAGTTTCTCTTCCAAAATGTAATCTAAAGGCAAAAAGTCTTATTTTTTTTAATCCTTTTATTTGCACTGTATCTAGACTGGTGCTTTATACCCAAATGGCACTGAGTTAATGTGTGTTTGATAAATGCTTGAATCAAGTGAGGCAGGATACTTAATAAAAAGCACAAGCTCAATGTCAAATCCGAATTCAAAATGTGGCCTTTAATTACTAAGACTATGACTTTATGTCTTGAGAGCTCGACTAATTGTTAGAGATAAAAGCTTATTACTCAGCATTATTATATATTAGGTATTTTCCAGGCAGTTTACCTGTTTTCATTCTTCTTACAATCACACTCTGAATTTGATTCCATTATTATTCCATTTTACAGGTGAGAAAACTGAGATGCTGAAAACTTATGTAACTTAATGTTATAGAGCTAGTTAGTAGAGGATCCAGAATTAAATGGATAGTTATTTGGGTTGTTTAGAACAGCAATATGCTTACTCACTTCAGAGGTTGTTTTATTTAGGATTTAAGTTGGAAAAACATGATTAAAGATGGAGAACAGAGTCAACCACTAGGTTTAGTTTAACTCAGGAATTTTCATGAGAAACCAGAACTACTATGAAAGGCACTAAGTTTTCTGGCACACTGATGTTTTGATACGAAATAGTTCATTCTCAGTTTTTCTACTTCAAGTCCTTGGTCCTTGTTATAAATCAAGGTTTGTAGAGTGTAATAAATATTGACTATAACAGCTGCTTGAAGGATGATGTATTTGAAGTCTGAGGGCACTTTTCCTGAAATTAGAGCTCGAAGTCAGTTTGAAGTAATTTTCCTAGCAGAAGAATAAAATTCTTATTCTGACAGAGACTGTGATATTGGAAATTAGCATACTTACTAATTTTTTTTTATCATGGTATACATTTTATTTTCTGTGGGTATAGAGCTTTCTCAGAATATTTAGGCTCCCAAATAAGGATATGAAATTGTAAAGGTATTAAAAATTTCTTAAGGTTGATACTTTATTATGTTAGAGCAGTGGTTTCCAATTTGGCTGGTCAGAATCATCTGGGGAGTTTTTATGTTCCTGTTTTTTCTTTTTTTTTTAATTACCAATTATTGGGATACTTTCACTGAACATTGTGATTTGGTGGTCTGGTAATTAGGCCAAGGCTATGTGTTCAAAATTGTATGAGTTACTAATACGATATATGCCCTTCTAATAAAAGAACAACCACCACACAAAAAAATTAAAAAAATAATGAAACAAAATTTAAAGTGAAAAGTAAAATAGACAGCTCCTCCCATTCTTCAGAGAAAGATAATTAGTTCCAGACACTCTATATGCATAAATACATATACAACTCCTTTTTTTCCCTTTAACATATTATTTATTATACTGGCATACATTCATGTTTTTCTGTACCTTGTTTTTATATGAAATATATATTTGTAAGATTTTTTTCATGTTATCTACTGTATTCTTTTTAATGATATAAATATTACTACTATGTAGTTATTGCATAACTATCTCTACCATTGGACATTTAAGTGTCTTACAAACTCACAAACAGTGGAGTTTCATCATCTATCTTTGGGCAAATGAGATAGCATGCATGTAGGATAAATTCCTAGATGTGGAATTACTGGGTCAAAAGATTTATTCCAGTTAAAGAGAGTTAGGAATTCATTGATTCTAGGTCAAATCTAAGTACTTCATTCTCATATACCTATCATAGTCATCAATTTATATTTAGGTACATGATTATTTTACTAGTGCACATCTCTGTTACTAAATTAGATTGAAAAGTCAATAAGTGATTCTTTTTCTCCATTGCTATTGTAATGCCAGAGCATGGCCCAGTATGTGACATGTAGTAAATATTCAATAAATATTTATTAAATAGATCAATAAGTGCTGAGTTCCTCCTTAACCAAATTCTTTGCTATCTAGTTCCATATAAAGTGGAGAACTCTTAGAATTTAAATAAACTTTCATTTTTTATATTTCAATCAAAAGGACTTTTCTTGATTATACATAGTATAACAACTTTTATTTGGTTTTAACTAGGAAAAGCATAATTGAGAGTGAAAACATGATCCTGCTCCCTACTTTGGCTCAGTTAATCACATCTGTGAGAAGGATAGTTATTCTTTATGTGATAATGTAACATACACATCTCCAAAAACTTAGCTGCATTTACTTAAATTCCAGGCTTAATGTTTAAAAGGAATGAATATTTAAACTCAGTTTTGGGGCCTTGCTGTCTCAAAGCTATCAAGAAATGGTTCTCAAACTTTAGAGTGCTCCTGGGCCTCACCTGCAGAGATTTCAGGTCAGGAAGACGGAATATGAGTTTTCAGCATGCTCCCTTGGTGGTTCTGAGGCAGGTGATCATCAAAGCACATTTGAAGAGCCCTGCTAAGCACTGCATAGCAAATACACCTGCCTGCACAGCATTCTTTAATTTCCTCCTTTTCAGTTTGAGGAAACATATTAATGATGTTCTCAACTTAAAAACAAATAATGAATGATTTGCCAATCCTCCAGAGCAGTAGATTATGATATTTTATGAAAAGGCTTTGGTAATATCTACATATTAAAACAGAGAAGCAATAGATGTATTCATTAAAAGGTTTGTAAAATGAAAATTTTAGAAATCACCTATATCAAAAATCCAAGGAGATTTTGCTGTAGAAACCATTCAATGCATAATTTTTATCTCACAATTTGCAAGTTTGAGGATCCCTCCCTCCCTCCCTCCCTCCTTTCCTCCCTCCCTCCCTTCCTTCCTTCCTTCCTTCCTTCCTTCCTTCCTTCCTTCCTTCCTTCCTTCAACTCTTTCTTCAAAGCAAGGATAGCAGTATTGGTAATAGTAGAAGGCAACCCATTTGCAAAATGTTCCATTAAAATGCAGTACATAGCAATAACCTTTTGTCTTAGTATTTTTTGCTTCTAATACTCTGACTTGCCTGTAATGTAATGTGATTGTCATGGTTCTTTTTTAAATTGTTAATTGACAATAATAATTGTGTATATTTACAGGTACAATGTGATGTTTTGAACTATGTATACATTGTAGAAAGATTCAATCAAGCTAATTAACTAAACATCAATCACATTACCAACTAACCATTTTTGTGGTGAGAACATTAAAAATCTATTTTTTTTCTATTTCTTTTTTTTAATTCAAAATATTACAGGGGGAGAAATGTTTTGGGTTACATGTATTGATTTTGTCATGGTTGAGTCAGGGTTATAAGTGTGCCCATCACCCAGACAGTGATCATTGTATATATTAGGTAGTTTTTTGCCAATCCCCTCCTTCACCCTCCTCCCTGTTTGATTTCCACTGAGTTTTACTTTCCACTGTGCACTGTATGCTCATCACTTAGCTCCAAGTTAATAGTAAGTACACATGGTGTGTGTTTTTCCATTGTTTTAGATGCTTCACTTAGGATAATGGTCTCTAGCTCCATCCAAATTGTTGCAAAAGGCTTTAGTTCATCCTTCTTCATGACTGAGTAGTATTCCTTGGTATACATATACCACATTTTGTTAATCCACTCATGAATTGATGGGCACTTGGGTTGATTCCACATCTTTGCAATTGTGAATCATGCTGTAGTAAACATTCAAGTGCAAGTGTCTTTTTGATAAAATGACTTCTTTTCTTTTGGGTAAATACCCAGTAGTGGGATTGCTGGATTGAATGGTAGGTCTACTTTTAGTTCTTTTAGGAACCTCCATAATGTTTTCCATAGAGGTTGTACTAATTTGTAGTCTTACCAATGGTGTATAAGCATTCCTTTCTCTCTTCATCCATGCCAGTAGCTATAGTTTTGGGACTTTTTAATGAAAGCCATTCTAACTGGGTTAAGGTGATATCTCATTTTGGTTTGAACTTGCATTTCTCTGATAATTAGTGATAACTGAGCATTTTTTCATGTTTATTGGCCATTTGTCTATCTTCTTTTGACAAACTTCTATTAATCTTTTGCCCACTTTTAAAATGGGGTTGTTTGTTTATTCCTTGATGATTTGCTTGACTTCTTTGTAGATTCTAGTTATTAGCCCTTTATCAGATGTATAGCTTGCAAATATTTTCTCCAATTTTGTAGGTTGTCTATTTGCTCTGTTGATTATTTCCTTTGCTGTGCACAAGCTTTTTAATTTCATCAAGTTTCATTTATTTAGTTTTCTTGTTGCTGTGATTGCCATTGGGGTCTTATTCACAAATTCTTTGCCTAGGCTAATATCTAGAAGAGTTTTTCTTCTAGAATTCTTATGGTTTCATGCCTTACATTTAAGTCTTCTATCCATCTTGAATTAATTTTTGTGAATGGTGAGAGACATGAATCCTGCTTTATTCTTCTACATGTGGCTATCCAATTTTCCAAGCACCATTTATTGAATACGGCTTCTTCTCTCCAGTGTATATTGTTGTCTGCTTTGTCAAAGATCAGTAGGCTATATGTGGATGGTTTTACATCTGGGTTCTCTGTTCTGTTCCATTGGTCTATATCTCTATTGCTGTGCCAATACCATACTAATTTGTTTACTATAGCCTTGTAGTATAGTTTGAAGTCTGGTAATGTTATGCCTCCAGATTTGTTCTTTTTGTTTAAGATTGCTTTGGCTATTCTGACTCTTTTCTGGTTCCAAATAAAGCATAGCCTGTCAATTTTGTTTATCTTTTCAAAGAACCAACTTTTTGTTTCATTGAGCCTTTGTATTGTTTTTTGTTTGTTTATTTATTTTACATTTCATTTCATTCTGCTCTGACCTTAGTTATTTCTTTTATTATGCTGGCTTTGGGTTGGTTTTCTCTTCCTTTTCTAGTCCCTTGGGACATGTCATTAGATTGTTAATTTGTGATCTTTCTGTATTGTTTATGTAGGCATTTAAGGGTATGAAGTTTTTCCTTACAATTGCTTTTGCTGAATCCCATAGATTTTGGTAGCTTGTGGCCCCTTTGTTGTTCAGTTCAAGGAATCTTTTGATTTCCATCTTAATTTCATTATTGACTCAATAATTGTTCAGTAGCAGGTTGAATGATTTGTGTAGAATTGAGTGTTTCTCTTGGAGTTGATTTCTAGTTTTATTCCACTGTAGTCTGAGAAGATACATGGTATGATTTCTATTTTTTTTGAATTTGTTGAGACATGTTTTGTAGCCTAAGATATGATATGATGAATCTTGGAGAATGTTCCATGTGCTGATGAGAAGAATGTGTATTCAGTAGTTTGGGGTAAAATATTCTGTAAATGTCTGTTAGGCCCAGTTGTTCTGGAGTCCTATTTAAGTCCAGTGTTTCTTTATTTTCTGGTTGGATGACCTGTCCAGTTCTGTCAGTGGCGTGTTGAAGTTCCTAGCAATTATGATGCCACTATTTGCCTTTTAATATAATAGAATTTGCTTTATGAATCTGGGTGCTCCTGTGTTAGGTGCACAAATATTTAGGATTGTTATGTCTCCCTTTACCATTATATAATGACCATCTTTGTTTTTCTGTACTACTGTTGATTTGAAGTCAATTTATCTGATATGAGAATGGCTACATCTGCTTTCTTTCGGTTTTCATTTGCATGAAATATTTTTTTCCATCACTTCCCTTTGAGTCTGTGTGAGTCCTTGTGGGTTAAATGTATTTCCTGGAGACAGCAGATACTTGGCTTGTATTTTTTGATCCTTTTAACCAGCCTGTGTCTATTGGGTGGGGCATTCAGACTGTTCACTTGATTGATAGAATTGATATGTGGGATGATGTTCTGTTCATCCTGTTGGGTAGTATCTTATTGCTTTGTTTTACCTCTTGTGCTATTGTTTTATATGAACTCTGAGCTTCAGCTTTTGGGTGGTTTTACACTGGTGGGTGTCCATTGTGTTGATCCATCTATAATGTGGCTCTGAGTGTTTCCTGCAGGGCATGTCTGGTCTTGACAAATTCCTTCAGTGTTTGCTTGTCTGGAGTCTTTATTTCTCCCTTATATGTGAAACTTAGTTTTGCAGGATACAACATTCTAGGATGGCAGTTGTTCTGTTTTAGAAGACTGAAGATCCAGCCCCAATCTTTTCTGGCCTGTAAGGTCTCAGTTGAGAAGTCTGTAGTTAGCCTCATGGATTTTCTTTTGTATGTTCCTTGATGTTTTACTTCATGGATCACAGGAGTTCCCCCTTTGTGTTGACTTCAGCCAGTCTGATGACTATGTGTCTTGGAGATTGCCTCTTTGCAGTGAATCTCCCAGGTGTTTGTTGAGCTTCTTGTACCTGAATGTCAAACTCTCTAGCAAGACCAGGAAAGTATTACTCAATTATTCCCTCAAATAGCTTTTCCAGCCCTTGTGCTCCCCTTTACCCTCAGGGATGTCTATGATTCTTATATTTGGCTGTTTTACATAATCCTATATTTCTTGTAGGCTTTGTTCATTCCTCCTCTTAATTCTCCATTCTTTATTTTCGACTGACTGATTTAATTTGGAAGAATTGCCTTCAAGCTCTGAGGTTCTTTCTTCTGCCTAGTCTAGTCTATTACTAAATCTTTACACTATTTTATATTTCCTTAAATGAATTTTTCATTTCTAGAAGTTCTATTTTTTTTTAATATTTTGATCTATTTTGTGAATTTTTCATTCATTTCCTAAATTGTCTTTTTGGTTTCTTTAAATTGGTTTTCCATTTTACCTTGGATTTCATTGAGCCTCCTTACAGTCCATATCTGGAATTCTTTGTCTGTTATTTAAATATTTTCATTTTGGTTGGTATCCATTGCTAGAGTGCTGGTGTTCCCTTTTAGGGGTGGCCTTTCACTCTGATTTTTCATGGTTTGGGACTTCTTTTGCTGATTCCTTCTCATCCAGAGCAGCTGTCACTTCTTATTTTTGGATTTTCTTTTTTTTAGATGGGACTTTTTTCTTCTCCCTTCACTCATTAGGGAGTGTCTGTAGCATATGTTGAGTAAGAATCTTTGGCTTTACTTGTGGGTGCTTTGATGGGGACCTAGGTTCTGGATTGGTGCCTTGGTTATAGGTATTGTTAGTGTGGTGGTTTTCTCAGTTGCTAGTTGTTTGTAGGCTGTAGCAGTGGTGAGCTCTTTGTGTGAGTAAATTCCCTGTCTGTCTCTGATGAGGGAGGATGGAGGTCTTTGAAATCCTTTCTCTTTCCCCAGCCATGTGATCCTCTTAACAGTGTGAATTGTTTGGCATGCCTAGTTTAATCTCTGAGACAGTAGGTGGTGCTTATGGGTGAGAATCAACCACACCCTATATGATTAAATTAGTAAATTCTGTAAAGGCTGTGCAAATTGACCTCCCTGTCAGTAGATGGTGCTTGCCAGAAGGAACAAGCTGCAGTGTTGTTTTTGGGTCCTGTGACCAACTCTAGTTCCTCAGGGGAAGCACTCAAATGTCCTAGGTGGTGGTGGAGCCCAGAAATTTCCAAGTGAGTCATTATTCTCTACCACAGCAAAGGCAGGTGGGGGAGTGAGGCTGGGTGGGGTTGGGTTTGGTGAGTCTGCCCTCAGGCTCCACAAATCTGGTAAGGTAGCTGTTTTGGCAGAGGTCAAAGTTAAACTCCCAGGCTTTTGGGAAAAATTACTAGGGAGGGGCTGATGTGGTCCCACCCATCCAGTAAGTCTGCTTGTAGAAGCGGGGGGCCATCTTAAATCCACAATCTGGCTGTAGCAGGTTTCACTCTTTTTGCCCCTCCCCTGCTTTGCAATATTCTTTTGGCATTTGTCAGCAGGCAGGAGCTCAGACTAACTGAGCTTCCCAGCAATCACACTGTAGGCTGGAAGTGTCCCTGTCCAAGATGGTGCCCTGGGGTGAGAGTACAGCTTTCCTGTGGGTGGAGTGGTACTCCATGAGGGCACTGTGACTGGGACCCACACTGCACTCTCTTTTCAGTTCTGCCCACATGGGCTCCCTCACCTCCCAAGATTAGTTCACAAATCTACCCCCCATTTCCCCAAATAACACAATCAAGTCCTGAGGGTATGGGATCTGGCCTGTGGGCTTGTCCCTGGGTCCCTGAAGTCCCTGGCCATTCCAGGGAGAAGCTTGCTGGTCCCAGGTTGCCTATGTGGTGGTCTAACAGCTTAGATGTCCCTCTGCTTTGGGTATGCCCTGCTCTGATGGAATAGCAGGGCAAGCAGCACTTGAGAGAGCCAGTGAACAGGGAGCTTATAGTCTGAACACCCCTTAGTCTGCTGCTGGTCATTAAGAGGAATTGTTTGAGCCCCACTCTCTGTGGAAGCCCCAACAGAGGGGAAGCAGCAGCTCCTGGGAGCTCTTATTCAAGCATCTCTCTCAGTAGTCACTGGTAGAGGAGGTAAAGAGCGTGAATGGAGGAAAGCTAGCACTCTGGTCATCTCTTTCCCTCTCTCTGGAAGGCAGCCCACTCAGGCTCACAGGAAACAGCCAACTGTCAAAATGATTTTGTGCCTGTGGTAAGCTCTAGTCCTTCAGGTGGAGCACTTTGAATGCCCCAGGCTTTTGGAGGGGCCCTGTAGCTGCCAAGGGTTTGCTTGATCTCCACCACAGCAGAGATGGGTGGAAGAGTGAGACAAGCATGGTTAGGTTGTATAAGCCTGGAAGGCCTTGCGAATTCCTGGCAGGGCTCACAGGTTGTTTTCCTCACGACTTAGGGGGAGCCACTGGAAGGGGAGGGTCAAGGCGGACTCCCCAGACTGGGAAAGCTGCTCCTGAGGAAGGAGCTACAATTCCTGACAGCCTGAGTGCCTGGTGCCTGAATGCACCATGCTTGGTTACTATGGCATTGTGAGCTGGGATCTTCCCCGCCTGGAGCACCTGCCCTAGCCTAACAGTGTGACTTTCCTGTATGGAGAATGGGTACTCTCCCAGATTGCTGCGTCTGGGACCCCTACAGTATTCTCCCGTCAGCTCTGTCCATGTGAGCTCCCTTGCCTCCCAAGTCCAGCTCAAAAACCTCCCCACTGTGTCCGCCGGCAACTTACCTGAGTTCTGGGGGCATGGGATCCAGCCTGCGTGCCTGACCCACTGGCGTGCATTTCTGACAAGTGCCATAGGCCAGGGAGCTCCCAGATTGGGCACCCTGGGTCCACTGCAGGTCCCGACTCTCTGCGGGAACTTCAGGCCGGAGGGCGCACCAGCTGGGGACAGTTGTCTGCTCTCCAAAGTCTCTGCTCAAACTGTTCTCCCTGTTGCAGTGGGTGGCGGAGGGGTGGGAAAGGATAGGAGTCTGAATGGGAGAAAGCTGGCTCTCCGGTCTCTGGGGTCACTCTTCTTGGAGGGCAACCCCACACGGAAAGTCTAAGCTTTGGGATCACACAAGCTATCCCCACAATTCTGTGTTTGCCACAGTGCTTGGGCTAGTGGGGGTGGTAAAGCATCCAAGTAACTTGGTAGCCTGCTATCACCAAAGGAGTATGGGAAGGAGAAAGGAATTCTCCTTTACCCCTTGACTGGGCTCCAAGCCTCTCTGGGTTTGATCTGCGCCAATGTCTTTTTTCCTTTTATCCTCTTCTCTGCTTAGCAGTTTTCCTCTGTGAGGTCCTCAGCAGGCTTTGACACTTCTCTGTGACCTACATCCGAGCTCCCTTCTCCTTTGAAACTCTTTCTTCCCTCTGGAACGGTCGGCAAGTGGTCTCTAGTCAGCCTTTTTGTCCCTCTCTCCCACTAAAAATCTATTCTTTTAGCAGTTTTGAAATATACAATATGTTATTATTAACTGTGGTCACCGTGGCATCAGTGGATCACTAAAACTTATTCCTACTACAATCTAACTGAAACTTTTTACTCTCTGACTAACATCTTCACTTTTCCTATCCCTCTCTCTCCCCCCACAAGCCTTGGGTAATCACCTTTCTACTCTTTCTATGAGATTGAATTTTATATTTCACATATAAATGAGTTCATACAGTATTTGTCTTGCTTGACTTATTTCACTTAGCATAATGTCCTCCAGTTACATACATGTCACAAATGACAGAATGTCCTTCTTTTTTAAAGGCAGTCTAGTATTCTATTGTATATATGATATATACACCACATTTTTTAACCATTTATCCATTGATGGACACTTAGGTTGCTTTCATATCTTGGCTGTTGTGAATAATGCTAAAATGAACATGAGATTGCAGATATCTCTTTAACATACCAATCCCAATGACTTTGGATATACAGTCATGAGTTGCATCATGACATTTCAGTCAATGATGGACCACAATCTGCATATATAACAGTGGTCCCAAAGATTATAATACTCAATTTTTACTGTACCTTTTCTATATATAAACATGTTTGGGTATAAAAATACTAAGCATTGTGCTATAATTGCCTACAGTCTTCAGTACAGTAACATGCTGTACAGGTTCATAGTCTAGGAGCAATAGGCTATATCACATAGCATAGGTATGTAGTAGGCTATACTATCTAGGTTTGTGTAAGTATACTCTATCATGTTCAAAAAATAACAAAATCACCTAAGGACACATTTCTCAGAATGAATCCCTGTCATTAAGCAACCAATAACTGTATACCAAAAAGAAGAATTGCTAGATCATATTTTTAGTAATTCTATTTTTAGTTTTTTGAGGGGAACCTCCATAGTATTTTCTAAAATGGCTGTACTAATTTAAATTCTCACCAACAGTATGCAAGAGTTTCCTTTTCTCTGTGTCCTCACAAACACTTATCATTTATCTTTTTGATAATAGTCATTGTAACAGGTGTGAGGTGATATATCATTGTGGTTTTAATGTGTGTTTTCCTGAGATGTTCATCATTTTCTCATATATCTGTTGGCCATTCATAACTCTTCTTTTGATAAATGTCTGTTCCAGTCCTTTGCTCATTTTTTAATCAGACTATTTTCTTCCTATTGACTTGTTTGAATTCCTTATATATTTTGGATATTAGCCCCTTATCAGATCTATGCTTTACAAATATTTTCTCCTAATGTATGGGTTATCTTTTTACTCTGTTGATTATTTCTTTTACTGTGCAGAAGCTTTTTACTTTGATGAAATCCCGTTTGTCTATTTTTACTTTTGTTGCTTGTGCTTTTAGAGTGAAAGGGGACCTATGAGAGGTAAAGTGTCCAAGGGCCCCTAGAGGCAACAGAGAACAAATTGCAAATCACTACTTCTTGCTAGAGAGAAAGCCCAAAAGGCCCAAGGGGGTAATTCATCTAGGAGACAGGACTGAACCCAAAAAACACATATGTTTATGAATTAGCTGAGAGGGGAGACAGGTAATAGTCTTGTGTATGAACAGATTAGTCCCACGAGGAGCCAAATATGTTAAAGTTTACTATGGTGTGAGATGGAGCTAAGAGAAAGAGAAGGAAACTGATACATATTGAATACTATCCCACCAGATTCAGTTCTAGACATTCTAAGTTCATATTAAACCCTCACTATAGCTTTGGGAAGAAAGTAGTATTAGCCCCATTTTACAAATGAGATGACTGAGTGTCAGAGAAGCAAAATAAGTAAAGTCCAAGGTCACATAGCTAATTAGGGGTATTGATGGACTCCAGTTGTGTCACTGACAGAATCTAAGGTCTGATATTCTTTCTATGACATCCCGTTTCCAGTGTAGGCAAGTCTTCTCAGGAAAGGATATGACTTGTGTTTAAGCATATGTATGAGTTTGCTTTTAAAGTCACCCAGTTTTGTGTTAGCAAATGTATGTGTTAATTTCTGTTAACACAAATTGAGTTATAGTTTATGTAAAGGGAAATTATAATATTTTTGGAAATTTAGAAAGTCTAGAAGGGTCACACTAATCACTTGAAAAGACTTTATTAGGAGTGAAGAAATGTACCAGTAAAATTAGTTTTTGAGGAATTAAATAATTTAACAGAAGGTAGAAAAGAAATTTAAAAGGATATACAAAGACTATCCATGAATAGGAACAATGAAAATGTTTCAGGGTTCACAAAGTTAATTTATAATTATTAATACCCCCCAAACTATATCCTGGAATACCTGCCTTTATAGAGAAACTAAAAACAGAATGCATTTGTTGAGGGGAAATATTAATTGACAATGGAAGATGGTGATTTCCAGGTTGTGCTAGGAAGCCTCCAATGCAAAGTATCAAATCTCAGGGATTCAGGAAAGAATGCTATGTCAGAATTCCAGATGAATAGGTTTTTTGTTTGTTTCTGCTAATGTCATTATTCATGTTATTCTTTCAAGTTCAAACAGAGATATATTTTATAGAAATTGTGAATCATTTGTGAGATTTGTGTGTGGAAGAAAATAAACCCTATTGTAAGATACAGCAAAGTATAGCCCGATCAATTGTTATGGATTAGGTTAGAATGGCATAGATGGAATAGCTATAACCACAGGGGTAATTCAGACTCTGGGATAAAACTCTGGAGGGAGAGGAAGCCCAGTGCAGCAGAGAAAACTTGCCATCTGGAGAGTACACCTCCAACCACAGTGACTACCCAGAGTTAGATTCCCAAATCAGCTCAGTTGGATAGGTAGGGAACAGCAACAGAACACCCAGGACCCGAGAAGATTGCATCTAGGAAGCCTTTTGCTGACATTAGGGACCGAGTTACCTGGCTAGGGACTAGCAAGGCTCTCAACATTCCAGAATGGAAACTGTTAAGAGGAATGCAAATTCCAGGAGGGGCTGAGGTACTAGACAGGTTACGAAGAGAATTATCTACTTACCGGAACTGAGGCCCAAGGTCAGAAATGAATCTCTGAAACAGGTAACAACCTATTGTTTCAGTGACATCCAAGGTATGCACCCAATTTGCAGGCAGAATGACTTGATGCTGAATCCAAGGGAGCCAGAATACCATGACCCCAAATAAAACTGTTCCCAGCGCTAAAGGTATTAGCTTAGGTTGCCTCCATAGGTTATAAAACTAGACAGAACTAAATGCATTGATTGATTTCTTTACCATAACTTATCTCAACCTATGATATGTTTCTGTAAAAAAAAAAAAAAATGCTATAGAATCTTGTCAACTACCTTATTCATCAAAGTTGGTTTGTGCTGGCTCTCAGCTACTTCCAAAGATAAAAATCCTCAGAGAATAAAAAAATGATTAACAATTGGCAGATTCAAACAACTGAGATATGACTCTGTAGACAATACTGAAAGTTTCCAAAGATACTTTGAGCAATGTCACTTTATTTAGAAAAGTATATTTCTCCCCACTCCCTCCAACCATCTTCACTGCCCTCAACTTACCCTTCACTTTCTCCCCAATTCAACCATGATGACTTTAAGAAGGATAGTTCTTGGCCGGGTGCGGTGGCTCACGCCTGTAATCCTAGCACTGTGGGAGGCCGAGGCAGATGGATTGTTTGAGCTCAAGAGTTCGAGACCAGCCTGAGCAAGAGCGAGACCCCGTCTCTACTAAAAAATAGAAAGAAATATCTGGCCAACTAAAAAAAAAAAATATATATATATATAGAAAAAATTAGCCGGGCATGGTGGCGCATGCCTGTAGTCCCAGCTACTCGGGAGGCTGAGGCAGTAGGATCGCTTGAGCCCAGGAGTTTGAGGTTGCTGTGAGCTAGGCTGATGCCATGGCACTCACTCTAGCCCGGGCAAACAAAAAAAAAAAAAAAAAAGGATAGTTCTTATTTTGAAGTATGACATTTGATGTTTATGTGCTTGTGTGTGTGTTTAATGTAACATTAACACAGGCATATTTTCATTAAGAAAGATGTGTTTTCTTAAGAACCCTATGAGGTAGGTAGTTTAATAATGGATAGCATTTGTTGAGTCCTTTATTATGTGCCAGACACTATTCTAACTATTTTACCCTATACTATTAATAAATCATATAATCGTCACAATAACCCTATGAGATGGGTACTATTATTAGCTCTATTTTATGGGTGAGAAACAGAAATGTTGTAAGTTACCTAAAAGGAGGGATAAAAGGGCAAGAAGTAGCCAAACCAGGATTTGGACTTAAGTGGTGGTCTTCTAGATTCTGTGTGCTTAACCACTACCTTATGTAGCCTAGTTTAGGATTTCAGAAGTTAAGGATTGGTATTCGACTTTGTAAGATGAAGAAACCAAGGTGGCAAATGTTGATTTGCCCGACAGCACCAATTTGTCAACAGAGGTGCAACTACAAGCTATTTTCCCAAATCATAAGCCAGCACTCAAGCTATCAGACCATACTCCCATTTTACATGATATTATTATAGGCAACATGATTATCCAGGTGTCATTTCTGTATAACTTGTGATAAAAGAAATTGTTGACTGCATATAATAGTGGCAACAAAAAAATGACAGCTTGAATATAATCTTCTTATTTCCCAGAAATGTAGGTTAAGCTTTCCCCTTTTTAATGCCTTGTCTGATGCTTATGGTGTCTTTTGGAAAGTCCATCATTTTAGATTTAGATTTCTGTTCTTCAGTGATTCCAGTCAAAGGCACATACACTTTCATGCTGCTATATAACACACAGAGAAAATGAGAGTTTACTTAATGTTTAATACAGTAGTATTTTACTAGGGAAATGAATAGGAAATTCTCAAATCGCTAAACATGCCCTTTGCATTTTCTAGAAACATAACACAAAGTGAATATTGTAAAAAGTTAACTATCATATATGTTGGATCCTCATAAAACATCAACGAGGTAGATTATAGCTAAAGTCTCCAAATCTCTGTTCCTTGAAGGTAATTACCAGTAGTTATGTGGGTTATACAATTAGCATGTAATGGGACCAGGTGTGAGCCCTAGGATTTCTGAATCCTCCTCTAGTATTCTTTGCACAACAGCATGCTCTTAGCTACTTGTGTATATTTATGCTTCTTTCTTCTGGAAGTTAGAATCTGGCTTGTAATATAAACTGCTGGGACTGTGTCAAGGGCATTTCTCTGCTGACTTTTAAAATTAGTGGTTCTCAGGTTTTAGAATGCATGAGAATCACCTGGGGTCACTTGTAAAAATATTCCTTGATCCAGTCTCCCGTTGATTCTTCTGCAGGGTGATCCATGGATCACATTAAGAAATGTTTAATAGTTGATAGTTGATAATACGGTCTAAGTCCTCTTTTCACTTTTTCTTGAGTGATTTCATTTGTTCTATTGGCTTAAGTTTCCTTCTGCCTGGCAGTGATCCCAAATCAGTGTTTTGGGCTATTATTATACCTTTATTCTCTCTGTCATTAATTCATACACTGCTTCATTCATTCTTCAATAAATATTTAATTCCCTAGCTGGGAATCTGAGATATAGTAGTGACAAATCATATTTGGTCTTTGCCGTCACTAAGTGGGTGAGATGAATTTAATTTTTAAAAATTACACAAATATATAATTTTAAACTTTGATCACAGCTGTGGAGGTAAATATGAAGTGTTAAGAGAGAGCATGTTACAGTTTAGGGGTTTAGAGAAGGCTTCCCTGAGAAAATATTTGATCTGATATCTGAAGAATGAATACATTAAACTAGCCTAAGGGAAAGGAAAAAGAGCCTTTTAGGCAGAGGAAATGGCATAGACTGTGGTCTTGAGGCAGGAACCAGAAAGACGTATTTGAGGAGTTGAAAGGAAGCCAGGAGTGGCTGGAGTGCACCAGGCAGGGCAGAGAGTGGTGTAAGACAAATCTGGTGCAACCATCAGAGGCCACATATTTCCAAGCCTTGTGGATCTTTGGGAGAGTTTAGTTTTTTTTTTCTTGTAGAAACCATGGAAAGCCATTAAAGGGGAATAATGTAGTAAGTTGTAGCAGTTACATCAAACAGGATATCCTGCAGGATCCTGCAGGCTTCAAAATTACCTTGTCTAACACTGAACTCTTTTATTCCATCAGCTCTTAATCCTGCTTCTCTTTCCAGGATTTCTGTCTCAATAAATGGAGCAACCATCCCTCTGCTTGCTCAAGACAGACTTATCCACCTCAGCTTCTTCCTTGTCACACTGTAGTGGACATTTTGGACGTTTTTTGTGGCGAGGGGGCTCTCCAGTGTCTTAATTCCTTTCTTATTGGTGTTTTCCAGGAAGGGCAGCCCTTAGAGGAAAGTAGTGCTGTGTGTGCTACCTGCACAGGCAGCTGGAAGCTTCTCCTTCCTGCCCCTGGCAGCTGTGCCTCGAGCCCATGAAAAACTTGGCTAATGTGAAGCTCCTGCCCAGGACTTGGAATCTGGAGGGAGTGATACAAGATAGAGATAATTAGAAATTATACATTAGCACCATGCATAAACTCATGAATCCAGGTTAGTGAGTGGTTGCAGTTCGCCATGGTTTAGGTACCTGTAGTGGTGAACCAACTATGGTGAGCATTGTCTGGGATCTATGTCACCTTGACTCCTACATCTCAAGCCAGTTTCTTCAGATTCTGAGTTGATTCTGTGATGTACACAATGAAATTCTTTTCTCCTTTTATTAGCAAAAGTGAATTTGGGGTATACTCATGACCCCAAATTCAATTATTTAACAAGCCCCGGCAATTTTACCCCCTAATTATCTTTCAAATCCAGCACATTTTCTCAGTCTCCATTGCCTCTACCCTAGTTCTGGCAGCCACCATCTCTTGCGTAGACTATTGTTAGAGCTTCCTAACTAGTCTCCCTGTTTCTATGCCTTAACACACTCCCCAACCCCATCCATCAGCTCCCTGCATCCAGAGGTTCATACATATCTGCAAAACTGTAAACATGTCTTTGTATTACTTTTAGGATAAGGTCCAAATAGCAGTGATCCCAGGGTACTGAAAATGCCTGTTTTCTTGCTGCCTCCCTCACCAGCCTTTAGGCTCCCTCCCTGCAGGCAGGTGGTGTGCCTTGCGCCCTGGGCATTTCTCCCAGTGCCTCCTGGTGGCCAGCGATGACACAGGCAAGCATAGTGGTTAAGAGGACAGCATCCAGGGTCAGCCTGAAAGTTGTATGATCTCAGGCAAATTGTTTAACTTCTCTGTGGCTCAGTTTCTTCATTTAAAAATGCAGATAATAATAGTATCTCTGTGATAAAAATAAAATACATCAAAATAAGATAAGCTTTCAACTAAATGTGTAAGTAATCGGTAGTGAACCAACTCACCTAAAAAACGCAAAGATTTCTTCTTTTGATCTTACACTATTTATGAGAAATATGCACCAGAAGCCAAATGCTACAATTACCTTCCTGTATATTTATTAACTGAAATAAAGCATCCACAATGCGTTCTAGGGAGTTATCAATCGTGTGATTATCTTTGTGGTTTGAATTCTTCAAAGACTCTGGGCACAGGCAGCGTAGTGAAACTGAGCACAGTATTAATAGCTTTAGTTATTGGTGTTTTCATGAAACACAAAAATATGCAACTGCCTGACTCTTTGGCTTGTTAACTGCTTTGCCTTGGGGCAATTTCAAGACAGAGAACCAAATAAGTCAATCAACATTTATTGAGTGCCAGTAGTGTGGTGAACTCGAGATTAGGGCCAGAGGGAAAAACACATGATACAAAGACAGGGATTTCTTTCCTGATACTGTTACAGTCTGGTTCAAGTCAATTCAAAATTATATCTTGAGCTAACTGTTGTGAGAGACATTGTGCCTAATAATAATATATTATTCAATTGTTTATTAAAAAATATTTATTAGCATCTATCTAAATGTATACTGGAAAGGATGTCATGGTTATAATTAGAAGAGAAGGCAGAGAAAAATAATTAAATAGCTGATGACTGATGACATTACAATTTTATTATTTAATTACTAGCTATTAATTATCACTAATCAATAAGCTTAGAGAATAAAGCAATGTTAAGGATAATAACTAACATTTTATTCGACCCAAAGTAAGAGTACTTTGCATGCATTTTTTCCCACTTAATTCTCCATACAACTTCCAGAGGTGCAGCGGATGTCTCTGGAACCCCACTTGGCCCACTCAGCCTTCCGCTGATTTTAGCTGCAATGTGGAGGACCATAGCATAGGATCATGCTCAGCATCATCTTTCACTCAAGTGGACACCTTCATCCTTTCAGATTTCTTCCTCAAAGTCTTCTCTGATGTTGAGGAGTCCCCTTAGCAACCCTCAACCGGTAAGGACAGCTGATACTGGATGAATACCGCAGCTTTCTGCCCTTCAGGAGGGCAGTTCAGGGCAGCATGCTGAACACGAGTCTGGGGGGCTCAGCTGAGTCAAGCCCCTATTGTCTGCAGCAGCTGACAATGAACCCCTATATTGGCCTTTTCTCCTCTCTGCCACAGTCTCCCTGCCCCTCATTCCTCCTCCCAGGGACCACCTCTCAAATAAGCTACCTACCTTCAGGCCTTTGTCCCAAGCTCTACTTTGGGCAGGACCCAAAGTAAGACCTAAGATCGTGACTATTAATGTGCTCATTTTGCTGCTGAGGTGACAAGCCTTAGGTCATTAAGCTGAATGTCACTTACTGAGTTGACTCACCTTAACCAGAGCCAGGGTTCAAGTACCTGCCCTTCCTGTTAGGTGTTATGCAACCTCTTGTGAACAATATAAAGGTAATTGTGAAAAAGGTCTAACTAATTACAATCTGGATGCCTTGGTTTGAGAAGACTTTAGAAATAATCTCAGACAGTAAGATCAATTGGGTTAGAAATTACCATTAGAGGCAGTGGTCTAAGTAAGCAAAAACGCTTTTGTATATGTTGAAAAGCATCAGGGCAAAATTGTGTGGAAGTGAATAAAGTTACCATCATCCTCTTAGACTATTTTAGTCTGTTTCTGCTGCTATAACAAAACACCTGAGACTGGGTAAATTGTAAAGAACAGAAATTTATTTTCTCACAGTTCCAGAGACTGACAAGTCCAAAGTCAAGGCACCAGCTAGTTCAGTTTTCTGGTGAGGGTTGTTCTCTGTTTCCAAAGTGGTACTTCGAATGCTGCATCCTTCAGAAAGGAGGAACATGTATCTTTACGTGGCAGAGGGAAGAAGTGAAAAAAGGGGTGAGCTCTCTTTATCAGGCCCTCTTGTAAAAGTACCTAATTCCATTTATGAGGGCAGAACCCTCATGATTCAATCACTTCCCAAAGGCCACACTTCCCAATACATTACATTGAGGATTAAGTTTTAACATGAATTTGCGGGGACAAAAGCATTCACCCCTCCTTCTTCCAGCCACTTCCCACCCAATCTCATACAGTGGCAATGCTGTGTCTTCCAATTATCAAGTGTCCTGTAGCCAGTTGCTCTCTGCTTCATCTTCCCCTGTCCTTCCCATCATTGCTTTGTATTAACAGAATGACTCTGATAGTCATTGTAATTGATTTTCAGTTGATTAGCTGCATCTCCTGAGGATGTTTGCATTTTATGCCTTTTCTCTTTCGTTATGAAATGAAAGGTGTTCCTGCTGATAAAGGCATTTAGGCATTGGCAAGCAGGTAGGGTACAGTTTTTGGATTGCAGAGCTTGCCCAGATATCCTAAAATCGTACCATTTTAGCAGCTGAATACACATACGGCTGGATTTGAAGGGAGTCGTCTCTGAACAATTTGAAGTTGCTACATTTTGATGTAGAATTAGTACTGATAGAGGTACACGGAAAGAACCAGAACATTAGTTTTGTACCAAATATTCGGGGAGGGGCCCAAGTGTATGTGTTTGCCTGTGTGCATGCACATGCATGCATAGTGACCTAACTGTATGGGTAGCTGGGAAAACGGTTTTCACTGATCCCTGTTATAGTAACTATAGAAATAAGGATCAAATACAGTAAAGCTCTGATTTGGCTGCATAACCTTAACCATAATTATGGTCTAGTATGTTATCTGCTTAATATGATCACATTACTATCAAAACCAATTTTTATGCAAAACATTTTTGCATATCATTGGTGAACTTCGTCATAAATTTTCTTACAATACTGAATTATTACAGAGGTGCTTGATCCTTATAATCTGCTGCCTCAATAACTCATTTTTCTTCCCACAAGGTAAACAGTTACTGGGAGTGTTAATGAGAAGGATTTCCTTTTCTTATGGCAAAGACCTGACTCTATGTGTCTGAAAGACTGAGGACAATTGTAGAAGGAGGAAATACATCTATTTCTCATTTCAGGGTCAGGTGATGGCTTTGTCCTGAGTAGTACTGTTGAGTTACGTGTACATTCATTTATTATTGCAATTTGATTCTATTAGTAGCTTTGCTTTTTCTGACATTGCTCAGTTTTAGTGTGAATGATTTAGGAAGAAAAGTAGTTTGTGTGGAAGACAGTCATTTTGATGTCAAGGTAAATCAAATCAGATTGATAAGAACACACTCCCTTGATTATAAGGCCAAATAAGCATGAGGGATACTTGGACAAAGGTAGAAACCAACTCTTCAGAGAAACTTTTTCTATCGTTTTGGGCTTCCTCATTGAATTGAAGAATGATTACTCAGGTTTGAAATGTAAGTAACTATTAGAGAGCTGTTTACTTGTCATACTCTTTTTAGCACAAGGTATCTAATTTTTGGAAGATTCTCTCTTTTAAAATGTAACAGTAAACAACAAGGGAAGACGTGTATATATAATGTGATCTTTCTTAGACTCAGATTTTTAGGCTAGAAGGGACCTTCTAAATCATTTAGGCCAATTCTGTCACTTAACATTTGAGGGAAATGAGAGCCTGAAGGTTAAATACTTCGTCTAAGATCACACAAGTAATTTGTGCTAAGGAGCTTACTAGAAACTGGTTCTCTTCATGTAGTCAGCTATAGAAGTAAATGCTTAGTTGTAATAACAAGATGCTGCTATTAAAATAGCTGTTCCTTTAATGATGGCATAGATAGAATTAATAATGAGACTAATTGCCTCAGAGGCCATCTCCTACTTTGTAGAAAGAAACACAAATGCAAAATATTCAATGTACTTCTGTTTACCAATATTAGAATAAAAATCTGAAGATGCAAAATAATAAAACACTAAGGAAATGTTAAAACATTTTTTAAAGAGGTTAGAGAAACATCATTACTTTGGATATATATTAATTCCTAGTTTTCTCTATTGGATGGCAAGAAAAGGACTTTTTAGATGACCATTTTTCTTACTTTATCTTACTGTCATGGGATTTTGGAGTTGGATTGGGTCTTGGAGATCATGGAGAACAGTTGTTCCCAAGCCGGATGCATGCCAGCATCACCTGGGTGAAACTTTATGTACAAAGTTTCTAGGGTCATATTCCTAAGGATTCCTAAGGATTCTGCTTCAAGTGGGCCTGGAGAAGGACCTGGGAATATGTATTGTGAATAGGATCCCCTAAATTTCTGAAGACCAGCCAGATTGAAGAACTCCCAATCTAATCCAGTACCCAGTTTTGCAAATGAGAAAAGCTGAAACCCAGAGATGATATGTGCCTGCATTTTTTTTTTTAGGACAGTACATGGAGAGGGATCTAGCACCCCTAGCTTTCCAAAGGCTTTCACACTGAGCTTCTTGACCACATGGGGTCTACATGTCTTTTCACTCTTCATTTTTGTGGGCCAGAATAATTATCCCTAAGCATTGAGCTCCCTGTATAATCCTGCATTATACACAGTGGAGTCTCTTCATAGGGTCATTGAATTTAGTTCAACTCTACTGGCAAAATTAGGGAAGGAGAGATTCGGAGAGTAATTTAAACAGTGCTAATGATTTCTCTTGCCAGTCCATTCAGTGACCTTTTGTCTCAGAATGGACTTCTCTGGCTGCTCTCTGCCCCTGAGGCTGCCCCCCGCATACTGCATCAGCCAGACTCCTTTGCCAGCAGGCTTCTGGTCAAGTTTGCTGGAGGTCAGCCAGCCAAAGGGAAAGGTCAGGATATCTTTTCTCGCTCCCTGCATCAGCGTCTCAGCTCTAGCTGTAGCTGTGTTTCCATGGTTTGCTGCTCTGTCAGCCACCAAAGCAGCTGGCACTGGCCACACCATTTCCTTCCTTTGTCCGTAGGTGCTAGGCACGTTAACCATTTCCCTGTGTACCTCATCTCTGGGGCCTTACTGTCCCTTTTTGTTGCCTAAGCTCAGCTCCTGTCTCTGTAAATTGTCCCTTTGTTAAAGAAATTTATTTGAATTCTTGGCATTGATTTTGTTTCCTCCTGGCGCCTAAATTAATACAAGGTGGGAAATACAGTTATTTGTTTCCCTCAGTAATTCTAAATTTTGGGGTTTCCTTAAAGTGCCAGTATCTTCTTGAACTGATATGATTAATCCTTAAGAATATGGTGGATGTGAAATTCTACTTTGTATATTTACTTGATTTGCATGGTACATTAGTGGACATTTTTATAACTTTTGCATACATATTGATGTACAGATTTGTTGACACAAAACTATACACAATGTACTTTGTGAGCTCTTTAAGATGTTTTTGAATATAATTTTGACTATAATATCTATTCTCCTTAGCAACTGACTCCAGAACCTCCTTCCATGGTCATGGTTAAGTGAAGCTTTGCTGTGTGTAGCACAAAGGATTTGAAAACTGGGAGGGAGACCACAGAGTGAGAGAACCAATGTAGAAATAACCCAGTTTATCTAATTTTCATAACCTGTAATTTGCTGTGGCCCACAAGTCTGAAACTTTTCTTCCAATGACCACTTCAAAATGCCCCCAGAAGAGTATAAATCAGCGCAACTACTTTCAAAGACAATTGGGCAATATTTATCAAAGTTTTAAATGCACATACCCTTTCTCCCATCATTTTTTTATGAATGATGTTTTAGATATACATGTGAAGGGCTACTCATTTCAGCATTGTCATATGAAACAGTATACAACCTCAACATCTATAAAGGGATTTGTTAAACATGTATAATGTATCCAGACAATGGCTTACTCTACTGTCATTAGAAAGAGTGAGACATATCTAGCTGCTTGAGATATATGAAGTTAAAAAAAAATCCAAGGTGCAGCAAAGCATGTTATGTGACATGCATGTGCTTATATATGCATATATATAGTTATACATGTATACTATATATAGCATACATATATATTTCACTTTATATCCCCCTATTTTTGTGTTGTTTTTAAAAATAATAGGCATGCATTATTTGTATAATAGCAAACTAAAATGTTCTAGTAATGGTGATAAGAACTTAGAAGAGCCCAATAACCACTAACTATTAATGAGCTGAGTGACTTGCAGGAGCTCATTCTCTCCAACTGAGAGATGCTTCTCTGTGGGAAGCTCCCTCCAAATTCCACTGACCTTGTTCCAACCACTTTAAATCTAGAGCCCATTGCTATGTACCTTTGTCACTGGGGAGGTGACTGGGGCTATGACTTTATTGACAGAGCAATGCTTGTTCCCCAACACCATCACTCAGATAAAAATGTGGAAGCCAGTCTGCACAGGTATGAGAAGCTTTTCATCATCCAAGATGGCAGCAACACAAATGCTAATGGGTGAGCCCATGATGTTAACTAAGCAGAGGTCAGAAAAAGACTTCAAAAGCTGGGCCACTCATAGAAAGACTTCACACAGGGGGAAGGTGTTCAACTAAAGGAGAGAAGATTTAGATTCTTAGGTGAAGCCACTGGCTTCCAGAAAGATAGAAAAGATGAAGATGTGGTCATAAATTCCTGTCTTAAAAAGCAGATCGGTAGTAATACTTCAGGGATTTTGTAGTCTGGTCATTTGGGACTTGAGTTTGTAAGAATTATTGTTATGCCAGGGGCCTGCAGGCCAAGTTGAGAGTTCTCTCTCTAGAGGAAAAACTCCCTTCCTTTCCAGGGACACTTAGGGTTGTCTCTATCTGCCTTCCATCTTAAATTCATTCCTAAAAAAATCTGAGAATGCCAGGGTGTGAGAAACCACAAGTGGTTACTGATAAAACCTTTAAAGGTTCCCCAGTTTTTTGATGTGCCCAGCTGTAGGGGGCCTCTCTGATGGTCTCACTCAGTGGTTCTCCACCTGAGGTCTGACTGGCACTCTCAGGCAGAGGCCAGGGATGCAGCTGGTCATTCCATAGTGTGCAGGGCAGCCCCCATAACAAAGAATTATCTAGCTCAAGTGGAGACATCCTGACCTAGTCCCAATTCTTTAATTTATGGAGAGAGAAATTGAGGCAAAGGGAAGTTCTGCGTTTCCTAATGACATCAAGGACTGCATCTCCCATTTAACATGTTCAAAAGTTCTTCTGTCTCAGTTGTTTACATGCTGCTTTCAGGGGTATATTTCAATGTGCCAGTAACATCTTGGTTAGCCACAGATCCACTCTTGGCTTTGATTTCCACACATATAAAAAGAGAGAAGGGACGGAGCATAAGTAACTTTCTGCTTTGATCTGAGCCGGTCAGGCAAATGTTGCCAGCCTTCTCTGTGTTTCTGCTCTACACACACCTCTCCTTAGCAGCACTGGATGCGGATTAGTCCCTTTGTCTTTTCCCCTCCCATCTGGCTGAATCTGGCATTCCTATAATGGAGTTGGGGCAGTCTGCCAAATTGCAGAAAGTTTGTCATGTTACTAAGACCAAAACATAATAGAGAACTTCCAGAGTTCTTTTACCTCTGAATTTCTATAACTGCATGAACTTGGAAAACCTCCAGTGATTGAGTTGAGAGGATTCTAGGTACAGTAGGGAGATTTGGCAAGCTCATGGAACTTCTGCCCTTGCTTTACTTAAGTCGCCAGAAGCAGGCCACTCTGCCCACATGAAAGGCAGATCTGCAAGGATAATGAGCTTGATGTGAAGATTAAATATGACCTATTTTATACAGTTTGGGCTACTGAAGGATCTACCATGAAGGGGAAACCAGTCCTGGGTACTATGTGTGTTTTTCCAGTTAAAACAGGGTTCCCAAGCTTCAAATGCTTTTTGAAAGAGAAATAGTTGCCTTGTGTTTAGCATCATTGCTTCTAGCTATTTTGAGTGCTAGCTAACATTTTTAGTATCCACATAATTTTGCAGGTTTCCCATTGGATAGTAGTTGCACTTTTAGGCACCAATAGTTAAGAGTAGGAACTTCGTAGCCAGAAAGACATGGTTTTTCCACTCTGTCTCCACAGTGTGCCCCGGGCAAGTAGTTTAAACCTTCTATTCCATGATTTTAATAGTTGTAAAACTGAGGTCATAATAGTATTTTTCTCATTGGGCCATCATGCAGAAATAAAGATATATCTAAAAGGCTTAGCACAATGGTTGTCTTTGGGTAAGTAATAAAAAATGCCAATAATTATTTCACTCTTTTTGCATCTATTGCTTATAAGAAAAAGCAACTTTGAATTCATTTATACACTGAAATGAATTTTATATTTTATTACTTGTGCTAGCATTTATATATATTCCATATGTAGTAACAGACACTTATTTGAGAGAGAAACCATTAACCTGACTTCCAACATCAGACATTAGTTTGGTCTGTTTTTTGATGTGGTGTTCACTTTTATAAATAGTTGTCCAATTTATATAAGACAGTCCCATGAATCCTTCTATAAGGGTTCTAACAGTATTCACTTAGCATTTAGAAACAAAATGGTTAAGTTTACCACTTGTGAAAGTTCTATTAGGGAGTACATACATTTGGGCAGTTTTCATTGTTTCCTTTTACATTTTTGTTCTAAATAAAACTAATATATGCATATTGTATAAAATTTAACAAATACAAGAAAATCTTTTACCAAAAAGTGGAAAGTATAAAAGCGAGGGTTGGTTTTTGGTGTCTTTGAGGGCAGCTTTTGAGCAAGTACATACCATTTACATATATTGTTTTAAAATTAATATTCATTTTATTATAGTTGTAAAATTCATAAAAAACCTAAATTCCCTTATGCTTTTAAATTCAGCTTGTATATATTATTCTATTTTAGATGGAGTAAATTTTAGGAGTCACTTTTTAAAATCAAGGAGGCTATGAATTAATGTTATGTCTCATTTACAAATGAGGTTAGTAAAACAATTTTAAACTTGTTAAACTGCATGTATACATTATAATATTTGATTTTCTAATTTTTTTTTTTTTTTTTTTTTTTTTTGAGACAAAGTCTTACTCTGTTGCCCAGGCTAGAGTGCCGTGGCATCAGCCCAGCTCACAGCAACCTCAAACTCCTGGGCTCAAGCAATCCTCCTGCCTCAGCCTCCCGAGTAGCTGGGACTACAGGCATGCACCACTATGCCTGGCTAATTTTTTCTGTGTGTATTTTCAGTTGTCCATATAATTTATTTCTATTTTTAGTAGAGATGGGGTCTCACTGTTGCTCAGGCTGGTCTCAAACTCCTGAGCTCAAACGGTCCACCCGCCTTGGCCTCCCAGAGTGCTAGGATTACAGGCGTGAGCCACCGTGCCCAGCTCCCTGATTTTCTTTTTAAGAACTTTAATTGGCTAATAAACAAAACCTTCCCAAGTGATTAATTCTTTACAATAAATTAAACTTCTAAGTAAGTTCTCTTAAATACCCAACACTGTTTAGAAATTAAACAAAATTCTCTTTGAATAACTAAAATCACAATTTTAAAATCAATTATGTTAAATTTAGAATCCCAAGAATCATATGTTTAATAAATAAGATTGTCTTAAATACTTCTACTATTTTAACTA
>CM052442.1:76627208-76652243 GCA_028533085.1 Varecia variegata
CCCAAGTGATTAATTCTTTACAATAAATTAAACTTCTAAGTAAGTTCTCTTAAATACCCAACACTGTTTAGAAATTAAACAAAATTCTCTTTGAATAACTAAAATCACAATTTTAAAATCAATTATGTTAAATTTAGAATCCCAAGAATCATATGTTTAATAAATAAGATTGTCTTAAATACTTCTACTATTTTAACTACTAAATATAGGTTGTTTCTATTTTTAACAGCAATCATTTTCTTGAACTTAACACATCATGTTTAATTATGGGTTTGATTTATTTTCTGATGAATTCTAAGCCTTCCTCTTTAAGAGATAGTTGTACTATCTTTGGCCAGTAGAAGTTACAAATCAATGGAAGATGAGGGGTCTAAATGCAGTATTTGATTCTTCACATGTCACTTCCCTACAAGTTGACCTGCTTTTTATAGTTGCTATAGCAACAGGGACTTCATGCCCTTTAGAACAGCAGTCTCCAACCTTTTTGGCACCAGGGACTAGTTTCACGGAAGACAATTTTTCCACAGACTGGGGGGGAAGGGATGGTTTTGGGATGATTCAAGTGCATTACATTTATTGTGTACTTTATTTCTACTATTACATTGTAGTATATCATGGAATAATTATACAACTCACCATAATGCAGAATCAGTAGGAGCCCTGAGCTTGTTTTCCTGCAACTAGATATTCTCATCCGGGGGTTATGGGAGACAGTGACACCCGAAGTGTGTTGCTTATGTCCGTTCTACTCCATAATCTCGTTTTGGTTGCTGTCACTGGAAAACTCCGCTTCACAAAGATAGGATGTTGGAAATGGAAGCAGGCTTTTCAGTGCTTCTGTGGCAATCTCAGGATATTCCACCTTGACTCTAATCCAGAATATATGGATATTTGAATTGTCTCAAACATACTTTTAAGGCCACCGTCATTTGTGATCTCGAGCAGTTGATCTTCGTCTAGCATGGACAAAGTCGATTCACCTGGCTTATTCACAAATGATTTGCGGAGCCATTCCTTCCCAGTTCGCAGGGTCTTTTGTGGTTGGGAAGTAATGCTCAGACTCTTTTGGAAGCTGAGACAGGTGATCATGCACCAGCTGGGAGAAAGAAGGTCCTGGCTCAGTCTCTTTCAAAATCTCTGCTAATGTTTGAAATGTCAAAAATCCCAGTGTTCACTCATCACCCCCATAATTCCAGTTTGGCTTTGAATACAGCCACTTTATCTGCTGACTTGAACACAGTTGTCACATTCTCCCCCAAAGTGACAGATTGAGTTGGTTGAGCAGATTGATTATGTCACAAAGTAAGCAAGTTTTGCCACCCATTCTGTGTCACTGAAATGTGATGCCAGTGATGACTGTTTTTCTAAAAGAAATCTCTGGAGTGGCTTTCATAACTCAAAAACTCTGGCCAGTGATCTACCTTTGGAAGCCTTCTCACTTCTGTGTATAGGAGAAGATATGTGTGCTCTGCAGCCATCTCCTTACAGAGCTGCCCTAATAGATATGAGTTAAGGGCATGTACTTTTAATGAGGTTGACAATTTTAATTACATCCTGCAAAATATTGTTTAGTTCAGGTGACAGTTTTCAGCTAGCCAGCATTTCTCTATGGATGACACAGTGCACAGACTCACTGAGGTTCGTCTGTCATTCTCTTCACTGCTTGGTTAGGTTTTATACTTATTTGATTCTCTTTACACATTTTAATATTTTCTCATCTGGCTCAAAACACATTTTCTTTCCATTCCATTGGATACTTCACATACTTATGTAATACTTTTGAAATTTCATTTAACTTTATTGCCTGATTTGAGTTGTCAAAATTCTGTATTCTTTTCATATCATTCCCGACTGGCAGGGCCACAATGAGATATAATGACGTGTCATTGGATGCTGTGTATCCCTTGGGTCTTTGGTTCCACAGATGTAATAGTGAAGTCAAGACAATGACAGTAAGGAAAAATAACAACCAGCTGGAACCCCTCCACAAAGACACTGCTACCATTGACTTTGAGCTTGTTAACTTCCAATTTTCTAAGACTAAAGGGTCCCAGGACTCAATTCACAGACTCCTCTTTTTTTTTTTTTCTATTCACACTTGCTTTCTAAGTGATGTAACTCAGTTCCATGCCTTTGAATGCCACTTACATGCTGACGGTAACCACTTTTATATTTCCTAGTACAGACCTCTTTCCCGAACTCTAGCCTGAGGAGACAATGGTTTATCCAGAATCTGATGACAACTTTCACAAGTTCAACAATCTGTGTCCTTCCCAGCCCCTCACCATGGGTTACTGCAGCAGCCTCCCTACTTATCCCTTGTCCCCCACAGGTAGCATTGTGAGGCCATTAATGTCAAAGTATGTCATCATCTCATCCTCTGCTCAAAACTCTACAGTGGCCCCTCATTTGACTCTGAGAACAAGCTAAAACCCTTACAGGAATCCTATATACATTTTCCCCATGACCTCTCTGAGCCTTTTTCTTAGTACTGAGAACCTCATTCACTCTACTCTAGTCACCTGGAATTTGTCATGTTTCTCTAGCTCACCAGGCACATTCCTATGGGTAGGGTTCCCCCAGAAACAGACCCTAAAACAAAGTAAATGCAACTAGTTTATTTTAAAGGTGATGCCAGGTTAACACTGTGAGGGAGAGAAAATGAGTCAGGTATAGAAAGGAAGCCTATGAAAGACATGTTCATGCTGGGGCAAGTGAGCCCAGCCCTACTGAAGAACTCTAAGACCTTGGTACTGCAGGTGTGGCCTGTGGACCAGCAGCAGTGGGATTGCCTGGGAGTTTGTTAAAATGAGAATCTCAGGCCCCAGTTCAGACCTATTGAATCAGAATCTGCATGTTAACAAGGACTTCAGATGATTCATATACCCTAATTAATGTTTGAGAAACAGTGCTCTAGGAAGCAGTGTAGAACATTTCTCTGAGTTATCCTATCCAAGGGTGGGAAGCTGGGGATATTTTTTCAAAAACTCCTTAGCTATAATTTGTTGAGTCCTGTTTATAGGGAAGTTAACTTCCAGTTTTCCCTAAGTACTGGCTTAGTATGGTTGATGGCCTGAAAATAAAGGCTTGCACGAAGTGAGTCACAGGTGTTTGCCGTAAACTGTCTTCCAGGTGTATAGAGCGAGTGCCCAGAAAATGTGTATGGTACCAATAGCATCTGCTACTTTGCTCCAGCTGGTCTCTCAGCCTGAAATGCTCTTCCCTCAGGTATTCACTTGGCTAAATCCTCTACCTCTTCTAAGTCTTTACTTAAATCATACTGTCTCAATGAGGCTTACTTGTATTTAATTTTGCAACCTACGTGAGCCAACCCAGCATCCCCAATTCTCATCATTGTGGTCTTCTCTTTCTTTTTGCAATTGCACTGAGCCCTCTAATTCACTCTATGATCTATTCACTTAATATGTTGTTTACCTACTCCACTGGAAAGTCACTTTTGACAGAGCAGGGAACCTTGTTTTTCTTACTGATGGGTATCATAGAGGAGCTCTTTAGTATTTGTTAAATGAGTGTGTTTCTGTATTTTTAAATATAAGATGGTAGTAAACGTAAAACTTTGTATCCTACATTTTGTTTTATGTCATAAATATTCCTCATATCATGGATACTTAAATGTAATTTTTATTGGCTATCAAATATTTCATTGTCTCTATAGATTATACTTAAACATTCTCATAACATTTAATATTTAGATTTTCTATTTTTTTCTTTTTCCTTTTTTTATTTCAGGATATTATGGGGGTACAAACATTTTGGTTACAAGTAATGTTTGTCTCACCCAAAGCAGAGCTAGAGGCATAGCCTTCCCCCATACAGTGCACACTGCATCCATTAGTTGTGAGTTTACCCACCCTCACTCCCACCCCCCACCTGACCAACACCTAATGAATATTACTACCATGTGAGCACCTTGGTATTGACCAGTTAGTACCAATTTGATGGTGAGTACATATGGTGCTTATTTTTCCATTCTTGTGATACCTCACTTCAAAGGATGGGCTTAAGCTCTATCCAGGATAATTTAAGAGGTGCTAGATCACCATTGTGTTTTGTAATTGAGTAATATTCCGTAGTATACATATACCACATTTTATTAATCCACTCATGGATTGAAGGGCACTTGGGTTGTTTCCACATCTTTGCAATAGTGAATCGTGCAGCCATAAACATTCAAGTGCAGACGTCTTTATAATAGAATGTCTTTTGTTCCTTTGGGTAGATGCCTAGTAGTGGGATTGGTGGATCAAATGCTATTTCTATTTTTAGCTTTTTGAAGTATCTCCAAATTATTTTCCACAGGGATTGTACTAATTTTCAGTCCCACCAGCAGTGTAAGAAGGTTCCTATCTCTCTACATCCATGACAGCATTTGTCATTTTGGGGATTTTTGATAAAGGCCATTCTCACTGGAGTTAGGTGATATCTCATTGTGGTTTTGATTTGCATTTCCCTAATGATTAGAGATGTTGATCATGTGTTTTGTGTTTACTGGCCATTATTCTGTATTCTTTTGAAAAGTTTCTGTTCATGTCCTTTGCCCATTTATTGATGGGGTTGTTTGATTTTTTTCTTGTTGATTTTTTTAAGCTCTATATAGATTTTTGTTATTAGCCCTTTATCAGATGTGTAGAAAGCAAATATTTTCTCCCATTCTGTAGGCTGTCTATTCATTCTAATGATAGATTCCTTGGCTGTGCAGAAGATTTTTAATTTGATCCTGTCCCATTTATTTATTTTTGTTGCTGCTGTGATTGCTTTGGGGCTCTTCTTCATAAATTCTTTGCCTAGGCTGATGTCTGAAAGAGTCTTCTCAACATTTTCTTCTAGGATTCTTAAGGTTTCATGCTTTAGGTTTAAGTCCGTTATCCATAGTGAGTTAATTTTTGTAAGAGGTGAGAAGTGGGGATCCAGTTTCAATCTTCTGCGTGTGGCTATCCAGTTTCCCCGGCACCATTTATTGAATAGAGATTCTTTTCCCCAGTGTATATTTTCATCTGCTTTGTCTAAGATTAGATGACAATATGTGGATGGTTTCATATCTGGGTTCTCGGTCCTGTTCCAAAAGTCTGTATCTCTGTGTTCTTGGTTACTATAGTCTTGTAGTAAAGCTTGAAGTCTGGTAGACTGATACCTCCCAGTCTGTTCTTTTTGCTTAAGATTGCTTTGGCTATATGAAGTCTTCTCTGGTTCCATACAAAGCATAGAATTATTTTTTCTAGATCTGTAAAGAATGATGATGGTACTTTGATAGGGATTGCATTAATTCTGTAGATCACTTTAGGTAATACAGACATTTTTAACAATATTGATTTTGCCAATCCATGATCATGGTAGATTTTTCCATCTGGTTATATCTTCTACAATTTCTTTTCTCACTGTTTTGTAGTTCTCCCTATATATGTCTCTCACCTCTTTCATTAAATATATTACTAGATATTTAAATTTCTTTGAAGCTATTGTGAAAGGTGCTGCGTTTTTTATTTGATTTTTCAGCTTTACTGTTATTGGTGTATATGAATACCACTGATTTGTTTGCATTGATTTCGTATCCTGAGAGTTTACTGAATTCATTTATCAATTCCAGGAGTCTATTGGTTGAATCCTTGGGGTTTTCTAGATATAATATCATATCATCAGCAAAGAGTGAGAGTTTGATCTCTTCTGCCCCCATTTGGACACCTTAATTCCCCTCTTTTGTCTAATTGCTCTGACAAGGGCTTCCAGCACTATGTTGAATAGAAGTGGAGATAGTGGGCAACCTTTTCTGGTTCCAGTTCTAAGCGGGAATGTTTTTAATTTTTTCCCATTCAGTATAATATTGGCTGTGGGTTTATTGTATATGGCCTTAATAATTTCAAGGTGTGTCCCATCTATGCCTATTTTATTAACAGTTTTTATCATAAAAGTGTGCTGGAGTTTGTTAAATGCTTTTTCTGCATCTATTGAGAGAACCATATGGTCTTTGTTCTTGCTTTTATTTATGTGGTAAATTGCATTTATAGATTTGTGTATGTTGAACCAGTCTTGCATCTCTGGGATAAAGCCCATCTGGTCATGATGAAATTATTTTTTTGATGTGCTGTTGAATTTGATTTGCTAAGATTTTGTTGAGGAATTTTGCATATATACTCATGAAGAATATTGATCTGTAGTTCTGTTTTTTTGTTGCATCCTTTCCTGGCTTTGATATCAAGATGATATTGGCTTCATAGAATGAGTTGAGGAGGATACCATCTTTCTTAATGTTGTGGAATAATTTTTGCAATATAGGTATGAGTTGTTCTTTGTACATTTGGTAAAATTCAGGTGCGAACCCATCTGGTCTGGAATTTTTCCTTGTTAGAAGGTTTTTAATTGCTGCTCCAATTTCTGGGCTTGATATTGGTCTGTTCAGGAATTCTGTTTCCTCCTGGTTGGACTTAGGTAGGTTGTATGTTTCCAGGAATTTGTCCATTTTCTCCACATTATGTAGTTTTTGGGCATATAGGTTTTTATAGTATTCAAAGATAATGTTTTGAATTTCCATGATGTCTGTGGTGATCTCTCCTTTTTCATTTCTAATTGAGTTTATTAGAGTCCTTTCCCTTCTAGTTCATGTAAATTTAACAAGAGAGCTGTCAATTTTGTTTATCTTTTTGAAAAACCACCTTTGGTTTTATTGATCTTCTGTATAGTTCTTTTATTCTTAATTTCATTTAGTTCTGCTCTGATCTTAGTTATTTCTTTTCTTCTGCTAGGTTTAGAATTAATTTTGTCTTCTTTTTCCAGTTTCTTGAAATGATTTATTTGTGGATTTCTGAGCTTTCTGTTTGTTGGATGTGAGCATTTAACACTATTAGTTTTCCTCTCAGGAATGCTTTTGCTGTATCCCACAGCTTTTGATAACTTGTGTCCCTGTTATCATTTAGTTTGAAGAATCCTTTGATTTCCCTATCTCCTCCTTGACCCAATAGTCATTCAGCAATAGATTGTTTAATTTCCATGACTTTGTGAAGCGTTGAGTGTTTCTGTTGGAATTGAACTCTAATTTTATACCACTGTGATCTGAGAAGATACATGGTATAATTTCTGTTTTTTAAAATTTGTTGAGGTCTGATTTGTGACCTAGGATGTGATCGATTTTGGAGAAAGTTCCATGGACTGATGAGAAGAATTTATATTTGGCTTTATTTGGGTGGAATGTTCTGTAGATGTCTGTTAGAACCTTTTGTTCCAGAACTCTGTTTAAGTCGATTATTTCTTTGCTTATTTTCTGCTTGGAAGATCTGTCCTGTTCAGTCAGTGGGGTGTTGAAATTCCCAGCTACTATGGCATTACTGTTTGTCATCGTATTTAGATCAAACAGGGTTTGCTTTATGTATCTAGGTGCTCCTGAGTTGGGTGTATAAGTATTAAGAATTGTTAAGCCTTCTTGTTGGATTTTTCCTTTCACCATTGTATAGTGACCATCTTTGTCCTTACTTACTTTTGCCATTTTAAAGCTTATGTTATCTGAAATAAATATAGCTACTCCTGCTTTCTTTTGGCTTCCATTTGCCTCAAAGTTTGTTTTCTATCCCTTGACCTTGAGTCTGAAAGCATCTTTATGGGTTACATGTGTTTCCTATAGACAGCAGATACTTGGCTTGTGAATTTTTATCTACCCCGCCAGTCTATGTCTCTTCAGAGGACAGTTCAAGTCATTCACATTTATTGAGAGGATTGATATTTGGGGTAGATTTCTGTTCATATTGTTGGGTAAATTCTTATTATTTTTTGTTTTACCTCTTGAGCCATTGTGGAATCCAAGTTCTAGACTTTAACTCTTGAGTGATTTTACTTTGATGAGTGTCTATTGTGCTGTTCAGTGTATAATTCAGGTCTGAGTACTTCCTGTAGGGCAGGTCTGGTCTTCACAAATTCCATCAGTGATTGCTTGTCTGGGAAAGTCTTTATTTCTCCCTCATAGGTGAAGCTTAGTTTTTCCAGGTAGGGAATTCTAGGTTGGCTAGTATTCTGTTTTAGAAGATTGAGGATAGATGCCCAGTCCCTTCTGGCTTGTAAAGTTTCAGTTGAGAAGTGTGAAGTTAGTCTGATAGGTTTTTCTTTGTAGGTTATATGCTGTTTTCATCTTACTGCTCAAAGGATTGTTTCTTTCATGGTTACTTTGGCAAGCCTAACTACATGATGTGGTGATTGCCTTTTCACATTGAGTCTCCCAGGAGTTCTGTGTGCTTCTTGTATCTGGATATCTAGATTTCTGGCCAGGCCAGACATATTTTCCTCCAGTATTCCATGAAATAAATTTTCCAGTCCTTGTATATTTTCTTCTTCTCTCACTGGGACTGTTTTCTGTGTTCTTTTGGTGATTATATAAATAGTGCTGTCATGAGCTTCTATATACATAAATCTATTTCATTTTAAACATTGTTTCTTTAGAATAAATTCCTAGAAGTGAAAATACTGAGACAAAGGCTAAAAATTACTGTCAAAGCTCTCTGATAGCCACATATGAAATTGTCTTCCAGGAATTTTGTCTCCATATATCACTACCCAGCAATGAATGACCATACCTTAAACACCATACCTTTCCCATCAACCTGAGGCAACACAGAGGTTAAGAGCATGATTCTGGAGACAAACTGATTTGGATAAAGTACCAGCTCTCTGATTTTAGTTGTGTGACTTTGGAAAAGTTACTTAACTTATCTGTGCCTCATTTTCTTCATTTGTCCAATCAGAATGATAAAAATTATATTGTTTACCTCATAGGGGTTTTGTGAGGATTAAATTACTTAACATAGGTATAGTACTAAGAAAAATAATTGGTACATAATCACCACATAGCTATTAGCTATTACTATACTGAGGCCTTCTTAAATTGATAAGTGGATAAATGGCACTTTATTTTTACTTTATTTGCATTTTGAAGTTGTGTCTTGAAGAAGTTGAACATTTCACTTTCTATGTAGCATTTATATTTTCCCTTTTGGGAACTTAATTATTTTCTGTGTTTTCTTTATATCTCAAGGATAGCAGTCTATTATGTTTAATTCTTCATATTTAATATGAATTACATGCTATATGATAATATATTAATATTTTCTTTTATGTTGCCTTCACTTTTTAAGTTTAGAAGATTTTTCTCATTCAGAAAACCAGAAATGTTTACCTATATTTTAGATTTTATTTTAATTGTTATTGGTTTACTTTTTTATTTTTTTATCTCTAAAATGCATTTTAGATTATTTTAGGAGGCAATTTATAACTTGGTTTTTATTTCCAAATTAGCCTATGATTTCTGAGAAAAATTTGATTAAGAGCAGAAAAAAAAATGGATCAATTCTCTAATTCATGCACCACAGTCATGGGGACTTGAGCTTTCATGGGAACTTCTTTCAAAATTTTTGCAAGAGCTTCATGGTGGTACTCAGAGCTGCAGTGTAAAATCACCCATGACATCTGTAATTGGCAGGAAGAATAAGTCTAACCCCCTAATAGTTGAGACTGTAGTGCCCAAGTAGTTTTAATGTGAGGGCTGGTTCTGCTAGAGGCTATGGAATAAGTGTTCTCAAATGTGCATGAAATATCTGGCTTCATATGAATAATTTTATGTCATCTGTCAAAGGAGGCTGTCATTGGACACAGTTCTGGGTAACGGAACATTTCCAGCACCTCATACCTGCTGAAGCTTGTCTGTTCTAGGGGTATAGTGCTGTCAGTGTGTCAGTATTAAAGACGATTAGTTGGTAAGATATATGGAGACTGTAATGTTTCAAAACCTGGTCTTCTCAATTTAGCATGCTGGAGCTGGGGTTTGGTGTTATAGGTTGAGCATCCCTAATCTGAAAATCTGAAATCAGAAATGCTCCAAAATCTGAAGCTTTTTGTGTGCATCATGCCAAAAGGAAATGCTCATTGTAGCATTTTGGATTTCAGAATTTTAGGTTTGGAGTGATCAACTGGTATATAATGCAAATATTTTAAAATTTAAAAAAATTTGAAGTCTGAAATACTTATTTTCCCAAGAATTTTGGATAAGGTTTACTTAATCTCTGTAAGAAATTACAATACTACAGAGTCAGATACAAATAATTGCCAGAACATTTTTTTCATTTTCTAAAAATTTTATTTTTGACATAACGCATGGAACGAAAATATATGGGAATTTATCACTGATAAGTTTTGAGCTTATCGTTGAAAATCTAAGGCTGTAAGTGTAAATTTAACTGTGATTTTTCAACCTCAACGTACCTGCAGGTTTGGGCAAATGGGTAAATATACTGATATTGCTAGGAACCAGAGTTATCTGTACGAAAGAAGAAAGATACAAACACAAAATATAAAATGGGTGAAGGAGGAGATTTTATATCCTAGTGGAGGACAGCAGGTAAACAGTAAATACATGCCACCCAATTAGTCATTGTTCATTCACTTAGTGGCTTAAAAACCACTTACTGAGCATCTACTCTGCATAACATTGGACATCAAGGTTACAAAGTGAGTCTATCACAGTTCATGTCCTTAAGGAGCCAGTTTGGAAATATTAATATAACTGCTCCTTTCCGTAAAGGAAAGGCTTATAACATGTTCTTGCTACAGAACAATAATGGCTTCATCCCAGGACTCTATTAGGGTAAACTTTTAGTGAATTTATCTTATCTCTATATTGTTCTAAAACAATAGAAATTTTATTGTTTTAAACAGTGAGTGTGTGTTTTTTATTACAAGGTGGCTAAAATCATTTTGACATGGAAATTTCTCTTGATATATTTACAGGAGGCAGCCTTGTGCAACACGTGAATTTCATAAGGAGATCACTATCCAACAGTCAGAATTTGGGCAACATTTCCACTGCAATGATTGCAGATATCAAGCCAGCAGATACAGGAACATGCACTACTTTATGCTTTGCTCCTTAGATGTACTTAGACTTGGAATGTTGAAGCACAAGTCAGGTTTCCCAGTTCTCTTTTAATAGCAGTTTATTTTTACTCTGAGTCGAATCAGGGGTAGAAACCACAGAAATGGTCTCTGGCTTCCCTCTCAGGTAGAAGCAAAGAAAAATAGGAGAGGAATCTGAGAACAACCAGCCATTTAGGTTGGCTCAACTTGGTTCTTGTCAAGGGAAATAGGTTTCCGCAGGTGCCACAAGATCTATACAGCTCTGGGTTCTTCTGATGTGGAGACTTCCAGAACTTGGGGGTAAATGTTGTCACTGGAACTGTCCTATTTGGGGATTTTTTTTTCAAGATGTATTTTCTCTCTCAGTTGGGAGTCCTATTCTTTTCATCTGTCCTGTGGGATCACACAGCTCCATCTATATACTCACGGCTCCTGGTTCGATAGATGGCTCTACTGACACATGGCACTGTTAGAGACCATTTTCCTTTGGGCCTTATATCACCACAACTTAGACTTCATTTACAGAACAAGTTTTTATCACAACTTTATTGAAATATAACTCACATACTAGAAAATCCACCCTTCTAGAGTGTATAATTCAATAGTTTTTAGGATATTGAGTCATGCAACCATCGCCATAATCTAATTTTAGAACATTTCATTACCTCAGAAAGAATTCCCATGCCTATTAGCAGTCACTCCCTATAGACCCCTCCCCACCACCCAGCCTCTGGAAACCACTAATCTTCTTGCTATCTCTATGAAGTTGCCTATTCTAAATATTTTATGTAAATAGAATCACACAATATATGGCCTTTTGCATCTGATTTCTTTTACATAGCATAATGTTTTCAAGTTCATCTGTGTTATAGCATGTATCAGTACTTCATTCCTTTGTGTGCCTGAATAATATTTCATTGCATGGATATACCAAATTTGTTCATTCAGTTCATCTGTTGAATGAGTGATGGAAAAAGTTGTTTCTACTTTTGGGGTATTATTAATAATGTTGCTATGAACATTTGTGTACAGTTTTTATGTGAACATATATACTCAAATTCTCTGGACTGTATATATAAGAAAGAGTTACTGAGTTACATGGGTCTCTATGATTAACTTTTTGAGAAATTGCCAAATCGTTTTCCAAAGTGGCTATACAATTATACAGTTCTACCAGTAATGTGTGGGAATTTCAATTTCTCCATTTTTCACAAGCACTTGTTATTATCTGACTTTTTCATTATAGCCATCCTATTGGTGGTGATATGCTATCTCTTTGTGGTACTGTTTATTTTTTATTTGTATAAATTTATGGGGTAGAAGTATAATTTTGTCACACTGATATATTACATTATGGTGAAGTTAGGGATTTTAGTATAACTATCACTGGAGTAACTCATATTGTACCCATTAGGTAATTTCTCATCATCCTACTCCCTCCCTCCTTCCTCACCCTTCAAGTCTTCAATGTCCATCATTCCACACTCTGCTTCCATACATACACATTATTTAGCTCCCAGTTATAAGTGAGAACATGCAGTATTTGAATTTCTATATCTGAGTTGTTTCACTTAAGATAATGGCCTCCAGTTCCATCCATATTACTATAAAAGACATGATTTCATTCTTTTTATGGTTGAATATTATTCCATTGTGTGTTTATACCACATTGTCTTTATCCAATCCTCCTTTGATGAGTGTTTAGGTTGATTTCATACTTTTGCTATTGTGAATAATGCTGTGATAAACATATGAGTGCAGGTAAACTTTTGATACAATGGTTTATTTTCCTTTGGGTAGATGCTCAGTCATGGGATTGCTGGATTAAATGGTAGTTCTGTTTTTAGTTCTTTGAGAAATATCCATACTGTTTTCCATAGAGGTTGTACTAATTTACATTCCCACCAACAGCGTGAAAGTGTTCCCTTTTCGCCATATCACTGCCACCATCTGTTAACTTTTGACTTTTTAATAATAGCCATTTTATCATCTAAGATAATATCTCATTGTGGTTTTAATTTGTGCTTCTCTGATGATTAGTGTCCTTGAACCTTTTTTTATGTACTTGTTGGCCATTTATGTGTCTTCTTTTGAAAAATGTCTACCCATGTCCTTAGCCCACTTTTTAATGGTTTTTTTTATTGTTGTTGAGTTCCCTGTAAATTTTGGATATTAGTCACTTGTCAGATGTATAGTTTGTAAGTATTTTCTCCCATTCTGTAGGTTGTCTGTACACCCAGTTGATTATTAATTTGCTGTGCAGAAGCTTTTTAGTTTATTAAGTCCCATTTGTCTACTTTTGTTTTTGTTGCTTGTGATTTTGAGGTCTTAGTCATGAATTCGTTGCCTAGACCAATGTCCAGAGAGTTTTCCCTAAGTTTTCATCTAGTATTTTTATAGTTTCAGCTCTTACATTCAAGTCTTTAATCCACTATGAGGTGATTTTTTAATATAGTGAGAGATATGGGCCCATTTCATTCTTCTGCTATGGTAATCCAATTTTCCCAGCACCATTTATTGGAAGGAGTATCCTTTCCCAAGTGTATGTTCTTGTTGACTTTGTCAAAGATCAATTGACCACAAGTATGTGGCTTTACTTCTGGGATCTCTGTTCTATACCATTGATCTATGTGTCTATCTTTATAACAGTACCTTGCTATTTTGGTTACTACAGCCTTGTAGTATAATTTGAAGTCAGGCAATGCAATACCTCCAGCTTTCTTTTTGCTTAGGATTGATTTGGCAATTTTAGCTCTTTTTGTTCCATATGAACTTTAGAATTGTTTTTTCTAATTCTGTGAAAAATGATATTTGTATTTTGATGGGGATTGCATTTGATCTATAGATTGCTTTGGGCAGTATGTTTTTTTTTTTTCAGCTTATTATGGGGGTACAAAAGTTCTGGTTATATATATTGCCCATGCCCCCCCATTCCCCCGAGTCTGAGCTTCAAGCGTGTCCATTCCCCAGACAGTGCACATCGCACTCGTCAGGTAGGTATACACCCATCCCTTCCCCCCACCCCCCATCTCTGTCCGATACCCAATTGGTGTTATTCACAAATGTGCACTTAGGTGACGATCAGGGAAACCAGTTTGCTGGTGAGTACATATGGTGCTTATTTTTCCATTCTTGGGATACTTCACTTAATAGAATGGGTTCCAACTCTCTCCAGGAGAACAAAAGAGATGCCATATCACCATTATTTCTTATAGCTGAGTAATACTCCATGGTATACATATACCACATTTTACTAATCCATTCATGAATTGATGGACATTTGGGTTGTTGCCACATCTTTGCAATTGTGAATTGTGCTGCTATAAACATTCGGCTGCAGGTGTCTTTTTTATAAATGACTTTTGTTCTTCTGGGTAGACACCCAATAATGGGATTGCTGCATCGAATGGTAGGTCTAATTGAATCTGTTTAAGGAATCTCCATATTGCTTTCCATAGCGATTGCACTATAATACTGATTCTTCTGATCAACGATCATGGGATTTTTTTCCATTTGTTTGTGTCATTTAGAATTTCTTTCATCTATGTTTATAGTTTTCCTTGTAAAGATATTTCACCTTCTTTGTTAAATATTTTCATAGGTATTTAAATATTTTATGTCCTCATAAATGGGATTCAGTTCTTGATTTGGTTCTCAGGATGGTTGTTATTGGTGTATAGAAATGCTACTGATTTCTGTACATTGATTTTGTATCCTGAGACTTTACTGAATTCATTTATTAAACTGAGGAGTCTTTAGGGGTTTCTAGGTACAAGATTATATCATCAGTGAATAGAGGTATTTTAACTTCCTGCTTTCTAATTTGAATACCTTTTATTTTTTCTCTTGCCTGATTGTTCTGGCTAGGACTTCCAGTACCATGTTGAATAAGAGTGGTAAAAATGGGCATTCCTATCTTTTTGTAGTTTTTAGAGGGGATGCTTTCAACATTTTCCTATTCAGTATGATATTGGCTGTGGGTTTGTCATATATGGCCTGTATTCTTTTGAGATATTTTCCTTCTATGCCTAGTTTATTGAAGTTTTTTTATCATAAAGAAATACTGAATTTTATCAAATACTTTTTATGCATGTACTGAGATGATCATATGGGTTTTTTTCCCCCCTAAATTCTGTTTAGGTGAGGAATCACATTTATTGATTTGGATATGTTGACCAACCTTTCTTACCTGGTATAAAACCCACTTGAACATGGTGTATTATCTTTTTGGTGTACTTTTGGATTTGGTTTGCTAGTATTTTGTTGAGGATTTTGTGTCTGTGTTTGTCAGGGATATTGGTCTATAGTTTTCTTTTTTTGTTTGTCCTTGTTTGGTTTTGGCATCTTGGTAATACTGGCCTTGTATAATGAGTTGGGGAGAATTCCCTCCTCCTTGCTCTTTTGGAGCAGTTTCAGGAGGATATGTATTAGTTCTTTGTATGTTTGGCAGAATTTGGCTGTGATTTCATTTGGTCCTGTGCTTTTTTTTGGGGGGGGGGAGATTTTTATTATTAATTTAATCTTGCTGTTTATTACTGGTTTGTTGAGGATTTCCATTTTTTCCTGGTTCAATCTTGGGAGGTTGTATGTTTCCAGGAATTTATCTATTTCCTATAGGTTTTCTGGTTTGAGCATATAGTTGTTCATAATAGAGATGATCTTTTGTATTTCTGTGGATTCAATCACAATGTCTCCTTTTTCAGTTTTGATTTTGTTTATCTGGATTTTCTCTCTTTGTAATTAGTGTAGCTAGTGGTTTTTCAATTTTGTTTGCCTTTTTAAAGCATCAACTTCATTGTTCCTTTGTATTGTTTTCTTGGTCTCTAATTCATTTAGTTCAGCTCTGCTCTTTGTTATTTGTTTTCTTCCACTAACTTTGTATTTGGTTTGTTCTTGTATTTATAGTTCCTTGTGATGTAATATTATTAGGTTGTTATTTGTGGTCTTTCTACTTTTTTCGAGGTAGGCATTTAATGCTATAAACTTCCCTCTGAGTACTGTTTTTACTGTATCCCACAGGTTTTGGTCTGTTATGTTTTCAATTTCATTTCAAAAAATTTTTAAATTTCTATCTGAATTTCTTCATTGACTCAATGATCATTCAGGAACATGTTGCTTAATTTCCATATATTTATATAGCTTCCAAAGTTCCTCTTGGTATTGATTTATTCCACTGTGGTCTGAGAAGATACTTGATATGATTTTGATTTTTTAAAATTTGGAAACACTTCCTTTGTGTCCTAACATATGGTCTATCTTGGGAATGTTCCATATGCTTATGAAAATATTGTATATTCCATACTTATTGTGTAGAATGTTCTATACATATCTGTTAGGTTCATTTGGTCTAAAGTCAAATTTAATCCCAGTATTTATTTCTTTGTTGGTGTTCTGTCTTGATGATCTGTTTAGTGTTGTGAGTGGGGTGTGAAGTTCCTCACTATTACTATATTGTTGTCTATCTCGTTCTTTAGATCTAGTAATAATTGTTTTATGAATCTGGGTGCTTCAATGTTTGGTGCATACATATTTATGATTGTTATATCATTTTACTAAATTGATCCTCTTGTCATTATATAATGAGCTTCTTTGTCTTTTTTATTGTTTTTAATTTAAAGCATGTTATATCTGATATACTCCTTGCTTTTGGTTTCCATTTGTGTGGAATACCTTTTCCTATTCCTTTACTTTCAGTCTAAGTATATGTTTATGGATAAGGTGAATTTCTTGTAAGGAGCTTATAGTTGGATCTTTTTGTTATCTATTCTGCCAATCAGTATCTTTTAAGTGGACCATTTACATTCAAGATTAATATTGATATGTGAGACTTTGCTCTTGTCATATTGTTGTTTTCTAGTTTATAACTTCCATGTTTTTTTCTTTTTATCTGTCTTTTTATCTTTGTGGTTTGATGAAATTCTGTCATGTTGGCACTTGATTCCTTTCTCTTCCTCCTTTCTGTGATTAGTTTATAAGACATATGAGTTTTCTACTTTTGTGTTTTTATGGTGGTAAATATTGACCTTTTTTTTCTATGCTTAAGACCCCTTTGAGTATTTCCTGAGGAGCCAGTCTACTGGTGATGGTTTCCCTCAGCATTTGCTTGTCTGGGAAAGACTTTATTTCTCCTTCATTTATGAAGCTTATTTTTGCAGGATATAAAATTCTTAGCTGGCAGTTCTTTTTTTTTCTTTTTTCTTTCAGCACTTTGAAAATGCCATCCCATTTTCTTTTGGCCTGTAAGATTTCTGTTAAGAAGTCTGCTGTTAATCTGATGGGGTTTCATTTATAAGTGACTAGATGCTTTTCACTTGCTAATTTTAAAATTCTTTCTTTCACTTTGACTTTAGACATTCTTTTATAAGCCATCATGAAATCTTTTATGCAGTATATTTTCCTGGGGATCACTGGGCCCCGTATATCTGGATATCTAACTCTCTGACTAGATTTTGGTGTTTTCTGTCACTTCTCTAGTGACTTCCAGCATTCCCTCCTAGACAATCTGAAATGTGGGTCTCTGCTTACTATTCTGGTTCTTCTCCAAGGAAGAGGCCATACTACCTGCATCTAATCAGCCATCTTGTTCCCTCTCTCTCATTGTGGTATTTTTTAAAATACATTTTATTGTGTATATTTGATGTATCCCATTATGTTACGGGATGCATCTAGATAGCAAAGTTGTTACTATAATGAAACAGCTTAACCTATAAATTATCTCACATAGTTACTATATTTTTGATTTACATTTCTTTACTGACTAATTTTTTTTTTTTAATTTGCTTATTGGCCATTTGTGTATCTTCTTTGGGGCAATACATATTCCAATTTTTTGCCCATTTTTTTTAGTTCAGTTATTTGTCTGTTTATTGTTGAGATGTAAAAGATTTTTAAGTAATCTGGTTAAAAGTTTCTGAGATAGGTGATTTAAAATGTATGTTTTTTCTTTTTTTTCACTTTTTTATTTTTTTAATTGACACATAATTGTACATATTTATGGGGTACAAAGTGATGTGATACACATCTATGGTGATCAGAAGAGCGTAATTAGCATATCCATCATTTCAAACATTTATCATATCTTTGTTTTGGAAACATTTAATATCCTCCTTCTAGCTATTTGAAACTATACAATATACTATCGTTAACTGTAGTCCTCCTACAGTGCTATAGAACCCTAGAATTTATCCCTTCTATCTAGCTGTGCTTTTGTATTTTTTAGCAGATCTTTTCCTATCCTTCCCATTCCCTTTGTAATGTTTCACCCCAATCTGTGAGTTATCTTTTCTTTTCACAGATAACTCACAGATTGTGTATGACTGTGTCCTTTGGAACACAAATGTTCCAAATTTTGTAATTGGAAGAATTTTGTAATTTGTAAATTTTGAAGAAGTACAATTTATCTGTTTTTTCTTTTTTTGCTTATGTTTTTATTATTGTATCCAAGAATCCTTTGCCAAATCTAAGGTCATGAAGATCTACTCATATATTTTCTTCTAAGAGTTTTATCTAGCTTTACAATCTATTTTGAATTAATTCTTGCATATGGTGTAAGATAGGGGTCAAAATTTATTCTTCCACATGTGGATATATAGTTGTCCCAGCATCATTTATTGAAAAGACTAGTCATTTCCCCATTGAATTAGTTTGGCAACCTTGTGGAAAATTCAGGATACTTTTAACCTACCCATGTTCTTTAAAATGCATTTATTGGTAAATTTCTATGCTTATTTCCCCCTGAATAATACAATTGTTTTGTCCAGTGTATATTTCATATACAAGCATCCATACCCATAAGTAATATTTTTAAAACACTTCTTAACTGGAAGTGGGATTATTATAATGTATGGTAGGTGCCTCTGACCAATGAGAAATCACAGCACCTTCCTACCACTCTAGCTGAACTGAGTATGTGGTGAATCACACTGATGGGGAGAGTAGCTAATATTACCCAATTGCCTAGCTGAGATTTGTTTTTCTTAAGAATACAGCTAAGATCTTTACTGGATAAAAGGTAAATTACTACAGTAAATAAATTATCTCTGGGGAAATTTCTTGAGATTCTGGAAATAGCCTATGTCTCATCAGTCTTCTACAAACTAGATTTAGCATCTATTAATAATTCTTGCTTGAATTGATAATTATCATAGTGATTGCAAAAAATTTTTCTAATTCAATCAGTTTTTTATATGTATTAATCAGCATTCTTCTATAGAGAAGAGCTTCTCTTTTCCTCTTATCACCCTTTAAAAATTATTTTAATATCAGCATGGACTCCAGAGTCATTTTTTATTCAACATTATTATCCATTTCCATTATTTATCACTTTGATGTTCAGTTTTCTCAAGTTTACTATTATTCACCTAATCTATCTCAGAGATTACTCTAATAGTTTCTAGAGATCTTACTCATTCTTTTTACTGCTGCATAATTCTCCTTTGTGTGGATATACTATAATTTAATTCTGTCAATTTCTTATGTATGGGTATCTGGACTATTTCCAAAGTTTATTACTACAAATAAAGGATAGTGTTGTGGATGCATTTTTCTTTTATTGAATATGCTTTTGGAGTAAAATTCGTAGAAGCAGGATTTATAGGTTAATATATATGTAGATTTGTTAGGTTTAACAATCACCCTCCATAGGGATTGTATCATTTTGGGCTCCCACCAGTAATATATGAGTATGTTTGTTTTTCCCGAGCCTCAACAACAATGTATGTTGTCAAATTTTTATATTTTTGCCGATCAATAGTTATGGCATATTTAAATGTAATTTTAATTTGCATTTTTAATTGTGAATGAAGTCAAGCATCTTTTCACATGTTTAATAGTTATTTGTGTCATTGTCTTTTGTAAACCACCTGTTCATGCAGTTTTGTCCATTTTTCTAATGGGTGCTTTCTTTAATGTCTAAGAATTTTTTTATTCATTCTTTAGCTGTGATATGTGTTGCAAATATTTTCTCCCAAATTTTCATGCTTATTGTGATTTTTGCCATGCAAAAATTTAATATTTGTATAATCACATTTATCAATCTTTTATTGCATCTGGATTTCAGACATAGTTAGCAAGGTTTTCCCCACACCCAGGTTATAAAGGAATGTTTTCTTCTAATACTTTCATAATTTCATGCATTTCATTTGTATTCTTGATCCATTTGGAGTTTAATCTGGTTTATGGTATAAGGAATGGATCCATTTTATCATTTTCCAAATAACTATCTAGTGTTCCAACACACAGTTATCAAAAAGTGTATGAGTTCTGTCCAGAAACTATCTAGCCATGGAATATGAAAAATATGTATTAAAAATGGCTGGATACTTTCTGGACAGACCTCATATTTTTTGACATGCAGGATGTGTTTACAAGATATATAATATACTCAATTTCTACATGTACTTGGGTTTTTTTTCATGGACTCTGTAGTTTTTGTTTTTTTTTTTCCATTGATTCATCTCTCTACTCGTGTGATATATTGCAGTCCACGTACGTATCTGTACCTGGAAAAACTAGCTGCTGACCAGATAGTTGTGGACATATGGTTTTTCTGACTTTCCATTCTATTTCCAAGTGTTTTTTAATAGGACTGTTAAATCTGGCTTGTTGACTTAAAAATTTTCATCAGTTTTTTTATGGAGAGTGCAATAAACATTAATATGAATTGAATAATAAATGACATGTTTATGGTGTTCAGGTGTACTATCCAAGAAGAAACGATGACTTTCCATTTGTTAAACTCTGTATTAAAACTTTAATATTTACCTCTTTACATGCTAAAGTTCATTTTATGGGTTGTTTCCTTTCCTGGATTGTAAATATGCTTTACCTTTTTTTGTTGTTTGTTTGTTTGCTTTCATTTGCCATCTTGGACAATGTCTTCAGCAGAGTTGTTTATTTGATTTTATAAGAATCCAGTTACATATAGGATACTCAGGGAAGTGGTTACTATCCAGATCAAATGATATAGAAAAAGAAATTTAGAAATCCAATTGACTCTTAAACTTTTTCATTCTTTTTTATTTCAGAATATTATGGGTGTACAAACGTTTTGGTTACCAACCCAATATTTATATCAATTGTGTATTTTTTCTTCTATGCCCTGCCATGTATACTAGATAACAGCCCAAATGAGATTTTCACCAAGATATTTACTTTTTGTTTTTTATTTTCTATCATTGACCCTTTATGAAGGTTAGGCATAACCTGAATTGACTTTCGCATAGTTAGTGTTTATTTTTCTTCAGTGCTCATGATGTCTGTTGCCCAGTGAGTTGTATCAATTACGCTATTATAACATCTGAATCAGCCATGGCCTACATTGTTTGTTCAAGGTTGCTAGATTGCTTTATGTATTTATTATTCTTTTAAAATTATACTCTACAGATAAACAGGCATTATTTTAGGGGTTAAACTTGATTTTGCTATAAGTTACATTATAAGAATCACACACACCGTGTCTACAAAGGCAAAATGATTAGATTAAATTCATTAAGGTACAAGGCCAAATAACTGATTTATTATAATAAAATACTCATACCTCACTTCTAAATTGGTTAAAATAACTAATTTTTAGTATGTGGACATATTACAAATGGAAAAATCATGCTTCTGTATTTCTGGGTTTCCTAAATTAACTGCTTAGGAGTTAGTCCTTGCCAATATGATTATTATATTTTGTCTTGTTTTCTTTTCTGTCATTTCTCTAGTAAAGGTGTACCAAATTAGCCATTCAATTATACTTTGATGAGTGTTTACCTTGAGAAAGTATATTTGAGATTCTGTTTTTTATTTTGATGTTCTTTTGTTAAGCACTGCTACAAAACAAACAAGTGCTATTGTCATACTGATAGCAGAGATTTATTTGGTTCTTCCAGCTGATCAACTGAGGGACTTTGGTCTGTAACCATGTCTAGACAAAATGCAAATGTGGGTATCTGATATTTTTGTCTTACTATCAGTATGCATTTAGAAAGTGTTAAGCCTTACTTCTCTGAGTTAATTGTTATACAGAACTAGTTATAAAGGTTTGTAACACATCATGACATAGATGGTGCTTTAATTTTGGGAATAAATTTATTCCTACCTATATTTTCTAGAAAGAAATTGGCATTGGCATTCTAATAATAGGATAGAATGGAATTAAGGTGACACTTATAGAAAATGAAAAGTCATAAAACTGAAACATATGTTCTGCTTCCAATGGGTACAATTTGTTACTGACACCTAGGAATTTTAGGACAACTGAGTCATCGATGAAAGAGGAGAAATCCTCCAAATGATGGTAAGAGAGCTGTGGGTCTCCTCACATCTGCCAGATGCTTTCCATTAGCTTCTGTACATCTTTGTATGATTTCTCTGACCACAAGAACATGCAAAGCCCAGCTGAAGGCAGGCCAAAAATGTCAGAGAAATTAATATCCTGAGAGTGGCCCTTAACTAACAAGTAGAGAAAATAGGTAGATATGTTCCTTTGTACTTAGGTGGAACAACTCAGAGGTGTGTTCTATACCATTTCCCAGAAGTGAGCCCCCGTTCCCCATGGAGCTAACTTTTCTGTGTTGGATTCCTCTTTTTTCCTTACTTACTTCATCACTCCTCTGCCAGTGTTTCCTCCCACGTAAACTAATTGTATCTACATCATAGCTCAGGGTCTGATTCTAGGAGAACCCTGTCTCAGACAGTAAATAATTACTGTGCTTTCTCAGAATTTAGGTTGCTGGAAGAAAAATAGTTCTGTATTCAGTACATTTTGGTTGCACAAACAGAAGAAACACCTTCTCTTTGCTCTTGGAAGCTTGCCTACTTTTTGCTGTGGACCAGAGATTTTTTTTCACGAATTAGATCACTGGTCTATTTCTCTTTATACCAGATCTCTCTCTGCTAAAGCTGGGTTGGAGCACAAAGACCACCTTACAGGTCTCTGAGGAAATAAACAGCCCCTTATGTCCAAGTCCACATCTTGTAATATTACCTCCCTTGTTAGCAAAATGGAACAGCAAGCCCTGTTCGGCATGCTTAAGTAGGAGAGAGCAAAGGAAACAAGACAGTGGAGAAAGGAGGGTTTGAGTCTCTCAGTGTTGGGAAAAGAGAATGTAGAATCTCATTTTACAAAACTTTTTCGTGCACTGTGAGCTTACTCATTATAAATACAGCTTTATGAAGGTTCTAGAATTCCTTGGAGGCAAAAAAGAAAAATCAGTGAAAAAAAGGAAGGAGAAAGAAGTGGAAAATGAACGGGCAGAGACTTTCTCACCCCTTCACTCTTACCACGGGGATGTCAGTTAAATTAGAGTCATGGATGTTTATGCATTTTAAAAATACACCTCAGAATGTGGACAGCCTGTATCACAAACCGGGAACTTCCTCTGAGTTTCTGTCAAGATGGGAATGTCTTAAGACGATTTCATACATCTTTTAAAAGTCCCTATTCTCTGTGTTACTCTCCTAACACCTTAGAGGTCACAGTTTCCCATGAAGGGTGATCCCAGAACCACATTCTAAACTGGCGTGATTCTCCCCTTCACTCCATTTTCCTTCTCCTCCTTTTCAAAAGCTCCATCTCCACGGAAAGCATAATGACACCGGCACTAAGCATGCCATGCTTTTCTATGCCATTATGTCATTGAACATATTTCTCTCCTTTTGGCATATTTTTCCCTTCCATGTGGAAGGGAAGTTTAGTATAAGGCTGTGGTTCTTGAGGTTCTGTCCTTGGACCAGCAGGGTCAGCATCGCCAGGGAACTTGCTGGTCTTGCAAATTTTTCACCCCACCCAAACATATTGAATTAGAAACTCCAGGGAAGGAACCCAGCAATCTGGGTTTTAACAAGCCCTTTAGGTGATTCTGATCCACAATAAGTTTTATGAACTGCTTGTATAATGATTGACAGGTACAAATACGGGGGGTTGAGCCAAGGAAGCCCTGCTGTAGGCTGGTGTAAGGCTGGATGTCCGGGCTGTTCTACCCCAACCCCTTTCACTGAGAGACAGAATTGTATAATGATTAGGAAGGCTCACTGGTCTTGACTTAGGATGTTGGTGAGAGAGGAAGGCAAAGCTCACTCCTTCCCATAAAGAATAGATAGATCTGGGAAATTATGGTGGGGATAGATGAAGAGAAAACCTGTGGTCTTTGGTTTTCTCTTTCAGGGATGAGAGAGGATGCCTCCTATCCCAAAATATCTCTTCCACACTGACTAAAATTTCACCGATTAGTGTTAATAAGAAAACATTCCAGAGTGTGTTAAGGAGTATGTGGGAAGATGATTAGTCATAAACTTAATGTGAGTTAGCTTTCATTCTCACCTGACTGCTATACCTAGAGAAAATGGGAGTTCTGATTTATGGGAAGGGGAATTCTAAAGCAAGACATATGCAAGGCTGAGTAAGAGGTGTGTGGGATGTCATAAGGGTGTGTGGGTGGGCAAGGGGGTGGTGGGGGAGGATTTAGGCAGTTAGAGTCCTTGTTGAGCTTAGACAGGGCATCAAGGGGGAGAAGAGAAGTGCTAAAGGTATATGCCAACGCCAATACCTTCTGTTTCTCACTTTCATTTTAGATCCCTTTTAGAGGTCATCAGCTCTTGGTCAAGGACAGTGGTCACTTGAGTTTTTTTTTTTTTTTTAAACATCCCCACTTACTTCTCCCCTCATTTTCATTCTCCTGGATTCAGGAAGTTAGAGTATGTGAAAGCAAACTAGTAATTTTTTTTGGCAACAGTATGGAGGAAAAACTTTAAAGAAGATTCTCTCGAATGAATTCTAGGCACCCACTACATTCTACAAGAATAACTTGACCTTTAAAAAAATGACCACTCTTTGTGTTAAGTGTGTGAAAGAAATGATAAGCTTCCATTGAGTTCTACAAATATTTTTACATGCAGAAAAATGCTAGTGGGATGTAGCCCAGAAACTTCAAGATGGCGACACATGAGCTTCCCTGGAGAGTCTGACATTGAGGAGGGGAAAAGGCCAGTAGACAAATGACGTTAATTCAACATGGAAATACATGACTTTAGGTGGCACAAAGGGCAGTAAGAACTTCATGGAGAGAACGGTCACTGCTTGTTGCTGCCCATGAATTTCTGAGATTTGATCCCAGTCAGGTAAAAACAGGAGCTGGATGGAGAAGA
>CM052442.1:76652743-76668976 GCA_028533085.1 Varecia variegata
ACTATGTGCCTAGGAAAAGGAACTGGTGTTGGTAAACATGTAGCTACTCTCTGCTACACTTATCACTGGATGATTTACTGACTTCTGATAAAGATAGTAACAACATTAAATAATTACAGTACTGGCTTAGGGAAAACAAAGCAAGCACAATTTGAATTTAATTATTTTCCCTTGATGATTAGTTAATCATACCTGCAAAATTTACTATTTATTAGCATGAACACTCATGTAAAATTCTGGAGATCTGAATTACCTTATCTCTAATTATGACTTTAATGCTACTTGAGCATTTCAAGCAAATATTAATAGAAAAAAATCCAAAAAAATCTTCTCCTAGTCAGCAAAGTTAACTCCAGAGCAGCTTCTGGGAATAGTTTATTTCACTTTTGTGGTTAGTGTCCATAAAAGGTACTTATGGATCATCTAATTTAATAAGTAGTTGTAAATTTTTTAAAGTTATATCTAAGGCTATCCCTGCCTCCCATCACCGTGGTCGGCAGCCTAGTACATAATAGGCACTGAATAAAAGTTTATTTCTTTTTCATTCCTCTGATGAATAATTTCTCCAGTGAATCTGGGGATAATCTTTTAAAATCCGTTTTAGTAAAGTTGGGTTAATGTTTGTGTAGAGTTAACCCATTTTGTCCCTACTGTTTTCAAACATTTTTTCTAGGCTCAGAAGTCCATGGTTAAATTCAATCTTATCTGCACACTCGTAAAAAAAAAACATAAAAAGAGGGGCTGCAGGCCAAGGATTTCATTCAGCCCCCAACCCCTGGCCCCTGAAGGTGGTCCTGAAAGCTCTGCAGAGCACTCTCTACTACTAGAGGAAACTGAGGCCCGTATGAAGTGAGATTTGTGATGCTGAGAAGTCATCACACATTATACCTTCAAAAGATGATTTCTAGGAAGTCAATGACCAAACTGACAGGCCATTGCTCTCTTCTGAATAGTGGAAACCAGAAATGAGGCCAACAGAGTATTTGAGCACTCAGAATTGAGGAAAGGGAACAAAATCCTAGAGATGCTGGTGTCAAGACATCTTAGATTTTGTTCAGCATACAATTCCAGAAGGAAAACTCTTCTCCTATAGAAACATCTAAATTTTATGCCTCAATTTCAGGGATCAGTGTTGAAGGAGAAAATAAAAAAATTATATTTGGTGGTTTTAAATCTAGGCAAAATAGATTTTGCCATACTAATAGAGGGTGTTACCACACTCACTCTATCTAATACCTAGATTATTTTGGCAGTCTTTAAGCTTATAGCCCTGACCAATGCTGATATTTTTCAAGGTAAGTGATTACCTTAAATGATTAAGACAGTAATTCTTCCCCAAACCCCTATTTAATTTGGTGACTTTTTAAATTATGGTTGAATATTCCTAAAAGTGATGTTGCCTCATGTAATTATATTAACCTCAAGGAAAACTGGATTGTCTTCACATAAACATTATTGAATATTTAGATCAATGCCATATTTAAAATGCCTTTTAATCCTTTATCTGATGAGAGAACAAGTATGTCTATTAGATTGTCTTTTAGAGTAACACACTCATACCTAATTTTGGATTATCTATTCTCATATTTAATTAATATAATGTGTTATAAAAGTGAATATTTGACTTTCTGTAATTGATTTAAAAAATCACACTTTCTCCCAAAGAAGGATAATTCATTATTTTAGTCAATAAATCATGCTGTGATGGGTAAAGGTGGTTCCTATGATGATACATTCGAATACTGCTTTAGGAAATAGCTGAAAATGTTACACTGTATAGACAAAAACAGAAGGGAAGTTTTACACTTTTGAAAGTTTGTCTTTATGAATGCCTATTGTCAAAGTAGATAGTAATTACATAATAAACGTTTGTATCCCTCTGAAGTTATTAAGGAATATTCAGGCTTACTTTTTACAAACCCTCTGAGCTTGGATAATTCACAAGCTCTGGCACCTCAGCTTTTTCCTGATTAGAATGAAAATAATGCTCCCTTGTGCCCAACAGGTGGGGTATTGTGAGACATAATGAAGTCAATACATGTGAAAATCATATGTAAAAGTGTCTACAGTCTGACTCCTTTCTAAAATTAAGGAATTAGGGTAATATTGCCAGATTAAATATAGAATATTCAGTTAAATTTAAATTTAAGATAAACAACAGATAACTTATACATGCTAAATCTGGCAACCTTAAATTAGGGTTATTGATAAGCAGTCTCTCATTTTTCTAAGGGAAGAGAAATTTACTGTCCTTGCCTATAACCTACATTCGTTCCTGATATTCAGGGGATCCCTTTTGGAACCCCTTTAAGTCTTAAGAAAAATGGTGATCAACAGTTGTGAACATAGCTGCAGTGCAACCTGAAATACTCAATAGCCACAACTGTTGGAGAGATTTTGAGAATTGATTCATAAATACTTTGAAATTGAAGTTCAATTCAAACTCACCTAATCTGCTCCATTTAGAGATTAAAACTCAAGCCTAAAGTTATAAAGTGATGGCTTGCCATCATATAGGTAGCTAGAGGAAAGACCATTCTCCTGACTCCCAGGCCAGTGTTCTTCCTGCTGCACCATGCTGTGTCTGGGGGCTAAATCCAGGCAGCCACCTACTTTTGTAAATAAAGTTTTATTTGAAACACAACCACATTCATTCATTTACATATGTCTCTGGCTGCTATAACTCTACAGTGGCAGAGTTGAGTAGTTGCAACAAAGACTGTATGATTGGCAAATCCTATATTTTCTTGTAGTTTATAAACATGTCTGTCAATCGCTACTGAAGGAGAAAGGGTTGTATTTACCGCATGGTTGTAAATATATAACTGGGTTTGTTTTTCCAAGTATCACAGGCAGAACCATCCTAAATGTATGATTTCCTTTTCAGAAATGAAAAAGCATAAGTTGCACAAAACCATTAGTGAGTACATAGATTCCTATAACTGTAGTAGTCACTGAATTTCAGAAAGGTATACTAGAAATTGTCAGAGCTGAATTTTTTTTCTCTTTACTTTTTTGATTTCATAATGAGGAAAAACTATATGATTAGTGAATAATATTTATTGAGAGGTCATTGTGTCTGTTTTAGGCATTCTAAAATAAGGTACAACACATAGATTCTGTCACCAAAATGACAAATAAGCCACGTAAAAAAGTGCATTAGACTTCTCTTTTTTTAATTTCAGAATATTATGGGGGTACAAACATTTTGGTTACATGATTTGCTTTTATGCAGTCTAAGTCAAAGTCACATGTGTGCCCATCACCAAGATAGCATGCATTGTACCCATTAGGTGTGAATTTACCCATATCCCTCTCCCCTCTCCCCTCTCCCACCTGCTTGATTTCTGTTGAGTTTTATTGCTATATGTGCACAAGGGTGTTGATCAATTAGTTCCAATTTAATAGTGAGTACATGTGGTGCGTGTTTTTTCATTCTGTGATACTTCACTTAATAGGATGGTCTCCAGTTCCATCCAGATTATTACAAAAGGTATTAGTTCACCATTTTTGATTTTTGTGGCTGAATAGTACTCCATAGTATACATATACCACATTTATTAATCCACTCATGTATCTATGGGCACTTGGGTTGATTCCACATCTTTGTGATTGTGAATTGTGCTGAAAGAAACATTCCAGTGCACATGTCTTTTTGATATAATGATTTTTTTTCCTTTGGGTAAATACTCAGTCATGGGATTGCTGGATCAAATGGTAGGTCTACTTTTAGTTCTTTGAGGTATCTCCATACCACTTTCCATAGAGGCTGTACTAGTTTGCAGTCCCACCAACAGTGTATAAGTGTTTCCTTCCCTCCACATCCATGCCAGCATCTGTTGTTTTGGGACTATTTGATAAAAGCCATTCTCATTGGGGTTAGGTGATATTCCATTGTGGTTTTAATTTACATTTCTCTGATGATTAGAGACTTTGAGCATTTTTTCATATATTTATTGGCCATTAGTCTATCTTCTTTTGAAAAACGTCTGTTCATGTCTTTTGTCCACTTTTTAATGGGGTCATTTGATTTTTTTCTTGCTGGTTTGAGTTTTTTGTATATACTGGTTATCACCTTTTATAAGATGTATAGCATGCAAATATTTTCTCCCATTCTGTAGGTTGTCTCTTCATGCTATTGATTGTTTCCTTGGCTGTGCAGAAGCTATTTAATCAAGTCTTATTTGTTAATTTTTCTTGTTGCCGTGATTGCCTTTAGAGTCTTTTTCATAAATTTTTGGTGATGCTGATATCTAGAAGAGGTTTTACAACATTTGCTTCTAGAATTCTTATAGTTTTATGCCTTAGGTTTAAGTCTGTTATCTATCGTGTGTTGATTTTTGTGAGAGGTGCGTGTCCTGTTTTAGTCTTCTACATGTGGCTATCCAGTTTTCCCAGGACCATTTATTGAATAGCGATTCTTTTTCCCAGTGTATGTTTTTGTCTGCTTTGTCAAAGATCAGATGGCTATATGAGGATGGTTTTATATCTTGTTTCTCTATTCTGATCTATAGGTCTATGTCTCTGTTTTTATGCCACTACCAGGCTGTTTTGGTTACTATAGCCTTGCAGCATAGCAAAGTGATGCGTTCTGATTTGTTCTTATTACTTAAAGTTACTTTGGCTCTTCAGGACTTTTTCTGGTTTCATACAAAGCAAAGAACTCTTTTTCCTAGATCTGCAAAAAAATGAGGGGATTGCATTGAATATGTAGACCATTTTGGGTGATATAGACATTTTAACAATATTGATTCTGCCAATCCATGAGCATGATATGTTTTTCCATCTGTTTACATCCTCTGCAATTTCCTTTCTCATTGTTTCATAGTTTTCCCATAGAGATCTTTCACCTCCTTAGTTAAATATATTCCTAGATATTTATTTTCTTTGTTGCTATTGTGAAAGGTATTGAGTCTTTGATTTGATCCTCAGCTTAACAGTTGTTGGCATGTAGGAGTGCTACTGGTTTGTGTACATTGATTTTGTAACTTGAAACTTTGCTAGACTTATTCTTTATTGTCTGTCCCATCTTAAATAATTCCAGGAGCACAATGTGCTATTCAATATATGCCTACAAATACGTATGTTTACCCATTGAACTATTCTGTATGTCTGAGGAGCAGACTGAGAGACAATAGGAAGCATCTGTAAGATTTTGTCTTAGTTTTATTCCTCTCAATATGGCAATGGCAAATGTTATTACTGGAAGGAATGAGTTCTCCTTTATTTTGAAAGTGTTTAAGCAGCTCCAGGATGACCATCAGGAAGTTACAGAGATAAGGGCTGAACTAAATAGTTATTAAAGTCCCTTTCTGTGCTGAGGTTCTATGACTATCAGTCTACATTATTTTGGAAGGCCTGTGTACCATCTTCTTCTTATCAGTCATTGGAGTCTTCTGTTCATGCAGCCCATGTAGATAGACATAACATCACAGGTGTATCTATGAATACTGAACCACTGCCCATGTTTCCCTAATGCTACTGTTTATTTTAGAGATTTGTAGTATTTTGCATGAAATAATCCTGGGTACCACATCCTTGACTAAATTGCTCTCATGCATATATTGAAAATTACACATGGCTCTATGCTTTGCCAAGCTTGCCTCAGATTTTTTTTTTTTTTTGGAAGTTACAAATATCTTCTTGCCATGGGGCATGCATTTGCAGAGGTATTTTTATTGCTTCAAAGGAGAAAAATGATTTTCAAGGCAATTGATAAAACCATGGTTGCTTTAAAATCACACAAGGTATACCAAAGTTAGTGCCTTGAGCTATGGTAAAGTAGGTGTACCTGACCTCTGGGGACTCTGCAGCAGTTATTGGATTTGATTTTCTGTAGATGATGAAGATAAAGGAACTACATTGAGATTTAGTCCTCAGTCTTTTGTAAGAACCTTTCTCTTTCCTTGGCCACAGAAGCAAAAAAGAGAATAAGCAGTTACTGATATCTGTTCTGTGCCATATACGTTATACATTACTTCATTTAATCCACAGAACGAGTTGAGTATTGTTAACTTTCCATTTTACAAATGAGGTAATTGATCCTTAGACAGTTATGTAATAAGCTCAAGGTCTTAGAGCTTGAAGCAAAGGAGCTGGCATTCTGCTGTAGGTCTGCTGGATTCCAAAGCTTCACTTTGGGTGATTTTGCCACAATGTCTCCCACTGGCAATGAAGAATCCAAGTAACTCAGACTTGGGCATTCTGATTTAGCCAGAGCTATTTATAGTCCGTTTTTACATCAGTTCAAATGTTTTCATTAAGCCCTTGCTGTGTCTAAGACACTGAGCCAGTTGTTACAGAGATTCAGAGATACTTCATCACCCTCAAGGACCCTCCAGGATCTTATAATCTAGTTAGGGATAAAAGACATGAAGATGTGAAAAGATAACTGAAAACTGAGGATAGCCCATGCCAAGAGCTGACTAAGTATGCTATGTAAGTGCTACAGTGGCTGACATACTACAAAGAAGGGCAGGTCACTATCAGCTACAAGCAAAACTGTGAGGGAAAGGAATTTGAGTCTGAATGTAGTATAAGACAGTATCTTAGCCCATCAGTCAGTTGAGGGTTGTAGCCTGTACATAACATCAAGCTTACAAACCTATTTTTTTAGCCTGTGTAGTTTTTTTTTAATTCAGATTAATTCACATAAAAGAATGATTATTTGTGTTTTCTCAGAACTTTTTTCAAAATCTTTGGACTATGCATGCCCACATGGCAAAAGTCAGGACCTGTGTTTGCCAGTTTGCTGCAGCCTCTGCCCTCCTAGGAGCTATAGCCTCTCTGCTTCATCCTTTACATTTCTCACGTAGCCCTGTGGGTATTTGGTCAAGATAAGGAAACTGAGATCCAGAGAAGTAAATTTTTTAAGATCTCAACTAATTAGTACCAGGCTGGATTAGACCTGAGGATTCTTAATGATGAATGTAGTTTTCTTTTAACAGACCACAGCATCATTCATGAGAGTTCATACTTCAGTAGAGAACATGGAGTTAAGATAGGTATATAATTCATTATTGAATATCCGTAGGGCCAGATGTGTTTGGAAAGTCAGAATTTTTTAAACTTCAGAAAGGTAATACTATTTAGATATCAACTGTTATGAGTCCAGCAGGGTCTAGGGTAGCATCTGATAATTAAACAAATGAATACTTCTTTCATGAAATGTATGAATGTTCACCGTAAGTGGGAGAAATAAAGATTATGCATACCCACTTATGCAAGTCTGCTTTTACTATCAAGTTCACAGTATTTTTTGTCAACTTTTAGAAATTATATATAAATTGTGGATAGCCATAAATATCTAAATATTCTCATGTGTGTTGCTCAGTTTTCTTATCTATAAATGGAGATGATAACAGTTACTCTTTCATCAAAGATTTAATAATATATATAAAGAACAGTGCCTGGAACATAGTAAGATCTATGTAAATAATGGTTACTATTATTTCCTATTGGCATTTTTATGTAAAATATGTATTTCATAAGTCAGATTCTTGATTTGATCTTCTGCAACCACCTCATAAATGTCCCCTTTTTAAGCAACAGAGGCACCATAAATAAATAAATAAATAAGACTCCAGGCAGTCAATTCGGAATGGCTTACCCAGACCAGGGTCAGTAAGCAGTGGGCCATGGACCAAATGTGGCCTGCCACCTTTTTGTAGGGACAGCAAGCTAAAAATGGTTTCTATGCTTTAAAATGGATGGAAAAAAAATAAAAAGAACAATATTACATGACATGTGAAAATTACATAAAATTTAAATTTTAATGTCCCTACATCAAGCTTAATTGAAATGCAGATACACCTATTTTCATGTTGTCTGTGGCTGTTCTAATGGCAGAGTCCAGTGGTTGCAACAGGGATCACATGTCCTGCAAAGCCTAAAGTGTTTATAATCTTGTGCTTTACAGAAAAAGTTTTTCGAGCCCTGCCTTGATCTGTTCCTGCTCTGCTGCTCTCAATGTCTCTGGCTCCTAGCTTGGTTGCTCTTCATTTGCCCTGTCTGGCCTTGCCAAGCAAACCATTTCACTCTACCTGGTTTCCCAAGATAACTTTGAATTTGCTTCTACTACCATCTGCACCGTCTCTGTTGCAGAATTTGATCCTCTCCTTTCTTCTTTTATTACTTCTTCCATGGACTTTGTATCTCTTTGCTATTCCCAATTCCAGGAGCGGAAAGCAGAAACCTGATCTATGGCTGATCAATAACTAATCTGTGGATGTAAAGAGTAGTGAGCACTGAGCAAGGATGCGTTTCCTCTGGGTAATGCAGTCTGCAATTTCAGTTGTTATTTCAAACTTCTCTGGGATGCCAAAAGCTCAGCCTAAAATAAGCCTGCTAGATCCCTTTTGAAAAATCGATATTTTCACACTATAGATATTTTTCTCCCTAGTTTATCTATAGATAAAACTGGTGATAAACACAAACCTGGGGCAAACTGAATTCTCCATCAGTGCCCAGCGGAAGTCCTGGTAGCTGAGGCTGTCCTTTACACTTACTTTGTACTTAAATGGAGTCAATAGGGCATGTGAAGGGGAGAGTGGTGCACGTCACCCAGAGTTTGGGAGTATGTCATGCTACTATTATATCGGTCTTTATATGCACATACAACACAGGCCTTTTTATTCCACCTTTCTTTCAAGCCACTACATTTTTTTTTCATACTGCACTGATTTTAATGGAAAGTTCAGCTTGAGGTAGGCAGAGGTAAATTCAGAAAGGGCTTTGAATTATCTAGGAACTCTTAACAAGAAAGCTTTGTCCTCATTTCTCTTGGGTAATGTGCACTTTTGAGCCTTCAGAATGATCTATATAGAAGAACATTTTACCACTTGTGGGTGTAATTATATAACTGAATAATGAATATACTAACCAAACCTTGACCTTGCCAACAATTTAAACTGCAGTAGATCCACAGCCTCTTTCTATTCACAGTTGTTTAAAAATTGATCACCTTAAAGGACTGTTTCACTGGTCATGTACTTTTTTTTTCTTTTGTAATTGTGATTTTATTGGTTGTGTTGAGGATCAGTACAGACATTTCAATTTGGACACGATTCCACGATTCTTAACAAACGTACCGAAAATCTAAAAAGCCATTTAATTCTTTTTTAAACAGTTATTCCAGTGACTTTCCAGCTTAAAATTTACAGGCAAATTTTCCTTAAGAGATTATCAAGTACCAATATCTTCAAATGTTGATAAGCTGTTATGTAAGTCCCACCAATTCACAATTTATTATCATATATACTCAAATCTTCTATCTTTCACAGCACATTAACAAAGTTATTAGGAAAACAGGACCTCCACAACCAAAGATGTTACAGAGTATACGCAATTCTGACAGAGAAAGCCATGATCAAGCAGTGTTTTTTTTTAGGAAACAAGTCTACTCAAAAACATCGGAATAGAAGTAATTTAAAATGTTCAAGACATTAAATGCAGGCCTGGGACTCCATATTGCTATTCAGTATGCTTTGTATTATAGGGTATAAAAACTAACCCCCACCTGTCAAAGCCTCCTGTAATTCAGTATCCCACACTATTTTCTGGTTGTACCAAAAAATAAACCACCAGTGAATGATTTCACCTGTTAAATAAGAGCATTTACACTTTAAAAAATGGGATGAGGTGGAATTCTTCCTTCTTAAAAATGTTTCTAGAGCCACTAAAAAACTTGCAATTACAAAATAGTTGATAAAAATATTGCTGTGGATTGTACAAGAAGGGAGTCAGGGAGCCTTGATGAGACATGGTGTTATGGTGTCACTCGGGCTTAGCTGCTTCCTCAGAGGTTGGACTTCCCTCGGTGTCAGTTTCTCTGTTTTCTGCAGGTAGATCTTCAGTTTCTTGGTTAGCCACTTTGGCGTGTCTTCCCTTTGCTCCCCTTTTCCCTTGTGGTTATACTTTTTTGTCTGAAGGTTTATCTTTTTGGGCTTCCTTTCCACTTTTGCAGGAGCAGGTTTAGCTGACAACCGCGCAGATCTCCTCTTGGGCTGTTCCTTCACCACCTTAGGCAGAACTGACCTTCCTCTTGGGCATCTTGGCGGCTGGAAGGGCTCGTGCCGGGTGGCTGAGGGCCCCAGGGTGCTGAGGGCCCCAGGGTGCCGAGAGCCTTCTCGAAGCTGGGCTGCCAGGCCGCTACCGTGGCTCTGGTCGCCCAAGCTGCTCGACGTACGTTTTTAATATTATCAATACAGTGTAGTTGGAGTCAGACAGACCTGTGTTCCAACAGGTACTAGTGACTTAATTGTAATTTCCATATCTGTAAAATGTCTTATTACCACTCAAAGAAGAATGAGTGGTAAGAGAGTGTATGTAAACTACTTTGTCCAGCATCTCAGACTTTCTGAGCTTTTCGTAAACGGTGATTGTTAGTGCTATTAGAAGTATTGAACAGCAATTGTGGAATATCAGTCTGACCAACTGTATTGCCACTTACTATCGAAAATAATTCATGAATAAGTTAGATCAATAAAAAGAAGCCTCTAGACGTATTTCATTCATATATTCATGTTTGGACATATTTTAAAACCATCCCCTGCATAACTACTATCTTCAGAGATAGCAGTGCCAGAGAATAATTTTTAAACATGCAAATCAGAATTTTTTAAAATCTGAAAGCTCAACAGGACCTTAGAGATTATCCAGTTAATTGACTTCATTTTACAGATGAGGGTACTTAGTAATTTGTGCAGAGTTACACAGCTAGTTTCTTGTAATCCGGTTCAGAATAGGGTCTTCTAGAATTCTAGGCCACCCCTTTCTACTCCCTCATTTAGACACTTACATTTAATTTAATTTCCATTTAAATGCTTCCCACTTCTCATTTGCAAATGTAGAAAACATTTGGGTTAATTATTTTTTAAATGTTTACAATTCCCTAGAAAACACCACATGTACTGGGTGGTGGAAAGAGAATAGGAGGCTGCTGGTGAAGGAGAGAAGCTTCATCACTATTTCTGCTTCACGATGAACTGACTTCAATGTAAGGAAACTAGAAATTGGAATTGCTGTCGTTACCTCCTGCCCAACACACACACAAACACATGCACACCTTTAACTTCATTCTTATGCTCCGTTTTAGGTCAAATCCCTGTGGGAACATTACTTGCTATTGAGTAGGAATAAAGGGAAAATAAATGGATATAGCTGAACAAATATTTCTACTTGCTTTCTTTCCATGAGAGTTGAACTTAACAGTCTCAGATTGATTTAGATAAACGGTTATAAAAACTCACTTTGTCAATCTGGATGGAACTGGAGACCATCCTCCTATGTGAAGTACTGCAAGAGTAGAGAAACAAACACTACATGTACTCACTATTAAATTGGAACTAACCAGTCAGCACTCGTGCACTGATGGAAATAAAACTCCCTAGAAATCATACAGGTGGAAGGGAGGAGGAGGGGATGGGTGAAATCATACCTAACGGTTACAATGTATAGTATCTGGGTGAGGGGTACACTTATAACTTTGACTCAAGTAGTAAAAAAGCAATCCCTTAACCAAAACATTTATACCCCTGTGATATTCTGAAATTTAAAAAAATGAAAAAATAAAATGCCAAAAGAAATATAGAGCAGAGTAAGAGGATAGGAAATGTTGTAGGGTACTTAATTAATAATATGCAGTGGTTCAGGAAGGCCTTGCTGTTAGGATGACATATTGAGCAGAAACTTTCATGAAGCAAGGGAGTGACCTTTGCGGATGTCCAGACAATGAGTCTTCAAGCCAGTTTATAAATAAAGTGTTACAAACATCAGAAAACAAACCAAAAAAAAAAAAAAAAAAACACTGTGTAAATAGTGGTCTTTACAGATTATTTAAAAATATTTTTCTAATCTGTAGACATTTTATCCCCATATTTAGGCATCTGAGAGATAAGTAGTTTATCAAAGTTACAGGGCTAGTCAGTGGTTAAACTGAGTCTCAGGTTCTGATCATTAGGCAACAAGTCCAGGGTCCTTCTGGGAAGCCCATGAGTCTTTTTGTCCCCTGTATTCATAAATCTTAAACAGAATTGAAGGAAAGAAAAAGGGAAAAGAACTACCCATCATAAATAGGCTATTTCTTAAAAAACATCTTGCTTAGAATATTCTAAACATTCATTCTTAAAACAGATTATTAAACATTTTCTTTCTTATGGCATATTTTAATTCATTTTCTTATTTGCAAATTGTATTTCTTCAGGAAGACTTGTTTAACATCCGATTCTGTAACTGGAACAAATAAATGCTGCTTTTTTGAACCCATAATATCAAATTAAATTTAATAACAGTAATTACAGACCAACTTGCTAAATTAGAAATTGCTACCTAAACCAATAGGCCTATATAATTTTCTTTTTCCCATCACCTTTTCTTCCTTGGTTCTGTACTCTTTCTACTCTATTTCTTTTAGGCAGTTGGGTCTAAGTTCCTCATATGTAATAGTATAGGTGGGGTTGGATTCTTACAAAGATCCCTTTTTTGCAATTGCATTTTATGGGTTTATGAATTGTCTTTATAATTCAGAAATAATGTATGTGGAGGTATATCTACCGTCTTTCCTTCTTAAACTACTGATTTCTGGCTTTACAAATTCCTAGCCCTATGTTTGAAATATTTCCCACCTGATTTTCTAAAGTCAGGGGTCCTCAGCCTGAATCTGTCCCCTTTATCACCATTGCCATTTTTAGGCATGTATCCTTCAGTGGATTATTTGAATTTTCTGAGCTTTTTTTCTTTTTCTTTTTTTCTTTGAAACAGAGTCTCACTGTGCTGCCCTGGGTAAAATGCAGTGGCATCATTGTAGCTTGCTGCAACCTCAAACTCCTGGGCTCAAGGGATCCTCCTGCCTCAGCCTCCCGAGTAGCTGGGACTATAGGTGTGTACCACTGTGCCCGGCTAATTTTTTCTATTTTTTTTAGTAGAAAGGGGGTCTTGCTGTTGCTCAGGCTGGTCTCAAACTCCTGAGCTCAAGTAATCTTCCACCTTGACCTCTCAGAGTGCTAGGATTACAGGCCACCGCACCCAGATGAATTTTCTGAGCTTTAATTTTCTTATTAGTAAGTGACAGCAAATAATATCTACTTCAGATATATGTTATAAATATTAAACAAGAAAGTGTACATGAAAACATGTAGCACATTCAGGTCATATACTAAGGACTCCATAAATGTTACTGGTAGTTGAGTGACTTAAAAGATATATTTTAGAAGAAATACTCTTCTCTCCTGCAGACTAGAGGCTAATGTCATTTGGTTACTCTTTTTTATTGCTGGAATCAGGATTCCTTGGCCTCAGTATCACAGTTGCAATAATTAAGAAAAAATGATCCTCTATTTTGCATTCAAAAATAGTGATGTGACATGTCTTCACTATGAAATTGGTACTAATTGATCAACACTTATGTGCACATATGCAGATAACATTCATTGGGTGCCAGACAGGAGGGAGTGGGGAGTGGAAGGGATAGGTAAATTCACACCTACTAGGCGCAGTACACACTGTCTGGGGATGGGCACACTCTAGCTCTGACTCAGATGGTGTAAAGGCAATATATGTAACCTCAACGTTTGTTCCCCCGTAATATTTTGAAATAAAAAAACGTAGTGGTGGGTTTGAATAATAGTATATTATGATTATTATTTATAATTAATTTTGACATGTAGCAGGTATATCCATATTTTAGATAATTGCTAAAATTTAATTTTTTTCTTATAGAAGTAAATGGTTCAATTTATCCAAATCATCGTTATTAAAAGTAGACTTTTGAATGTCACTTATGGAGATTTCTGCTAACATTATTGGTGGAATAGGAGTTTGAACTAACTCTTTCTATGACAGCAAATAGAAAACCTGGGCAAAATAGCTTAAAGTTATTGCAGAAGGAGCAAGCTAGTGAAGAGTAACAGGGCTAAAATCCCAGAGGAGACAAAAATCCAGAGATGTGCCCAGAATTTAGGGGCACTTTTTCTTGGTACAGTTCCTGATTCCAGAATAGTCAGCCAGAGGTTTAATTGTACTTTTGGTAGGCTCCTAAAGCAAGGGATACAAAAAATTTGAGTTCAAAATCTTACAAGGAGGGGTCCCAAGTAAGCCCTCCACCCAGCCTTTTAGTTTGGGTCCCTCAGAATTTGGCCCAGGCCAGACTTTTAAGGAACTATGTCTCTGCTTTCAATCATCTCAGTCATTGAATTTGGATTAAGAATTTTCTTGATTGCCAGTGCCCAGGTGCCTTGTAGAAGCAAACGAAAGTGTTTTTGTAAAGAAGACACATTATCCTTTGCCTTACATTATTTCTACATGTTTTTCAAATGTAATTTTAGCCTGCAATAAAAAATAACTGCGCATATAAGCAGAAAAGACAATATGAACCAACAGAAGAAAAACTGATGATGAAACATACCCATTTTATTATGCTCACAGATTCTGAGGATGAGGAATTCTAGGTCATCTCTGTTCCAAGGGATGTTGTATAAGGCCCTTTTCAGGATGTCTCACTCACCCGTCTGGCAGATTGGTGCTGACTGTTGGCTAGAGGCTAGCTAGGGCTGTGGGATGGGAGGCAACGTTCTCCACATGGGCCTCTCCATGGGCTTCCTGGACTTTCTCAGAGTCTGGCATCTGGGTTCTGAGAGCAGTCACCCCAAGAGATTAAGGCAGAGGTACATGACATTGTTACCACCTAGCCTCAGCAGTCACATAGCATCATTTCCACAGATTATATTAATTGAGAGGGTCGTGAAAGCCCAACCAAGTTCAAGGTGATGGGGCATAGACTCTATCTCCTATTAGGGGCTTAGCAATGTTCTAGATGAGCATGTGGGTTAGGAGGTATTATTGAGGCCATTTTGGGGAAATATAATCTGCCATGGTCAGAAATCTGTGTTTTAATTTTTAGAATAACAATTACATAAATAAAAGAAGAATGAATGAAAGAGTGGGTACATTTCAGTAGCTTGGAAATTTTAATCTATTTTTTAAAAGACAAGAAAATAAGGAAAGAAGCAATATAAATCAGCCAGAAAAACTTGAAGGCAAAAAGTAAAATGATAAATTCAAACCCAAATATATCAGAGACTAATGACAGAACCAAGACAAAAATTGTTAGACTTTATTTTTAAAAAAGCATGTAAAAGAGGCACTTCTAAAACATGTAGATTCAAATAGTTTAGAAGTAAAGAGACGGAAAAAGAACTATCATAAACATACTAATCAAAAGAAAGCTATTGCTGCTATATTAATATCAAGATAAAAATAGGCATTTAGACAAAAAAGACTATTGCAGATAAGATACTTCATGATGATAAAAAGTTTCATTCACCATGTAAATAATTCTAAATTTGTATATATCTCATAACTTAGTTTAAATTATACAAAGCAAAATCTGATAGGAACACAGGAAGAAATATACAAAGCTACAATCAGAATGATAGATGTTGAATACGTCACTTTCAGTAACTGAGAGAAGTAGCAGAAAAAACTAGTAAGAACATTGAAATTTGAAAAACACACCAGGTCTTATGGATATATTTAGAGCACTGCAACCCCAAACTGCAGAATTTACCTTTACATTTTTTCAAGTACTCATGGAATACTTCCAAAATTTGACCAAATATAGGCAAGTCTCACCAAATTTCAAGGGTACAATTAGAGAATGTTCTCTGATATAAGTCAGCAAGAAATGGTGTTTGAAAATTTAGAAATACTCTGATATACCAACCAGTTGTGAAATATGGATACCACAGATTATTTGGGTAAATAAACTGTGAAAGTTAAGTCATAAAAATTGGGAAAATTTAAATGGACTTGACATTGGATTATATTGAAGATTTATTGTGATTATGATTTTTAAAGAATACTTATATTTTAAGCTATTTATGAATTAAATATTTAGAAATAATTTGCTTCCATATAATCCTGAGAAGTGAGGAATAGATGGAGATAAAGATGAAAAAAAATACCCACAAGGTAAAAATTGTTGACTTTGGGTTATATGCCTTAGGTGGATTTATTAAACTGTGATCTCAATTCTTGTATTTTTTGAAATTGTTCCATAGTAAAAAATTCAAAAAGAATGCATTTAGGAATAACTCCTAAATCAAATAATAAATTTCAATAAAAATTAGCAAGTATTTTAGACTGAATAATTAAAAATGTAATATAAAAACAACAGAACGTAGTAAAGCCAGGTTTAAAGAGGTGATAGTATTTAATGCATATATTAGAAAAGAGAGG
>CM052442.1:76669476-76695562 GCA_028533085.1 Varecia variegata
CTCATATGGCCATCTAATCTTTGACAAAGCAGACAAAAACATACTCTGGGGAAAAGATCACGTGTTTTTTTTCCCTAAATTTTCTCTTGGGGTTTTATGGTTTCAGGTCTTACATTTAAATCTTTAATACATTTTGAGTTAATTTTTGTATATATTATAAAATAAAGGTCCAATTTTATTCTTTTGCATATGGATATACAGTTTTCCCAATACTATTTATTAATAGATTTTCTCTCTTCATTGTATATTTTTGACATTCGTATCAAAGATTAGTTGACCATATGTGTGTAGGTTTATTTCTTGGCTCTCCTTTCTATTGCATTGGTCTATATTTCTGTTTTTATGCTGGTACCATCTTGTGTTGATTACCACAGCCTTGTAATACTGTTTGAAATCAGGGTGTGTGATGCCTCCCCCTTTGCTCTTTTTTTTTAATCAAGATTACTTTGGCTGTTTGGGAACTTTTGTGGTTCTATATGAATTTTAGAACTTTTTAAAATTAATTTTCTGTGAAAAAATGCCTTTGGAATTTTTGATAATGATTGCATTGAATCTGAATGATCCAAATTTTTCTAATCCATCAGCACAGGGATATCGTCCCATTAATTTGTGTCTTCTTCAATTTCTTTCAACAGTGTCTTATAGTTTTTAGTGTATCATTACAGTTTTCAGTGTACAGATCATTCACCTCCTTGCTTAAATTTATGTGTAAATATTTTTGGTGCTACTATACAAGGGAATGTTTTATTTCTTTATCAAAAAAATTGTTGTTGGTGTATAGAAATGCTACTAATATTTACACTTGGTCTTAGCCAAAAGGCTGAGAAGCAATAAAACACTACTAGTTTTTGTATGTTGATTTTGTACCCTGCCACTTTACTGAATTTTTAAATTAGTTTTAAAAGGTTTTGGTGGAGTCCTTAGGGTTTTCTATATATAAGACTGTGTTACCTGCAAACAGAAACAATTAATCTCTTTCTTTCAAATTTAGATGCATTTTTGTTTTCTTATCTGATTGCTCTGGCTAGGACTTCCAGTACTATGTTGGATAGAAGTAGTGAAAATGGCCACCCTTTTCTCATTCCTGATCTTAGAGGAAAAGCTTTCAGCTTTTCACTGTTGAATATGATGTTAGCTGTGGGATTATTGTATGTGACTTTTATTATGTTGAGGTATATTCCCTCTATACCTAATTTGTGGAGAGTTTTTATCATGACAGGATGTTTAATTTCATTAAATGCTTCTCCCACACCTATTGAGATGATTATATATATTTTTTCCTTCATTCATTTAATGTGGTTTATCACGTTTATTGATTTGCATATGTTGACTCATCCTTACATCCCAGAGATAAATCTCAATTGGTCATGGTATGTAATCCTTTTAATGTGCTGTTGAATTTAGTTTGCTAGTATTTTGTTGAGGATTTTTTGTATCTATGTTTATCAGGAATATTGGTCTGTAATTTTCATCTCTTGTAGTATCCTTGTCTGGCTTTGATGTAAGTGTAATTCTGGCCTTATAAAAGGAGGTGGTAGTGTTCCCTCCTCTTCACATTTTTGGGAGCAGTTGAGAAATACTAATGCTAATTCTTCTTTAAATGCTTGATAGAGTTCACCCATGGAACCATCTTGCCCTTGACTTTTCTTTTTGGGAGGTTTTTCGTTACTTCTTCAATCTCCTTACCTGTTATTGATCTATTCTGATTTTCTATTTCTTCATGTTTCCATCTTGGTAGGTTGTATGTTTCTAGTAATTCATCTCTTTCTTCTAGGTTATCCAATTTGTTGTCATATTATTGTTCATAGTGGTCTTTATGATCTTTTTTATTTTTTGGTATCAGTTGTGATGTTTTCTATTTCTTTTGTAATTTTGAGTCTTTTGTTTTCTTGGTTAGTCTAGCCAAAGCTTTGTCTATTTTGTTTATATTTAAAAAAACAACTTGTTCATCTATCTCTTCCATTGTCTTTGTAGTCTCTATTTAATTTATTCCTTCTCTAATAGTTATTATTTCCTTCATTCTGCTAAATTTGAGCTTAATTTCTTCTTCTTATAGTTCTTGAAGAGCAAATTTAGGTTGGTTGAGATTTTTTTTCTTAATGTAGACTTTTATTGCTATAAATTTCCTTATTAGAATTGCTTTTGCTGTACCCATAAGTTTTGGTATGTTGTGTTTCCATTTTTATTTGTCTCTAGATATTTTTTTATTTCTCTTTTGATTTCTTCTTTTACCCATTGGTTGTTCAGAAGTATGTTGTTTAATTTCCATCTATTTGTGAATTTTCTAAAATTCATCTTGTTATTGATTTTTAGTTTCACATACTGTGCTTAGAAAAGATTCTCGATATGATTTCAGTCTTTAAATTTGTTAAGCTTTGTTTTGTGGTTCAGTGTAATCTACACTGGAGATTGTTCCATGTGCACTTGAGAGGAATATATATTCTGATGCCATCATACAAAATGTTGAGTCATTTTTAAATTAAAAAATATGGTTATTAAATAAAAGAAGCCTGGAAAATACAAAAGAGAATAGAAAAAGAATATTTTATTCTACTATTGAAGTTGAACAATTCTTAACATTTTGGTGATATTCTTTTCAAGGCTTTTTCTATGTATAACTGTTCTTGTTTTTCATAGTCATTATTATACTACAAACATGTTATTTCCTAATTTTCATTTCATAAGCTATAAAAATTTCTTATATTTCCATTTAATCTTTAAATGCATTGATTTTAATGGTCATAAATTATTTCATCAAGGTCATGGAACATAATTTTCATCCCATAATGTCTAGACTTGATTAGGTATGTTTTCCTAGTCTTTTTCCGATAATGAAACATGCTGATCCTCGCACATGAATTTTTTTTCAGTATTTAAAATTATATTAGTTTAGTAGGACTGCCATAACATAGTATCACAAACAGAGTGGCTTAGAACAACAGAAATTTATCGTTTTAGAGTTCTGGAGGCTAGAAGTTTAAGTTCAACGTGTTGGCAGGGCCATACTTCCTCTGACGGTATTAGGGAAGGATCTGCCTAGGCCTCTCTCCAAGTTTCTGACAGTTGCTTGGCTTGTGGCAGCCTAACTCCAGTCTTTACATGAGGTACTGCTTGTGTGTGCATCTGTCTGTAGATTTCTCCTTTTTATAAGAACACTAGTCACATTGAACGAGGAGCCCACTCTGCTCTAGGATAACCTCATTTTAACTAATTATATCTACAGAGACCCTATTTTCCAATAAGGCCACATTCTGAGGTACTAGAGGTTAGGACTATAACACATAAATCTGGGGGAGGGTACACAATTCAACCCATAACAAAAATAACTTTCCTAGCATCAGTTTCCAAAAGTGGAATTTTCTTATCAAAACAGTTTATTGATAGACATCACTAAAAGTTTTTGAAACTTTTATTATCATTTTACTCTCACCAACTATGCACGATGGTGTTTGATTCATGATATTCTCAATAGCCTTGGGGATTATTTTCATTATCATTAAAATTAACTGTTTAATATTCACTAATTTTGTAATCATAATTAGGCATAGTTTTAATAAATTGGATAATTTTTTCATGTGTATTTACCATTATTGCATTATAATTTGTGAATTATTTCTAAATTTGAACATCTATTCTTATTTATAAACATGGCTTATAAAATAGGTTATTATAAAATAGGTTTCATAAATATTTCTTTCTCTTTTTACTTGTTTTCTTTTACTTTAATCATTTTACATTTCTTTAATACATATGGAACTTGGTGGCATATGAATGAAATGAGGATACAGTTGAATATTATAGATATATAACCAATTGTAAGTGCCATTTTCTGACTAGTGCTTCTCTTTATCTTTTATAAAAGTGTTTCCTTTCTTAATCATTGAATTCTTAAGTATAAGAGTATCTTAGTTATATTTTATTTCATCAAGCTTTTAGTCTATTATTTTGCCAGGTACTTTTAATCTATTATACTGTTTAGCTGTTATAGATTTTTAGTATTTTTTTGTTCTCCTCATATTCATTTTTAAAAGTCTTAGATATTTTCACTTGTTTATTAACCCAATTACACTTAAAATTAGGATAATTTGAAGTTACAACAACCTGCCATTAGGATCTTAACTGTTAAATCTATAAATTTGTTAGTTTATAATCCATTCTCCCTATATAGGAAAATGAAATAATATTTTCCTTTCTTCAGATTTTTAGATACTTCCAGAAAGTGGTATGGCTTATTAAAGTTGCTCATTTAATATTCAGAAACATTTATTGGTCATCTGCTATATTTCACAAATGTGCTAAGAAAAAGAGCTTTGAAAAACAGACTACCATTAAGGAGCTCCTACCATTAAGGAGGATTGCAGATCAGGAAACTGGCAAAGGATGTGCATTAGCAGAGAGGAACACACAAGACACAATGCTCAACACAGGACCACAAACCCAGAAGTGTGACAAGTTTCCAGGAGAGGGAGTTTTACTTCGGCTGAGTTTTGGAGGATGACAGGCAGTTAGATGAGGAATGGAAAAAGTTGTTCTAGAAAAAGGGGACAGCAAATGCAAAGTCCTATAGATTTCAAAGAGCGTGGCACAGAAATGGAACTTTGAGAATATAATTGTGACTGAAGTTTAGGATGTGAATGAGAAATGATGAGTCATGAGACTGCAGTAGGCATGAATTTGATGTTCTTTCAAGACGGCATTGTGTATCGTTGGTGGGTTTTAAGAGTGGCATAATCATATCTATATCTAGAAACGTTTCAGTGTAGAATATAGCAGGGAGAAAAGAAAGGAGTCAAAGTGAACAAAAAGGCTTCACTGATAATTAATAAATATGTATTCAATAAATGAGCAAATGAATGAAACATTGAATGAGTCAATGTATTACTAGATTTAGCAGCTGAAAAGTAATTGATGACTGGTAAGATTGTATTCATTTAGTGGAATGGTTTAGATGCAAGACAGATATCAACGGGAGTCAATGAAAACAAATTACTCAAAGTGTTAGATATTTGAAATCAGATCTCTGTTCATTGTTTTCCAACTAGTTATGGCTAGTATATAGGAAATAACAATATTTTTTGTTTATGGTTTGAATATATAGTTTTTTAACTATTTTAATTACACAGTTTTCCAGGTGATTTTATTTTATTTTTATTCCTAGATATAAAGTTATAATTCTTAAAAATAGTAACAACTTTTTTATCCTGCCTTCTGATATTTATATTGTTTATTTTTTTTATTTCAGAATTTTATGGGGGTACATATGTTTTGGTTACATAATTTGCTTTTGTACAGTTTGAGTCAAAGTTATAAGTGTTTTTAAAATATATTGGCCAGAATTTCCAGAAATAAATTAAAATCACATTTGTGATTAGTTTTGTTTTGCTTTTAATGATTATGGCAATGCCCTAATATTTTACACAGAATTTGATAACTCTGAAAGTAACATTTTTGTAACACATTAAACTTAAGGAAAATCCATTCCAATCCTATTTAAAGGGTTTTTAAAAATTATTTAGAAGGTTTTGGAATTTTGCCAAATGACTTTTTGGTGCCTGTTCAGATATGTATTTTTTGACCAACTGAGATATTAAATTAGTCATTCCATGATTTAAATCATACTTGGGTTAAATTTGTCTTGGATATATTATTCTTCTGAAATAATGCTGAATTTTATTTGCTATATTTTACATAGTATTTTAAGATATTTATGGCCATAAATTTGTCTTTTATTACTTTACAATGTACTGTACCCTGTTTTGTATTTGAAGATATAAGCCTGAGATATTGTAAAATCTGCACAAAAATATTTAGTTATGGTAATTAAGCAATCTATACTTAATAAGTCAAGAAAATCAATACATTTCAGATTTTCATCAGCCAGGTTGTCATTGAGCTACATGACCTTGGGCAAATCTTTATCTTTCTGGGGCTCACCTATATAAATAAAGAGTTTGGACTAAATGAATTCCAAGATCACTCCAGCTCTAGCATTCTGCCAACATATTCATAGAGAAGTTTCTCCAGCTTTATGCTAATAAGCAAAGCTAACTTAATAAGTTTAAGAGCAATAGTACTGTGTAAGGTAATAATAGATCATGTCCTATGACCCTGGCAGATTTAGGCCTAAGTTTAAAACAAACAAATGAACAAACAAAAATAAAACCTGAGTAGTCTATTATACTGGGGTCCATGAGCAGTTAGAACTGAAAATTATTAGCCCTGTGATTTATCTAAAATTGCATTTGAAGACTATGAACCAATCACTCTTCATTGTTTTGTTCAGCTCACCTGAAACATTGGGTCTAAAGAGCACCAGGTGGGAGATCAGGAGCCTTGGATTTGTGTCCATTTCTGCCATTTACTAGCTTTGTGACCTTAATCAAGTCACCTAACCACTTCAGGAATCAGTTTTCTTATTTGTAAGCTGACAACAATTTAATTAATTTTTTATCTCTCAAGTTCTATGAGTATCCATAAATAAATAATCCCTTAATAATACGAATTTAATTACATAGTCACCTGAAGTTTACTTTCACAAATATTGATCTTAATTGATCCTCTCAATAATGTTGTGAGGCAATTAGGCAAAGCACTTGCGACCTTATTTTAGAGTGGACCTAGACGCAGCAGTTCTCAACCTTTTTGGCACCGGGGACCGGATGCATGGAAGACAATTTTTCCGCAGACCGGGGGTGGGGGTGGAGTTTTGGGATGATTCAAGTGCATTACGTTTATTGTGCACTTTATTTCTATTATTATTACATTGTAATATATAAGGAAATAATTATACAAGTCCCTATAATGCAGAATCGGGGGAGCCCTGAGCTTGTTTTTCTGCAACTAGACAGTCCCTCCTGGGGATGATGGGAGACAGTGATTGTAAATACAGATGAAGCTTTGCTTACTTGCTCACCTGCCACTCAACTTCTGCTGTGCACCCCGGTTCCTAATAGACCGTGGACTGGTACCAGTCCACAGCCCGGGAGTTGGGGACCGCAGCTCTAAAGAATTTGATGGTTTGCCCCAGTGTGTTTAGTAAGTGGCAAAGCCCTAGCTTGAGCCCAAGACTTCTAATTCTTCAATGTATTCTCTTCTTAATATGACATGTTGTCTTTCATTAAATCCCATAATCACCCTGTTATACTTTTCAAGCATTCTGTTACATTTTTCAGCTCTTTAAATTATAAGAACCAACTATCCCTGTTCCCTTGGGGTTCAGCCTTGAACCTCTATTTATGATTTTAAACAATGTAACATATTAACACTTTGTTCATGTATATGTGTAAATGACTTTTTTGAAAAAGTACTCCATCTAACATTTATCCCTTCTTTTCCTGATTCTCTTTCAGATAGCAGTTCTGTGGATGAAAAGGTTTTAAATCATGCTTTTTCTTCCCTCCTGAGGGATCTTGTCTTTTGTACATGTTTGTGACATATTAGACCTGTTTTGGTTCCTCTATTTTAGTTGTGAAATGTGCATGCTATCCCAGCTTTCCATCCTTTGGTTGTCCTTTAAGTGTGCTCCTGATATGTTGCGTTTATGAAGAGGTCACACCTTGCCAGCTGCGCTTACTTTAGCTTACACTTGCCAACCTGGGGGTCTGCTACGGTCAAACACAGCATCTGTTCTTAAGTCTGGCTAATCATGACCTTCCTGATGGATTCATGATCTTCACTGCACATGTCAAGTTTTAAGGGCAAATAGTATTTGGAATATGATATATTTTCCTGGACTCTGCCAGTGCTTTTGTTTAAATGCTGACGGCTAATTTCAAAACTTCCACTCACAAAAACACAGTAGCTTTGACTTGGAGCTGACCCTGCTTAGCATCTGTCATACTAGGTGTTACGTGTGTAGTGCAGTTGACCCATGTCCCAAAGTCACGTACATACAGCTGTAGTATGCTAAAAACCTGTTTGCTTTGTTTTTTCTCATTCTTCATTTAAGGCTCGAATAGTAAGTGGCAATGATTTGGGTGCTTCCAAATTCTCTGCACTCCAGGTGTGTGGTGGGTAAGTACATTCATAACCTTTCTAATTCATTCTATTCCTTGATTATATTTGGCTGTGCTCGCAACATATTCATTTTGAATGCAGGATGTTGCATGATGGTATAATTAGCTAGCCTCACTCTTGCTTTCTTTTTTCACAATAAAGTAGCTTTTATAGTATTTTCTTTAAAAATAATGAGACACAGACACATGCTCATGACAAAAAATCTAACAATATGAATATATAATTATATATATAATTATATATATAATTATATATATGGATATATATGTAAGTCAAAATTCCCTAACTGATTTAGCTGTTAACATCGCCATTCTATACAGACATACAACCACACAATTAATGCTATCTTTTGATCTGCTTGTTTACACTTAATGATTTGTGCATGAACATTTTTTTATGTCAATAACTTATTGAATATGATTTGTACCATTATTTTTCATAGTTGCATACTATTGCATTTAATGGATTTGTCAAAGTATTTAAAATTTAATCACAAAAATAATGCATAAACTTTATTCTCCATGGCAAATAAATAAGAAGCATCCTCTTTCATGCTAAAAGTTACGAACTGTTATCACTTGGGCATGAATATTCTTTTCTCTGTGCTTACATACATATCTATGTTCATGTAAAATAAATAATTTTGCATTGTGATCTGTGAGCATTTTGACATAAATTAGGTCATTCTATACCTAAATAAATAAGCACTAGTTTAATGCTGACTTTTTACCTGGTACTGTTATAATTGTTTAATATATAATGACTCATTTAATCCTTACAATGGCCTTATGAGGTAAGTACTATTTTGATCCTCATTTTACAAATGAGGAAACCAATGCACAAATCACTTGAAAATCTTTTCCTCGATACAACTAATGAGTGGTAAAGTCAGTATTCAAGCTCAGTATAATTCTAGAGTCTATGATCTTAATCATAATGACATATTGCCTCTGCAACTTGCTTTTTTCTTTTCTCTTTTCTTCCATTTAATAACATGCCTTGCAAAACTTTCTAATTCATTATTTTTAAGTGATGCAAATATTAAAACATTTATGTAATGTTTATTTGTTCATTCTTCTATTAGTGAATTTGCAAAATTATTTCTGTATCATTGTAAATAATACAGTAGTGAACATATAACAATAGTTAGACATTTTAAAGTGTAATTTGTGGAACAAGACTTATGTAGAGTTTATATATATGTATATATCTCTATATGCATATAGATATATACTAGGTGTTTTATAAGTTTTGAAATTTATATTTATGTACAGTATAAATAGAAGCAAAATTTAGATACATATTTAGTTATTTTTAGGTGAAAAATTTCACAGTTCTGTTTTATAATACTCTCATTCTTTGAGAGTTAAACCCATCCATGTTACTTTTTTCAAATTTGAAGCTCCTGCAAAATAATATATATGAATCATTTTTATTTTTATTTTCCCAAGTGATTAATATGTTATTTCTATAACATCTATAACTTCAATGTGCTTAAAATAAATATGTGAAGAATTACTCACATTCCTATTCTAATGTCACAATAATTTAAGTAAGTTATGAAAACCAGCTGTGATAAAAGCTGACTATGATTTATCCATAGACATTCAGGTAATAAATAGACTGCTCTCTCTCCACTACCCCACACATATTGTGTCTTTAAGTTTACTAAAAATAATAACTTGGTCAATTAAATAAAATAGTTACCTTAGAAAATAATTAAGTCGCATTCTAATTTAATTATGAAAAAGTATTGTAGTGTCATGAGCCTGGAGGTTTATCTTAGTTTATGATCTTACCGACTCTGCAATTCCTCATCACCTACAGCATTCATCACTTTGTAACAATTTGATTTCCTGACTCATGTCTGAATATGGACTTTTATCATTGTCAAAGCATCAGAGTTAATCTACATCCATGTTTTTGTTAATTGCATGCAGTGTAAATGTCTAGCTAAAATAGGTCATCTTTGTGTTTTGAATAAATACTTTCCATATTGTTATTTTTTCAGAAACCGCCTCTTTCAAGGACTTTACAGGGTATTTTGGAATTATGATATTATGGGAAGGGGTGATAATTTTCAGTCAACAAGAGAATTTGTCATTGTCTGACTGCTTATTTCCTCTTGAAGAGCCTGAAGGGTATATTTAAATATGAACTTTCAATCACAAGCTCTTTCAGAAGGATTTGCTTATTTTACTTTTCTTATAAATATTTTTAAATATCTTTTTTAGTAAAATGAAATATTAATAGTACTATAATTCCTCTCATATCACAACTTCTATTATCCTGAAAAACTGAGACTGGGGGAGATATTTAAAATAGGAAGTCACTGCTGTTTCATGACAGCACTATGACATTCTTCACTTTTCTGCCTTCATCATCCCTGATCAGTTCAAAGCCAAACCACATTCACCCTCCCCTGCCCCCTTCTCAAGTGTCAATGAAAGAATAATCTATACACACCAAAACAAGATAATGGAATTAACAATTCTGCTTTCTGATTGCTGCTCAGCTGTCTGTACATTTCCTGTAAGTGTTTCTTGAAAACACATGCCAAATTTTATTCTCTTTTTCCCATCTGTCACAATAAAACTTCAGATGGGCTCTGGGAAAGGAACTGGGAGAGGGAGAGAGAAAAGGTAAACAGAAAAAAAATAAATAAATGGAAAAGGGAGAAACCTGGAAGGATACATATTTTGGTGAAATCAGTAAATTTTACATTTTGCACCTTTTAGCAATTTTATAAGATTTTGATCACTTTTGTAATATATGTAAGTTAAGAGTCACATATAAAGTACATACCAAGACAGTATTAGAAGTACCGGAGGTTTATTGGAGGGAAATCTCTCAAAGATAAAATGGAGAGACAGCAGAAGTGAGGAGAGCCTTTTCTGTGTTCCCACTTGTTTGCATCATTCCTATAGTATATATTAATATTAGTTTCTTAAGTTATATGAATTTAACAAGATTCTTATCCTGCAACTTGATCTTAAGGTCTTAAGGAGCTTAAGGAAGTCAACTTGCTTAAACCATTGCAGGAGGAACAACCCGGTATCTCTTGGCTAGTTCATACAGTCTCTTAATTTAGAAAATGAAAGCAATAAGACCACCAACTTTCTAAAACCCATGGAACAAGAATGAGTTGCTGAGCCATTCACTTTCTATGGCCAAGAATACTGCCTATCCCATTTTGGCCTACCAGGTCTCTTTAGTTCAAGGTCAGCTGAATGCTTCACTAGATTCTGCTGGAGATTTCTCAGGAGCACTTGAAATCTTCTCTATTTAGAAAGACATGGGATCATTAGAGTACATTTTGATACCAGCCACAGAAACTGGGCATTAGGCTGACTACTTCAGTGTGTGGATTGATGAGACATCACTACAACAATGGACCCTTTTAGTGGGAAATACCCTTTTGCATGGTATCTGTGGAATTAAGGTAAACTTTGCTATCTATAATCTAAATCAGTCTTATAAATACCATAGTATTCTTGAGGTAGATTATCAGTGATTCCTTTTAGGCATATCTTTTCCTAAATAGATAGTGGCAAAGATTCATGAAACTAGTTCAAAGAATTAAGAAAATGGAACTGTCAAACTATTAGTAGCTCATTGTTCACCAAGTTATAGACTGGCAGCTTTTTCATCAGGTCATTTTCTGGCCTGAGTTTGTAACTTAACATTCTTTCTTGCTCAGTAATAGACCATAAATCCAGAAAGGACACTTGAGTATTACCCACAGTCGATCCAGTGATACTGTATATGACCCCCCACCCATCCTCTGGTAATATTACAGAATATATCTCTGTGTCTTTACACACATCCAAGAAACCTGATATCTACTAGAAGCCATGCTGTGTGCTCAAGAGGCAGATGATAGAAAATTCTTCCCCCAAATTGTATTTTTACTTCCATTATTAATAGTATTTAAGAATGCAAAACCTCAGGGTAATTCTGGGTTGCAGGCAAGGGCAAATTCAAACTTTACTCATTATATAAAAGTCATGTCTTAAGGAAGATAGGTTTCTATTTTAGATCCAGAGGATTCATATGAACCCTACATCCATATCAATCCAGGATGCAGATAGTGGCCCCACTTCAGGGAAGGAAATCACAGCTATCATCAACTCTGACACCTTTCATTTAGCCAGTCCCTGGCACTGGAGCCTGCCTTCTTGATATGCATAGTGCTAGTTGGCTCCTCAGAAAGGGACTGTCTTCCTGTCATCTTTAGGTGACTGCCAATCAAAAACAGACTCAACAAGAAATTTACCTTTCCCTGCCTTCTATGAGCCACTACTACCTCGTAGTATTTGAGACATACTTTAAAATTCTCCCAAATCATGTACTTTTAAGAGACTAGCATTTGCTAAGTCCATCTCACTTCTAGTGATGTAAATTGTATCATACACCCAATTCCTGAGGCCAGTCTTTTCTTAGTTTAAAAAACTAAGGCCACCAACATAAGCTTAAGCACAGTGCTACTTCTGTCTTCTCACCATTGTGTCTCCATTCAACATTTTTTTTCCCAGTCCAGGGTCTACATCAAAAAGCCACAAATACATCTCAAGCCAGTGCTAGTCTTTTTCTTCTCTGGCTTTGAGCATTACAGAAGGACCCATTTAATACAGCAGTTACTGGGGACAATCCAGCCTCAGGAAAATAAAATCCCTAGTAAAGAAACCTGAGGAGAGTATATTTGTTGAAGAAAAACATACTATGTTGAAGCACAGTATTTTTCTAAAGCCTTTCCTGTGTTTGATTTGCTCATGGAACATCTACATATTATTATACATTTTCATTTCTTTATAACAGATCCTTAATCATGACCCCTAAGTCTCTCGGGCTTAAATTTATTAGGGAATAACAAATCTTAGATACAACATACAGAATCAACTTTAATATTCTAACGCCTTCAAGATATTCTTTGAATTGGAAGAGTAGCAAATTAAGATCACTTACACGTCCATTATGAACATGGTATTCGAGTAGTCTGTCTTAAAACAGTGATTTAAAATAGTTCAGTACTATGGAGAATATCATCTGTTACATTGAGCACAATAATCACTTCTGTTAGAAAATTACCAGCTATGAGCAAAAAACATTGAAAATAACCCCACTAAATGAGATGGGAAGTTATAAGGAATACCGTGTCTCCTAAATCTACTGATTCTTTCCAAAATGTAATTGATATGCCTAAGTACATGTAACATGTATACAAAACTATTAGAAAAAAAACAGGAACACTGAAGATAATCTTTATATTTCCCATTAAAGAATATAGAGAGTATGTTTTAGTTCTCTTTTAGTAAATAAATACCATATTCCATGAAGGTGGGTAATGTAGAGTCCCTCTTTTTGGCAGACTATTTAGTATTGCAATAGAACAGTAAAATAATCACTGCTGACAAAATAACATGCTTCCGTAACATTGTAAGCAATTACTCCTTATTTAAAGTAACAAGTTCATTTAATCCACAATACTTTCTTAAATATTAAATAGCTTGTTGCCAGAACTGCACTTTGATTCTTAGACATGATGAGTTCTAAATCTATAACTAGCAGATTAAGATAGTTCTTGTTTTTTAGTCTTCCTTAGCATTTAGTTTGAAATATAATAGGGTAAATATAAAGAACCATTTTAACGAGATAATCTCTCAAATTCATAATTATTATAATATAACTAATACTTTTTCAAATGTTATAATATAACAGGTCCATATCTAAGCATTATTTATTCATTGCTTCCTTTAATCCTTGTAACAACTTCTTGAGGTAAATACTATGATTATTATTCACATTGTACAGATAAGGAAACTGAGGCTTCGAGGCAATAAGCATAGTCAAGATCAAACAGCTGACTAAGTATCAGAGCTGAGATTTGAAATAGGTCTACCTGACCCCAGGACTTGATGGCTTCAGTGTTATGCCAAATTGATATAATTTGCAAATAAATTTATGGATCAGTTCTATTATGTATTGTATTTTATATTTATATCATGTTTTGAGGGTTTTTTTTTTTCTTTTTTCTTGAGACAAAGTCTCATTCTGTCACCCAGGCTAGAGTGTCATGGTGTCAGCCTAGCTTACAGTAAGTTCAAAATCCTGGGCTCAAGTGATCCTCCTGCCTCAGCCTCCCCTATAGCTGGGACTACAGGCGTGCACCACCATGTCCTGCTAATTTTTTCTATTTTTAGTAGAGAAAAGGTCTTGCTCTTGCTCAGGGAGTACTTGAACTCCTGAGCTCAAGCAGTCCTCCAGCCTTGATCTCCCAGAGTGTTAGAATTACAGGCGTGAGCCACTGCACCCACCAGTATGTTTTGAGTTTAACATGACATTATGTATTGGTCTGAAAAGGTTTTTAAATAGATGTATCAAATAAACATTGTAGATACATGTCTATCTACATTTCAGAAAGGTATTTACAAAAGAATTCAGAATATCTCCTAGAAAAATAACCTACATGAAGTAAGAATAGGTTGAATGACTGGATCCAAAGTGTAATTTTCCATAAATGATATTGTACTTGGGGAGGTTTTTAATGGAATGCTTCAGGAATTGCCTTTATATGGACTTTGTTATTGATATATAATAGATGTACATATTTTGGGGTATATGTGATATTTTGATACATTCATATAATATGTAATAATCAAACCAGAGTAATTGAAATAGTCATTATCTTAAACATTTATCTTTTCTTTGTGCTGGGAATATTTGAATTATTCTCTACTAGATATTTTGAAATACATAATAAAGTATTATTTACTATAATCATCTATTTGTTGAACAAAATTTCTTCCACATAACTGTATGTTTATACCCATTAATCAACATCTCTTCATCCCCACCTCATCCATACTCTGGCCTCTGGTAGCCATCAATCTACTCTGTATCTTCATATAATTCACTTTCTTAGTTCTCACATATGAGTGAGAACATGTGCTATTTGTCTTTCTGTGCTTGGCTTACTTCACTTAAAATAATTGCCTCCATTTTTATCCATGTTACTGCAATGGGGTTTCATTCATTTTTAGGGCTGAATAATATCCCATTGTGTGGTGTGAGGGGTGTGTATGTATACATACCACGTTTTCTTTATCCATCCATCCATTGGTAGACACTTAGGTTGATTCCCAAATCTTGGCTATTGTGAATAGTGTTGTCGTGAAAATGACAGTGCAGATATATCTTCAATGTACTGATTTCCTTTTGGATACATACCCCGTAGTGGGATTGCTGGATCAAATGGTAGTTTTAATTTTTTGAGAAAACGTCATTCTGTTTTCCATAGTAGCTGTGGTAATTTACATTCCCTCCAACAGTGTACCAGCATTCCACTTTATTTGCATCCTCGTCAACCTTTTTTTTTTTGTCTTTTGATAATAGCTATACTAACTGGGTGAGATGATATCTCATTGTGGTTTTGATTTGTATTTTCCTGATGATTGGTGATGTTGAGCATTTTTTCACCTACCCATTGCTCATTTGTATGTCATCTTTTTGCCCATTTGCATATCAGATTATAATTTTTTGATATAATTTGAATTCCTTATATATTGTTTTATTATTCCCATGTTAGGTGGGTAGTTTGCAGATATTTTCTCTCATTCTGTGAGTTGTCTCTTCACTTTTGTTGACTGTTTCATTTGCTGTGCAGAAGCTTTTTGTCTTGGTGTGATCCCATTTGTCTACTTTTGTTTTGGTTGCCTGTGCTTTTGACATCGTATTCAAAAAACTTTTTCCAAACCTATGTCCTGTAGTATTTTCCCAATGTTTTATTCTAGTAGTTTCAGATTTTCAGGTCTTAGATTTGCCTTTACTTCATTTTGAGTTTATTTTTGTATATATTAAGAGACAGGTGTCTAGTTTCATTTTTTGCATATATTGATCCAGTTTTTTCCATCACCATTTATTCAAGAGACTGTCCTTTACCCACTGCATGTTCTTGGTACCTTTGTTGAAAATGAGTTGACTATAAATGTGTGGATTTATAACTGGACTCTTCCGTTCCATTGGTCTATGTGTCTGAGTAGTATTCTGTTTTAGTTGCTCTAGCTTTGTGGTACATTTTGAAGTCAGATAGTATGATGCCTACAGCTTTGTTCTTTTTGCTCAAGATTGCTTTGGCTATTTGAGGTTTTTTGGGCTCCATATACATTTTAGGACATGTTTTTCTGTTTTTGTGAAGGATGTCATTGGTATTTTAATAAAGATTGCATTGAATATGTAGCTTACATTGCATAGTATTGGCATTTTAGCAAGGCAAATGTCCAAAAGTTCTTAACATGTTATAACAATGGGCTGAATCTAACAAGATCAAGTATAAAGAGCATATTGGTCAAGGTAAGCTAGGTTATGAGACAGCAACAAACAACAACCAAATCTCAGCGTATTAATGAAATATAGGTTTATTTTTCACCAATACAACATTTTCAGTGCACATAGATACAGGGGAGGAGGATGCACTTTGTCCTGCATGGCTGTTCAGGGAGCCAGGCTGACAGAGGCTTTGTCTTGATACATGCTGAATCTGGAAAAGAGAAGGATTAGGTAAGAATATGTTAAATGTCTTCAAATATTTAAAAGATTAGGTATAGAAAAGGGGCTAACTTGTTCTGAGCTTCCTAGTGGATAGAACATAGATAACTGAAGAAATTATGTGAAAGCAGAAGTCTGCTCAATATGAGGAGATATTTCCAACAACAAGAGCTGTCTTTGTAAAACCTTAGTTTCCCATTGCTAAAGATATTTAAATAGACTAGGTCAGCAGTCCTTAATCTTTTTGGCACCAGGGACCAGTTTCATGGAAGACAGTTTTTCCATGACTGGGGCCGGGGGGCTTGGGGGCATGCTCAGGCAGTGATGCAGGAGATGGGTAGCGGCTGTAAATGCAGATGAAGCTTTTCTTGCTTGCCTGCAGCTCAGCTCCTGCTATGTGGCCGGGTTCCTAACAAGTACCGATCCATGGACCTGGGGTTGGGGACAACTAGGACTAGGTGATCACTTTTTAGAAATATTGCAAAGAAACTTGAAAATAAGATGCTTAATTCTTTAAAGCCTCTTACAATCTTGAGATTCCATTACATCCTATCCTAATATTATAACCTATCCTAATAGGATACAATCACTGTATCAGTTAGATATTGCTGTGTAACAAACTCCAAAAATCAGTGGCTTAAAGCAATAAATCTACTGATCTTGTCTACATTCACTCATGCATATATGGCTAGCTAGAGAGGGGCCAGTGGTTGTCTGGCATTTTGGGGGACAACAGGGAGGAATTGGGCTATGTGTCATGCATCATCTAGCTGGCCAGACCAAGCTTATTTACATGGCAGTGATAGGATTCTAAAGGAACAAGTAGAAGCAGGCAAGACCATTTGAATCAAAGGCTGGAACTGACAGCCAATAGTTTTGCTGCATTCTATTGTGTAAGAAAGTCATTAAGTCTGGCTGAGATTCAAAGAATGTAGAAATAGACTCTGCCTTTTTATGGGAGAATTGAAAAACTGAAGCCTTTTTTTTAATATAATCTAATATAATCGTGTATAGTTATAATTAAATAGTCCTCAAATTGCACATTTTTCAGAATTTAAAGAAAATAGAATGTTATTTCCATATATTTATGTCCACTTACAACAGAGAATTCTTTGTATTTGGAATAATAAAAAATAGCAATTGCCTTGTAAACATCAGAATCTCACTTTTGGTATTTACCCAATTATCTCAACTACAGTACAGGATAAAGAACTATTTCCTTTCCAGAATAAAGTGCTCTGCAAATTTAAGTAGGTAATATTTCCAATGTGGAGTTATCAGGGAAGACTTTACGGAGAAGGTAGCATTGAGTTGGTATTTAAAGTCTGGAGACAATTTTGACATGTGGATGTGGAAAAGAAAATGCAGACCAGGAAGCAGTACAAAAACTTGAGTAGCATCGTGGGCAAGAGAATGTGTTGGACAATAGTGTGTCAGAGCACATGAAGGAGAGAAGTGGAAAATTGTTTGCAAATGTAAATTCAAAGTTTGTCTGACTAAAGATATTAAATGTATTAATCTTTGAATGATATATCTATAACTTGAAATGTATCTATAACTTGCATCCTGTGAAATATGACTCAGGTGTCCTGGGAACACAGTGGTCTAACAGTAACTACTTGGTGATGGTGACAATGAGAGGGAAGAAAACAACCCAAAGGGTACAAATTACAGATAAAACACTAAGTGAGGGCAAATTATATCTCCACTCTTCCAACTGGGCAAGGGGAGTTGAGGAGGGGAAAATCCTATACTGCCTCTGAGTAAAAGACAGAAAATAATGTGATATGTTGGTAAGTACACAGAACTTAGAAGGCCTAGTTTTAAGTCTTGACTCCATTACTTAGCTGTGTGAATTTGGGCAGGCCATTTAACCCCAGGAGTCTTAATGCCTCATTTGGAAAATGTAGATTATATTCATAACATTATAATACAATCACAGGATGATGTACTGTGTCTCAGCTTGCTTTAAAATGTAGCATACAATATAGAATATAATAGTTTTATAATATATTGTAGAAGAAGTAAAGCATTTCTCATGGTGATCAGAGGTAGTGTTTCCTGGGACTGAGAGTGTTCCCAGGATACAGTGCTAAAACCAGGAAAGTCCTGAGCAAATAGAGATGAGTTGGCCACCCTAGGGGTTCAGGAGGACTCTGGCTACCCTAACTTGGCCACTGAAAGTGTTCCTCTGAGAAGATCAGTACAGCTGTAACACACGTATAGCTCATTAGAAGTTCTCATTTAGAGAATTAAATTGAATTAATTTAGTATGCTTCTATCTACTTCTACTTGGCTTCTACTGGGCAGCTTTACATCTCTGGTCTTCTGCCTAAGAAAATGTATGGATTCAAGCTTGAATCTTTGAAAAAGTAATTACCTACTTGAGCCCCCTACTTAGCATACTTCATTAGCCATAACTGTTTGCCTCTAGAAAATAAAAGGATCATATCTCAGGAAGCCAAAGTAGAGCTCATCTGCAGAAAGACAAAGGAATAGGGAAGAGAGAGGCCTCAAGAGATGGAATGTGGGGTTCACTTCTGAACTGAATTGCATCGTGAGAAGCAGAAACATGTAGACCAGAAATCTGTTCTATTGCCCATAGGTAGACCTCATGGCAACGCCCCCCACCCCCTTTTCTAAAAACTTTGATGTTTGAATGAAGACATGGCAAATACTGACTAAGTTGTTCCCTTTCAGTGTGTCTTATGGTGTGTTTTCTGCTTTTGATATTAGCTTTCTTAACCTCCCAACTGACAGCACCCATTTCCTTCCTATGATTGCAAACTGGAGCATGGGCAGGATTTTATTTCACTATCTTTGGCAGGAGGGCCCAGTTTTTGCTGGAGTCAAAGCTAGAAACAGATCTTGCCAATGCTTAGAAACTTGACGCTTCCTGCATCACACCATTAAACATCTGCCTACTGGCAATATGTCTTACTTATTATACTCAGTGAGCTATTTCATGCTCACTGTTGAGCAGGCTACAATAGAACTGTCTAGTAAACATGCTGATGTAATAACTTCTAAGTTTCTCTAGCGTTCAAATTCTGTTTAAATCACTAGACCAGGCAGAATGAACACAGTAAAAGTCTGACACAATGTACCTATCAGTGGATTTAGTAGAGAGGAAAACTAAAGGAAGACGACTCTCTCATTTCAATCAAAGTCAAGTCAACTTGGTGTATTGAGGGTATGCCAAGTACAAAAGCACTGTTCATGCTATGGGTCTTGTTTGATTAGATCATAGGATGCAGAAGCATAAGGCTCTCTCTCTTTGTGCATATCATATTTAGCTAAGGAGATAGTTGAGAGGATCAGTCGGACAAGAGACCGTAGGAACTGGAAAGAAAAATCAGGTGGCCCCGTGGCCAGAATGTACCTTAAGGGTCTCCTGGCATGTAAGCACCTACTTCTGGCATGAATAACCACTTGGATGTGGGCATTTGTGGTCTAGTTTGGTAGATGCATGAGGCTCAGGAGGTATTAGGACATAAGGATTTTGAAGACAGGCCAGTGCCAAATTGGGAAAGGCCTTACATGTCAGCTAAGAAACATGTGGTTTTTGCCTGTGTTTTCTAACCTGTTTTCTAACTCCAAATACCTGAGGGATATGTTGGTTTACCATTGTGGCTGTGGTACACTAGAGAAAGTACTAGAATAGTGGGAAGGCAGAAGAGTCATGTGTACCTACCTCTTCCCTTAGATACGATTATATCACCTGCATATCCTATCCTGTCCTTGAGCACGACACCAGTTTTAGGCAATCAGAAGCTAGCAAAAGCATTTATTATTTTTATTTGTATAAATTTAAGGGGTTCAAGGGCAGTTTTGTTACCATGGGTATATTTTGTAGTGGTGAAGTCTGGGCTTTTAGTGTATACATCACCAGAATAATGTACATTGTACCCATTAAGTAATTTCTCATCATCTAACCTCCTTCCACCCTCCCACCCTTCCAAGTCTTCAGTGTCTGTCATTCTGTACTCTATGTATATCCATGTGTACACATTATTTAGTTCCTTCTTATAAGAGAGAGCATAGAAAAGACATTTAAACAGTGAGGTTTAAAAAATAAATCTTTGTTGTAGTAAGATTGAGGTGTAAGGAGTATATGATATATATTAGAAACCATACAATTGGAAGACTTTTGGAATATTATTGACAAAAAGAGAGCATATGGGCTACTTTATTAGAATAAATAATCCAGCTTTAAGCATATTCTTCTTGGGGAAAACATGAAATAATAATCAAATGGAAATGTTGAGTGGACAGGAGTGAGGGACTAGTAGTAGGTCATGGGTGAAAGTTTAGGATTGGTATAGTGATTTGAGATTCAACTCTGGAAGTGGCAGCTACATAGAAATGACACAGAGCATAGAAACCTAGATTGAATGATTGACAAAGAAGGATGCTGTTATACCTTCTTAACACATACTATTTTGTTCTTAATTATATCAAGTAGCAGAAAATCATGCCACATGTTTGTGTCATAGGAACTATGATAAGTTGTTGATCACTCCAGGATATCATTGACTTACTTTTTTTTCAAGGAAACTAAATTCCAATATCCAGAGTTGTTCATCCTGCTTTTTGATTTAGAAATGGAATTCATGAACATTAAACCTGGCATAAGACTCTGATGTCTGGAATAAAATTCTAGCTAAATATCTATTCCACACCAAAGCCATGGAAAAGTTGCCCAATTTCTCTAAAGTGATTTTGTTTTCATCTCTTTAACGGAATAATTACAATTTCCACCTCATTCAATTGCTGTGAGTATTAAATGAATTCACAGTGCATGACACATAGAAAACAAATGTTCATTACATGTTCATCAGTAATTATTCCATGTTTTAAAATATGCTTCAATATCTATATCTCTGCTATAGTTCTGATAATGAGTTTAGATTTTAAAGATCAAACTATAATTAGAAATTAGGTGCCACACCCTTTGAAAGATGAAAAATCCCTCATTCTGCACATTCATATTGGACTGTGGTACATCAGCCTAAGAGGGGCAAAGAAAAGCCAGTGTGAATAACAGCACAGCCTCACAAACAGAAGAGTTCATGTTCAGTGGATTATTATCAAAAAAACTCTCTGATCTGTATTTAATCTCAGGGTTATTCTATAAATTGAATATAAACAGAACCATTAAGCTGGCCAATTTGGACACAGAGAATGGAGGTCTGGGACTTCCGTATTAGCATTAGGCAATGACTTACTGCCAGGTACGTGTACCCAGGTTGACATGGGTAAAAGATGCCCTGAGGCCAATAATTTTGTCCACTGGAATTTCAGCCAGTAAATTTTAAAATTTATTAATTTAATGTTATTTTAATGAATGTAGAGAAACAATAACAATAGCCACAGTTTCTCTTACAATGGGAATAAACATCTCAATATTATAAATTCAGAATTGTTTTCTTCTTGTTTTGGTGGTTTGTTTTATATTGGATACAGTATGCCTTTTGTCAATTGTCATTAAATGTTTGAGTTTGTCCAAGCAATTACATGTCTATGTCATGGAGAGATTTGTAATTTTGCTTAAGCGCAGACTTTATGTTGGTTATTTAACATTCTTATTATTCTGCCTTAACCTCCAGTCATTAGAAAATTACATATGATAGAGTCATATTGTTGTTATTTATAAGTCCATGTTTGTGTATATGACAAGTGTATACTCTTTAAGATTTCTTTCTTCTTATAGCAGATAATTTATAACTCCCAAAGGGCTAATGTGACCTCATGCAAGTGGCTAGCATATAATGCCCAGTAATTTCACTAATAGGTAGAGAGACTTGTCCATTTCCCTGTTTGGTTCACTCTAGCTAGGGCTCATCTCCTGTGACTGCTGAATCTACAGACCTGACTCCCTTGGCTTGTGCCATTATAAAATCATGGATAGACAGACCAGAAGGCATTTAAAGAGATTATGGGGGCCGGCCCTTGCAATCAAAGAAAGAATGTTTGAACTATTGTGGCTTCATGCTGGAAGATCTCCTAGCAAGGAGATTTCAAAAGCTCTCTCCCTCTCAAATACATTCTAATATTTTTATCATTTTCACTGTCTGATAAAGATTCTTTTTATCAAAACCAGAGTCATGCTTTTAAATCAATTTTTCCTATTATGTATTCTATCCTTTGAGATCAGTTTCAGGAAATAGTACCCTGGCTATTAATGAGAAAGGTTTCCTAGATCTTCCTCCATCCCCTTCTATTGCATCCAATGCAAACTAGTTTATCCTTTTTAGTTTACATTTAATTTGTTATATTTCTAATCTCTTATAGAGATGTATTTTTAAAAATTCTAATCTGGGTTTAGAATAGTTCCTTAAAAAAATCACTTACTAAAACTCAATAAGATTAAGCATGAAGGGAGAAATCAGGAGATGAGCAGATATTGAACAATCCAAGGGGAACTGAATTGAATTTTAGCTTTTTAACCTGTGTTTCCTGAGTAGGTGAGAGAAGACTTATGCTAGATACAGTTATGCTATATTTTAGGATTTTCTTCTCTTCTCTCTCTCTCCCTGTAGTAGACAGGATAATGGCCCTGCAAAGATGTCCACATCCTAATTCCTTAAACCTGTGAATATGTTACCTTCTGTGGCAAAAGGGGCTTTGCAGATGTCATTAAATTCAGGATCTTGAGATGGAGAGATTATCCTGGATTACCTGGGTGGGCCCAATATAATTACAAAGGTCCTTACAAGAGGGAGGCACAAGGGTCAGAGTCAGCAAAGGAGATGTGAAGGGCCACTATCCAAGGACTGCAGGCAGCCTCAGCTTCAAGAAGCTGGAGAAGACAAGGAAACAGATTCTCCCCTAAAGCTGACAGAAGGAACACAGCCTTGCAGAGACCTTACTTTCAGGACTTCTGACCAGAACTGTAAAATAATAAATTTGTGTTGTTATAAGCCAGTAAATATGTGGTAATTTCTTATAGCAGCAATTAATACATTTTCCCTCCATTTTTTTTTAATAAGTCTAAATCATTTTTAAACTTTGCTACCAGAGTACTTTGCATCTTCTGGAACACCCACTGCTCTTCTTTTCAGTTTCCTCTCTTCTACACAGCAGGCTTTTTTTGTTTTTGTTAATAACCAGAGCCTCTTATGCAAATTGACTAGCATGAATCCTGAGGATGAGGATTGCTTCTGTCATCAAACTCACAGAAGCTGTTTATACAGTATCTGCTAGATGCTTAAGGCTGTGCTAGGTATTATTTTAATATATCCTCTTCTCTAGGAGATTACAATCTCTTTTGTAATCACAAGTTGAGGAATAAACTTAGTGAAGTTACTTAGAATCTGAAAACATAATTTTAATCTTTTTAATTAGCTGGCATAGAAAAGCATTTTTTTCTAGCTAGAGAATTATACTCTCAGAATGTAAATTATAAGGCTGCCTGATTATAGAATTTATAGGATGAATAAGTATAGAGATCTAATGTACAACATGAAAAATAGTTATAATATTGTATAACAAAAAAATTTGCTAAGAGAGTAGATTTTAGATGTTCTTCCCACAAAAAAAGGTAAATACACAAAATTATGGATATGCTAATTTGCTTGACTATAGTAATCATTTTACTATGTCTATTAAAACATCATGTTGTATAGCTTCAATATATTCAAAAGAAGGAAAGACAGATGGAAGAGGTAATTATATTTAAAAAGTAAGAGTTTATAGTTAAAATTTAAATTATGTCTGATAAATACACATGCAATTTAAATACTCTAACATTATAATACACTTGAAAAAGATGTTTATACCTTGTCTTTTAATGAAAAAATTGGAGCCAGGCATAGTGGCTCATGCCTGTAATTCCAGCACTTTGGGAGGCTGAGGAAGGAGGATTGCTTGAGCCCAGGAGATCAAGACCAGCCAGGGCAACACAGTGAGACCTTATCTGTGGAAAAAAATTTAAAAACTAGCTTGGCGTGGTAGTGTGTACCTGTAGCCCTAACTACTTGGGAGGCTGATGTGGTAGGCTTGCATCAACACAGGAGTTCAAGGCTACAGTGAGCTGTGATTTTGCCACTGCACTCTAGCCTGGGCAACAGAGCAAGACCCTGCCTAAAAAGAAAACAAAAAATTGAAGTAACTGTGTAGGCATACAATTTTTGTTTAAATGTGATAAATTGTATATAACGTTTCCCTAAGTATGACATACATCATCAATGTAAACCAAGTTAAAAATACTGTCTTCATCTTAAAAAAATGTGGCTTGGCCAAGTCTTTGTGTAAGTACAATAAATAAGTGAAAAATCAAAAAACCAAAATGGCAGACAGCATGGGACTGACATCTAAATGAGAACAGGTGTTGCAAACAGCTACAACCTCTACTCTGTCAATTCAACTGGGCTTCCAGAACATCAGCCACCTGGGGGGTCACTTTCACTAAATTATTATGGAATGTAAATTTGAAGCAAAGTGTTAAGTGCTCTGGATTGACATAAACTATAGAATCTCAAGATTGTAAGAGGCTTTAAAGAATCAAGCATCTTACATTCAAATTTCTTTTGCAGTATTTCTAACAAGTGATCATCTAGTCCTGCGTTCCCTAACCGCAGGAATTATAACTATATAGTGAACTACAGTGTTAATATTATATTTTAATACCCTAGTCTTCAAATATTAAGCCCTTATCATATTTGTGCTTTTAAGGTACTATTTTGTAATATTAAATTTATTCTTCAATGTCAGACTTTCATAAAAGCTCTACAGGCTCAGACTTTTTTTCATTTTTTCTGGTCTTTCTATGGATGTGAATTATTAGAGCTATACTTTGCTACTTAAGAACTTTCTAATAAAGGATTTAAGTCATTCAACAATGACAACATGTTAATGGAATGTTCCAACAGCAATTTTTTATATATATGTGGAAACATTATTATAAGAAGTGAACAAAGTTTAACAGAGATATTAGTTATAGGGCCAAGGTAAGCCAGATCCCAAAACTCAAAAAGGTTGACGACGAAAGTCACAACAGACAACCCAAGTGAAAAGGCACATGATTTGTTTCATGGAAGGTGATAACCCCACACTTTCTTTGGAATTGGCTCTTATCTTCCCGAAGACACAGGTCCACAGTGTGATTTAGAGATGTGACTAAAACATGTGAAATACTTTCCTGTACATCATTGGAAGCAGCCATTATAAAATTTAGTAGAGAAAAAAAATCTACAACCTTGAAGAATGTGGCTAAAAAGAATGTTGGACGGTATTTCTGAAAGAATGAGAATTCCTGAAAAAGTCTTTGCTGTCAAAAAATACTGAAAAGGAATCACGTGAGCAGTCTTCATTGCAGAGCTCTCAAGCAGAAGACTGTGCCTCTGAGCACCATATCTAATCTAATGTCCAAAGAGCTTAAAGTACAGGATGTATATACAGATAAAATTCTATAACCTATTCAAATGAAATGGCTCTGTCTTCCTCAGAAAAATAAGACAGTTTAGAAAAAGTTTAGGAAAATCAAAAAACCCTTATCAACATTTTTAATTAAAAAAGGGGAGAC
>CM052442.1:76695662-76738070 GCA_028533085.1 Varecia variegata
GTGGAAATCTATGAAGTCACTATCAGACATGAGTATCATGACAGACAAGCTTTTCTTTCTCTAATAGATATGTGAGAGCAAGGTCTTATCTGAAAGAAACAGGAATCCATTTTGACAGCATTCAGTTTTTAAAGAAGTATTTATGAATCTCCTACTATATACCATCCACTATGATAGGTGTAAGAATGGAGTGATTTTTAGAAAAGATATTGTCCTTGCTAATATGAAGCTTACAACTTTGTAGGAGAGGAGATAGACATCAAATACATTAATACACGTAAGAGATCCAGATTGACAAACTGTGAAATGTTCCCTAAAGGAAAAGCACTGGCTTCTATGAGAGAGCACAGGGGGACCTAATATAAAATGAGAAAAAGTTCCTTAGAAGAAGGTTCCCATGAGCACAGATCTAAGGTCTGCACAGGAGTTGGTGAGGAGAGGTGATGTGTGCCAAAGAGCACTCCAGGCAGCAAGAAGAGCAAGCTTAAAGCTCTAGCGTTGGAAAGTGCAATCCTCATGTTCAAGGAAAGAAAACAGACCGGAATGGTGGGCAGTGCAGTGATGGGAGGAAAGACGCTCATGAGATGAGGCTTCAGAGGTAGCCCCAACCTTCCAGGTCATGTTAAGTGAATTGAATTTTCATTCTACGTGCCATGGGGTGCCATTATTTACAGAGAATGCCCGTGGAAACTCCAGTAGTCAACTGAATAACTGTTGGAATTGACAAGGGAGCTTAGTAGGGTGGCCAGCAATGTGCAAAATACTTAAAAATCAATAGCATTGCTACATGGAGAAAATCCTATACTTAGGAAGAGATAGAGTTCTGAAAAGCTGTTCATAACTCCATTAGTGCATAAATTCAAAATGAGTAAGAGAAATTTAAGTTTATACCATTAGATGCATTTTCACCAAATAGACTCGGGAATTAGTCAGTTAAAACTGTTTAAACAGTTATATCTTCCAAAAATTCTTTTAGGATTTTTAAAAGAACAATTTTCATCTATATTGAACAACTTTTAAGCAAATGCCCATCCCCTTTGATGGTTTCTGACAAGTTCTATTTCTTCAATAGCTGGGTTACCTGCAAAAGTTTCCTTGCCGTTTGTTTTGATGTTATCTATTTGGATGGGTTATTAGCCTATCCAACCTGTGACAAAGTTTTATTAGCAGGAATCTATCATGCTTGCCCTTTTTCTGAATTAAAATTAGGTTAAGAGGTAATCAAATTGATATGTATGTTCTAGCACACTCTTACCATTTTTCCATTTTTTAAATGGAAATTGGATTCTTGATGATCACTGGTAATTGCATGGACAAACATTTGCAATAAGAGGACTGGAAGAATGTTTTGTAATCTTGCTGTGGGGAATAACCGTTGTCCAAAGACAGAGACCAAGAGAATGGTGATAGATTTAATAAAATCAAACATAATTTTTTCAAGATGAATAACTCCATAAATAGTATTTAAATATGTAAGCTCAAAAATAATCTTCTTAATATGTAAATAACTCCCACAAGCCTTAATAGAGGAGATAATTTACCACAAAAGATAAATGGTAAGAGAACAATAGAAGAACAATCACAAAATAAGAAGTATAAATGGCAAGAAACATAAAAATGTGTGAATTCACTAGTAACAAAAATATAAATTTTAAAAGTGAGATGCATTTTTAAGCTTTCAGATTGGCAATAAAGAGAAAAAGGGGGTGTGGGAGACAGAATGAAAAAAGAATTATAAGAGAACAGGAAATAAACAAATCCTGGCTGAGGATAAGAGCACAATTCAGTAACTTAGTAATTGCACTTTAAGTAACTTAGAGAAATAATTCTGAAAGCACATTACATGTAATAAAAACCTAATAAAATATTGGTTAAATAAATTATATATCATTGTATTTGAATGTTTTATAATATAATATAAAAGATTATGACTTATTCATTGGCATGAGAAGACGTCTGCAATAGCTAAGTTCTGAATTAAGATAGGCCTGGGATTATAACTCAATTCTCTCATTTAATCAGTGTAGGGCCTTGGGACTTTACTACTCAATTTGCTTACCTGTGAAATTGTAATAGGAACCACCTAATACAGTTGTGAGAATCAAGTGAAATAATGGGATTAATACCAGTACCTGACACATAGTACTTATAACAGTTCATTTTTTGCATATTCTTCCAGAATTTTTCTAAATATAGGCATGTATTTATTAACAACTTTAAATGAAAATAATTAGATTTATAAATATACTAAACATGATTCCACATTTATTGAAATCATAAATCTATTTATACACACTTGTATTTCTTTAGCGTATTTTTGGGAGAGTATTCAGAAAATGTAAACACTGTTGGAAATGGGAAAGGGGACACTAGAAGTGAAGGGAAGGGGACATTTTTACTTATTTCACTTCTGAGGCTCTTCAGAATTTTTAAATGAGCGTTCATTATTTGAAAATAACATACACGCACCCAAACTGTTCACTCTAGTTATCTCTGGATGTAGGGTTTTACAAGTGATTTTGATTTATTCTTTTCTATGTTCTTTTTCTATATTTTCTGTTTTTAATATAAAATACTTTTATGATATTATAGGATGCATCAAAACCTAAAGGTAAACCAATTATTACCTTACTAGCTAAAACATCAAATTACAAAATATCATGATGAAATTATTCCAAAACTAGAGAAGCCTGTTTTTGTTAAATGCTTGAAAACCATAGAATTCTCATTTCTTCAAGTTCTTCAGTACCAGCTAGACCATTTTGAGAAAAACTGAGCATGAGTAGTTTACAAATAGTTTGGTTCACTATATAGTTTTAATTTCTACCCTGCTCTATGGAACAAAAAGATGAATTGTTTATAGGCGATGCCTTACAATGCTATAAAAGAAGCATAAATGCTACAAAGAATCGTCAAGTTAAAGTGAAAAGAGATTAATATTCTCTTTAAGTGAACACCAGTAGCATTGAGATTGATATTATCACACTGTCTTTGAACTAGCAGGCTGGTTGTATGATTGGGTTGCTTAACTTCCCAAATGAGTATTTTTCACTTATTATATAGCCTAGAAATCTGAAAACCTAAAGTATTTGAAGGGCATTCTGAAGAATGATTTTTAAAATTTTTTATGTTTATTTCTGTGTTTGTTTGGTTTTATTATATATAAATTTCTTTCTTTACCCCTTTCATTCTCCAACACAACTAAAGAATGAGCTTTAAAAAACAGCTATATCTAACAATTAGGGACATATACCTTAGGATCATACCAATCACATGTTTAGTGGGTAACACACTTAAAGAGAATTGATCCTATGCAGGTACAATTTTGTAAAATACTACCATGACTAGCCCAACCACCAATAGTAATACAAAATGACAGTGATGGTAATAATTACCAGAGTTACTGTATGTGTAAAGTGGAATAATGACTATATTGATCCATTGTGTTTTCCCTTAGTAATACTTGAAGAGGTTCTTTACAACTCAGGATGTTTTAAGTATAAACCAAAAAAATTAGCTAAGGCAACTTCCCATACTCTGGGAAAGGACGACATACAGTTTACTATGTAAATATAAATATATATATAGCCATCAAGTAAAATATAGATATAATTACATGATAGTTCTAGCATGAGTCACTAGTTTCCCCTCACTGAGAGGTTAAAAAGAGGCCATAAACCAACTCAGAGGAAAAACAGAATCTTACTTTTCACTTTTGCTATAGTGTGTACTCTCTTCTGTGGGACTGTTTTCTGATAACTTAAAAACAAGTTTTTATTTAAGCATGATATATATAATCTTGGGTGCTGTGAATTTTTAAACAAAACTTTCAAACAGTGTGTTCAACCCCCAGTTATGATGTAATATGTGGTTTTTACATTGTATCTGTCCTCTTGCTGAGTTACAAAAATGTAACAGATGTGTTATTCCCAAGAAAGTGATTTTCTATTATAACAGACAGAAGCCTGTTATACATTGTATGTGAGTAGTAGTATCAAACATTTTTCCCTTCTTTTTTTATTTTTATTTTTTACAATTTCCTTAAAGAGCTGGTGGCCTGTGTGATCCTACAAGAATTTATTCCTCAGAATTTTTATTTTTCATAATATTAAGGAAGTATAAATATTTTTGGCTACATGGATTGCTTTTGTAATGCTTGAGTCATAGCTGTAACTGTGCGCATCACCCAAATAGTTTCATTGTACCTGTTAAGTAGGTTTTTGTCCCTCCCCTCCTCCACCCAGCCCATGCTTTATTTCCACTAAGTTTTACATTCCTCTGTGCACGTCTGTGCTCATCGGTTAGTTCCAGTTTAATAGCGAGTGTGTGTGGCATTTGTTTTTCCATTCTTGGGATACTTCATATAGGATGATGGTCTCCTGTTCCATCCAAATTGTTGCAGAAGGCATTAATTTATCCCTTTTTATGTATGAGTAGTACTCCATGGTATACATATACCACATTTTGTTAATCCACTCATGAATTGATGGGCACTTCGGTTGATTCTATATCTTTGCAAATGTGAATTGTGCTACAGTAAACATTAGAGTGCAAGTTTCTTTTTGATGAAATGACTTATTTTCCTTTGGGCAGGTACCCAGTAGTGGGATTGCTGGATTGAATGGTAGATGTATTATTAGTTCTTTGCAGAATCTCCATACTGTTTTTCATAGAGGGTGTACTAGAGGGTGCAGTCCCACCAACAGTATAGAAGCATTCCTTTCTCTCTGCATGCACATCAACATCCGTTGTTTAAGGACTTTTTAGTGAAAGTCATTCTAACGGGGGTAAGGGTTTAATTTGCATTTGCTTGATGATTAATGATGTTATGATGTTGAGCATTTTTTCATATGTTTATTGGCCATTAGTCTATCATCTTTTGAAAAGCTACTGTTCATGACTTTTGTCCACTTATGAATGGGGTTGCTTTTTTTTTTTTTTTCCTGATTTGCTTGAGTTCTTTGTAGATTCTGGTTATTAGCCCTTTATCAATGTAAAGTTTGCAAATATTTTCTCCCATTCTGCAGGTTATCTATTTGCTCTATTGGTTGTTTCCATAACTGTGTAGAAGTTTTTTATTTTAATTAAATCCCATTTATTTATTTTTATTGTTGTTGTGATTGCCATAGGTATCTTAGTCATAAATTCTTTGCTTAGGCTCCATAATTTCATTCTTGACCCAATAATCATTCAGCAGCAGGTTGTTTAATTTCCATGACTTCACGTAGATTTGAGTGTTTCTCTTGTGTTTGATTTCTAGTTTTATTCCACCATGGTATGAGAAGATACATGGTATGATTTGTATTTTTTTTTTAAATTTGTTGAAATACATTTTGTGGCCTAAGATATGATCAGTCTTTCAGAATGTCCCATGTGCTGCTGAGAAGAATGTATATTCAATAGTTTTTGGGTAGAATGTTCTGTAAATGTCTCTTAGGTCCATTTGATTTAGAGTCTGGTTTAAGTCAGGTGTTTATTTATTTTCTGCTTGGATGATCTGTCTAGTTCTGTTAGTGGGATGTTGAAGTCCCTGGCAATTATAATGCTGCTATTTATGTCTTTGCTTAGATCTAGTAGAATTTGCTTTATGAATCTAGGTGCTCCTGTGTTAGGTGCATAAATATTTAGGATTGTTATGTCTTCTTGTTGAATTGCTCCCTTTACCGTTGTATAATGATCATGTTTGTCTTTCTTTACTATTGTTGATTTAAAGTCAATTTTATCTGATATGGGAATGGCTACACCTGCTCTCTTTTGGTTTCTATTTGTATGGAACAATTTTTTGTGTCCTTTCTCATTGAGTATTTGTGTACACTTGTGGTTATATATGTTTATTTGAGACAGCAGATACTTGGGTTGTGTTTTTTCATCCATTCAGCCAGCCTATGTCTTTTAAGTGGCACATTTAAACCATTTATGTTAACAGAGGATTGATATGTGGAATGCCGTTCTGTTCATCATGTTGGGTGTACCTTGCTGCTTTGTTTTTCCTCTTGTGTCATTGTTTTGTAAGAGTTGTGAGCTTTAGCTTTATTGGGTAATTTTGCACTGGTGGGTATCTTTTGTGCTGATTCATGTATAAATGAATATTTCCTGCTGGGTGGGTCTGGTCATGACAAATTCCCTCAGTGTTTGCTTGTCTGGAAAATACTTAATTTCCCCATCAATTGTGAAACTTAGTTTTGCAGAATACAAAATTCTAGGCTGGCAGTTGTTCTGTTTAAGAAAATTGAAGATAGGGCCCCATTCCCTTCTGGCTTACAAGGTTTCTGCTGAGAAGTCTGCTGTTAGCCTGATGGATTTTCCCTTTTAGGTCAGTCGTTGCTTATGTCTAGCTGCTTGTGGAATTTTCTCCTTCATTTTGACTCTGGCCAGGTTGATTACTGTGTCTCCTGGGGATGTACTATTTGCTATGAGTCTTCCCAGAGTTTGAAGACCATCTTGGATCTGGATGTCTGGATCTCTGACAATACCAGGGAAGTTTCCCTCAATAATTCCCTTAAATAGATTTTCCATGGTTTTAATGCTTTATTCTTCTCCCTCAGGGATACCTATAATTTGTATGTTCATTTATTTTGAATAGTCTCATATCTCCAAGTAATTGCTCTGCTTTTTTGTTCTCTTCTCATCCTCTTTAACTTCCTGAGTTAGCTCAAGAGCCTTGTCTTCAAGCTCTGAAATTCTTTCTTCTCCTTGGTTTAGTCTGTTGCTGATGATTTCTGCTGTGTTTTGAAATTACCTAAATAATTCTTTTATGTCTTTAAGTTCTATTATATCCTTTCTTATGTTGTCTAGCCCTTTAGTGACTTTTTTGTTAATTTTCTGAACTTTTGGGGGGCTTCCTTTTGTTGGTTCTCAACTTTCTCTTCAATTACATTTATCTTCTTTGTCATCCATATTATGAATTTCATTTCTGTCATTTCAACAGTTTCCTTGTGGATGGAGTCCACTAATGTAGTTCCTTTGTGATCCCTTGGGGGTGTCAAGACATTTTGTTTCTTAATGTTGCTAGGGTTCTTTTGCTGGTTTCTTCTCATCTGGTGCCTCTTCTCTCAGCTCTGGGTTAATAGGATTACAGGGCACTTGTTCTCTTTTACTGGAAACTCTCCTGTTTAGTTGAGGGAATAGAGTGCCCTAGATGGAGCTTTTGTGACTTGCTCGGCAATGTTGACCCATCAGGGAGGGGCAGGTGCACTGAGAGCCTATACAACAGCTGTTCTGTTTTGATCTGTTCCCATTTCATTACCTCAGTTTAAGCCAATGCTGTATGATCTTCATGTGGGGAAGAGGGTTGTTCCCTAGCTTATTGTTGGGAGTTCAAATTGGGAGCTGGATGCAACCCTCTCCACCACAGTGTTTATTGTGGGGGATTTCTCTGCCCAGGGTTACCCAGTGGAAGTGACAGTGGCAGCTGGATTAGTCTTTATAGACAGTGGTTATTAAACTAGGTCCAGGAGTAATGTGTGCTCAGAGCCTGGGAGTCCTGGGTGAAGTGTTGGACCTTGAGGAGGTTCTGCTGGCCCAAGGGCAGTGGTGGAGACTCAGGGGTAGTGCCTTGGGGCCTAGGCTCAACTTGGAATCTCGGGAGTGGTGCCACAGGCCCAGCAGGGGCCCTGAAACTACAGGAGCAAAGTCCCAGACTCTGGCACAGTAAGAGCTTCAGAGCTCGATCAGGGATTATGGGGGCAGAGCTGCACCAATGGAGGGCTGTTCCACCACTGTGGAGAGTGCTGGTGCCTGCTCATGTAGGCAGGGGTTTGTCTCAGCAGCCCGGGGACTGTGGAGGCAGGCTGGAGCTGCTCGTTGGCCAAGGTTCTCCCCACCACCACCTAGGTCCTGCTGAGGCAGTTCCCCAAGGTTTCTCAGGTGGTGTCTGTGGTATCTGAGACACCTTCTCTGCTCAGATCCCATGCAGGGGGAAAAGGATGCTCAATCCCCAGTCTCAGGGCACAGCACAGGGGAGCATCTGTTCTGTCTGCTCCCTCCCTGGCCTAGCAGGGGTGATGCAAGGCTACTGCTGGAAGGCTGAGTCCCAAGTAGACCTGGCTTTGTACACCAGACTGATCAGGATGGCGTTGGCTATAGAAACCAGGGATTGGCGGCCCCCAGATCTTTGCTGCACCTGCTCTCTAGTGCATTGTGTCTGCACAGACTCTGATCAGTTCCCAGATCAGCCCAGAGGTCTGCAGTGGAGGAGGGACACCCCCCACAGCTCAAGTTGCCTGCAACTTTTATTCCTCTCCTACAAAATGGTGCTCCCTCAGGCTGCTTCTATTCTGCTGTCTTCCCCTCCCCCAAGCTATGTCAATTGTATTGGGACTCCCACCATCTCTGACATGTTGGGTTGTGCTTGTGAGTAAGAATCAGCAACACCCTGTTTGACTGAGTCGGTAGATGCTGTGATGGACTGTACAGTTCTCTCTATCAGAAGTCGGTGCTCACAGGAAAGAGCAACTGCAGAGTTGTTCTTCAGTGCCTGTAATTGGCTCTAGCCCCTCAGGAGGAGCACTTGAATGCCCCAGGCAGTGGGAGGGGCCCCAGAGCTCCCAGGGAATTGCTTGTTCTCCACCACAGCAGAGGTGGGTGGAGGAATGAGCCTGGGCAGGGCTGGGTCAGGGGAGCCTGCCTTCAGGCTCCATAGAGGTAGTGCTAGAAATGTCTTGGCAGGGATCAAAGGTCAGTTCCCCTGGGGGAAGGCCCCCAGGACCCAGCTGAGGTTGCCCCACCAAACTGGAAGTCTGCTGACGGGGAAGGGGCCATCTGCAATTCACCGAGTGACTTTTGCCCCTCCTTGCCCTTCCCCTTCCCAGAGAGACTCCTTCTGGTTTTAAACAGGTGCCTGAATTTACCATGCTCACCAGCAATGGCATCCCAGGCCCTACCCATGGACCCTCCCCAGTCCAAAGGCATGGTTTTCCTGCAGGGGATGAGTGCTCCACTGGTTTGCTGTTACCTGGATCCACCCTGCATTCCCCTGTCTTTTCTGCCCATGTGGGCCCCTCGGCCTCTTGAGTTTAGTTCTCAATTCTCCCCTCTGTGCCCACAAGCAACCCGATTGAGTCCTGGGGGTATGGAATCTGGCTTCACTCCTATCTCATGGGCAGGCATCTCCGGGTAGGGTGGGTGGGCAGGGAACTCCGGGACTCAGCACCCGTAGGTCCCCTGCAGGTCCTCAAGGGGAAAGGTGTGGGCCCCTGTCTCTATGGAAACTTCAGACGGTAGGGCACACCAGCAGAGTGCAGGGTGCTGCTTTTGAAAGTCCTGGTTCAGTGGCCCCTCTCAGCTGCAGTGGGCAGGGGAGGAGTAAGGGAAGAAAAGATTCTGAATGGAAGAGAGATGGCACTCTGTTCTATTAGTTTCTCTCCCTAGAAGGAAGCCTGCACAGAATGTCCAAGCTCTGGGATCACACATGATCTCCAGGGCCCATTGCAATCTGGGCAGGAGTTGGGAACTGTCTGTGTGGGGACAGGTGATTGTGGGTAGAGAAAGGGGTAGTATGAACAGAGCAGCAGTATGGAGCCCACCCTCTTGGCTCATGGCTGTGGCCACGGGGGCTGACCCCCAAAGGAGCTGGAAGCCCGATGCTTTATTTTCAAGAGGGTCCCAGTTCAGCCCTTCCTTCTCTCCAGAATGATGTGGCTACTGATGTCTGTAGTCAGCCATCTTTTTTCCTGTCAGAAGTTTTTGAATGTGCAATATTTTTTGCCTGCTGTTTGGATCAAAAAATATCAAGCTATACCCTATTTTCCTCTATCTTTCCCTTTGATTTCTATCATAATATTTTTCTTTTTCTTAAAATTAGTTTGTTTTTCAGCTACAGTAAACTAAGTGATCATCAAGAATGGTTTAAAAGCTATAGAATCCTGCATTAAATGGATCATTGGTTATAAGTTGACTATATAAAACTACTGAAAGCAGATCTGTTTGTTTGAAGTTTGATGGAGGAATCTCCCATAAGGAGATAGGGGCTCCTTCCTCCTCATCTCTTCTCTCCACATGCTCTTTCTCTACTCAGGTGAGGAAAGCCTTCATGAGTCTCCACAGAAAATCTTGGTTTTCCCATGAAGAACTTAGAAATCCCTCAAGTTTTAAGCTATGCATGAGATGTCTGGAATTACAAAGCAAAAGATATCAGAAAATATCTTTTTATTTAAGATTCTTAGAGTCTTATATTACCTTTATTTAATAGTTTCTAAGAAAAGAGAGCTGTAAAATAAAGAGGATTAAATAAACAGAAATTCCAAAGAAGACAAGGCTTTCCAAGGCACAAAATTGGAGCCCCATTGCTTTCTTCCCTCGAAGTAATTACCAATTCTCAGTATGAATTAAGAATCAGGCTTTGCTCACACAAAGGGGAAAGTGAAATTAACAAAATTTCTGTGCAGGATTTGAACAATGTTTTAGAAACTCTAGGAGCACAGAATCCTATCTATTTTTCTCATGGTCTGTTTGCTGAATTTGGGGGCCATGCTGAAGGCCAGGGAGCTTTATAGAGAAGTCTGACTTTTTCCCATACTTTCACAGAATTAAGGCAATAAAATCCCACTTGAGGAGCAGTTCTGCCTACGACACAAAGCTTGACATCTTCTCAAGACATGTATCAAATTTGAAAAATAACATAAAATGGAAGGCCAAACAGCAAAACTCAAAACCTCCAAAGGCTTACTGAATTTTCCATAGTTATTTAGAGATAAGGATGTACAAACCCACTAGTTCCTCAGGCAAAAACTTGAGACGTGCCTGAAGAACAAGAAAGAATCAGAACTGAACAAATTCTTCTTAAAACACCAACCCAGCCAATGACTCATCTCAATTCATGACTGAGTAGAAGTGATTAACATCTCCCCATACCTCCTGTCTCCCTTACAGAAGGAAAGGGGAACCCTCTCCAGAAAAGAAGATGAGATGAACCAGAGCCTTTATCTTTTTTTAATACATAATACGCAATACAATAAAAAATTACCAAACATGTGATTAGACAGAAAAATGTGACCAATAATAAAAAGAAACAAGTAGACAACAAATAATCCAATATTGGATTTAGTAAATATACACTTTAAAATAATATATTAACTGGACAAGTGCACTAAATATGTGATTATATGGAGAATTTCACAAGAGAATTGAGATATATGAAATAAGTTGACATTCTAGAGCTGCTAAATATATGCATAATATTAAAACTTCATGGGATGAGTTTAACGAGAAGGAACAGAGAGAAGATACTATGGATGTACTTAAGCAGTTGAAAATTTCTAAGAAGCTCTAAGAAAAAAATAATTAAAGAAAAAAGGCAGCATAAGAAATATGTGAGCTACAGTAAGAAATTCAAATATATTTGTAATTGGAATCCCAGAAGGAGAGGGCAAAGACATAGATGGGAAAATCAATATTTTAAAACAAAATAACTAAAAATTTTCCAAAAATGATTAATCACAGCAAATTACAGATTGAAAAGTTTAATAACATTCAAGCTGGATAAATAAGAAACAATCACAGTAGAGTTTATTGTAGTCAAATTGTTGAATACCAAAGACAAGGAGAAAAATTTAAAAGCATCCGGATATATTATCTTCAAAGCAATAAAACATAAAGCTAATTTTCAACAGTAACTATAGAAGTTAGATGAAAATAAAATGACATCTTTAAGTACTAGAGTTTTTTTTTTTTTAAGTTAACATAGAATTTTATACCCAGAGAAAATATTCTTTAACAGAAACTGAAAGAATTCAGCAGCAGCATACCTTTCCTACAGGGAGAAATACTAAAAGAATTATTTAGATTTAAGGAAAATAATTTCAAGAAGCATAGAAGCTTAGACTAAAAAGTACCAGAAAGGGAAAAATAGGTAGTTATAAGAGAATATTGACTGTTGAAGGCAAATAATACCACATATGGTCTATAACATAAGTAGCAGTAAAATAAATGGCAATAATATGGTGTAAATGGGGTTAAGTATTACGTTTCATTCGTTGCTCAGGAAATGAAAGTACTAATTTCAAGTTGACTTTAGTAAGCAAGGATGTACCTTTTAATATTTAGGATAACCACTATCATAAAATAGATAACCCAAAGAAGCCAATAGAGGAGAAAAATGGAATAACAAATACATTTGACTAATCCAAAAGAGGACAAAAAATGTGGAAACAGGGAACAAAAAAGAGATGGGGCAATGAATATCAAATATTAGTACATACTATACAAATACTTGTTTTACATTTGTTATAGTAATATGAAGTATATAAATACAACATTTAAATCTAAAAGTAAATTGATTTAAAGAAAAATATTAAAAATGTTGATTGTACACAGATGATAGAAATTTGAAAAATGCGACTATACGAAATATTACAGGAGAGTAGAGAGAATGCTTTCTAAATTCAGGCAAACTAGATCCAGTGCTGACTATGCTATTAACTATCTGTACAACCAGGAGATAGCAACTTGTTTTTGCAAAGTATAAGATGATTTTTTATTCACTTTTTATGAACATTTCCATAAAATGCTACCATTTACCTTGTATGAATATTTACATGTATAGGTTATTAGGGGCCAATATATTATTTGTGTTTAAAAAAATCAAAAAGAAATTTATCCACATAATGAGTTTATAAAATTGAGGGACATGAGTTACTAAACTGACATTTTAGAGAATATGAGTAATGGATCATGGTCATTCATGCAATAAGTATTTCTTTATTGAGCCTTTAGTATACGCTAGTCTTTGTGCTAGTTACCATAGTGAGATGGAAAAAAAATGTGGAGACCCATCATTGCAGATAGTGATAAGCAAAAGACTAGAGCTAAGTCCCCAGGTGAGCAGTGGCACAAAGAGAGAAGCAATTGATTTTGTTACACTGAGACATGGAAACCTTCACAAAAGACCAGGCATGTTAACTATGTCTTGAATATTGAATAGTACATTTTGTTGATGAAGGGATATTTAACCAGTTTTGGAAAAATAATTGCAAATACATTCATAACTTATTAACAGTATAAAAATTATCTTAAAATGGATGGCAGTTTTTTTAGCATTATAATCTCTGAAATGCAGGATGTACATTTCTTTCATATGAATTGTTACATCTGATTTAGTTTGTTTTTTAAGCTTGTTTTGTTTCTGAGGGAACAGATGCTAATAATAAAGTTAGAAAAGTCAAGGTGTTTTCCCATGTTGAATATATTAGAGTTTCTCTATTTGATTTATTATCCATTTACACTGTAGTTTAAACTAAAAGTGGATGGGGAAAATAAATTCCAGTATGTATGTGACACTTCCAAAATGATGCCTTAAGCTACAGTATAACTGTGGAGTCAGTCAGTTATAACAAAACTAAAATATTTCCTACTCAATTATTTAGTACATTTCAGGATTCCAAAAACAAATTTTTCTCTTAATTTTATATCACAAAATATGATTTTTCTCAAGGTGAATAATTTGCATTATGATTTTTATATTATAATGGAGAACAGATTCACCTTCACTGTGGGAAAAAAATATAATCATAGATTGCAGTAAGGATGACTCAATACCCTCTCCATGTAAGAAGAACTATTAATAAATATTTTTCATTTTTTGGAGAAAATATTAATTAGTAGAAAAATGAAAGTGTGCCTTTGGCTTATATGTTACTTAATGCACACTACCTTTAATCACCAAAATTGTTATTTTTAATGACATACATACACAGAAAACAGGGTTGATACCATTCTTACATATAAAAGTTGGTATGAGCTCATACACACACATTTTCTGAGAGTAATTTTTCAAATTAAATCAAAACCCTAATGAAATGTAATATCTCCTAAATCTCTCTGCTTCTCCCCATCACTACCACCCTACCCTGACTTGGGCTTCTACCACAGTCTTCTAAGAGGCGTTTCAACATTCGTTCTTGCCCCATGCCAAGATGTTCTCCCTGCCATGGCCAGAGTAGGCTGTTTTGTAATGTAATTATGATTGTGTGATCCTCCTGCTTAAAATTCTTTAATGACTTTTCATTGCTCTTAAAATCAAGGTCAAAACCATCCAAGAGATGGCCTGACACTTCTCCCTTACTCTTTAGTCCTGCTCTTTGAATTCCAGTCACACATATTTTCAGTTTTAAAATGTGTCCAGCTTTCTCCACCACTGTTCCTTTGTTTCTGATACTATTAAAATACTTTACTCAGAGTCATCTTCCTACCTTTCTCTGCGTAGTTAACTCCTATTCACCCATCAGCTCTCAGTCAGCTCATCCTCAGGGAAAGCCTTTTCTGACCTATGTGGCAACGTGATTTTCTTTTATAAAAAGTTCTCATGGCATCGTGTCCTTCACATCACTCGATCAGCCGCATTACAGTTACACCTTTATCAGTTTAGTGATTTGATTCCTGTCTTCTCCTTTCACTTGATAATGAGTCTATCAGGATCCAGACTCTGTGTTTTTACTTACCACTGGCTTCTCAACATCTAGCAGAGGAGGCTTGGTACATAACAGAACTCAACAAACAATTATTTTATCTTCTTACATCATTTAAGCTAAGTAGGAAGTCATCACATTTGAAGTTAATTCCAATAACATAAGAAGGCATAAACTGACTTTGTTTTGGGTAAACTAAAATTTATTTTACAATTGTCCAGGGTTTTTTTTTAGGGTGTTTTTGTTTGTTTGTTGTTTTGAGGCAGAATCTCACTGTCTCCTAGGCTGGAGAGGAGTGGCACCCTCATAGCTTATTATAACCTCAAACTCCTGAACTCAAGTGATCCGCCTTCTTCAGCCTCCTTCCTCTACCCTATAGCTGGAACTATAAGTATGAACCACTATGCCCAGCTAATTTTTCCAGTTATTGTATAAAAGTAAACCACTTGTTGAGCTTATATGCTTGAAATATGCAAATATTAATTATATAAGAAGGAATTTTATTTTCACTCAAAATATCTATAATTTTAATAGAATAATTACATAAAATATTATATGATAATGATAATCAAATACATACTACATTTATTTTTAATTCATTAAGTGGTACTCTGCTAAGCAATTTGCAAATATGACCTTATTCATTGCTTAGAAGAGCAACTGTGAATGGTATTCAAAGCCAGATTACCTCCCTTCAGAGCCTAAGCTCTTAATTATGCTACTGTTTTACTGTGGCAATTTTACATATACATCAGCCATCATTTGTTAAGCACCTGTTATGTGTCAGATCCTCTGCTACAGGCTTTATATAAACAGTATCATTTGATTCTCATTACTAGATAGGTATTTATTATTATCCCTATTTATCAGATACCCTCTGGGTAATTGAGTTTATTGGAAATTTAAAGTTGATGATTACAAAGAGGGGCTTATATATTATTGCCTTTTTCATATAGGAGCTTATCTCAGGAAGAAGTGTAAGCTCACTCTTCCATTTTTATATCAATAGTTTCTAAATTCCCTAGCAACAATGCATATGTTTGCATAATACTATTTAGATAAAACTACTTTAAAATCAGGACTATCATTGCTTTGAATATTGGTTTGGGCGAATTATTTCCCCCCAAAATTATTTCAGCTATTACTAGAAAATTTAGAGATCTATGTACCACAACATAATAAAATAGCAAGGACATCCCATTGGCTGCCATGAGTACTGGTCGTCTGTAGTCATTCGAGAGGCTATGAGAGACTCGCTTTCTTTGTGCCTCTGGTCAGTGTCTGGAATCAAGGTAGAATGTATGAAAGTGTTCAGAAGATTGTCTTCGCATCCCCAAAATAAACATTCCTTGGGCATAAAAGGGAGAAATGGGTTGGAGTCTGTGAGTGTTCAGCTTGCATGTTCCTATCCTATTTAGAATGTATTTTCTTATACAGTGAGCCCTTTGATGTTACCATTTTTATAAATTCAATTTATTTTAATAGCACTTGCAAGAAAAACAGCTCCTTCAAAGCACCATTTATCTTCTGAATCTTTTATAACTATTAGGAAAATGAGCTCCACAATTAGTAACTACTTCAGTAGAAGTTATTCGGAAATTTTAAGAGTATATTAGTGTATGGAGCTGTGTCTGCAGGGGCAGAGTGAAAAAAGAATTGAAGCAACTTTCTAGATATTTTGGGTAAATGAAAACAAGATAATTAAGATAATTGGATTAAAAATTGAATTTTTTAAACTCAAGAGGTTTCGTGATCATGAGTCAATGTTAGCTATAGCAAATTTATATTTGGACCGTGTTCAGATCAAATTTTCATAAAGAGAAATGCCATCAACAGCTGCTTCATTGTAACATCTTTATTCTTTGATGTTATTTGTTACTGATTTCAGTAAATATTTTATTTTGGAAGGTCTATGGCAAAGGATAAAATTTAGATCATTTGGGGAAAAATTTTGGGAAAAATTTTTAAATAATTTTGGGAAAAAATTTGGAAAAAATAGGGAAATGTTATGTAAAATTTCAGGTAAAAACTCCTGTTTTTAAGCTAATGTTTTTATATTTGTAAGAAGGCTTCAGGGACTGAACTTATTTTACAAAATTGTCCAGTGAAGATCAGTGCCTTACTCTTAGGACAGAATTATAGGGTAATGTGTAAGGTCAAACGTTCTAGTATTCTAGTTCCTTCAGGTGGCTAAAAGAACTCTATGAGTTGGTTAATACTATTACCCGGATTGCAATGATAAGGAAACTGATTCAAGCTCGCATAACCAGTAAGTGGCAAACCCAGAATTCAGAACTCGGAACCTATTAACTTGAAAGCTTAGAAGTTTAACAAAATAGGTAATTCATATACACAATAAAAACTCAAAGGTAAAAAGAGTATGTAGTAATAAGTAAATCTCCCTCTCACTTCTACTTCTGGCCACATTTTCCTTTTACTTAGAGATGATCGTTTTTGCCCATTTACTTACGTATCTTTCTAGTGATGTTTTATGTACTATAAGCATTTTTATGTATATATTTATGTGTGTAAAAAACCAAATAATAGACTATCATATATATTATTCTGCATATATTTTTTAAAAATTTTTACTTAATGTATCATAGAGAGTCTTCCATATTAATAGTTACTGAGCTGCCTCATTTTCTAGAAGCTATATACATAGTATTCCATTGTGTAATATGTCATAATATACATGAAGGACATTTAAATTGTTTCCTGTCATGTTTTATTACTAATAATGCTGCAGAGACTATTACAATTTTCATATATTCCATTGAGTAATTTTAACTGTATATTTTGTATGTAGTAGATAGTTGAACTTTGCTTTTTGACCTAGTGTCATATTGTTTAAACCATTTACACTTATTGATATAACAGATCTAGTTCTGTCATTTTTATTCATTTTATGTTTCTATTTATAGTCTTTTTTTTTCCTTTTGTAGTCTGTCTATAATTTATTTTAATAATTTGGAAAGTTGATCTTTTAAATTTATAATATAATTATTCCTCTAGTTTTTGAGATATTATTTATGCATTTCCCATGATAAATAATGATACAATTAGTTTAATATACATTAATTTAGTTCCTCAATTTTCTCTTTTCTACCACCAATATAGAGTTTTATTATTATTTTACTTTTAAATATACTTATAATAATACTTCTGTACTTAGCTTTAAGTGCTAGCCTTGCTCCTAGCTATAAAAATATTGAAACAACTTCTCACCTACTGTCTTCCTTCCCCTCCGAGCTTTTGTCATCTACATAATTTTTACATGGACAAAGCTAAAGATATTTAATTTTTTTGCAACATAATATTAATATCCATCAGTTAAAGTTATTCAATGTTGTCTTCTAGCCCTTTTGTGATAGTTTCTCTATTCACTTCTTGGTTAGTTGAAATTCATACTCTACTACTATTTTCATGAGGGATCATGTCACTATTCTCTGATTCTCAACTTTTAAAACATGTTTGTTTACTACATTTATAATTGCACAATAATTTAGCTAATTTTACTAATCAGAGTTTAATGCAGGTAAATAAAATCCACTGTAATTATTTTACATAATCTACAGAAGTGTCTTTAGAATAATACAGAACTCATCTAACAGCAAAATTATTACCTCTGAGGCAAACACTGAAAATATTGAATTCAATCCACAAACCTATAGCTGCAATCAGGGCTTAGGAAGCCAGAATTAAGAAGCTACCAGAATTAAGAAGATACTGACACCATCACACCTACCTTTTGACACCCAGAAATATGGAGAATGAAAAATAGAATGTTGCAGAAAACCCCTCTCTGTGCTTGCTAAAAGAAAGGCAGAAAGGTCAATTCTGCAGCACTTCTGCCTTTCAGACTCACTTAAGTACATCTAACTGGTGGATCCTAATTTAAAATAAGAACTATGTCTTCAAGTGAGTCTAGGAAGTATAAATTTTACCTTCCCCTCAGGTACAGTCTTGGAATAAATACTAAAAAGAAGATGATATGCAGATTAAGTTGACCAAGTCATAGTACTCAATATATGGGTATAAAATTTGGAGATAATATGTCTTTTCTTGAGGAACATAAAAGCAGTTCTATATTCTGAATGTTATTGTGAAGGCATCTACCTTTCTACTTTTATTGGTAACTTGACATCTTCTCCTACACACTGTAAGTATTTTTTACCTTTAAGATTCAGGAATTTTAATAAATATGTTTTGATATAGATCATTATAAATCTTTTTTTTTCTGAGGCATTATGTATCTTCAGCATGTTTTAAACCATTTTTTTCTGGCAAATAAATTTCTTTTTAAATATATTATTATTATTCAGCCTTTATCTTTGAAGCATTGCATATGTATCATTAGGAATCTCTTTTTTTTGGTATTCCATATATACGTATTTTTGGTAATTCTTTTATACACTGAATTTATTTTCAACTTAATTTCCTCAGTCTTCTCAATCATATTTTTCTGGTCTCTTTCTATATGTTCAGCAGTGTCTGTTCCCTTTTATTCTAGTTCTTTGTTTCCATAAAGGTTTTTTTTTCCTTCTTAGCTTCTTCCCTCCTTTAGTTCTGTGTGTGAATGATTTGTCTGTAGATGCTATCTCATTATATACTCTCTGAGCTCATGGATGTTTTCTGTGAGATCCTGTTTTATAAAGGCAATTCCTTTATTGTATTTCTTGAATTATTTCTTGAATGCAAGACAATGAGCTTGTCACACTTCATTTTTTCATAGGAAACTTTTCATATGTTGGTAGCATTCTTTCTTGCTACTTGTTTTGCCTGTTCCTTTATTTTCATAGTAAAGGACTGTCCCTGTCCTGTATTTGTTGTTGTTTTCTGGTCATTGAAGAAATTGTTTGTTTCTTTCAAAAGCTTACCTTTACCCGTCTCTACTAAAAATAGAAAGAAATTATCTGGACAACTAAAAATATATATAGAAAAAATTAGCCGGGCATGGTGGCGCATGCCTGTAGTCCCAGCTACTTGGGAGGCTGAGGCAGAAGGATCGCTTGAGCCCAGGAGTTTGAGGTTGCTATGAGCTAAGCTGACGCCACGGCACTCACTCTAGCCCGGGCAATGGAGTGAGACTCTGTCTCAAAAAAAAAAAAAAAGCTTACCTTTTTTTCTTGTGCCCTAAAGCCCATCACTTCTCACCACTTTCTTATTCTCTCTCCCTTTTCCTCATCCACCTCTATCCTAGAAGCTTCCATCTATGTTGAGCCACCTATCAGCCTTACTGTTTTGCTACATTCCATCTTACTCCACCTACCAAAAACCCTGCACTCGCACCCCTGGTCCTTCAGCCTACTCTGCCATGCTATCTTACCCTTTACAAGTAAGCTAATTGAAGAGCCAGGCAATGTGCTATCATTACATCCATTTTACTGATAAGATGTTGAGGTTATAAGAGATTAAATGATTTAGCCTTACCTCAATATAAGGCCTTTTCTTAAGGGAAATTCATCTCCCTGCAAAGATTTCCCTATTATATTGATTGTATAAATGTACAAATCTGTAGTTGATTTCTCAATTCCACTGAAGTTTCCTTTATTTTTAATGAATTGCTGATGAATTTTCCTACATATAAAAACTATTTTAAAATACATTTATTTTTCTTCTTCCTCACTGTGTTTCCATGCCCAGAAAATTATTTTTTACAGTTATACTCTTTCTCTGTTATTTACACCTCCTGTTACCTGTTTCCTAGAGTTTAAGACCGGGCTAGTACACTTAAAGTCTTCTCTCTTTGCTCCCTGGCATTATAAATTCTCTGAGTGGTCTTTGTTCATTGAAATTAAGTGTACTATGCAATTCACTACGACTTTCTGTTAGCCCTCCTGTTGTCATTCTCTTTCATACCTAAACATATTTTCATACACTGCTCTGTGTGTGTGAACAATTTATAATTTCTTTCTCAAAAAGATAGAGTACTTCTCCAGTGATTATTGGAGAATATTTATCCATTCAACAAATGGCTATTGACATCTTACAATGTTTCAGGCACCATTGTCGGCTCTGGTTTAACTGTCAAGCAAGACAAACAAGATCTCACTCTCATGGAACTTAAATTCTAATATGCTGAAAAGAAACAAATAAACAAGAAATTATTAGATGACGTTAAACAATATTGAGGAAAGAAGACAATATACTAGAGAGTGCCAGGGTAGCTGTTTTGGAATGCTTTTCAAAGTGACATTTGAGTTAATATCTGAGTAATGAGATCTAAATAAAAGCAGATCCTAGTGAAGAGAACAGAGGTGCCCTGTCCTTTTAGGCAGCTCCGTTCTGTTCTTTCAAAGTACCCTACGCTACATTGACCACTGTAGGAGTCAAGAGTTGGGTGGATATGGAATTGAAACAGAGCAGGACGCTGCCTAGGTGCGTAAGATATGCATAAGCTCCCATGGATTAGAGAAGGGACACTTCCTGCTTAGTGAGCCCCAAATCAGCCACACAGGTGGGCTCGTCCTCATCCCCACAGAAAGAGCTGAGGGTCTCTGAATGGGGTTGCGCTCTTGAGCTTAGCCAAGTACAGAAACAGAAAGAAGGCTAGTATAGTCCAAATGCAAGAACCAAGAGGAAGAGTGGTTTAAGACAGTTTGTAGAGATGCAAAGTCCAGATCACTGAGGGCCAAGCAGGTCTCTATACTGGATGTGGACCTTCTTATAAATTTCGTAGGAAGCAACGAGGGGATTTAAAATAGGGACTCTGGGATATATTTGTAGAGATTACTCTGGCTGTTCTGTGTAGACCAGTTAGGAGATTACGTGATAATCCAGCTAGAGCAGCGGACAGATGTATATAGATGATCATATCCTAAAGCCACTTCAGGATCCTTAGCGAAACTCCATTTTACCAAGCCCACTTCTTGTTTTCCTTGACACATGCTCTTATTAGCCTGGATGGAACGGGAGAGCATTCTTCTAAGTGAAGTATCACAAGCATGGAAAAACAAACACCACTTGTACTCACCATTAAACTGGAACTAATCTATCAACACTTATGTGGACATATGGAAATAACATTCATTGGAAATCAAACAGGTGGGGTTGGAAGAGGGGATGGGTAAATTCACACCTGATGGGTAAGAATGCATACTATCTGGGGGATGGGCACACTGGTAAGTTTGACTCAAATGGTACAAAAGCAATTTATGTAATCAAAACATTTGTACCCCTGTAATAGTCTGAGATATAAATAAATAACGTAACATAACACATATGTGGGGGGGGGGAAGAGATACCAGAGAGCACACATGAAAGTCCCCCCGCCCACCCCAACACACACACATACACTGAGAACAAAATGAGAAGATAGCAGGAAGAAAGCCCTCACCAGAACTCGATGACACTGGCATTCTGATCTCTGGCCTCTAGCCTCCAAAACTGTAAGAAAATAAATTTTTGTTGTTTAAGCAAAAAAAAAAAAAAAAAAAAAAAAAAATTTTCATCCTTATGTAGAGGGGTGTTTTCTTTCATATGGTGACAATAACATCTTCTATTTGTAGAATATTTTTTGTTCTTTGAAGTTATTGATTCTCTTTTGTGGCAAGAATAATATTGATCTGTATTTTAATCATAAAATATTTTTAATGTTAAAAGACTGTTAAAAGAAGTTTTAAGGTTAATAATATCAAATTTGAGAACTTGATAATGGTGTTTGATTCTATGGATTAATCTCTTCTGTGGATTTAGTTATTGGCTATTTCTTTATTATAAATATAATGATTGATGATGAGCCAATTTCTAACTCTCTGTTGTTTTCACAACTTGGCCCTAATTCTACTGTCCACAGCAATAGAGAACAGGTCTCTTTTTCTGCCACGGGACTTGTTTTTTTTTTTTTTTCTTCAGAGTATTATGGGGGTACAAATGCTTTGGTTACATAAATTGCCCTTGCATCTCCCGAGTCAGAGCTACAAGTGTGCCACCCCCAGATGGCACCCACCGCATCCCTTCGATGTGAATTTACCCATCCCCTCCTCCCCACTCCCACCTGCCTGACACCCTATGAATGTTACTTCCCATATGTGCACATTAGTGTTGCTTGGTAAGTACCAATTTGATGGTGAGTACATGTGGTGTTTGTTTTTCCATTCTTGGGGTATTTCACTTAGAAGAATGGGCTCCAGCTCCATCCAGGATAACACAATAGGAAGTTCACTGTTTTTGTTTTTTATTTTTTTATGGCAGAGTAGAACTCCATGGTATACATATACCATATTTTATTAATTCCTTCATGTATTGATGGGCACTTGGTTAAAGAGAGCCTCGTCACATCACCTTTTAAGTTTGCCTATTTTTTGCAATGGTTCAAAACCATTCAAAGTGTGATATGGAATGCAAACACCTCACCCTTCATTGCACCCTTCTCAGCACCCTTCTCACTGGAGGGTACAACAGTGATATCCCTCCAACATTGGTCACCAGTGAGGTGACAACGACGTAATTCAGTCAGTTGAAATTATAGCCACACTTCCCAGAATTTATGACTAGCAGAGTTAAACTTGGCTTATCTAAGCAAAAATTTCTCTAGCTGAACTATTAAGGTTTTACTTTGAAGAGATTGCAGAATAATTTAATTTTAGATCAAAGATTTACTCTCTTTGAAGAGAATAAAAAATATAATGAAATCAGTGATTTTATGGTATTATATTAATGCACAGAAGATTATGGATTTGTAGTAAATACTCAATCATATGAGGGTAACATTATTCCTGATGTTATGCACTTCACAAAAACTCAAAAATTGCCTTGCTGGAAGTATTTATTAATATGATTTTTCTGGGTGTTTTTTTTTTTTGTACTATAATAGTGTCTCTCCTTTCCCTTTGCACTAGTCATTTACCACCCATTTCCCCCTGACTCTCATCCTCCAATCAACTTAAGTGATCATTTACATGAATAGAAGTTATCTCCCATAATAGCAAGGTTTAGAATATTTTTATTGAAATTATTTTGAACTCAGCTTCACCTTCTTGAAACAGTTCGATGAGACCTAGCATTCCTAAAAGAAAACAGTTAACAATTGGAATATTAAATTTTCTGTTTTGACATTTAAATGGCTGATGATTAATAGAGAATGGATCATGAATCAATGCTCACAATGTTTAAGAACTCTATCACCTCTCTTCTACTTCCTTAGGTGAAAATGCCCATCCTCACAGTTGGGCGGTAAACCAGGATCAGGTGAAGGAAATGCCTAACGGATATGATTATGTCTAGACCAGATAGTAAATTGTGTGAAAGGTATTTGTGGCACTTGTAAGCAGGTATAATGTGAAAATGGGAGCCTCCTGGTGTTTGCAATAGACATATTTATGGTGAATATAAAGAATCAACTCAGTGTAGTCAAACGATCACAGTCTAAATAATTACAGCAAAGTGAAACTACAAAGCAAGAGCTCCTGGCTTAACAAATTACTCTGGCAAGAGCACAATTCATGAAATGTCAGAGTCTCTATATAATGTGCTGACCTCTGGTTGTGTTTATAACTCTCAATACAAGGCATTGTGCTGGTTCCACTCCTAATGGAAAATAAAATCCAAGGTATCTGAAGTAGTATGAACACATTGGGGGATATCACAGTATCAGGAAGCATCCTCATGCAATGCATTGTGACATTGTAAGGTAACAGTGGTACTTTATGATGATGGTGATGAAGATCGCTGTGGTATGGTATGGATGTGGTTTGTTTCTGCCAAAACTCATATTGAAATTTAATCCCTGTTGTGGCAGTATTGGGAGCTGGAGTCTAGTGGGGGGTGTTTGAATCTTGAGGATGGATCCCCCATTAACAGATTAATGCCCTCCCACAGGGGTGATTGAGTCCTTGCTTTCCTGGGAGTGGATTAGTTTCAGAGAGAGCTGGTTGTTAAAATAAGTCTGACTTCCTCGGTTTCTTTCTCTTGCTTCCTTTCTTGCCATGTGATCTCTCTGCACACACCTGCTCCCCTTCTGCTTTCTACCAGAAGTGTAAGCAGCTGCCCAATCTTGAACTTTCCAGCCACCAGAATCATGACCTCAATGAACCTCTTTTCCCGATAAATTACCCAGCCTTGGGTATTCTGTTATAGCAACACAAAACTAAGTCAATGATGATGATAGAGAATTAGAGAAGATCAGAGCAAAAGTAGCACAGGAATGGGAAAATAACTAGGGGAGGGAAAGAAGAGACTGTGGAAGTAGAAATTGCTGACTGGCATTCTACGGTTTTTGAGAGAGTGGGGTAATTCATGTAAGTTAATTATCCAGATGACTGATGTGCCCATTAAAGATAACTAAATAATATTTTGTTAGAATAATTTTGATTGTCTTTCTAACAGTATTGCATATATCCCTGACTACTTAAACAAAATATTCAGAATACAGCATGTCTTTTCTTAAAATGACTCAGTCACCATCATAAATATCAATCAGTACCATAGTGATCAATATAATGAGCTCTGAAACCAGACTGCTTGGGGCAAGTCTAAGTTCCAAATTTGCTAGTTGTGTGATTTTAGAACAAGATGCTTAACATCTCTGTACTTTACTATGTTAACCTATAAAATAAGGATAATAGTAATTCTATCTTATGGGTTTATTGTATGGATTCAATGAATTAATGTATGTATGCAGCTATAAAAGTACCTGGCATGTAATAACTCAATAAATTTCATTATTATTGAACAGTTCCATAATATTTATTGAGCAACTACTATGTGCTAGGCGTTGTTCACTGCATTTGGTAATAAAACAAAGACCCTTGCCCTTATGGAGCTTGAATTCTAGTAGAGGTAACAGATAACAAAAAATAAACATACATAAGTTGTATAATATGGATATATGTATGTGGTCATGAGAACTATGGAAATAGAAAAAATAAAGGAGAATAAAGAGAATTGGGACTGCTGAGATAGGGGTAAGTTTTGACAGAGGAGAGGGGCAATGTGCAGACTATAGTATTATATAGAGTAGTAAGGTTATGTAAGGCTCATTGACAAGATGAGATTGAAAAAAATACTTATACATCATATATAATAAGTAGCCCTAAACGATAGTACTTTTGAGGTAAAAATCACTTTTTGGTTCTCTCACTTGTGTATGATTTTGCCAAAATACATTTATGCTTATCACATATGTCTACACAGTCAAATCAAAATGAAGCAAGGCCTCTGGCTCTATGTGATTTAGAGTTTCCAAAAGAGAAACATTAACTTCTTTTTTTTTTTTTTTTTGGAAACAGAGTCTCACTCTGTTGCCCAGGCTAGAGTGCCGTGGTGTCAGCCTAGCTCACAGCAACCTCAAACTCCTGGGCTCAAGCGATCCTACTGCCTCAGCCTCCCAAGTAGCTGGGACTACAGGCATGAGCCACCATGCCCGGCTAATTTTTTCTATATATATTTTTTAGTTGGCCAGATAATTTCTTTCTATTTTTTAGTAGAGACAGGGGTCTCGCTTTTGCTCAGGCTGGTCTCGAACTCCTGACCTTGAGCGATCCACCCGCCTCGGCCTCCCAGAGTGCTAGGATTACAGGCGTGAGCCACTGTGCCCGGCCAACGTTAACTTCTTTATGCAAGATAAATCCATGGTTAACAAGGCAAGTCCCCTGGACCTTGGGTGCCTTGCCACAGACTTCCTCACAGCTCAGGGCTCCCGTACTGGAAGCAGGTGTCCCTGGGGTGCTGCAGGCTGCTCTCCAAGCCCCTCTGCCCTTCTTCTCACTTCACTCTAAGCGTTCAACTGTATGGAGATTTTGGTGCCTGAGGAGGGAGAGCTTCAGAGTAGAACTGAAGGTATGGTGGGGTCAATGTCTTGGAAACTCAAAGAAGGGAAAAGGAACTTGCTAGCTCTCCCATTTGAAGTTACATATTAACTTCATTTGGTAGTTGAGAGATTATATACAATCTGGAGCCACAATTCTATACTACAATTATAAACTAACCTAAATGGTCCAGGGCTAGAGTGAAGGGTATCCTCTGTTGACCTTTACACTTTATGTGTACAGATATCTCAAAGGTTCTACCATGGCTGTTACATTGGCTACATAGGGGTTACAGTTTGGCATTTTGCTGTCTGTATGACCAGACGAATAAGTGCAACTGCTTCCAAATTGGGATATCCAATTTACATATTAGTTTAAATTAAATATGATTAAATAACATAATGTAGGCAAAAGTGTCTGGCACTTTTAAAATAAAAGGTACCAGACGTGTTAATATGTTTACTTTATTTACATATGTAGGAGACACTATGTTTCACAACTGCTTGACTAATATTATTTAAATCAATTTTCTGCTATTGAACAACTGCATTAACTTTGAACAATTTTTTTTTAACTTCTTTGAACCACAATTTCCTCCTCTCTAAAGTAGAAATAATAATTCTTACTTGAAAAGTTATTGTCAGTGTTACAAAGAATACATATGAAGAGCCTAGTACAGTACTTGACATATAATTTCAACAAATGGAAGATATGTTTATTATAATTTATTAAGTAAGAAAAACTTACTAAACTGTTTTTTGTCTAGCAAAACAAGTGTTATTAAATAATTTTTCTCATCTGTGATTTTTTTTGAAATTCATTTCTAGGTTTAAATTAGTTGTTTTACCACTAATTAGATGATTAATGCTCTCATCTAATGAGCATTATTATAAATAAGGCTTCTGTGGCATAAAATATTTATTTTTGCACTGAAATACAATGCTATATCATAAATTACTTCATGATGAGTGATTCATGCATGTATGATACAAATCTTTTGTCTTTTGAACTACTTTATATAATTTGTTTATATGCAATTCAATGCTTTATGATTACATGCACTTATATATCATCACATATCTCCCAGCAAGTTTATATGTTTCTTTAAGGTCAAGAATAAACTTATTTTATGTTCTCTCTGTCAAGAACTGTGGAGGGTCTGATATTTTACCTTACTTGCAAGCTGACAAGTTAGCCTGCCACAGTTGTAATAGATGCTCACAGAAGACACTGGACTCCTGGGTCAGAGACAATATTATTACTCATGACATAGAAGGCAGCATGAGCATAATGTTTGCAACAATTCCATTTGTCCCCTAAGTCTCACAAGTTGACATGGAGGTGGGCCTAGGTGGATACAGGACACACAGTGAATTTGTATCAGTTTTTAAGTTTGGGAAACCGAAATCCAAGCAAACCAAGTCAAACTCTGTTTCACAGGGAGGCATAATATTTATTATGCTGATCAGCAAACAAATCTGTCCTCTACTACGGAGAAACATACAGTACAAAAGGCAATCAGTGCCTCCAATAACAAGATGTGCAGAAATGCAAGAGACCCATGAAGAATTATCTCCCAATATTCTACAGCACTTAGTAGCCTAGGCATATAGTAGGAACTCAGTTAATGTTGAAGTGAATTAATTTGACCGGAGAGTCATCTCATAAAAAGCACTGAATTGATGTTGTCACTGTGAATTACATGACTATTTATGTGTACCTGTATGCTGGTTTCCCTTTCAATTGAGTTTATGAGAAAAATACTGATTTAAAAGAACTAAATATTTATTCAAATATGATGTAGAAAGATGCTAAGAGTCCATGTCAATCAAAGACAAAGGAAATAAAGGAGTTAGTTCAGTTAGTGAAATGACAAATTATAGGATTTCCTTACTGAGATATTAGTAAGAATTGTGGTCAGTAGTGTTCTGGTAAATGTTTTACAACTGGCTCGTCAGTTAAAAAAAAGACCTTAATTTGTAGTATTTGCCTATTTTCCTGGTTTAAGTTATCCTACTGTGGTCAATTTCAAGCTATCAGTGTGACATCTCTGGATGTAGAGTTGGGGAAAGATGTGTACAATCTAGTCTCCAGAGCCATGGGGCCAGCTCCAGTGCTCCACTGGTTGCATTGCACAAAATGCAAGTAATAACACTGAAATCTCATCCCCCCAAAGTCTCACCCTTTGTCCCAGAGTTCTCCCTCAATATGAACAGAGTGCAATGTTAGTGGGTCTTCTTGGGATATTTGGCTGATCCAATTAGCTGCTTTTTCTGTAGAAAAATCGGGCATGCAAAAGTCTGCTCTTCCCTGATACATTGTCCCCTGGTTGTAAGGTAAGAGCCAGGAGATTACTTCTTACTGGTTTATTCATGCCTAAGACCATCTATTTCTATGGGGTTCTAATTATCATTGGCTCAAATGATAATTAGGGCTTGGCTAGGGAGGCAAAGGGACCAAGTTATGAGGCTCTAATGTGTTCTGTGACCAGCACTTGTTGACTGGTACAATGTTGCTACTTTTGTTCTATTATCATAGTTTACAAACAAATTTGACAGGTGTTCTCTTTATCTCCCTTCCCAAGGGGAAATAATCACAAAAAGCTAAGTAGTTAAGCTTGTACCATGCCAAACTGCAGAGGAGAGATCCATGTAATAGGTGTTATGGACAAATATTAATACCAGGCGGGTATGCATCCAAAGGAAAAATTCAGGTAGATGTTCGTATCATTTTTGTGTTACTGACCATATTCAGAAACGTGTCTCTTTTCAAAGAGGTATACTTACATACCGCTGACCAGATAATTCTTGCCAAAGTCCAAAGAATCATAAACAGTGCCAACTAGCCCCAACACCAACACATTCTGAAAGAAGGCTGCTAACTTATGATACGTACATAAGGTGCTCCTTACAGGAGCTGAAGAGAATAAATAAGACCTTCCCACTTTCTGCTTCTCCAGCCAAATGCCCCAGATCTACAGTTTGATTCCTTCTTTCTCCCCTCCACCCTAATTAGATCTATGTTTGTTTGTTTATTTGAAATACTGGGTTTAAAAAGTATTTCTAGAATACCGTACTAGTTTGACAGTTCACGCTAGCAGAGTTGATTACACATTAAGCTAAACATAGATGGATATGTCTTTGTTTAAATAGCTATAATTACTTTTTGGTTGGGTGTCTGTTTTCTAAACCTCCATTTCATCTAGCAACTGTACCTGAACATGCAAGGCATATCCATTAGGAACAGACAGTACTTATTCTCTATTTCACCCCTGATTGCCCCATGAAGGCAAAATGCCCCTATGCTAAGAACAGTAAAAACAACGGTTTGGTTTGCAGAGGAATTTATTTGTTTTTCAATTTTCAGAGAATCATACATTGTAGAATAAAAATATTTGTTCCAAACCCTGAAGCAGGCGGAAAAAAAAAACTGGGACAGCGTTTTAATTTCTAATTACTGAAGACTTCCAAATGTGTGTGTATGTGCACTCACCCATACACATTTGCTTTAGAAAGGAGTATTTAAAAAAAAAGATCATTCTGCAATGTTTACATGTATCAAAACATTATGTTCAACCCCATAAATTACATACATTTATTATTTGTCACTTAAAAATAAAACTTTAAAAAATGAAGGAATTATTTCATTTATTAATTTCATTATTCACTGAGTATCTAATATGTATAAAATCCTATACTAACTAAACATGGAAAGTAAGATTTATGTAGTTCCTATTTTTAAGGAGTTCATAATCTGGGGAAAGTCAGATGTAAGCTGTGAGCAAACAACTTCAGCACAATGCTTAATGTTTGTCAGAAACTGAATAAATTGAGTGCAATGGTAGCATGGTTAGATTGATCCTCAGCTATTAAAAAAAGTTATTTAAGAGTATGCAGTTGAATCTTGCTAACTTTGTGTGCTTCTGATCATTTGCACAACCCTGGATTGTGCAACCCTGAATTCTGCAATCCTCTGTGTACTTTCATGGATTGCAGACAAATTATTTTGTAGCAGATGGGTAGGTTGGGGAAGCTATTTCTCAACTTACCAATAGAACAGGTAAGTCACGATTGAAATTTTCAGAGGTGAGAGAATGTTCTCCAGTCCAGTGGTGCCAGAAGTCTACCAGCTGTAGGAGTTGAGATCACACAGCCAGGGAGGCAAAGGCAAAAATGGAGCTACTGAGGGAGAGAAATAACAGACTGGGAATCAGTGGCCAGAGAAACTTTTAAAAAATATAATTGATACTACAATATTATTATATTTTATCTTTGCATCTTTGGATCAATTGGAATCCCTCCAGCACCCACCCTCTGATTGGCAATTCATTAATACAGTACCTAGTGTGTATTTATTGTCTTTATAAAATTAGATTTTAATTCTATCCTAAGAATTCTGTACTTTCTCTTAAAATAGTGAGACAGCCAAGGAATAATATACAACCAGGGCCTGACTCAGTTGTGCTGCCTGTGAATGGGGTACTTACTAAGATACACAGAGTAGGAATCTTCTTTTTTCTTATTCATTTTTTATCCTTTGAGGTGAGTAGGACCAGAGGGACTTCCTTGGTACTATCTGTCAAAGCTAAACCACTGTGTTGGATGTGTCTTTGGTGTGAGCTACAGTCTGGGTAATGTTTTGTGTTCCTGTCTGCATGGAACCGGCAAACTATAAAAGAGGATGCAAGAAACATTGTCTAATAATAAGAGGGATGCGGGTTGTGAAAGTTTGGCAGCCACCAGGTAGCTTTAGTCTCTGCTGTCAGGCACTGCTAATTTTCATTAGTGATAGAAGAGGGATTATTAAAAATCTAAGGGGTTTAAATATACAACATACTTCTTAAGAACAGTATAATTAACAGATATCTAAGGTTTTGGCTTTGAGACATATAGTTTCTTTGCTATTGGATATTTAATTCTATTTAATGACTTTTAAATAAAGCCTATTAAGATGCTGGTCTTTCATTAATTATGAATGATTGTACTCTATGAACCATGTGTAAATGGATGCTGAGATTTTCCAGAAAGAGATTACTGAAAAAAAAATTAGTTTCAAACCAAGGGACATTCTTACACAGAATTTCATATTTACTGTGGTTTTGATCCACAGAAGCATGGCTTAGATGTTGAAAAACTAACACCCTAAATTGAGACCCTACATAGCACAGGATTTTAATTAAAGGGGATTTTTTTTCAAACAACAGTAGGGGCTTAATTATGAGACAGTTTGGGGACTGCATTTTCTTGTTTTCTGTTCTGCAGTATGTGATAATGTCTGAGGTTAATTTAGATGCAGGTGCACATAGCATTATAGAAGGAGTGAGAAAGGCTTTTGAAATAGGGAATTGAAACCCTAGAAAAGGCTATATTGTCTACTTGATAAACAATGTGTTAGGGAAGTGAGCTCAAGAAGGTCCATATTGTAAGTGAGCTGTTAGACATTAATCCCTGACACCTCACATTGTTCCCAAGCCTACTATTGAGAAAACGTGCAAGAGAGTGTTAGAAGCTGCATTTAGGTTTTTGCTTTTTCAACTCCTTGTAATAAAAACCCACTGCCATTTTGTTGTTTTTCTATAAAAAAGATTTTTAATTACTGGAAATATAATTTTCAATCTCCTCTCTTACCAGGATAGTATATCTTTTATATCCCCTTTATCTCTTTAAAAACTTAAAAATGGAATTAGCTTTTAAAAATTAATGTAAAGATGAATAATGAGTAGTTAGCACTTCTGAAACCATGTTTCAAAGGAACAAGGGTTTGAAAAAATGCCTGCCTAACGTGTTAAGGAGCATTATGGAGCTTTAAGAGGTCAAATGCCCAAGAAAGGAGAAAGTAATTTAGTAGAATACAGCCTCTCCTTGACAGGGAGGGCATTTACTCTTTAAAATATTATGGCAGTTTGAATTGGGCATTTTACCAGAGTTCATGAAGTGGAATGGAGGGGTTTAAAAAAGAAGTGGTGAAACCACCTCAGTCAAGACCCTCATTAAGGAATCCATTAAGGAATCTGGGATTACTGTGACAATCTTTCAGACCATCTCTCTGTCTCCTTTATTCGTCCTCCAATCCATCATGAATATCACTGCCAGACTAGTCTTCTTAAAACATTGTTTTCATCATGTTAGTCTCGTGGCTAACTAGCTGTAGGAAGATGGATGCGGTGGTTTTGTTCAAGATGAATTTAAGCTGAGATAAACTAGAGATGGGGAAATTAGTTTTTAGGAAGTCACCAAAAAGAATTTCAGGTGTAACAATAAAATTCACAACAAGTATACGTGGTGATCAAAATGTAAAGGAAGATGCAAATGAGAGAGGATGTGAAGATGAGAAAGAGAGAGAGAGAGAGAGAATAAAATTGGACAAGGCTTGATACTCCTTGGATATTAGAGGTGAAGGAGAGGGGGGGGAAAGAGGACTGAAGTGATGGTCTAGAGCCCTGACCTAGCTTGCTATTAATAATCTGAGTATCTTGGGCAAGTATTTATATTTTTTGCAATCCAGTTCCCACATCTCTAAAATACAAGAATGTTGGAATATATCATTTCATAGGTTGTTTCAATTTTACTACTAGGATTAGCTGTTATTTAGTACTTTAAATCTCTTTGCACAAATGGTGCTGATACACAAAACAGAGAAATTAAAATGAAACATCTAAAAAAATTTGCAGAAAAATAATTGGTTCTAAAATTAATGTGTTGGCTTGAAAGTGCTGACATGTTTGTGGACATATTCAAGAACATTTAAAAATTGTTTATTGATACCCACTGTGTTCCAGGCACTCGGTTGAACAGACATGTTCCTTGCCTGCTTCCATGGAGTCACTTCATAGAGATTTACTAGAGAAAATTTACTAGATTTACTAGAGAAAGCCAGAGAGGGAAAACAAGACAGAGAGAGAGAAAGGAAAACACTTAAAAATGATGAGAAATTCACCATGCCAATTCACTATTTTATTAATACATGCCCAGAATAAGCAAGATGAAAGATATGACTATTCTGTACTTTAAGTTTCATTTTCCTTGTAGCTCTCAGACATGAACATTATTGTTCCACTGAGCCTAATTTTATGTGTTTTTCGTACAACCATGGCCTCTGAACTCAAGCCAATTACTTCATCTTATGTTCAACCAAGGAAGGAAGGATCACTCCAAGGCAAGAGGAACTGTGGCCATTCTGGTCTTATTGAGAGATGTGTGTTGATCTGTAATATGGTTCCCTCCACATAGATCATCAAGTTTACTTTTGAGTACTATGTGAAATTTCCTAGAAAGGAAAACATCCTGCTTTATGGCCACAGTTAAGAGAATCTTGGGGTTAATGGAGAGAAGATGGTGGAGTCTGGAATCCTTAGTACTGGGGAGGACCTTTACTCTTTAAAGTTTGTTTCCCTTTTGAGACAGGGCTTAGAAAAATATTTGAGAAGATAAAAGAGGTATTTTTCAAAGATTACAGTTAACAGAAAAATCAACTTGGTTGAGTCATTTGTGAGATTCTTGTCTGATGTGAAATTAAATATTAATAACTAGGACTAGGCTTGTAGATAAGGATGAGGCAAGCAATTAGCTCAACGAAGAAGTAGCATCGTCAGGGCGAAGGTGCTAACCAAGGGGAAAGATCTCTGGACCAAAGCTGAGTCAAAAGGAGAAATCAACAAAGCTCAAAATACAATATAGGGTGCAACCACGACTTTGGCATTCTGCCCTTCTCTTCTTTGAATTCTCTAGGTGGATAGCTTCCTACAAGTTCATGTCTGCCAGAGGCTCTGTTACTAATCTGCTCCTTAGTTTGGAGGAATGTATTAATGAATACCCCAGGAAGCAGTGGGCCAGCATACGTACAATCAGCTTCAATACTGTTCCTGTCTGCACAAATCTCTGTTAAAATGATTGCAACCCATGGTACGTAATTTACTTACATGTAGTATCTCAATCAATCAATCAATGCTCCCAACAAGGCTGTAAGGCAAATATTTTTTTTTTTCCATTTTCCATAGGAGATAACTGAGACTCATAGAGGTTAAAAAATACTTACTGGCCTAGTAAATACTAGGCTTTTTTCTTCTTCCCTGTGACTAAGGTTTTGCCTACTAACCCTTTATAGTGTGAGGTCCCTGACTTTCTCCCTGTTCCGTAGGCTTCTGTCTTGCTCTTTCCAGGTATTATTTCAAAGATAAAAATCTTAATCTCAAACCAAGATCATGGTTTATTTCCTGTCACACACCTCTGGTGCCAAGGCCTAGTCACTTTAACCTCCACTTTTTGTTCATCTTTGCTACCTGGCAGAGTTGGTTCTAGGGAAGTTGAGCTGATTTAGATCGGTTTCTTGATTTGAAATATGTATTATAGTGGGGACATTCCCTGTAAAGAAACAGAAGGCAGTTTTATAGGGGCTATGACAGCAGACTTAGAACAATGGTTCTCAGGCATTTTCCTGCCCCAGTTCAACCAAAAAGTAGGACATCCTCTGTCAGTAACAAATGTTTTCTTTTCATCCATGCAGGGGCTGAGAAGCTCATCTGAGAGGGAGGAGCCATAATTTTCTCCCCCCTCTCTCCCCTTGTCTTCCTGCTGAGAATCCCTGATGTTCAAGTTATAGGGGAGGACAGTTGGTTGAGATGAGAGGAGGTGTTTTACATCTACCTTATGGGTCAATCAGTGAGTGTTCTGTTCATATTTTCTTTCAGAGGCAAGTAGGTGTTAGCCTGTGCTACTCAGTGAGGAGGCCAGTACCAGAAGAGGGAATAGTGGAGTAAAAACAGAGAAGTGTGGAATTAGAGAGATGCCACCAAGGATCTGCAGGGAGTTCAGGATGGCTGGAAGTAGTAGAAGTAGATGGGAGAAGTCGAAAGGGATGAGACTGGAGGGCCAATTGTACCTTACTGGGATGTAAAGGGGTTTGTTCTATATCATGTCAGCAATCAGGGGCATTGAGTATCAAAATGACATGTGTTTAGATTTGTGATATAGAAAAATCACTCTATTGGCAGTCTAAAAAATGAGCTGGCAAAAAAGCTGGGAGATGAGGTAAAATGGTAAGAAATGGAATAAGGCATTGCCAATGGGGAGGTTCATCAGGGGGACAGATGCCAAAAATATCCTATTTTACCAATTCTACAACATACATTTTTTTATGCTTTATAACAAATTGATATGCATCTTAATAACTGATGGTTTCTTAAAAATGTTGGTAGCCAAACAGCAGTTGTAAGACGTTCATCATCTGTATGCTTGTAAACTTAGTCAAAAGTTAGTTAAGTGTCCTGGGAAAATATCACAGGACTGTGATATTGACTGCTTTTGCGGGTGGCATGGCCAGACAACTACAATGTCTTATCGTTTCAGTTAAAAACAATAAAGATGATTTGAGAAAGGATAGAGTCCTCTTTGTCTCCTTTGATGTTTTTTTGTAAGATTGAGAGCTTACCAACATCAAAACCTGCAGTACAGCTGTTTGCTGCATGGAACAAAAGAAACACTAATATGGAGCACTATTTTACAAAATACTAAATCACTGATGCTCTTGATGGTTCAGTGAACAACATTTTGGGAAAAATTCTACACATTGACAATTCCGATGAAGAGTGGTTCTAAAAATTTGAACTCTGAATGAGAAGTTTAAGGAAAAGGTTAATTTATTTAATTTATTTCGTTTTTATTTTCCTTTCATGCATAGGTAAAAATGATTGATTAAATGACAAAAATCTGTCATAGAGTAAGTCAGTTTAAGTGGGCCCTAAATTTAAATCCAAATTGCTAAGAAAGCCTGGTGTTACAAGTTAATTTAATGTCTTCGTAATAGTATAGAAAATAATGCTGTATCTTATGACAGATGGTGTCTTAGCTTTGATGAAGCATGGAATCAAAAAATCTTTAGGAATTGGTGATTAATTGTATGTGGGGAGTGAATCCTCTATTGCACAGACACAAATATTCAGTGTTGACAATAGGTGAAAAAAATGAGAGAATAAAACATCCTGAATAGCTAATATTCAGCAGATGAATATTTAAATGAAGTACATAATGATCATCAGGAAAATTGTATTAAATGTATGTAAAATACAAAATGTTAAGCAAAAAAAAAGCAAAATACATTATTGTATGTTTACCATTACATATATAAATAAATACAAAGAGTTGTTTATAAAAGTCTGAAAGAAGATATAGCTGTATTAAAGGATGGAAATTTAGAATGATTCATTATGAATATTTTACATTGGCTTAATGTTCTATAATGCTAAAAAAGATTAATTACATAGCTCTATCCAGTAATTGTCTTAGAAACACAGACATAAACAGAAACACTATCTATGCATTTATATTTTTGGCCATTGGTTTTCAATTAATTTTAAAACTTCTTAAGATATAAACAAAGTCTACCAATTTTTTTATTTCTAACAGAAATTAGCTAGTCTATGAATATTAGCCAAATAGTCATCAATGTCCACTTGTGGAAACAGCACATCTTTGTCCCATAGTCAGAAAGATATTCCTTTGGAAGATCTGCTTGACAGTTTTTCTTTTTTAAAATTGTCTTACCATTTTTTTTAGTTATTATTTTTAAATTGACAGATAAAATTGTATATATTTATCACACACAATATTAAGTTTTGAAATATACATATATATATATACATACACACACAGTGTGGAGTGACTATATCTACCTAATTAACATATGCAGTACCTCACATAGTTATCATTTATGTGGTGAGATCACTTAACATCCACTTTCTTTGCATTTTTCAGGAAAATAATACATTGTTATTAACTGTGGTCACCATATTGTACAATAGATTTCTTGAACTTATTCCTTTCTCAGTAAAATTTTGCCAGCCACTCTGGTGACTATCATTCTATTATCTAGTTCTGGGAAATCAACGTTTTCAATTCCACGTGTGGGTGAGGTCATGCAGTATTTGTCTTTCTATGTCCAGCTTATTTCACTTGACATAATATCCTCCAGGTTCATTCATGTTGTTGCAAATGTAAGGATTTCATTCTTGTTTAAGGAGAAATAGTATTCTGTTGTGTATATATTACCACATTTTCATTATCGATTTATCTATTGATAAGCAGTTAGGTCTATTTCATGTATTGGCTATTGTGAATAATGTAACAACAAACTTAGGAATGCAGATATTTTTTCAACATACTGATTCCATTTTTTATATATAGCCAGTATATATCAAATTGATCCTATGGTAGTTCTGTTTTTAATTTTTTGAGGAACTTTCATGCTGTTTTTCATAATGGCTGTACTAATTAATCTACATTCCCGTCAGCAGTGTTCATGTGTTCCCTTTTCTTCATAGTATTGCCAACACGTGTTTTCTTTTTGATAATAGCCATTCTTACATGTGTGAGGTGATATCTCATTGTGGTTTTATTTTACCTTTCATGATGATTAGTGATGTTGAGCATTTTTTTCGTATATCTGCTTGATAGTTTTCATGCAGTGCTCTCCTGGTGCCTTCTTGGAGGTCTTTTCCAATCTGTATACATTCAATAGGTTATCAGATCAATTTTGAATGAAAATAACTATTCTGTACTTAATCGGTAAAATCAGCTTTTATTTCCTCTACATAAATATCAAATGTCTTCAAAATTACAGAATATATGTAATTTGTATAATTTATATTGTAACAAGACAACTGAATCTGAGTCAAAGTACATAGCAACAGACTTTTACACGTCAGATTTTATTAAATTCAGTAAACTCCTTTTAATATTATTATGAAAAGAATTGAGAAATAGAACCATTGAAATATTAAAGCTGTGTTAACTAAGTGTAAATTTCGAAGGTCTCAACACAAAAAATAAGCGAGGTGGTGAATATGTTAATTAGTTTGATTTAATCAGTTCACATTGTATACCTGTATGAAAACATCACATTGCACCCCATAAATGTATACAATTATGATTTTTCAATTAAAATATTATGAATAAAAACCATGTTAATAGAGCAAATGTTGAATTAGACCACATCTCCCTTAATTTAGCCTTTAACATAATATCTATTTTTGTCAATTTCATGTGATCATTGACTTTTCAGATATTTCCACAGATCTCACCTTTTTATCCCATCTGTAATGCCTGTAGTCTAAAAGCTCCTTTTGTCCTAGGGAGAACACTTGAATAGCTGCAAAGGAACCATTTGGGAAAGATTAGGGCTATTTTATGCAATGAATACAGAGTTTTTGATCTGAAGATAATACTCTCTTGAATTGCATTGAAAAAATATATGAATTTTGGCAGCACTCCTGGATCAACTGGTATATAACTCTTATTTCCTCCTAGCAAAAAACCTTGTGGCTATTAAGAACATGAAGTTTCAGGTAAAACAATTCTGCAATGGAAATCAAGCTCTGCCATACACTGGCTGTATGATCTGGGCCTGGGTAAATTGTTTAACTTTAGTTCCATGAAATGTAAAATGAGGTTAATTGTAGGCCCCAGTTCATACTGTTGTAGATGTGGGATGGCCTAATCATTTGTCTATTGATATTTCTAGTCTTCACTGTTTTTGTTATTTAATCTCTCCAAGATCTCTCCTGGGTAGGAAGCCTTCTGATACATATTACAAAAATATTTTGCATTTGTATAGGTCTTCACTGTATTTATCAGAGGCTTCTCTAATCATGAGATGAGTCCAGTAGGGCAGAATTTTTTTATTAAGGTCTAGGTTTGCTTTATTATTACTTGATGGATAGGCTCATGGAAGTGTATATTTATCTAAACTTCTTACAGTAATAATTAAAATGTAAAAGTATGAGGAAACACAACATGGTAAAGAACATTTTTGAGACTTACCTGTGAAGGTTAAGAAAGCATTTTTATTGTCTTGCAGTTTTCCATATTACCAACTCTAAGTTCAGTAAGATTAAATGACAAACTCAGAAAAGGCAGAGATAAATTTTGGATGCATGTCTTCTAACTTGGACTCATTATTACTGAGATTTGCCCTACATCCTTGGATATCTCTTCTCTGATGAGACAAGCATAGGAGGGAAGTGTCAGGCCCAAGAAAATACATGTGTGTAACTGATTCCAGACTCAAGATTCTGGGTGCACTTTGAAAAGTTGAATTAAGTTTCATGAGAAGGAAAACATAAAGGCAAAAAATAGTGATTACTGGTAGGAAGAAAATATACAACTCGTTTATATAACATTTTGCAGTTTATAAATCACTTTCTCAACTATTATCTGAACTGAACGTGTTTCTCTACATAGCTATGAAAGGCACATTATTTAGGAGTCAAAACATTTCAGAACAATTGGAGACGGTGAGATAATATGATTAACATGTACTATGGCAGATTAACATGTACTATGGCAGAAGGAGATTTATTCCTGCACACTTAGGTCATTATTATTATAATACTGTAAGCACAGAGGAGAAAATAGAAACTGCTTTGAATCACAGCCTAAGATTGGAGCAAATGAAATGGAAAAATTCTTCAAGAAACAATTCACATAGCCCTTTGCCCATGTATTTGATGTTTTGAATGTGGGAAGGTCACACCGGCATTGGCAGGAAGAGGGAAGGAATATGGAAAGAGGACAGGAGGGAAGTAAGAAGTTACCTTGATGGAGCAGTCGGTGTGCACTCTGAGAGGAGGCTTTGACTTACTGTGACTATCACAGTCCTTCAGCTAGAAAGTGCCAACTGGCATTATTCTCCGCAATTAGGGAAACCATATTAGCTGCTTTATCATAGAATCAGTGTGGAGAGGGTCTTAAATGCTACTTCTCCCTTCTGCATACATTCTCTTCCCTTCATTTCTCCTTCTTTCATCGTTCTTGATTTCTGGTCCACATTTACTCCTTTCCTTTATTCTATGACCTAAACTAAAGGCAACTTTTAGTGGAAGTGCATGACTAAGAATAATTAATTTATCATTGACGTCCTTGTGTACATTTGCAATGGTTTTATCACACTTATTGCATTTGTCCTCACTTATAAACATAAAGTTACGGTGTTATTATTCACTTGTTACCATTTTATCACTATTACTACTTTGTTTTTATTACTATTTGACATGAATTGTATGATGCATTTAGTGAATTGTTTAAGCCTACCGTGCTAGTCATTGACACGTCAAGGAAGTGTTAGAGTTAGGACCATGGCTACTAAGAAAAATCCATTAAGATAAAAAGTTGTCCTTTATTAAGCCAAGCAGCGAGAACACAGAGGCCATCTCTCTGTCAGTGAAAAATTGGACTATAAAATGTTGATAACTTGTCACGGGCTGTTGTAGCCTATTCCAATGACAGAGTTGCCCAGCCAGCACCCAGAGGCATAAACTCTGCTGTTCATGGTGAATACGCTGACCCTGAGCAAGAGGTCAGCAGGAGGTTTGTAGTCCAAGTGAGCATAAGGAGATGCGATCATCAGTGATTTTAGCATCTTGTTGGTTTTATAAAATGACTAGATTTGATGCAATAAAATGTCAAATTCAATGTGTCAAACTCATTTTTAAGAAACATAAAGATTCATATATATTTTAAAATTATTTTAATTTTGAAATGGTGAATGCTTATAAAAAACATTGAATATTACCAAATTTATCACATAGTGAGAATCTTTTCTTTCTCTTACCCAATTTTACTCCACAGAGGTAACTATAGTTATCAATTTCATGATTATTCTAGATATTTTCTATGCATATGCAAACACACAAGATTATACTAAATTTACTGATATGTAAACTTTCTTTTCTCAAAATATTGAGTATTTATATGTATATATATTTATCTCTTCCACTTTAATTATTGCATTCTTCCCATTCATTCAATCAGTATACTATTGATGAATATATAAGTAACTTAGATTTTGTTGCTATTATAAAAAATTGTAATGAACATCCTTACGCAACAAATTATTTTATAAATAATTATGTGCATTTGTCTGGGATAAATTCAGACAGTGGGACTTCTGGTATAAGGTAATCACTAATATTTTAAATGTGTCCATGGCTCCTTCAGATGCCATTTTTGAGTTTAATCTGTGAAGATGAAGCACACAAAAGTATTATTTTTATAATAAAGGTAATTTCTTTACCATTGCAGACAGACTAAGCTTGCACCAAAAATGGTTTGGTTCTATTTCCTCGTGGAGGTACAAAGTTCCATATATCTGACAATTTTGATTCTCCTCTCTGTGTTGCTAACATAAAAGCAGTGTGTCCAACCAGGCCATATATATCTTAAAGAGTCAACATACGGAACTATCCAAGAAGGCAAGTGATCAACAGGTGTGGTACCTAGAGTCTTCTTCCCTCTCACTGGACAAAGTCCTAGGGTCTTGGATCTTGGCTGCTTTGTGAATTAGCTGAAAACCATGGCATCCATTTAATATTTTTCATAGCCTTTATACTACGAACACTGGATTTTTTCTTATAGAAAGTCATCTTACCCATTGAAATTATTGCTTTTCTTTCCCCTTTCAGGGCTGCGTGGGGACTTTATGGTATTGACAGTATGCCAGATCTCCGCAGGAAAAAAACTTTGCCTATCGTACGAGATGTGGTAAGTTATGCCTGTTTAATTCTCTTTGATTACATGTGTTGCCTTTTTCTGTACTACACTGTAATATCCTTCTCATCAACTGCCTAGCCTGTAAGTATTTCACAGAATAAAATATATGAAGCCACATTCTACGAAGTGTTGTATTTATTATTTCTTTAAAATCTATTAGATGGAAGAAATAACTCTAACCTTTTGACAGCTTTTGATATGAGTTGAAATTATAAATTGAGTTAAAATGACCCTATAATTGAACAAAAAGAAATTACACAGCACGCCAAGCAAGCTTCTGCAACTAGGCTTTGATGGGTTCAGTGTTATGAATGACCACTAGTTTAATTTGCAAAGTTTAAGGCTTGATTTGAACTTCTTTACCTTAAGCCAATAGACTTGAATACTTTAGAAAGCAAGTAGATAATATTAATCAATTCTTTATTCTATTAAGGCTAATTCTAGCCAAATTAATAAGTTCTCCTACTATCTAAAGAAAACCATGGCTTCCAAGTCATTAAAATCTTTATTATTCCTGATCATGACTCTGAATAAATCACTCTCCTATAATGAAATATGGTGAGACCACTTAGAAATGCAAAGAATTCATAGTGGTTTGTATTAAATTGTAAAAAAAAAAAAAAAATAGCCCATAAGCATGAAAAAAAGTGTTTTCTGTCATCTAAAATGTCTTCATATTTTTATAGGCATATTTTAATAGTGTATGATATGAAAAAC
>CM052442.1:76738570-76762195 GCA_028533085.1 Varecia variegata
AGTATCACCCAAGTCAGGCTGGCTCTGTATCAATGGTCACATTTTATGAAAAAAAGTGTGATCATGACCACCATGGGGAATAACAAAGTCCTTGGAGCCTCTTGCTACCCTGGTAACCTTGGGCTGATCATCTTGCCTTGCTGGGCCTCAGTTTCATCATCTATAAAATGTAGGGGTTGGGTTCCATGATCTACGGGATCTTTCCAGTTTTAATGTTCTGTGATTCCATGTTCCAGATGAATTGGCTGATTGCTGAAATTGGCAGACCCCTATTAACTAAAACATGAACAGTGATAACCGATATTCTTACATTTTTATCTTCTGCTGAGCATTATCTACATGGCAACCTCCCCGTGTATTAATAAGTCATAATTATATTTATTTTAGACTTTGGCTGCCCGGAAATCTGGACTCTCCCTGGCTATGGTGATTAGGACATCACTAAACAATGAGGAACTGGTAGGTGCAGTGTCAATCACTAACTATATACTGATCACAGTCACAAGAGGAAAACCAATCTGCTTGAGCTGCTTGCCTATAATGTTTATTCCAATGTTCCAGGAATAAGTGGGAGCCTGGGGAAAGCCTGATCCCAAACAAAAGTCCTTAGGGCCTCAGCTTCACTATCATACCAAAGCATCCTCTGCTCCTCAAACGTGTGTGCACCTTCTCATCTTTAGAGACGCTTTCTGTCCTAACATAGCTTACCTGTTATTCTCCCCCTGGAAAAATCCTACTTATTTTTTTACGTAATTTAAGTTTTGCCTCTTTCATGAGGCTTCCCCCAAACACCCTTCTCCCCTTCCAGTTGAATTATTAGTTTCCTCCTATGGGCTTTTATAGCATTTAATCATGACCTCCATAGTGTAGTATGATTAAGAGTCAAGTCCACTTGGTATGAATCCCATCTGTGCCACTTAATTAGCATTGTTATATCTGGCGAGTTATATAACTTCTCTGAGCCCGAGTTCCCTCATCTATAAAGTGAGGTAATAATAAAACTGAGAGGATGACGGAGTGGACGTATACTTAACATTCGTCACAGCTTAGGGCATAGTAAACAATGAAAGAGTTTCTGTTTTTATTATTTTTTATTGCAATCAACTTATTTTTGCATAATAAAACTTTTAAACTCTGATATCCTTCCGGGTGGCACTATAGCTTGTTTTTTGTTTTTGTTAACAGTTTTCATCACCATTGCTTAGCATACTGTCCAGCATGAGGTAGAGGCTTTGTAAATTCTTGTTGAATTAGAGAAATAGGCTGAGTAGAAGATACAAGTAGGCTGCAAATATCTAGGTCAGGGATTCTTACAGTTGGCTCAGTAGAACACCTGAGGGAGCTTAAAAATTATGATGCTGGGGTCTCACACCCAGCAATTCTGATTTAATTGGCTTCAGGTGTAGCCTGGGTGGCTTGGGTTTACAAGTTTTTTTGAAAAAAAAAAAAAAAAACTCCCAGTGTTTGTGCCTTCAGTGTTGTGCTGTGGTATAGCTCTGTCTTGGCACACTCAGCTGGGGATTTACTCAGGACAATTTATCTGTGTCTGTGTCCCCCATTATGGGAACTAATATATCCTACCTCTCTCAATTTGAGCATCTTTGTCATTCTTACAGAATAAAAATTCTACCAAAAATAGTACATTACTTTAACGTTCTATGTCCTTGGCATTTAAAAACTATTTTTATGTTTTTATTTCTCATTCTCTCCTTTCTGTCATTGTCATTTTCTACCCCAAAGTCAACCTTTCCTAGGTTTTTCTATTAGCAGTCTCCCCCCACCCCAATACACATCAGTAAAACAATACAAGTCCATTTGAATATCTGGAGACCACAGCAAGTTAGAACATTTTCTGTTGTGCTACAGCATTTAAAAAAATGTGACTGCATTCCCAGTGTCTTATTCTTATCTATTAGATTTATGATTCAATGTAATATTTTGGGTAGAGTCTGGATACAAGAGAAAGTAGACACCCTCTGTTGTATGAGAAGGCCCCATATTGCTTGCTGAATCTGGAAGCATCCAGTCTTTTTCTTTTGAGGAAATTATCAAGGTTGAAATCCAAGTCTTAGGGGCTGGTGGCAGGGCCTCCAGGTCAAGAGAAAATAATTCACCATGATCCATTTGAGAAGGACTTCATGAAAAATGAGAATGCTATTTGTGGTTTATCTCTACTGCATATTCCCTGAAATATCTTCACTCTCTAGTGAAGCTTCCTTCTGCACTTGAATCTAAAGAGTAGGCTGGCCTGGAATGGAAAGGATGGGGAGAAGGCAGCCCTGGGGAAGAAGCCAGGAAAAGAATAGGAAGGGCCGCAAGGCTTGCAAAACATAAGAAAACAAACTCCTGCACTGCTCCTCTCTTATGTTTTAAAACATGGTATTTGATTTAAACTGTGAATACTCATTTCTATGAAAAGTTAGCAGGAAAGCCATAGAAATTAGTGGAGTGCTACTATATTTCCTGAGGTCCTGAACAGGGAACACATCCTCCCTTTATGGTTAAATTAGCTATTGATCTGCTTTTTAGCAACTTGAAAAATATCACTTTGCTCCTTTAGTTTCAGAAGGCTAAGTACAAGACTTTCCTGTGTTGGTGTTGGGTGGATGAACAGAGCTCATCAACTCCCTCTCAGATTCGTAAAGCCCATTTCCCTGGGGCCCACATCTCAAAAAGTAAATGAACTATGACTTCCATACAGCAGGCATATTAAATATCACCCTTGACAAGCTGTCGCATTCAGTCATTACATGGGCAACTAACATAAATGCTGAAGCAAATAATTTCCAGTCCTTGGTGCTGAAAGTCTTCCTAGGTAGGCACCCTCGATGTGAAAGCATGAAATGTTTGCCTTTACAGGAAGGAAAGTGGCTTGGTGATGTGGAAAATATCAAATGGTAGCACTTCTATTTTAATTAAAGAGAGGTACAGTAAAAAGCTCGTTCACCTCTTCCAAGGAAGCAGTGGGCTCTAACAGCTGACACAGGAAGACAGTGAGTCAGCCAGCACTGCCTCCATGAGCACTCTGTTGGCAGAGGGATACCAGATGCCCCATCCATCACCAGTTCCAACTCACCCACGAGGAACCATTGAGACTGATTGGGAACCTCAGTCTAATCAGCCATTAAGAACTGTGGTTTCTGAAATTTTCCATATGGCTTAATCATACAGAACGGAATAACCTATCTAGTATCCATACACCACAGTAGTCTGTCTGGCACTCTCCTATCCATCTTAGTGCTTGCTTTCATAGAATAATAGTTTCCTTAGTGTGGACCCAGCAGCGAGTCAATCAAAGTAGATACATTCAATAATTCAACACATACTTACTGACTACCTACTGTGTGTCGGGCATTGTTTGAGATGGGAAATAAAGCAGTGAACAACTCAACTAAAAATTTCTGCCTTCGTAAGCCTTGTAAGATTGTGGTGGGAGGGGCTGAGATATTTGGTTATATACCCACTGTTGCTACCAGTCATAGTGGAACCTTTCAGTAGGCAGAAGTGTTTAAACCAAGATAGTCTCAGCTGAGGGTGGCGGGAAAGTCAGATAGAGGGAATAATCCAAATCACCAAGCCTCAAAGGGATTTGAGAACACTATTTGTTCTGTCTGGGTTAACGGGCGTGTTAAGGGAGGTGGTCTAATGGCAGCCTTCCAGGAAGTGTCAACTCTCAGTAAGGGGCAATTTGTCTAGGAGAGTGGTGGGATCCTTCTTCCAACAGCAGGATTCAGGCCCAATGAAAGGAACTGGAAAGAACTAGGTAAGGGGGTAACTGGGAGATCAGACCCCAACCCTATTCCTAGCATGACACTAGAAAAAGAACATGGAAGGAGAAAGCTGCTCAGAACACCTGTCTAATACTGAGAGTTCAGTCAGGGCTGCAGGTTCACAATACACCCAGGTACTCTGGATTCCTGCTCAGGAATAGTAACCCTTTCAGGTCATAAAAGAGACCTACTCTTTCGTGGCCTCTCTCAAAAGATATATTAATATAAAATCTCAGTCTCCACCTCAAGTGGTAAAAATTATAGACTTTCTCCCATCCAAGTACTAAGTACTAACCAGGCCCAATCTTGCTTAGTTTCCGTCATCAGACAAGATCAGGCACGTTCACAAATGGCCATAGACAAATTATAGACTTTCTGCATTAATATGGCAGAAGTTTCCCCCCATGGAGAAATTCATGTCATTTTTGGCCTCCTATTTAGCAAATTAGTTATTTCATAATACCTCCATCATTTATATATGCATTTTCATTGAAAGTTTGAATTGGAGGAAAAATGACATTTATAATACCTGACAAGTCTACCATACTTTGTTTTCAGATTGTGTGCCGTATCATAAAGGACGGCGTACCCTATATTGTGCTCTCCTTGGATTAATGAATCATCCAATGTATCATTGTTCTGCCCTCTTTGTTTGGACTCGCCCCATAAGTTAGTTAGAACAATGTTAATTAGTATCTGTTATAAAACAACAGAAGTAAAAGCAAATTACATTGTTACAGGGACAGGCACATCTGTATTTTCTGCTACAAAAAAAAACTTACCTGAATAATTGTAGCTTCTATAGTCAACCTGACATGATGATTACTCTGATGAATAAATCAGCACTGAAACTATGTCTGGTTTTCTGCTCAGAAACTTATTCTACCATTGTTCTGTCTTCATGTTTATAACAAATTTCAAAGGTTACATTGTACCTAATGTTTTCTCTGCAACTCTTTCTAATATTTTGTCTAGAAACAATAAGATACATGCTTTAACAGAATGGTAAATACATTTTTCTTCCTAAAAAGTATACATCAAGTACATGAAAAATGCTTTAAAACAAGAAGCATAATTTTTCTTAAAATTATCAAAATGTGATATTTTGATGTATAGAAAATGGGTAGTTTACATAATCTCACGAGGGAAACTCACAGGATGAGGAGGAAAATAGAGCTTCACTAATTTAGTCCCTGGCTAATATACGAAGGAAAAAAGAGAGAAAGAATATGGCAAATAGAGGCAGACAAGATTTGTTCCTACTGTAATTATTAACAGTTGGTAAATTAGAATACTGATGGTCAAAAAACACTAGTCATTGCTCTTGGCAAGATGCCCAATTTCTTTATTTCTCAGTCTTGTTTTAGTTTCATTGGGTAGTTACAGATAGTCAATTCATTTCCTTCCGGTGTCTTAATTGTTCAAAAAGTGATATGTTAGTGTAGCTCACTCTAAATTTATTTTCTAGAGCAGGAATTTTTAACAAAGTATCTGTCTGGTCTAGGATATGAGCATTCTCCCCTTTTTTGTCTGTAGGTTGTACTTGGCTATAAAGGCTTGTCAGAAAATGAAGGTATTCCTTGCTCTCATTTCTACAGCTTAAAACAACATCTGCACACACTAAAAGTTGCTGTCTTTGTTGGAATCACTTAATGTAAAAATAATGATTTAAAAAAATCCTAATTTGCAAAAGTCTCACATCCTGTTTATACATAGAAAAAAATACTGCAAGGATATATATTGAATTATGCCTAACTTTTAAAAATCTAGTTCAATATTGTTTAAAATTTTTATATTAGTGCCTTTCTGTTTTATAAATTATTTTTACAATTAATATGTGATTTATTATAATCTTAAAATACATATTTTTAGAAAATAATATATATTTGTTTTAGAAGATTTGAAAAGTTTAGAAACATTTAAAATAGGTCAGCAGAAAGTCGCCCAAATTGCCAAATCTCTCTGTCCTTGGCTGTTAACCCCAGGAATTAGGGTTCTGCTTGTTTTTGGGAACACTCCCTCCATGAGTCTGGTTCTAAATTGTTTATGTAGACCACAGACTCTCTCTTGATAATGTACTCAATCCCATCGTTTCTCTTCAGTTATTAGCTGTAGCTAATGATCTATCTCTCTGCCTGCTCTAAATGCTACATTTAAAAAAAAAATATTTTCTTCTCTTTAATTTCTAAGGTAAACTACAGACTTGTAGTCTTGATCCATGGCAAATTTTAGGATTTCCCCTTGTTTTCATTTGCTGTGCTTTTATTTGGTGCTTCTTGCTCTTTTTGCCTTATTCCACAAAAATTCCACATTCTCTGTCCTTCTTATAATTTTGTTTGATCTGTTATGGTTTTGATGCTAAGAGAGCACCTTCTTCTCCAAGATACAGTATTCCCCTGAGATACAAGAATCCTTTCTTATGAAATACACTTTTATATGCTTTCTCCAGCTGTTGATTTCCTTGTGTTTCTAAACTGACCATCACCCCATTGCATACTTGGCTGGAGTAAGGAATATTTTCATATGCCATTCATTTTAGAGTAATCTGCAGCTTTGATAAACACATGCGCATATCCCAAAAGTCAAGAATAAAAAGGGCTCATATTATCATTTCCCTGGGACTAGGGATATATACTCTCTAGTAAGTTATCTAATGTTTTTTCCTCCAGCTTCAGTTGCTTTTAAATACTAGAATTTGTATTAAGTCCTCATTCAATTGATTTTCAGTATGCTGTCTGGTAAATTTTCCATGTTGCCTATTTTTTGAAATTAGCTTCACTGTCCTTTTGCATGAAATGGATTATGGCTCTTTAACAAAACCAAACCAAATTAAACATTTCAATGAAACCTTCTTGACTGTCTATTCAGAACGTTTATTTATTTTCTTCTAGCACGTTTAATTTTTTAGCAAGCATTGCTTAAATGTATTCCTCCTACTATACCCTAAGGACTTACAGGATTGACTATATATCAATTGAATTAAATAAAAAGAAAGTAGACATAGGGAATGAGATAAAATATATTAATCTTTTACTTAATCTTGATTATGTGAATAAGTTAATGTTTAAAAATAACCCCTTGCCCTATTCTACTTTCTAAATTTATATACAGTATATCTCTTACTTTACTTGTGTTCATTAGCATACTCCATTCTGTTCTCACCTAGTATTCCATTTAATTAAAATAATGGTTATTTTTCCCTCATTAAGACAAACAACAAATTGCCTGATACAAGTGCGCATACATATAACTCAACTCCCTCCTTAGTTTTCAGTTAGACCACAAATGCTGTATTGAACATATACACATACACACACACACACACACACACACTCTGAAGCCCCTCAGCCCAGCTATAATGGAAGACTCTATCTGTGGATGGCTAATGAAAAATCTGTTATGCCAAAGATCATTCAGTTCACTTTAATGATATTGGAGATACTCACTATGCTAGGCATCATAGGAGAGGCAGAGATGAATAATACATGCTCCTAATTCTCAAAGATCTCTCAACAGTTCCTTTCAAGGCATTTTCATTACAAAATGAAGCCAAGAGATTTACTTGTCTCAGGATATCTTTATTGAAAAGTGATGGATCCAGTCATTCTGTCTGTATAAACCCATATGCAAGGGTCTCCCACTTGAGCGATGCCCATGTTTGACCATACTGCTGCTCTGCAGACTCACTTAAGCATAAAGAGCTTTGGGTTGCTGAGACCCTCATATAGTTGATGGATCGAGCTGTTCAAAGTTAGAAAAATTTTTAGTGAGGCTGATAGAGGACCTCCCAGTGCCATGACCAAACATATTCTGGGAAAACACATAGTGAGGGGAATGTACTAATAAAGGGAAATAGGTTGTTATCATATTGTGGAATTGAAAAATAATGGAAAGTTGGTCATTTCAATACTGTGGGAAGATATTCGGAAATGATATTTAAGGATAATTAATCCAAAATATAAATGCTTCCCTTCTAGTATTACTTAACTTCTAGGCTCCTACAGGATTTGTGTAAATATCCATTCATTATGCATCAGGCAGTTTTGGAAAATTATCTATAAACGTAACTTTGGAGAGCGCTGCCTTTCTCTCAGGAAGTCACCTGGGTAGTGGGATATGGAAGCATAGAGGAGGACTCACCCAATCAATTCTCTTTTCTATCAGCCTATGCTTGTTTTTTCCAAAATCCACCATCAATACAAATACTTAGCATTTATTTAGGTTTTTGAAGCGTATAGACTACATTTGTTACCTTTATATGATTTGATCTTCAAAATAATACCATTAAGATAAGCAGTCAGGGAAGAAAATTGAGTCTTAGAGACTTTGCATCTCTCTGTGGATTATAAGACTCATAAGTGGTGAGATGTTTATTCATTTTTCAAAAAAAAATGTATATTCCTACTATGTGCAAGAGACAATGATAAGTACTGTTTAGGTACTAAGGAGAGGAAGATGGAAGATAGTTCCTGCCTAAAGAAGCCCATTTTAAATTTCGTGTGACCAGGCGTATGCTAGGGAAGACCGGTCTCCTGGCTACTGTTTAGTGGATTTGTCTACTTCACCAATGGCTCATCATTAGAAAGTCCTTCCCTGTGCTATTATAAGTTATCTCCCTTTGAAATACAAATCAACTTGGGAAAGTGTCTCATTTAACCTTTATCTACTACCAGTGCTTTCTTGTGAATAAGTTGATGAGATGCTTCCTAAGTGACAGGTGTTGAAAGCAGTTCCCTGCAGAATGAATTACAGGAAGGCATTCCTTGTGGCTGGGGAGGGGTGAAGTGTCAGGGAGGGCCTGGGCAGAACTGCAAAAGACAGGTGGAGTTGAGAATATAGTGGGAACATTGACATTATCAGATAATTAGAACAGTATGCTGCTATGAAAGAAGCAGCAACAGTGGAGACCAGTTCAGTCTGGAAGATTAGGGAGTTTCTTGTGTTTAAATTACTGAATTGGGCCCTAAAACATTAAGAGAGGAATAAGTTAGCAGAGTTATTGTGCTTACTGTCATCACTTAAATCAGCAATCAAGGGGCTCCCCCAAAAATAGTATTTTTGGGGAAAAGTGAAAAAATGATTTGTTTTATGTCGAAATTCTCCAGATCCACTGACGAGGTTTGCATTGGTAACTTCTCACATCTTCACAGAAAATGCACGTCTTCAGGAAGACCTTGCAGGCATTGATCTACCCCATGTCCTCCACCACGCCACACAATTTTGAGGTCTGGACAGCTACCACGCCCACCTACTGCTACGAGTGTGAGGGACTGCTGTGGGGCATTGCTCGGCAAGGCATGAAGTGTTTGGAGTGTGGAGTGAAGTGCCATGAGAAGTGTCAGGACCTCCTAAATGCCGACTGTTTGCAGAGTGAGTACTTGGTTAGGCTGAAGCAGTGGTATGCCAAGCCTGCTTTATTCCATATATATTTTCAGATTAGATCTCTTCAGCTCTTGCTGGTTTTCAGCTCCTACCTGTCCACCCCCCACCATTTACACAGAGATACACATACTGCCCACCAAATCATAGTTGATGATGCATCCCTGCAGTGTTGAACTGGCACTGTTAGAATCCTCAGAGTGAGTACTTGGAGGGAAATTACACTCTCATCAAGTATAAAATTTCAAAGTGGCTTCCAATCTATTTTCTTACCCATGTGTCCTAATAGCCCTGTGTGGTAAGTGGGAATGTGTCAAGTCGTGTTCCCCAAACAGGGGCCAAGACACACCCCTGCAATTATAGCATCTGAAATTCGTTTTCAAGCCTATTTAGTGACACAATTTATATACCTCTATGGCCCCTACACAGGCCTTAGAGATGAGGGGTTTGGGGTTTGAATGTTGAAGACAAATGTAACTTACCAGATATGTGACCTTGAGCAATTTTTTCAACTTATTGGGGCTTCATTTTTTCCTTCACTGAATGAACAGGGATGATCAAATTTGCTTCAGAGGGTTATTAGAAAGGCTAAAAAGGAAAGTCTCTGCTAAGAGTCTGGCACATAATAGATGCTCAGTGAATATTAATGACCTCTCTATCCTTTCACACTTTTGAATGGGTACATGCCACTTTGATTGTTATGACAAGTTATCTTAAATTTTACATTTCCCCCAAAATCCTTTATCTGATATTTTAGGTCCAGAGATACCAATACATTAAGCTCTAAAATACATATAATTGACTTTTCATTTCTTTATTTATTTGGTAATGTCACTAAAAGAAATTGCCAAGAAATTCTGTTTAAAAATGTATATTCATTTGTAAATAATGTCTTTTTCCACATCTAATATTGTCCCCTCCGCTTATTATTTATATGAATGCAGTGAATATAAGGTGAATGAGTTGCCTGAAATTGAGGGCGGCAGGCAGAGAAAAATGTCAAAATAAATATTAAATGAGAAATGCTATCACAGTTGGCTTGTTGTCACATACATTCTACAGCTTATCTACTGATTAGTATTCTCCTTAAACAATCAGATCAGATTGAGGCAGTGTTAATGATAATAAATTGCATTTTTAGCAAAAGAAGTAGTATTTCCTCTTTGGAAAAAAAAAGTATATTTAGGAATGATTGCTTAAAAGGGAACGAGATTGACTCAATATTACTCATCCAATTTACTTGCAAAATCTCATAATCCAATTAAAATTCAATCTATTTGTTGAAAAATGAATCATAGATAGGTATCTAAGAAATATATTAGAGCAGTGATAGTTGAGAAAGAAGAAATATTGCCATCTAAAAACAAATGGCTTGAATTCTTCAGAGAAATAAATGATGTAGCTTACACTTAAGAAATGATTTTATTCTTCTTTTAGTCTTTCAGAAAAGAGAGATGCCACTTACTCATTAAACTTTAGAAAAATTTTTACATTTCCATTTATTAAAATAGCATGCACTATTTGATACAGGTTAAATTAATTATGCAAACCAAAATTTTCATTGAGTCTGTTCATTAAAATGCACACATGAATTGGAAGAATCAAAAATACTGCAGAGCAATGAAGGTGAGTTTGTATGGATATTTTCCAAACAAACTCCATATTGAAGGATATTTTCTTTACCAATCCCTCTTTACTTTTTCCCTAAAATCAACACTCTCACATTGATCAGAAAGAGGTTCTACAAGTATGTTTTTACCTTCACAACTTCCCACGATAACAATCACTAAAATTTGAAATTCTCCCTATAGAATCAGTGACATTTCCTTAAGAAATTTCTCTTATTCATTGTTTTAATAAGAAATTTGTAATGGTGACACCATGTATGAGTTACTGCCATGTATGACAACACTGAAGAAAAGGAAAGAAAAAATTAGAAGATCAGAGTTGGAAGGTGTAGCTAATTCAGCTCCCTATAAATATAAGAAGATTCTATGATTTCTGGGTTTTTTTTTTTCTTTTTCTTTCTTTTTTTTTTTTTTCCAATGATCATTCAATCTCTGTTTGAGCACTCCAGGGAAAATTTAACATCTTGGTAGTTTAACTCATTATTAGAAAATTCGAGCTCATAAATTAAACTTTAAGCCAAAGTCTATCTCCTCATAATTTCTGTCCATATCTTATCCCTGGAGAAAATATTTAATAAATTAACTTCCATTGCATTTGACAGTTTTCAAACACCTAAAAGTAATTATCTAGTTTTCTTTGTGTTTCTAGAACCCTTGTTATTTTGCTAGTTCTTTTATGAATCATTGTAGTCTATCAACACATACACAAAAGGAAGAGAAAAGAAATTTTTTATATGTGGTCTGACCAATGACCCATGCAAAAGAGAGTATGCAAAGTTACTTCCAGTTGATTTGAGTTTGGCATTTCATTCCCATGCAGTCTTGGGTTGGTAACTTGCACACTTTCAGTCAAGTGGAATTAGACCAGGTGATTGTAAAACCTCCCTCACTGCTACAGTGCTTCCTTGCAGGTTCAGAGATGCATGAACATGTCCAGTCAAGTCCCCAAACAGCCTCATCTAAATTCCTTTCTAGCTGATTTTATTGATGGTCATTCCTTCATTTTATAGCCTTCCTGGCCCAAGGCTAACAGCCATGGGGTAGTGGACAGGAACAGAGAAGACGAAAGGGAAACAGGGAGAACAATCCTTAAGGAAAGAACACTGATTTATCCTTCTCCTTCAGTTCCAAGTCAGTGGCAGTAGCCACAGTCCATCTGCTTTTTCTTTAATTATCTAATTTGTGTTCTAACATTTAAAGAGACATTTCATTCTTTTTTGGAAAAAGCATTTGGTAGTGGAAGAACTGAATTATAAAAAATGGAGGAGTAGATCATGCCCCTGAATAGTATTAATATAACCTGTAAGGAACTTGTCACAGCACTACAATGACAGTTAACTAGGAAAAATCAAAACAAAACAAAAAAAAGTGTGTTGGCTGGGATGAGGGTTGTGTGCAAAGTGAGACATATGTAAAGAGAGATTGTATGTAAAATATTTTCCTTGATTATCTTTTCAATGTACAAAAGAGACAACTACAGAAATTGAAAAATTATACAAATAATCATGGTATTTTCCTTAAACATCTCCAAAGAAAGAATTCCAGAGTCCCACTGAATAATCATCCTGCCAAATTTTAATTTCTAACTAGAAATTTCAAGTACTTGCAGGCAGAAAGTATTTTGCAAAAGTTCAGCAAAACAGCATCTTGTTCAATGTGTTCTTTAGTTCCATGTGTTTCCCACTGATGTTATGTTAAGCTTATGTGTCCTAATATAAGCAATTGCAAATTTATAACACCAATAACATCTGGCTAGCATACTCCTGTTTGCAAATTAGATATTGATTCCCTTTTCTTTGTTGTCCTGTTGGCACATTTTGCAATCATTGTATTTTAAGACAGATATTTGTATATATTGAGTATCTACTGTGGTTGGGAGCTTTGTTCTGGGCTAGAAGGAAAGTAGTATTTTTCCTGGACTCAACCTTATTTTCTAAAACATAAAAGAGAAGGGCAGATGTGAGCACATATCTTGGAAACTTTTGACATTCTCTTTCAACAGCAATTATACAAAATATGTTTAAGTAGTGAGCACTCAGAAAGCTTAGAAGTAGGATTCTGCTTATCCATTGCTGCAGAGTAGAAAGTATACTCTTTTATTTTTTTCAGAATATTACAAGGGTACAAATGTTTTGGTTACATGGATTGCTTTTGTAGAGCTTGAGTCAACTATAAGCGTGCCCCTCACTCAGATAGTATACATTATACCCGTTAGGTTTGATTTCACCTATCCCCTCTGCTCCCTCCCACATGCTTGATTTCCTTTGAGTTTTACTTCCATATGTGCTTATGAGCACTGATCAGTTAGTTCCAGTGAGTTTCAGTCAGTACTTGTGAGTACATGTGTTGTTGTTTCTGTGATTGCCATTGGGGTCTAATTGATAAATTCTTTGCCTAGGCCGATATCTAGAAGAGTTTTCAGTTCTGCAGAACTTGGCACACATTTAAGCACAGGAGCTCCTTAATAAATGTTTAAACAATAAACAAAATGATGAGAAATGCAATTAGAAATAGTCTTTAATGGTTTAAATATCATCTTTCCTATAAGCATATACTCTTACAGGAGCTTCAAGATTAGTGGATTGGGGAACTCAATATACTGCTTTTACTAAGTTTGGAAGATTTATCTTCTTACCAAAAAGAATCAAGGAACTGGCTTAGGCAGGGTTAGAATCCAGGTCTCTGAACTCTTAGCCCAGTGTTCTTTCCTAACTTACAAAGAAATATGCAAAGTCAGTCCTAGGTAAAAAATGAAAAGTTGTTGAATTTTATTTTCAGTGCTTTCCCACTTTCTCGTTACCCCTGAGTTGTAGACCTTCTATGCTGCTTAGACTTCGTTTCTCAAATTTCTCACCATGATGACTCCTCAAGACCTACCATCTATAGCCAACTCACCAATATACCCTCTGTACTACCACCCTCTCTCTCAACATATCATCACATTGACTTTTCAATGATACTAAAAGAGAAATGATCTCACAAATCTATTTAGGTAAAATGGAACCAACAGTTAAATTACCTTGATGCAATAGTGAGTTCTTTAACCCAAAGGAATAGACTAATGATGAAGCATTTTCAGGTGTTGGGGTCAGCTGGGGACCAAGAGGATGAGTATGCCTTACATAATGCCATAGAAGTATTCTATATAATGTACGCAATGAAGATCAGTGTATATATTTTTTTCGTAGTCTTGAGCTTCTTAAAAAAGATCTGACATCCAATCCTGCTGGTACTAGAATTTTTTAAAACCTCCCTGGGCTTCATTTTCCTCATACATGAAAAGAATTAATTATACTTACCAATTTTTAAACTACAGGTATGTTCTTTCTAGTTTAAAAATTTTCTTTTGTTACCCATCACTGTGAGGAAGAACACACACCGGGGTGAACTGCAGGGCACCTCAGCAAGACTGTGTTACAGTGTACTCTGGATAAGGTGTTGACTGGAAGTGAGAGTGATTCTATGATTTTTGAGTCTTTACAAATCTTATCCAGAAGGAAGGCAGATTAGACTGAAGCCATATCTTTACAGTAGTCCCCCATTGTCTGTGGTTTTGCTTTCCACAGTTTCTGTTTTCCATGATCAACTACAGCCCAAAAATATTAAAGAGAAAATGCCAGAAATAAACAATTCAGAAGCTTTAAGTTGCACACCATACTTAGTAACATGATGAAAACTCATACCGTCCAACTCCATCCCATTAGTCACTTAGTGGCCATCTTGGTTATCAGATCGAAAAATAACCCAGCATACAGGGAATTTGGTACTGTTTGTGGTTTCAGGAATCCACTGAGGGTCTTGGAATGTATGCCCTGAGGCTAAAAGGATACCACTATACTTCCTAAAGAAATAATGGTCACTCATATTAGTGTCCAATGGAATATTTGGCATTTTGTGGTTTGCACAGTGCTTTGTTTTTGTCTGTGCTCAGACAAAATAATGAAGTGGCCTTCCTTGTCTCACTCCGACACTGTCACAGAGTGACCTTGTCTGAGGTTGATGCTCTGCAAGATTGCTTATGTCTGACCGGACAGCATGGCCTAGCTGTGAGCACCAGGCAAGCGTCAAACAACACTGTAAACGTGTTGTGTAATCTAAGTTCCCAGACATCAGAGGCTATTTAAGAAAAAATAGAAATGTGTTTTAAATTTGTGTTTAAAATTTTTGTGTTTTCTTTTGCTTACTTTTTGAAAAGAATATGAAGAAATCTATGTGACTAAATGAGATAAGAACAAAAATATCTTCTTCCTACCACCTCTCCCTTGCTTGCTTCTTTTTTCCTTGCTTAGTAAAAATATTTTGAAAATTAAGCACATTTTATTATAATTAATTTGTTCCTTTAAACCATGTAGATAGTTTTTGACTCTGTGATGACTGGGAAATCTCTAGAAAATGCTGTGATAAAATGTAGTAATATACTATTATGAGAGTACATTGCTGATTTTGTATTTGTTAATGCTGATGTTTTCACATTTATTCTAAAAGTTTGCATTTACCAATAATGCGATGATTGAATATGGTGGAGTGGAAATGGTATGGGCAGAGGAGCAGGAAAAGTTGGGGAGGTGTTATTTGTTTTTGGAGCCAGGTTCTCCGACAGCGAAGTCACCTTATGGAAGGTGGTGGTTCCTGAATGGGTCTACCTGCCCACACTCTCCCACTGTCAGGGATAGAGCCACCTACATGGTCACACCCATAGGAGTGGGAGATGATGCTACGTTAGATATGTACTCCTCCAATTATCCTGTTAGACATCTGTGTTTTGTTGTTTGCAAGAAATGTAGAGTGTGTGGCTTTGATTTTAAAAGACAAAGGAGGCTGCTGTCTTGAGGACTGGAGGAGTCCTAGGTCTGTTCCTTGAAAAGATTGAAGGCGTGTTAAAAGAGGAAGGGTTGAGATTGTCTTGGCTATAAAGCAACTGAAGGAAAAGGATAAAAAATGCCAACTACATGCCCACCTACACGATTTGATGGGAAAGAAAAACAGACACCCAAAGCAGACCCACCTACATGAGTTTATAGGGAAGGGAAAGGAAAGCAATAAAGACCCATTTATGCTCATGGAGAGACTCTTAGAGAGAAAAAGGAATATTCAAATGCCTCAGCATCAGACCCTGCATGCTCTCCATGGATGTTAACCACCTACCTCTTCTGGGTCCTCCTCAAATGCAGGTGAGGGTTTATAGATGTCAAAAATAAATAAATTATTTTCTCTAGTTTCTTTGACCTCTAATTTCTTTTATCTTTAAGCACTTCATTGGCCCCATCTACTAAATAATGATAGAGCAGTTAGCATGTGTCACACACTGGGCATGACACTGTCCTCTTCTGGGTCAACCTCAAATGCAGGTGAGGGTTTATAGATGTCAAAAATAAATAAATTATTTTCTCTGGTTTCTTTGACCTCTAATTTCTTTTATCTTTAAGCACTTCATTGGCCCCATCTACTAAATAATGATAGAGCGGTTAGCATGTGTCACACACTGGGCACGGCACTGTCCATGGGAGAGTTTTCAAGGCGTTGTTTCACAGGTCAAGTGATTATGAAGCTCAAGCTCTAAAACGTTCTACTGATGTGAAATTCTTTGACAAGTGCCAGTATCTTCACCATTTTGACATTCTGAAATCACTACACTTATTCAATTATTATTACTAAAGCTATATGCATTATCTCATTTACTCCTCACACAGCCCTGTTAAGGGAGGCACTATTATTCCCTTTTGTTTTTCAGATGAGGAAACTACAGCTCAGAGAGATAATAACTAGCCCAAGACCAAATGGTTAGTGTCTTAGTCTATTTAGGCTGTGTAACAAATTACCATAAATTGGGTATCTTGTAAAAAACATAAATTTATTTCTCACAGGTCTGAAGATGAGAGGCCCAAGGTCAGGGTTCCAGCATGGTCTGGTTCTGGTGAGGGCCCTCTTCCACGTTGCAGACTACTGAACTTCCTGCTGTGTCCTCCAGGGGTAGAAGGGGCGAATGAGTGCCCTTGGCCTATTTTATAAGGGCACTAATCTCATTCTCTAGGGCATGACCTCATGACCTAACCACTTCCCTAAGGCCACGCCTTTTAATATTATCACATTAGGAATTAAGTTTTAGTGTATGAGTTTCACTGGGGCACAAACATTCATACCATACCAATTAGTAAGTAGCAGATCAGGATTCACACTCAAGATTGTCTCCTTCTAAACCCAAAGCATCTTTAACGACTATGCACTTTTGCTTTGTTTAAAAGTGATGTTCTTGGTGTATTTCTTCCATTTATAGTTGGAGTTATACTCTTGTTTATGCTGAACTATGAAATGCACATGGTATATAGGTCAACCAAATTCTGCTTTTGTTTTTAACGTTTTAAAAAATTTCTGCCCTTGGTGAACAAAACCAAATTCTGCTTTCTAATTACGGGCATACATACAGCCTTTATTTTCTGAGAATTCCAAATGAAGCCAAGGGTCAGGTGTATTTTATGTTTTCATAAGATGTATTCCCCAGCCTATTTGACATTTTACGTTGAATTTATTCTTGTTTATTCCAGAATTGTGGCCCTAGGGTAGTAGTTTTCAAGAAGTTCATAACACATTAAATTAAACCTGAAACCAAACTAACTCTTCAGCTATGGCAATTATTTTATCTTAGGTTTCCTCCAAGAAATATTTCTCTATTTATCAAATATATGCTATTTTCCTATTTTCTAAGCAGTGTGCTAGATACCTGGATACACATTTAATAGAGGTTGGCCTTATGAGCTAACATGAGGAATAGACATATATGCAGGTAGGCATGTTACTGGTGATTGTTTAAGAAGTCAAGAATTTTGTGAGGTAGTTGCTTGGAATCATCCGTGTTAAGAATATTTACGTCACAGAAACCTGCTAGTGCTACAAATAAGGATTTTTTTTTTTTTTCTGTAGGGAAGGAGAAAAGTGACTGTTGAATTTAAAAGGCTACTATTTTCTGTTAAAAAGGAAATAAGATCATATGCTGAGCGTGGAGGGTAATGGGGGTGAGGTAGGTGACTTAAAGAGAATAGAAATGTTTTGGAATAGCTGTTGAGAAAAATAGGAAACTGAAAGAACTGGGAACAAGAGAGAATATAGAAGTTTTTATATAAATAGATAATTCTTTGGGAAAAAAAACACAAATTGTAAATTGCCTTGTAAAGGTAGTAAAACTCTGTATTTCACATAAAATTTAGATGTTTTGGATAATAAATAAAAATTAAAGAAAAACAAAGGGTTCTGGTTATCTGATTACCCTATTAAATTATGTAGAAGAGAACCAGTTTGCCCTGTCTGAAATAAGTTTGGCTCTGTAAGGTCGAATTCTTTTGCCATTTTGTTGTCCATAATTGTATCACCTGCTCTGTCAATTACGTGTTTTTAAAAGTAACAGTGCGGCATTCCATTTGGAAAATGCATTATATTTTACAAAGTGCTTTCCCTGTACATTATCTCTTTTGATCTCATCTGTTGTTGATCTTTGACTGGCAAAAACTGTATTTCCATGAAGCTACTAGACCTTCTACCACACACTTTGAAGGTATAATTCTCATATAAATGCAAATTTATAGTTATCTCTTATATAAATGAGATAAACAGAATAAGGCTGAAGGAAAATAATAAACCCAAAGGGCTGGAAATTCCTGACAAATTACAACTATTTAAGAAATAGTTTGGTTAGATAAGTGATATGGATTAGATAAACAACAGGACATTGGGAAGTACTTGTACATCGCTGACAAAAATTACTTATGAATTAGTTTCTGTATTTCTGAGCTAAACAATCTAAGTTGAATAATTTTCTTCAGATCAAAAATGCAAAAGAAAAAAATTTTAAAGGCTACATATTTTTTTAGAAATAATAGATAAAAGGCTTAAATATAAGTCTCTGTCAACCTGTTCTCCCCAAATTTGCGATTTTACTTTATGGGTATGTCTGTTGTCTGTCCATATTAGAATAGATACTCTATTCCAATATCCAGAGCATAGGAAATTTCAAATCTAATTGTCAAGCTTTTCTAATTATTTTTTAAAGGATTCAAGACACAGTCATTAAGGATAGAGATTTGATTCCTTTGTATGAAAACTCTCGTAATGTTCTAGCTTCGTATTGTGTGGGACTCTTCCTGAATTTAGGAAAATTATTCAAAATATATATAATTATATAGGTCTTTATCAGTCCTTCTTAGAGCCTTTGGGGGCACTGATAGCAACAATAATAATAGCTATATAGAAATTTGGGAAAGAGTCAGCATTTTTATGACGCTTGTAACCTTTTGGATATCCCGTGCATGGCTATCACAAACCAAACTTTTGAGGCATGTAGAATGTTATAAGTAACACCTCCTAGCCACCGCTGTCCTTTCTATTTAATGAATAGTCAATACTTGAAGTAAAATATGCCTATTGGATAGTTGCAACTATTTAGTCCAGCCTAAGCTAATTTACTGTGTAAGAATTATGCACCATGTAGTGAAGCCATTATTGATAAATTACACACCCATTTATTTGCTTAAAGGCACACGGTTTACAAATGAGTAGCTCTTCTAGGGCATGTTTGAACAGATGAATAAGGCATTTACAATGTCCTTTTAAATTACCTTAAATGGAATTCATTTACTTTTGTATTCCTTTTTAAAAATGTGGTTTATTTCCTCAAAGGTTAAAAAAAAAAAAAAGGTAATCTACTTTCTATTGTTAGAGTATTCACCTCTTTTAACCTCCTCTTTTCACATCCTCATTATTCTAATACATATTTTCTACTTTAGGAAACAAATGTTATACTTTCAAGTAAATGAATATTTATACAGAATTACTGCTATCAAATTACATGTGAATTTATCATAAGGAAAGTTAATAGTTGACCTTTCTTCTTTTGTCTTAGCTTCTATACTAAAATTGGACTCAAACATTCCCAGAATTAGATTCAAAAAACATTGAGATTATCCTTAATGGTAGAAATTATGCAGATAAATTATTTCATTTAATCTCCAAATATTTTATGAAATATTAGTATTGCTGTTTCAGAAATATGATATTTCAGAAAAAGTAGAGTAGAAATTAGGTAATACAGTCATATAGATGAAAATTGGAGCAATTACTAGCTAGGAACACAAGTCTTTTGATTCTTTTCAAATATCTCAGTTGCTTCTGTGCTAAAAATGATTCGATTTTAGCAGTGGCATTTCCTGCAGATGCTGGTACATGGGCTTTTGCTTTTTCACTTCAAGCTCACTAAGGAATTGTGAACATTGAAATCCAGGTCTACTATTAACCTGTGTGCTATTGGTCCACACAGCAAGCCATACAGAGCAATGAGAATATCTGGCCACTACTTTGAGGTTAGGGACCCAAAAATGGGATTTTGGAAATCCTTCACTGACAGAAGGATTTGGTTACAAACAAAAATACCCAGAAGATTGAGACCAAACTTGAAAAGCAATAACCTAGAAATCAAAAAGGGTTTTGAGTGAGTTAGAGTGAGAATTCAGTCTTTTCAAAACTAAAGAAATATGAGAAAAATAAAGTTTAAGTCTGTGGTCATAAGTTACTTTACAGATTATCTATCCCAGAGGCTTCAAAATATTTTTTAAACAGTTGCGTCACTTTTATTCCAAGTAAAATCTTACCCTGTGTCTTAATATTTAACAAATAGCAGTGATATTTATTTTATGGGAAAAATTCAAAACATTTAATTATGACAGATTTCATCAACAGAAATAATGAGGCCCATTGGATAGACACAAGCGTTTGAATTCTTGATTTCTAAGTGACATTTGCCATTTATATCCAATCAATTGCATTTTGGATACCCAATGAGTAAATGTATGTAGTATATAACAGATTTGATTGTGTGCATTCTTCTTGTATTTGAATTTTTCTTGGAAATTCAAACCAAACTTGGATTTAGTTCAGTAATATAAATGAGAAAACTGGGAATTGTGGAGGTCAATGTACTTCCCAATAACACACAAAAGTACTGGTTGTTCTGAATCTTACCATAGTGACTTATTCTGGTATTTTCCCAAAAGGTAACCCTGACTCTGCAGAATGAAAGCATTCATTCATTCTCATAATCCTCCTTCTCTTTCTTTTTTAGCCATCAAAAAGTAACCTCATGTACGTTCATATCACCATTGATTTTTCCATTATAGGAGCAGCAGAAAAGAGTTCTAAACATGGTGCCGAAGATAAGACTCAGACCATTATTACAGCCATGAAAGAAAGAATGAAGATCAGGGAGAAAAATAGGCCAGAGGTATTTGAAGTAATTCAGGAAATGTTTCAGATTTCTAAAGAAGATTTTGTGCAATACACAAAGGCAGCCAAACAGAGTGTACTGGATGGGACATCTAAGTGGTCAGCAAAAATAACCATTACAGGTAAAAATAAGTCTTCTTTAAAATTTTTATTCTACATGGAGATTTTGATATGTCTTAGAAATCACTGCTAATAATAATTATAGGTAAAATTAATAGAATTTTTCTCTGTCTTGTTAATATTGATAGGTCCAGGTGGCACTGAAAATAGCCAAAATATATGCCAGATAAGTGAAGTAATTTCTGTCCGTGTCTTGTTTTAATCAAAAGCCCTTCACAGGAAAAAGATTTTTGATTTTTAATATATTCACCAATACCCTGCAGTTTATAAGAGATTAGTTTTGTTGCTGCCTGACACTGATAAATTACAAGAGTAGCTATTAATCTCTTCAGTCAGTTTTATAAAATGAGAAAGATATTTTATTTACTCCTCATTCAATACCCCCTATCCCTTTGATCCTTGAGCCAAGGAAATTTGAGTTTAGTGACGAATAGTAATTTGAACTTCTGAAGTTGCTTGTGATGTTAACAGCAAGTGATTATGTATCATGTTAACATTTACCAAGCCTCTTATCTTGCTCATTTTGTATTTGCAAGGTAAATAAAGATGCTTTTTCTAAATGAGTAGAGTTGATCAATACTGACAGCAAACTTGTAAATAAATAAATCAGTTTGGATCTCAGACCTTTGAATTATGTTGCTAAACTTTTTGTGTATTGTATGTATTCCTTCTCCTTTCTCCATCTGTGTGTATAGTAACATGTATATGAGTGTATAGCTACTAATATATGTGTATGTATATAAATATACTTGTGTATATATAGCTATGGTTCATTAGAGGCAAAAGCAAATATTGGTTAAAAGAAGATTTTAATTCTCAGTGTATTATGTTTTAAAGTCCTACCAGTCATGAGAATGAAAGCAATGGGGATATATCTGCAAATCCAGGGAACCGAATAATAGAAAGTATTTCCTTCATTATCATTATATTAAAATGTTTATTTTGGTTTATTTCAGTGGTTTCTGCACAAGGCTTACAGGCAAAAGACAAAACAGGGTCTAGTGACCCATATGTTACAGTTCAAGTTGGAAAGAACAAAAGAAGGACTAAAACCATTTTTGGAAACTTGAATCCAGTATGGGATGAGAAGTTTTATTTGTGAGTATATAATGTGAAACTATTACAAATCTTAAAATATTTAAGAATAAATAAATTTAAAATATTTAAGAATAAATTTAAGAATAATAAAATATTTAATAATATACTTGCAAAAAATAAACAAGCAATAGTGATCTCATATTTTAACAATTTCTTATGTAGAAATTACCAGAAGAGTGAAACTAATGTTATAAACTCAATAATCTCATACTGCTTATTATTGTTTCTTCATCTTTGTAAGCAAGTGAGTAGGAATAATATTTCAAACCAAAATAAGGTGGGGGGGACTTTGGTGGGGGGCTTTGTAGGAGGTATAAAACTGTTTCGCAACATGATCTATAACTTGGGATGACCCAACATAGCTAGAAATTTATAGGTTTGATTCACTAATATCATGACATCTGAAGATTTATAACTAATGACAAGAGAAAGACTTTGAGTATCACCTGGTCCATCACTTGGGGTAGAGCCACACCTGCGCTAACCTATACTGATGAAGTGGTTGATGATAACTTTTACAAACTCTCATTTTCCATGAAGGTGTTTATTTTTAAACCTCTTATATCTTGCACCAAATATCAAGAAATCATTTTTTTCTCAAGGTTTTTTTTTTCTTTCTACCACTCAAAGAGACAAAATAAAATGACTTTCAACAACCATTTGGTGGAAATGAAAAACTCTAAGACAATTTATTTGTTTATTTATTTTCATTTTTTAAAATTTAAGAATATTACGGGGTACCAATATTTAGGTTACATATATTGCCTTTGCCCTGCCAAAGTCAGAGCTACAAGCATGCCCATCTCCCAGACAGTGCACACTGCACCCATTAGGTGTGAATATACCCATCCCTTCCTTCCCCCCCATCCGCCTGACACCTGATGAATGTTATTACTATATGTGCACATAAGTGTTGATCAGTTAATACTAATTTGATGGTGAGTATATGTGGTACTTGTTTTTCCATTCTTGTGATACTTTTCTTAGTAGAATGGGCTCCAGCTCTATCCAGGATAATACAAGAGATACTAGTTCACCATTGTTTTTTTGTGGCTGAGTAGAATTCCATGGTATACATATATCATATTTTTTTAATTCACTCATGTATTGATGGGCACCCTGAGTGAATTTAAAGGCAGTCGTTTTTCTTTAGTTCTCTCTTTGCAAATGGTTTAAACATCAATCTCATTAACATGTTAAGTAAGCAAATCCAGAACATCCAGCTTATTTGGGAATGGGAGCAATAGTGTGTACACAGAGTTTCTTGCATATATGGACTGATATAAGCAGTATTAAAAAATAGGTTTGGAAAATCAGTTGGGACCGAACAACAGGGTACTATAGAATGAGTTAAGGAACTTGGA
>CM052442.1:76769706-76790740 GCA_028533085.1 Varecia variegata
ATGGAAATGCTACTGATTTCTGTACATTGGGTTTGTATCCTGAGACTTAAATCTAGGAGTCTTTTGGAGGAGGAGTCTTGAGGGTTTTTTAGGTATAAGATCATATCATCAGTGAACAGAGATATTTTAACTTCTTCTTTTCCAATTTGGATGCCCTTTATTTTTTCTCTTGCCTGATTGATATGGCTAGGACTTCTGGTACTATGTTGAGTAGGAGGTGAGAATGGGCATCCTTGTCTTGTTCCAGTTCTTAGGGTGAATGCTTTCAACTTTCCCCTGTTCAATATGATATTGGCTGTGGGTTTGCCATATATGTCTTTTATTATTTTGGGGTATATTCCTTCTATGCCTAGTTTGTTGGGGTTTTTATTATGAAGGGATGCTGAATTTTATTAAATGCTTTTCTGCATCTATTGAGATCATTGTATGTATTTATCATTTACAATATGATGTTTTAAAGCATATATATATATATATTTTGGAATGACTAAATCTAGGCAATTAATATATTCATCACCTCACATAGTTATCATTTTTGTGGTGCAAACATTTAATATCCACTCTTCTAGCATTTCTTAAGAATACAATATAATGTTATTATCTATGGTCACCATGCTGTATAGTAGATCTTTTAGACTTATTTCTCCCATATAAATGAAATTCTTTTAGTTTTTGAATAGCATGTCCTCAACCATCCCCCAACTTCCCCAGCCTCTGGTAATCATCATTCTACTCTCTACTTCTATGTGATCAACCTTTTTGATTCTACGTACAAGTGAGATCATGTGGTATTTGTCTTTCCATACCTGGCTCATTTCACTTAACATAATGCCTTCCAGGTTCATCCATGTTGTCATAAATAGCAGGATTTCCTTCCTTTTTATAGCCAAATAGTATTCCACTGTGCACGTATACCACATTTTCTTTATTCATTGATCTGATGATGGACACATAGGTTGATTCTATACCTTAGCTCTTGTGAATAGTGCTGCAATACACATGAGTGCAGATATCTCTTCAAAATACTGATTTCATTTCCATTGGATGTATACCCAGTAGTGGGATTGATGAATCAGATGGTAGTTCTATTTTTAATTTTTTGAGGAAATTTTATCCTGTTTTCTATAAGGACTGTACTAATTTGTTATACATTACTACCAACAGTGAGAATGGTTCCTTTTTCTCTACTTCCTCACCAACATTCGTTATCTTTTGTCTTTTTGATAATAGCCATTCTAGCAAGAGTGCTAGAATGTATCTTATTGTAGTTTTAATTTGCACTTCCCTGATGACTAGTAATGTTGAGCATTTTTTATATACCTATCGGCCATTTGTATATCTTCTGATGAGAAATATATATTTAGATTTTTTGCTCATTTTTTAATCTGGTTATTTGTTTTCTTGCTATTGAGTTTTTTGAGCTTCTTATATATTTTAGATATTAACCCCTTTTCAGATGTATGGCTTGCAAATATTTTCTCTCATTCTGTAGTTGTCTCTTTACTCCATTGTTTGTTTCCTTTGCTGTGCAGAAGCTTTTTAGTTTGATGCAATTTCATTTGTCTATTTTTGCTTTTGTTGCCTGTACTTTTAAGGTTATATTAAACAAATAATTGTCATTTTCAATGTAAGTGTTTCTATTTCACTTATGAAAATTACACTGTGAATGCCTTATGTAGGTTATTACCATTTCTCGCTATTATTTATGCTTGAAGTAACTGTTAAGCTACTGCTGCCATCTTAATCAGGCATCAACCACAGGGTAGCAGCTAAAAGAAGTAAAGCCTGAGTAACATGGCTGCAGTATGAGGGCACTAATCCTTTTTTAAAACCAAGAACAAGATTCTTCAGTCTGATGACTGCCAATATCCCTTTAAATTGACAATGCAGGCTCAAGGTAATAAACCTCTAGTCTTTGAGTTTATTTTGACAATTGTTTATGATGATTCTATATCTCTTTTTCCCCCTCGGTATGTATATTTTCCTTTTGCCATCTCCCACACCACTGTATACAGTCACTGCATGTTCCTCAGCTTTGACCTGTAATTCGACTCTAATAAATCTAATTACTGTGAATTGTTGAAAAAAAATGTTATAGCATATCTCTAGGTTTTTTTAAAATTTCTATTTTAATACCTTTATATTCATTTGTGAGATTATTAATAGATATTAATTAATTATAATCACTTTAGCATATAATAAATTCAAAACATATACCATTTACCTTAATGAAATTATCTTTGATAATCTAATTCCAGGGTTAAATTACACAAATCATGGAACTCTCATGGCATAAATTTTTATTCATGATTCTCAAAGATGTATATTTAAAAATTTAACCTACTTTTGTTGGCCAGTATCATGACAAGGTAGGTGGAAAGGTAGCCTGGTTGAGATCTAAGACAAGTCACAAATTTCAGGACCACCATCCATTTATTTGGGGGGTACCACTCAGGGCATTTATGTATGTGTATTCTGTGTTTGTGTTCAATAATACAAAATTCACTAATGGCTAGGTGGAGGATAAATAACTAAGATATGAAAGCAAAATAGGATCAGATTATATACTGAAAATTGCTCTCCTCCATGCATATTTTATCTTTCACTTTTATCATAAGCTGTGCTTTCAATTTTCAAGTCTTTTGTTATAGCTCAAAAGAAATAGGTTTCCTTGTGAGAAATAACAGAATTGAACACTTGATGCTTCTGATGGCTCTAAATGATACTATTATTCAAGGTTTAAAAGAAATGGTCTTTAAGCATGAAGCTGGTATAATTCAATCTGTCCTCACTATTCATCTGTTTCCCTAATTAAATCCTGTCTGTAACAAAGTGCTTCGAAAACAGAATTTCTTGTGGAAGGTATTCCTTCCTGAAAAAAAAACAAACAAACAAAAAAAAACACCTCACAAACTGGACTCCAGTCAGATGTTACTTGACTTGTTCAATCAATGTGTAATGAGAAGAGGGCTTCTTGCTACTACATCAATGTGAGAAGAATACAAATGCAAAAGGAAATTTTGGCTGGAATATAGCATTTCAGGAACTAAAATAAGTGGAGTCAGGATCTGGGGAGTAAGAGAGACTCCTGTGATTTCTGACAATACTAAATTCCACTAGAAATTGCACTTAAGATGTGTGCACACACAACACTCACACCGTTGAAAGAAGTTATACATATTCTTGTGGCAAATTACATTCTAATTAATCCAGTTCACATTTATGAATGATAAATTTCAAAAAGCTGAAATTGTTTTCTTTTTCAATTAGAGATGGTGGGAGTTTTCTCTCCTTTTCATAGATGTAGTTGAGGAATTAGTTGCTGATGTTAAAAGCTATGCTGTTATGTGAATTAATTATTTCTGTTTTAAAAGCACTTTATGATTTTTGTGTTGCAGGCACTTTTCATGTCTGTCTTCTAAATACATGTGCCCCGGTGTTCCTGCTGTCATGAGCACCTTGCTGGCTAATATAAACGCTTTCTATGCTCATACAACAGTTTCAACAAATGTTCAGGTTTCCGCCTCAGATCGATTTGCCGCTACCAACTTTGGTGTAAGTATAATTTTGTAAACTTTAAAATTTCTAGTAGCTTATGGGAGTTACATTTCAAGGGCCTTTGGACTTAAGATAATCTTGTAATCTTATTGCAGAAGGTACATTTAGGGTATTTCTCATAGTGTAATGGGCTACATCTCAAAATTTATTTGAAATGTTTCCAGTGAAATAACTGACAGTCAATAGAAATATTTATTAGATTGAATCTCCATGTCTGGAATGACCTTATAAACATACAGTTTATAAGAGAATGCTGAGATTTCATAAGCAATTCTCTCTGTATGCAAATTTGGGATTCCGCATTTCAGATTTACCATTTTTTAGATAGTTTCCTGGTTTCTGTGAGCTTGGCTGTCTTCTCCGGTGCCTATTGGGCTCCATTTGTACTTCCTGTTGGTTCCCACTAGTACTGATGGATAACGAACGGCGCATCCTCTAAGTAAAAAAATAGCAGGTGTATAAACAGCTTAAAAGAACCATCTTTACTGAATTAGACTGTCCATCTGACGTATTCAAAGGCATCAAGAATACAGTGAAAAGTAGAAACGTAAGGATTCTAAAGAGTCAGGAATTTGCCTGCTGCACCCATCACAGAACTCATCCCCTACAAGTATAATGAAATTAAAATTGGCAAGACTGGAAATAGGGTTAAGAGCAATCTCAGTGAAGTGGTAAGAGTCAAAACTAACACAGAATTAGTGCAGATGGAGAAGAAAGGACACATTCAGAGCTTTTCAGGGCATAAAATCAACAATGCTTGATGTCTTTGGGGACAAGAACAGTGAGGGAAGGAGAACGGTGCCTGAAAAGATTACCAGGATTTTGGCTGGGGCAGCTGAGTAGGAAGTAGTGCTATTTGATAACTCACAAGACAAATATTTTATTCTCCTTTTTTTATTTTCATGGAGGAAACTAAGATCTATTGTAGGACAGTGATCTTCATGACACTATAGTTCTTTTTTCTACTGCACTTCCAATTCAGTTCACTGAGCAGGTTTTTGTTATTGAGTATGTTGTTAGAAATCAAATTTGGGGGTATGTGACATAGAATAGAATCAACTGAGGCAAGTAGATTAAAGGGTGAAAACCCAGTATGAAAAAAAAATGTGTGTGCTGCTGTGTTTGCTCTTTTTCTTTTACTCTTTCCTTCTAAAAGAGAGAATGCATGCAGGGTATGTGAGGTGAGTTTGAATGAATCAAAGGAAAAAAGTAATTGCTATGTAATGACAAATCAAATAAAATACCAGTAAAAGAGAACACTCTTTGGGTTGGGAGTAATGAAGGTTAAGTTTTTATTCAAATTTAAGACGTCAGTTCGGTCATCCGAGCCTCACTTTCTCAATCTGCTCAATGCAGATGATAATTTGTGTTCTAACATGTTTCTTAAATTTGAGATGAAGATCAAATGAAATAAAAGATGGTAAGCCAGTTTGTAAAAGTTAAAAATGCTGTCCTTCTATAGGGTATGAGGATTTTGTCTCTCCTGTATTACCTAGAGTATAACCAATACACCATCAGCTGCTTTTGTTAGATTGACTCTTGTCAGAGCTGGGACCAGAAAACATTCCCCTAGCTACCTCAGCAAATACTGTTATGACCAAATACCAGATCATAGAACAGTTTTGTTATAAAAACCTCATCTTGGTAATAGCACTCATTGTCTTGGGATTTACTTGTAACAGAAAGAATTCTGTTATGAAATTGTTTTGTTTCTAATATTCTGCCTGTGTACATTGTGGAGAACAAGTCAACCTTATAGAAAAAGAAGATGTGTTTATATGATTAATATCCACCATAAAAATTACCTGGAGGAAAATTAGATAGCATGCTCCTTTACTTCCTGCTGAACCAAAGAAGAAAGAGCAGATTGATTTCAATAGGTTTCAGTGTTTCAACAGCCACATGATAATAACAAATTGCATTTTATAAATTATATAACTGAATGTAGAATGGAGAGAAAAGGAATATTTCTTTAAAGTACATCTTGCTACATTGGTTATTTGGTACGTAAATTTGACTATATTTTTCTATAACTGTTGAAAATAGTGCTATTTGCTAAGTTAAACATACCTAATTGTAATGTTTGGAGCCCCAAGTTTTTATTCACCTGATTGCATTACTTGGGACCTAGTGACAATTATATGGTACTTTCTTTATCCTTCTCAAAGGTGTGTCACCCAGACATTTTGAGTCTCCAAATTATAAACTAATGGAAAAAGATTTCTTACCTGTGAGAATTGTAAAACAGACAAATCTTTAAGAAAATAAAACCGTAACTCTTGTAAATACAGACTTCTTAATGTAAAAATGTCATTTGAAATTAAGGTGTGAATGAAAAATGCTCAAGAATAAGGTGAAAAGGACAGAAGCCTTGGATGTAGAGAAGAGGTACAAGCAAAGTTTGCCGAGGAAAATGGTTAGAGAAATTGGATGAAAATGATAAAAATAGGATATTATAAAAGGCAAGGCAAATGAGTTTAGGAAGGGGGAGTGTATAACATTGTCAATTATGGAAAATTCAAGTAATTTGAGGAAAGAAATGAGCCCATTGGATTTGGCAAGTAGAAGATCATTGTTTATGAAACAGTTGAGGTTGGAGCCTGATTTCTGGGGCTGTTCAGTGAATGCCATAGATGGACAGTTGTATAAATTGGGGTTCATTTAGTCAATAAAATATCATGCAGTCATTTAAAAAATGAGTTTTTGTAGAGGAATTTATATAATTGAACAATGATTATGATATAATGATAAATGAAAGAGAGTGCTACAAAACTCTATATACAATCTAATTCTAACATCGAACACACGTGCACACACATACACAGATTTAGCAATAAGACCGGACAGAAACGAAATTTGCTAAAATGCTAATGACACAGCCACCTGGTAAGATTGCAGCTGATATTTTGTTGATTTTGTTTTGTATTCATCTTTATACTAAAGTTTAAAAATTTCTATATTAAATTTGTATTAATTTTATAATAAAAATCTGAAAAAAGAAGGTGGGGAAACAATATTCTTTCAAGGAACTTGAATGAGAAGGAAAAATAAGAGATCAGGTAGGAGTGAGATTTTGCCATGTACAAAGATTGTATTTTTACTCTCTGGTTGGGTAGGGATATTTATACTTAATAAGGTAAATTTAAAAACATTTGTACTGTTAGGAAAAGAGGTAGTTGCAAGAGTGTGTTTGCAAATTTATCAGATGGGAGAATAAGTGATATAGCAATATCCCAGAGGGGAAAGAAGAAAGTACAGTCAAAAGGAGAGAAAAAGTGACCTTTATAATGAGAAAGGACAAGTTCTATTCGGAAATTTGAGGAAATAGTGCAAGAGTCCTCAAGAGAACACTGAGCTTGAGGTGGAAGAAGGTGGTACGGGTTTGGATTAGCCCCTGAGGGGTATTATTTGATGTTGGGCACCATAAATTTGCTATCATAGCTACTCATGTGGCTGTGAGATCTTCCCAGGGTTTGTCAGCATTCTGATGCTGAAATTTTGCAGAAAAGAGGCAATGGAAGGTTAAGGGAATTCATACAGCAATGATGCTGTGAAGAGAAAAGTTGGAGTGATTCATCATGGGCTCTAGGTTTGATAAGTGGTACCATGAGAAGTGTGATGGAAAGAGAGAGAAAGGAAGGGAGGGAGAGAGGAGAAATACAGAGACAGGGTTTTGTGGTAAGAACAGTTCATTTCAGTTAACATTTCAAAGGGGAATTCTCAGGTCCAAGATGTAGCTCTGGGAGTTGATAGTTGAAAATTAATTGTAAACATTGGTATGCTACAGCTGGCTTGTACCTGCTCATGAGAACTGATTGCTAAAGTTTCAGGAATATTGCAAGGTGGTTGTTAAACACAGCCATCCTTGAAATTGCATATGTTAAAAGTATTTACATCATGGAAATTGGCAAATGCTAAAAATCAAGGCTTTTTGCCTTCAGAGAGCCAGTTTACCAGTATATCATTGAGTGTAAATGTTGTTTGGAGTCAAGATCAAAGAACTGTATTGGAGAAAATATCTCTATGTACGTTAAAGACACTCATGGGTAGATCGGGTCGGAAAGGAAGAAAACTCCATGAGGTGGGAGTCAATATTTTAATTTTGAAGATGTCTTTAGAAAATTTACTTAGTAAGTTATCTTAAGACATAAATATCAAATGAAATATTCATAAAATTGCTGTTTTCTAGCTCTGTTTTTTGTTTTTTCCCATGAGCATATATACTCTGACATAGCCAGTACTGGACAAAACAAAATATGCTAATACACATTTTTTACCCTTACTTAAGTTTTTTTATTTGTCCACTAGTTCGTTCAATACCTATTTTTGTGATACTTCATGTAAGCTACTACAGCAGATAATGGAAGGACTGAAAATAAATGTCGACCTTTACTCTCTGAAGCTTATATTCTAATGGAATAATCACATAAACATGTGTAAAAAAAACATAAATCACTTTCAAAATGTGGAAAGTGCCAAAGGAGTTTATTCTTATAAATACTTTGAGGTGGAGGGCGGAGCAAATGGTTGATTCTCTTCAGGGACTCATGGAAGCTTGACAAAGGAATAGTCCTCTTAGGGATGAATATTTTCAAAGTCCAAAAGTAGTAGAAAAACCATGATAGGCCTAGGGAGATATTTGAGTGAAAACAATACGAAGTAAAGATGCAAATTAAGTTTGAAAATGTGTGTGTAAAGTAGTCTACCTGCTGAGTAGGGCAGATAGAATAAAAGATGGAGGGATAAGAGGAGGCTGGGTTATTGGGTTGATATTAGACTGTTGAAGGCCTTTAATGCTGAGATGTTTGAGCTTCATTCTTAAGGTGTAGGGTACAATCTGATAGAATTTCTGCTTCAGAAAGATCACTGTGTAGAGGAAATGTTGCAGAGGGGAGAGAGAGAAGGTGTATAAGACAGGGTTCAGTTGCAGTAATAGAAGCCCTCCTAGCAACTTTAAGTAGAAAGGGATTCAATACAGGGAATTACTTGTATAATCTTATCCGAAGGACTGGAGGAGGCACCCTGCATAATAATTCTCAAAATCACACAGCGAAACTGATTTGCAAGAGAAACTGTAAGCTTTCTTACAATCAGGAAGGTAGACAACCAGGAGGCTGCCTCTGTTGTCAATGCCACTGTCTTTTCAAAACTACAAAGCTAATGGCAAGAACTTTTAAGACCACAAAATCTTTAATAGAAAATTATGTATAAAATTAATATTTATTTATGACAAACAGCATAAACATTATAAAATCCAAGGGAATAAAACATGATACTTTCATTAATTAACTGCCTGACAAACCTCTATATTAATTTTTTCTATAATTTTTGGCTACAGATTCTTTGCTCACTTCTTCATATGACAAAAATTCTGAAATATTTTTTATGGGAAGGAAAAAAGATAATTCAGTTTTTTGTCTAGCAGAGGTGATAAAAATTTATAAATTGATACTTTAGAAAGGTTTGTGTTACTTTCACATAGCCACGTATATTTTAATGACTTTCATCAAATTTGAGAAAACATCTATTATATTTCTTTCATATGTGGTGTAAAAGCAAAAATTGTACCCAGCAAAGTTACCCACGCAAGGCTGACTTTATTCAAGGCTACTGCAATAGGGGAGAGAGGTCAGAGCTTAGTTTGAACCCAACTCCACTAAAACAAAAGGAAGGAGGGCTTCTAAGGGCTCTAATAAATTAGAGGGAAAATACAAGAAGGTGTTGAGGGGAGGTTGACCAGTGGGAGGTGTCCAGCACACTGAGTTATTCTGAATTTGCACTTTCTTGTCTGTGACTCGGCCATCAGTGTTTGCTAATTGATGCCCATCAGAATTAGGCTCCTACAGTCCCAAGAAGGCTGGGACATCAGGATGCTCTCTTCTTGATGATTATATTTCAAAGGAAGAGCTTCCAAATCTTTCAGAAATCTGTCCTGGATTATAAAACTGGCAAGAGGCTTTTTAAAAGATTTACATATCAAGGGGCAGGGAAAGAACTTTTTAGGAGCTTTCCAAAGAAAAGAAGCATTTCTAGCATCAAGCATTTCTAAAGAAAATGCTCTAATAAAAGGCAGGTCAGGACCTGGAGTCAGGAAGGAGTCTGTCTAAAGCTCAATCAGGCTGAGGGAACATGAGGGTGTGCTGATCAGTGAACTAACATTTCAGTGCTTTTCAAGTTATCCTGTGAAGGGACTCTTTAAATACCCTTTGAATTGATGAAATTAATTAGTTTATCATTGAAAGCATCATTGCAATAGCATTTTAGAATTTTCTGGTATTTCTGTTGGTATCTGCATTCATCTCAAATCAACAAGAGTGGTACATAGGTGTCCAATATGTTCATATGATTAACATTAATTGAAATACCAAAAAATTATCGTAATAGCCTATGCATTACTTCTATTTGAAATGTGCCTCTTTTATTAATAAATTGCTCTTTTTGTTACAATCTTGGAAAAAGATGCTACAATATGCTAGTCCAGATCAGAATAATTTTTATCTTATTCCTACAAATGTTACAAAAACCTAAGATCACATGATTACATGGCTGGGCCTCCTCCTAGATCGCTGAAGCAGATAAGGGCCAAGAAGCTTAAGCAACAGTAGCTTCTGGTGAAATTCAACTCTGCTGTTGGAGCCAGGCTTTGAGAAAAAAGGAATTCAAGAGAGAAGCTGAGGGTAATGCAGAGGCTTTGGCACCCCTTCCTTACAAGAATTGTCCTTCCGCAGTTCCCAAAATCCTGGGAGAAACTTCCTAAGAGGGCACATAGGGGGTGGCAACTGCTTCTGTCCCAGCCAAAAGCCCCCCTCTGCCCATAAGCCAAATCCAGCCTACCAACTAGTCTCATGAGGCTCAGAAGCTAAGAATGGTTTTTACATTTTTAAATGTTGAAATAAAATTGACTGTTACTTTGCGACCCACAAAAGGTTTCTAAAGTTCCATTTCAGTATACACAAACAAGATTTCATTGGGAAATAACCATGCCCACCTGCTTACATAGTGTCTGTGGCAGCTATTGTGCTACAGGGTCAGACTGAATAGTTGTGACAGAGTCTGGAAAGTCAGAAATATTTCCCATCTAGCCCTTTACAGACAGTTTGCTGACCACGGGTCTAGTGATTCTCACCAATTAGTTAAACATAAATTTTTGACAACTCACACTACTTATTAGTAGCAGTATTAACTTGCCTCCTACTAGACCTATGTGGCCCTTATTTAATACAAAAAACTGAACAGTGTGGTGGTTTCAGATATTGTGACGTGCCCTTCAGGGGAAACATTTTTTAATCACCCAGTCTTTTGTTATTCCTCAAATCATACCCTACAGGCAGTAGACCTCCTCTTCTCTGCAAAAGCAATATCACTCTAGTTAAATATAACATAGTAAATAAAATTAAATCTCAAGCTGTCCTGCTGTTTAAAGAATCTCTGTGAAAATTCAATCAGCGGCATGCTTTTAATTTCACATCATCCGATATTGTTTGGGATTCAGTGACAACAAGCCTGGCAGTTTTCGCCACAGTTTTCTGTTTTCCTTGAATGTAAATTTTTCAGCTGGGCACTGAAGACCAGGGAGAGAAACCAAATGTGTGATTTGTATCAGTCAGAATTCCATTTGGCTGCATGAAACAGAAACTCAACTACACTTGAGTAAATAAGATTTTGTTTTTTCCCTTGGTGTAACCTAAGTCCAGAGGTAAGAAATTCAGGGCTAGGATAGCTGCTCAGGGTTGTAATTTTTAAAAAGCGTGGGCAGATGGAGTAGGGTGGATGTGGGAACGCCTTTCTTAACAATTTGTTTAGCTTTTCATCTTATGGGCATGAAATAAGAGCTCTGTCTTCTAGGGTCTATTAGATTTTAAGGCAGGGAAAGGGGAGAAGCACACAGGGCAAAAGTAAGAAAGCCTGAAAATTATATTTAAGAAAAAATTCTAGGGCAAACACTAATATAACAAATACTATCTGCCAAGCACTCTTAGGATCACCCCAAATAATAATTCATTGATGATACGGTAACTAAGTCCATGCCCTTGAATAAGCTCTTTAACCAAAACCATGCTACATGTCCATCCTGGAGGAAAAGAGGTCTGGGAAGGTAAGCATTTCATATTGGGCACATTTGACACATGAGGTTCTGTTAGAAAGGAACAATGGACAATTGGATATTGGGCAGAGAATCAGCACAGTTTACCCCAGTGGGTATAAGAGGGCCAACATGGTGGATCAGAGTCACTTCAGCTGTCTTGAAGATTTGTACTAATTGTGGAGGTCAGACAAAGCAACCAGAGACATGCCATGAATCATACTGACTTTTACCATCATTTAAATGACTAACTTTACTGTGGCCTAAACTGATTATTGTAGTGGCTCTTCTCTTGTTATCTTTTAATTGGGAGCCACCAACTCACAAAGCTGGGAGTTGGGGAGTATAAAGGACAGCATGGCTTACCTCTTCCCCAGAGAAGGTATGATGGAAAATGGCAGAGAAAAATCTAAGATCTTCAACTCATCTGTATTTTCATAGCTTCATTGGCATAGAGGTAACTTGCCTAACAAGATGTAGAAGGCAAGTTTCAATTCTTATGATCCTTTATCGCCTCTGCAGGGGTTAACACAGAAGGGGATACTCAAACTTTATTCAGTGACATATAAATAAGAAGGCAATTTACTTGGAAAACTAGAATTTCAACTTGGGAACAATTCATCAACTCCTGTTAATATTCAGCTCACTCCATAAGACCAGTGACTTCCAGGGATAAGAGTCATATACCCCAGAAATCCACCTCCTACGTGAAACTACTGGGAAAAGTTTCCATTTTTGTTAATACATTCCAAAATGAAATTTGGTGTTTACAGAATATTAATGTAGGAAGAGACATTTTTTGTCATTATATTCCATCCCTCCACTGGCTTTTATAATATTTTTTATGAGAAAATTGGGACTTAGAATAGTGGAGTGTCTATCTATAGGGTTTGTATGTGTGACTTCGATGTTTTTTCCTTGTTTGTATTTAATCCATACAACTTCAATCTTACACTTATTAGCAAACCTCTGTTCTCCCCATCATGTCATACTTCTGTGAAGAGGGCAGTCTAACACTGACACAGCATCAAAAGGAGTTTTGGGCCTGATTTCTATACTATTTTTATCACTAAATCATAAACATCCTTTAAAAGAAATTGATCCTTTCAGGTTATGAGGTCTATATTTGCTCGCAAAAGGGAAATGATTTTGCAAATTGGTTTTTGACAAAAATAACAGCTGTTCCCACTTTTAGAGGTGGGGAGAAGTTCAAAAAACTGTAATTTATTTTCTGGTGAGGTGGCATGGTGTGCAGCAGTAAAAAGAAGGATGGGTTGTATTTTCTCTTGTTGATGCACTATATTGCAATGAGTTATTATGCATAAAGAAGTACAGAGGCAATTCATTTGAGCTGTTTCTACAGAACACAACTTTCTAGGTACTTTGTTAGAATAATTATACATTTCTCATTTATCATAGAGAGGCAGTACAACTTGTTGAAAAGAACGTAGATTTGATGTCAAAGAGAGCTAAGTTTGAATCACTGCTATGCCACATAGTAGCTTTAAGATCTTGAACAAGTCACTGACCTCTTTGATCCTTCCTTTCTATAAAATTGGGACAATAACTCATAAAATTGTTGTGAGGACTACTTTAGAATGGCCATTTATTTCTGTTCTCCTATTTTGTGTTTGCTTTGCACAGAGGGAAAAATTCATAAAACTACTGGACCAGTTGCATAACTCTTTAAGGATTGACCTGTCAAAGTATAGGGTATGTACAAAATGAATTGTTTAAAGGTAAACTGTTGTGTTTGGTCCATATGATTTCTTAATCATATTATAAAAATTACCCATTAAGTAATAGAAAAGTAAAAATACTGATCTCAGGTCCTGCCACACTAGAAGTAATCCAGTACATCTCCTTTGTCGTTCAGGTACTTTGCTCCACATCAACCTCCGATGATACTCCATATGTGTGTGCACCCACACTCATGTGGCTTTAGCTTTATAATTTTTTAAAAAACCCATCGTATTTAGTGACCCTCAGCTAATTATGCAGTAGACATGTGGGCCAGTACTCATTTTAAATCTCACCGTTTGTTACTGAGATATTTTGCTGATATTTTCCCAATTTCTGAGATTCCTACTGGGACTTACTGCTTACTTCTCTCTTCTAGATCAGTACAGTATCCTCTTTCAGAGCTGTCCAGTGTTTATAATCAATAATTCTGTATTTCATCTCCAGGTGAAACACATACACACACAAAAATATACTCATGTATGTAAGTGCATAAATATAGACACACATGATTTTAATTATAAAATATCTTAGTTACAAAAAATTTAGTTACAAATCTTAGTTACCATAACTACAGATGCTCTTCTACATCTTACATTTTTAAATAATTTATTCTAAACACCTTTTCTTATTTGCACATATGTATCTCTCATGCATTCATTTTTAATTAGTCTATTATTGACAGATACCTTAATTGCCTATTTCTGGAAATTATAATACCGAATTTTTTGAAACTCACATTTCATGTTGGAAGTGGGGCCAGCATGAGATGAGAACCAATGGTCCAGCCATTGAAAAAAATTTTAGGGGGCAAGAAGGGCCTCGAGGCCACCTCATCTGCCATCTCATTTAGGCACCCCAATTCTGCTCTAGCTCATGTATGTCTAGAAGTTAGGTGTGGTTTTCTTGATGACTCTTTAGAAAGCCAGTCTGAAGACTTGTTAACATGAGAAATTTCTCAATGTCAAAATTGTTTCTTAGTTCAAACATTTTCCTAATTATACCTTTCCTTTCCTTCAAAATTCTGAATATCTATATTTTTAAATGCTACTTCTCACCAAACCCCACTAAAAGAAACTTTTTGTTGAAATCCACAATACTTCAGGAGAGACTATGCAATGCAACCTTATTTTTTAACTTTTAAAAGTTTCTTTGTGACTAAAAGTAAATATAGTACTTGTATAATTTCTGTACTATTTTTCAAAAAATGTACTTATCTTGGGAAAATCAATTATGAAAATATTTTCAAATTTATACTGTACTCCCTTCTTTTAGAAGCAAAACTATTTTATGAACAAGGTTTAATGATATCATATCATTGTAATAATGATATCGTTTTGCATATTTTATTGCATTGTGAGGATAAATATGAGTGTGGCTTTCTAACACTAAAAAGTTAACATTTCCAAATTGTTTATTTTCTCTAATGTTTTTTGATAAAATATTATAAGAATACTTTAGGAGTATTTTTTAAAATTTTTATGCAGTTTATTTTTCATTTTCTTTCACAGGAAGCTAGTTTTAGTTTATTTTCCCATTGGAAGTTTAATGCTGATAACTTTACCTATTTTCTGTTTCCTAATTAACCAGGAAAACTTTCCTGCAAGCAATACTGAAAGGCTGCAAGACTTGAAATCAACAGTCGACCTGCTAACAAGTATCACCTTTTTTAGGATGAAGGTATCTTATTTTATTTCACTGTCTTGGAGTGATGTAGAACACATGCATTCCCTGGTCTTGTTTTGTCTTGTTTTGCCCTTCTCTTGATCAAGTACTGTGTCAACCCCACTGATTAAGCTGTACTGTCTTTGCCTGAGTTAAACGAATCTTCCAATATAAGGTGTATTGAAGAAGAGATTCTCTGAGACACTTGAAACACTCTGATACATTTGGCTCAAAGTTAGTTCTAAATTAAATCCATCTTAAACAAAGCTCTCTAGTAAGTGGGCATGGCACTTAAAATCAGAATCCCAAAGAATGGTAAATGGATATGGAGTTCACTTCTCATTTTAGTTTTAACTGAAGTGTTTTGCTGACTTTTTCCTGCAAGAGAGTAGCTGACTTTTTAAAGTTTAGCCCCCAGTGTTAGCAACTTCCATTTTCAGCCCTAGAAAAATATACTATGTCTGTGTAGTCTATCTGACCACCTACACCACTGTTATAATTGGCTATTAGCTAACTATCCAGGCATTTCTTTTTAGATATATCTCTTTTGCTTTAATCACAAGTTCTCTGCAATCATAATTTTGGCCAGCAATGCAACTTAGGTAAAGCCTTTCCAAAACATACTTGCCAAACTATGGGCTAAAATTTTTCACTCTTTGAAGCAGAGTATTATGATCTTTATTCAGAAAGTTCCTAGACAGAAAAAAAACAAGAATTTTTTTTTCTTTTTATTTGCCTATGATTTTTTTTTCATTAGAAGCGCCAAAATTGTATAATATAAGAGAGACAGAAAACAAAACCAGACTGTATCAATGGTCATTTTGATTTTTTAAAGTTTAATTAAAATTTGTTTGGTTTAAAATCAGGCTAAACTGGGTAACTGGCATAAATAGAATTTATGTCAGTTCTGATCTACCAGCAGTAGCTGCTGGAGGAGTGTGTAGAAAATGACGGTGAGACCCAATCAAGTTGACTGGGATTGACAAGTGATGTCTGTCATTGACACTGCAAGTGAGGAATGGCAGTGAGGATATGCAGTGCCAGCACGATCCTGAACAACTGGCCATGCCTCGGCCACAAGCCTTGCAGTGCTTAAAAACACAATCTCCTCAAACTTGCAACTACTCCTTCCCCATCTTCACTACTAACTATGACTTTGCTTCCTATTTCACTGAAAAAAAAGGAGGAAAGAAAGGAGAGTGTTCTCAAATTCTGACCACATGTCCCCACCACCCACCCCATCTAGGTACTTAATTCATGGGTCCATATACTCTTCCTTCTTTTTTGTTACTATTGATGAGCATCTGTTATCCTAGACAAGGTCATCTCTTCCACTTGTGCAATTGATTTCATCTCTTCTTGTGTACTAAAACATTGGTCCAGCAATCCTTTCCACTCTCCTGAATTATCAATTTTCCCCTCGGTACATGCTATTAATTTTCCAATCTTAAAAATACTATTTGACTTCATTTTCTTCTACTACCCAGTTCATCTTTCCTTTTAATAGCAAAACTACTCAAAATAGTCAGTTTCTTTCCTCCCATTATCTTTTGAACAATTTCCTCCTCCAATTATCTTTTTTTCTTCATCATAGACAGTATAAGTCACTCTTGTACCGTTCTATTAGTTCTGACAAATGTGTAGTTGTATAACCACCACTGCAAGACACAGAACAGCTCCGTAAGCCTACAAAATTCCCTTGTAGTCAAACTCTCTCCCACACCCCGACAACCGCGGCTTTGTTCTCTAGCTGTAGGTTTGCCTTTTCCAGAACATCATGAACATGAAATAATACACAATGTAGCATAACACATTGGATATTAATCCGTGTCATGGAAAGCATCAACAATTCACTTCTTTTTATTGCTATTAATAAGTAGTAATTCTTTGTTATGTATGTACTATACGATATTTATCCATTCACTAATTGACAGACATTTGAGTTGTTACCAATTTGGGGTTATTACAAATAACACTGTTATAAATAGTCATGTAAAGGTTTATAGTATAAACATAAGTTTTCCCTTTCCAGTTGTTTTTCATCTTCTTGTGAAGCTCTGGGTATTTTTCATTCTATCTATCTGTCTATCTATTATCTATTTTATTCATTCTAATAGGAATAAAGTATCTTACTGTGGTCTTCATTTTATTTCTGCAAAAATTAATTTTGAGCATCTTTCCTTGGGCTGATTTGCTATCTGAACATCTTCTTTTGTGAAGAATATGTTGAATGTTTTTACCCATTTTCATTAACTTGTTTTTTTATTGTCAAGGGTTTTTAAAATATTTTTTAAAAACTGACAGATAAAATTGTATGTATTGTGTACAACATGATGTTTTGAAATATATATACATTATGCATTATGAAATGGCTAACTCTAGCTAATTAACATGCATTAACAGATAAAGTTGTCATTTTTGTGATGAGAACATTTAAAATCTACTCTCTAAGCATTTTTCAAGAACACAATATTGTTGAGTTTTGAGAGTTTTTTATATTTTGGATACAAGTCTTTTGTCAGATATATGATTTGCTAATATTTCCTACTTGTTTTGCCTTGTTTTTTCATTCTCTTAAGAGTACCTTTTGCCTTGCAAAAGTTTTTAATTTGGGTCTACTTTATTAATTTTTCCATTTATGAGTAATGCTTTTGGCTAAACCAAGATCACAAAGCACTATTCTTATGTTTCTTTTAAAATTTTTAGTTTACCTTTTATTTTTAGGCCTATATTTTATTTAGAATTTTGGGGCTTTTTGTTTTTACTGTTTTTGTTTGATATAAGTTTGGAGTATGGGCCAAGGATAATTTTTTTTACATATTTATGTTCAATAGTTCCAACCCTATTTATTAAAAAGATTTTCCTTTCTCCATTGAATTGCCTTTGTACCATTGTAAAAAATCAATTGACCACATATGTTTGAGTCTATTTCTGAACTCTATATTGTTCAATTGTCTATATTTTCATCACTATCATCCTGTCTTGATCACTATAGCCTTATAGCAAATCTTAAAATGAGATAGTGTGTGTCCCTTAAGCCTTTTTCTTCTTTTTCAAAATTGTTTATGCAAATATAATTCATGCTGAAATTTTCATTGGGATTGCATTAAATCTGTTCGTCAATTTGGAGAGAATTGACTTTAACAATATTAAATCTTCAGATCCACTCTTATTTTTTTTATCCACTTCAATCAGACTTTTACTCCCCTCTCTTCACCAAAAATAATCTTTTCAAAGTCACCAATGCCCATCACTTTTCTAAATCTAGTGGTCACTTATGGATCCTCATCTTACAATGCTCAGCAGCACTGAACACAGTTCATCATTCTTTCCTCCAGGAAACTCTTTCCTCTCTAGATTTTCAGGACATTCCTCTTGTTTGATTTTCCTCCTATGTTATTGGCTGCTTTTTCTGGTCTCCACTGCTTTGTTCTATCTCATTGACCTGATGTCATGGGGTTAGAATTACATAGGAGTTATTCCTTGGACCTCCTCTCTTCTCTATCTATACTTATTTAGTATTGTTTCTTTATATTCTTTTGTAAGCTAATAATTTCCAAATTGATATTTCTAGCTAGAACATTTACAATACTCTAGACTCATTTATCAAAAAGTCTACTTGAAATTTACTTGGGTGCCCAATAGGATTCTTAATCTCAAGCTGTCTCAGACTGAGCTGCTAATGTCCCAGCTACAGTCTTCCCATTTAAATTGAGGCCACCTTTATTGTACCAGTTGCTCAGGCTAAAATCTTGGGGTCTACCTGACTCCTGTCATTCTCTTACACCAGTCGCCCAATCTGTTGGCAAACCCTGTTCTTTCTTCTAAAATTTACCAGAATATGATTCCTGCTAACAATTTCTACTCCTACCACCTTGGTCCAAGCATTATCTTCTTTAGACTGAATTTTTACATTGTTCTCATAACTAGTTCTTTTTTTTTTTTTTTTTACTTGTTCCATAGTCCTCCTTAAGACAGTATAAGGGAGCCTTTTAAAAGATAATTATGTTGCTAAAGGTAGGTTATTTTGCCCTTCAGCTCAACCATCCAATTTCTTCCCACCTTGCTCAAAGCTAAGGTTCTTACAATGGTCTGTATGTGATTTTTCCCATTTCCATCCTGTTGCTTCTCTGTCTTCATCTACTATTGCCGTCCTCTGTATTAATTCTATTTCATTGCAACACTTCCTCTCACCCCTCCTCTATTTTTCTTTTGCAAATAATATCATCATGTAATATATTTTACTTATTTATTTTATTTATTATCTCAAGAATTTAAGCACATGAGGAAAGAGATTTTTGTTTCTTTCATTCATTGCTGTATCACTATTATCTGGCATAGAATAATTGATAAATATTTGTTGAATGATGTAATAGAATAGAATGAATGATGTTGCAACTGGTCACTTTAAGTGTTTCCATTTGAATGTTTACAGCCATGATCATTTTCAATAAATTTTTATATCAGAAAGTTAAAGTGGATCTTTACATGTTTAAAACCGCATTCTAAGACTACAATTCCTAAACATAAAAAGATCAACTAAAAGCATTTATTGAATATTATTTTTTTTTTTTTTTTTTGAGACAGAGTCTCGCTCTGTTGCCCAGGATAGAGTGAGTACCGTGGCATCAGCCTAGCTCACAGCAACCTCAAACTCCTGGGCTCAAGCGATCCTTCTGCCTCAGCCTCCCGAGTAGGTTGGACTACAGGCATGCGCCACCATGCCCGGCTAATTTTTTCTCTATATATTTTTAATTGGCCAGATAATTTGTTTCTATTTTTTAGTAGAGACGGGGTCTCGCTCTTGCTCAGGCTGGTCTTGAACTCCTGACCTTGAGCGATCCGCCCGCCTCAGCCTCCCAAGTGCTAGGATTACAAGTGTGAGCCACCGCACCCGGCCTGAATATTATTTAAGTACTTTATACTGGATTACAATGTTATATTGTTGCATTTAAGAAAATACTTTGTCCATCAGGTTCTGGAGCTGCAGAGTCCCCCGAAGGCCAGCATGGTAGTAAAGGACTGTGTCAGGGCTTGCCTGGATTCTACATACAAGTATATTTTTGACAATTGCCATGAACTCTATTCCCAGCTAATAGACCCGGTAAGAAAAAAATGTGTGTCTTTTATGATCTCTATCTTTCTGATTCTAATGTCTGTTTCAATAAGTTTAGAATGAAAGTAAATGGGAAAGTATGCTCATTTAATTTCACATTAACTGCAGGTTTGAGAATATTTCCATACTTTTTCTTCACATTTAAACACCACTTTAATTTATGTGAACTAATTCACTCCTTATAATAGCTTTATATAGTAAAAGAAGATCTTATTGTTCAAGTTTTTCAGGAGAGGAATCAGTTTTAGGAGAATTTAAGTGATTTTTTCAAGGCCACACATTGGGGAAGTGGCGTATTTGGGGCTAAATATTAGGATTCCCACTCCTGTTCCTGTGTTCTTCTAACTTACACTGCCTCCCTTATCACTTCAACTTTCTTATCATTTCACCTCATAAAAGTGATAGATGAAGAAATTTTTATAGGTGATAAAATTGTTATATAGCTTAATTTATTAAGAAATATTTCAAAAATTCAGTAAGTAAATCAAACATGCATATACTTACCACCTAGATAACCAGATGTTAACATTTAGTAATATGTCTCTGCTCTTTTTGTTTAAAGGCATGAAATGTTTAAATATAAAGTGGCATTTTGCTTTGTACTTCTTCCCAACTTCCTCCCCCTTCCTTCCTTCTTCTTTAGAGATGAACATTGTTCTAATGGTGAGTTTGAACATCTTTTCACATATGTTCAATACACACTTAAGTTTTACCTTCTATGAATTGTCTGTTAACCCTTTGCTAATTTTTCTCTTGACTTGCTTCTCTTTTATTAATTAATTTGTAGAAGATTCTAAATATATTCTGGATACTAATCCTTTGTGGATTTCATATACTTTCCTCTTTATAATGTGTCTTTTTGTTGTATTTTC
>CM052442.1:76791240-76808520 GCA_028533085.1 Varecia variegata
GAACTGTTGTACCCCCATAATAAGCTATAATAAATAAAAAAAAAAAGGTAATGTTTTACAAAAGGATCTAGCATTGAAGTCTATCAAGAGCTGAAAGGGATACCACATAAATATCTCGTAAAATTTTCCACCTCCTCTTAAAATCAGGGACTTGTGTGTAGTTGAAAATGTGTCAGATGTGAAGCACAAGCCTTTGGTTATTATGACAGAATGTAAAATTTATCAAACCCATGGACTGATACCGGCATCCATGAGTAACTATATCACTCTTCTTCCTAAAAAATGATACCTATTTTTATCTGACTTAATTACAAGTTAGTAGCGTACTCTTCCTATGAACATGAAGAAATAAGTCCAGATTCCCGGGTCATATTTTCAGTTATCCTGATTTAGTAGGTCTACAACAGATGCTCTAAAATAAACTGTGTATCTGACAAGCAACCTCCATGATTTTGATGTAGATGATCCATGGACAAGACTTAGAAAAACACCGGTCAATATCAGTTTTGAATATAATCTCAAACTTCACTCTTCAATGTGTTTATTTTACATTGGCTGTATAAATTACAATTCACATTTTCCCAAGACAATTTTGGTATGAATTTTTAAATTAACAGATAAAATTGTACTTATTTATCAGGTACAACTAATGTTTTGAATAATATATACTTTGTGGAATGATTCTGTCAAGCTAATTGGTGTATCCATTGCCTCACATAGTTATTTTTGTGGTGAAAATAATTTATATCCACTCTCTTAGGATTTTTCAAGAATACAATATATTGTTAACCGTAGGCAATATATTGTACAATAGATCACTTGAATTTTTTTCCTTCTATCTAACTGAAATTTATATCCTTTGACCAAAAAGTCTCCAACCTCTCCCCTGATGCCAAATATTCCATCCCTAGTAACCACCATTCTACTCTCAACTTCTATGACATAGACTGTGATATTTATCTTTCTATGCCTGCCTTATTTTACCTAACAATGTCCTTCAGGTTAATCCATCTTGCTGCAAATGGCAGGATTTCCTTTCTTTTTATGGATGAATAATATTCCACTATGTATATATACCACATTTTTTGTCCATTCATCCATTAATGGACACATAGTTGGTTCCATATCTTGTCTATTGTGAATAATGCTAATGCTATAATTAATGTGGGAGTGTAGTTATCTCTTTGTCATACTGATTTCATTTCCTTTGGCTATATACCCAGAAGTGGGATTGATGGATCATATTTAGTTCTATTTTTAATTTTATGAGGAAGATACATAGATACATACTGTTTTCCATAATGGCTGTATTAATGTACATTTTTACCAAAAGTATGCATGCAAGGATTCCCTGTCTCCATATTTTCACTAACACTTGTTAGCTTTCCTTTTTTTGATACTAGCCATTCTAACAGGTGTAAGGTGATATCTCATTGTGGTTTTAATTTTCATTTCCCTGATGATAAGGGATGTTGAACATTTTTTCATATATCTTTTGGCTATGTATGTATCATCCTTTGAGAAATGTCTATTCAGGTTCTTTGCCAATTTTTCAGTCACATTGTTTGTTTTTATGCTATTGAGTTGTTTCAGTTTCCTACATATTTTAGACATTAATCTCTTATCAAATGTATAGATTGCAAATATTTTCTCCTATTCTATACATTGTCTCTTCACTCCATTGATTTCTTTGTTGTTCAGAGACTTTTTAGTTTGATGTAATTTCATTTGTCTATTTTTGGTTTTATTGCCTGTGCTGTTGAGATCATATTCAAAAAAATCTTTGCCCAGTCTAATGTCGGATATTTTCCCGTATGTTTTCTTCCAATGGGTTTATAGTTTCCAGTCTTACATTTAAGCCTTTAATCCATTTTGAGTTGATTTTGTACATAGTGTAAGATAAATGTATAATTTTATTCTTCTGCATGTGGATATCAAGTTTCCCAATATCATTTATTGAAGAGACTGTTCTTTCCCTATTGTGTGTTCATGGTACTTTTATCAAAAATTGGTTTGCTATATATGCATGGATTTATTTTGGGGTTCTCTTTTCTGTTCTGTTGATGTATGTATCTGCTTTTATGCCAGCACCATGTTGTTTTGGTTTCCATAGCTTTGTAGTATATTTTGAGGTCAGATAGTATAATGCCTCCAGCTTTATTCTTTTTGGTCAAGATTGCCTTAGCTATTCAGGATCTGTGGTGGTTCCATACAAATTTTAGGATTATTTTCCCTAAAAAATATGAAGAATTTCATTGGTATTTTGATAGGGATTTCATTGAATCACTAGATTGCTTTTCATAGTGTAGACATTTTAACAATATTAATCCTTGCAATCCATTGAACATGGAATATCTTTTCCTTTATTTGTGTCTTCTTCAATTTCTTTCATCATTGTTTGGTAGTTTTTAGTTTAGATATTTTGCATCTTTTTGGTTAAATTTTTTCCTAATTACTTTTTTTGTATCTATTGTAAATGGGATTGATTTCTTGATTTCTTTTTCAGATAGTTTCTTCTTAGTGTATAGAAATGCTCCTGATTTTTGTATGCTGATTTTGTATCCTGCAACTTTACCAAATTTATTCACTTGTTCTAATAGTTTTTTTGGGTTTTGTTTTTTGTTTTTGGTAGAGTCTTTAGGGCTTTCTATATAGAAGACCACGTCATCTGCAAACAGGGACAATTTAACTTCTTCCTTTCCCAGTAGGATGCCTTTTATTAATATTTTTTTCTCTTGCCTAAGTGCATTAGCTAGGACTTCTAAAGCTTTGATAGTTGGATAGAAGTGGTGAAAGTGAGCATTCTTGTCTTGATTCAGATCTTAGAGGTAAAGTTTTCAACTTTTCCCCATTGAGTATGATATTAGCTGTGGGTCTGTCATATGTGGCCTATATTGTGTTGATGTACATTCATTCTATACCTAATTTTTTGAGAGTTTTTATCATGAGGGATATCAGTCACCATTGTTAGCATTTGGCAGAGACTCAATGCTTCTAAAACCAATGACACAGTTCCCATTTTTCTAACCTATAAACTGCTAGGGCTAAGATTTCCTAATCTCAAAATTATGAGTAGGTAAACAATCAGATCAGAGTTAGAGGAAGTTACAAACACATTACATAAGAGCTACCTAGTTAATTGTTTAATATTAATTTATCTTGCCACATTTTTATCACATTTTAAAGCTGCTTTCTTTTAAAATACTAATGCTCACCTCTATATCATTTTTTGTTTTTCATGTCTTTATATCCACCCTGTCCTAATTTTTCAAATTCTTAGTATCAATAAACCTTGTTTCCAAGACCTTTAATCATTGCTTATGTGCTTTGAACTAAAGCCACCTCACTGTGCATATTGTAGGAGTCACCTATTTATACACACACTTAAGTACACAAATTCTGTAAGTTCTGTTCAGAGATACCATAGTTCCCTTGGTCTATTTGAGACCTCAGATCTAGAGCCCTTCACCTAATCTCTGTTATTGCCTCCCCCTCCCATGGCCTAAATATATTTATTAATATATTAATAAAGGTTACTTAGAAAAATTTAATACTTAAGAAATCAAGTAAATATTATAATACACCTGATTGTACCCCATCCTTTTAAGCAGACAGCCTATTATAATACACTCTTACAGTGGGGGAATTCTGGTTTATGATATTGTTGTGTGCTATGTAAAACCTTAATGATTCAACATCCAGTTTTCTTTATTCTGCTGCAACTTACAAAATTTGATGGAAAAAAATGGGACCATCAATAATCCTCTGGTGTCATGAAAAAGAATGGTGGAAATACAATTTGTGACAGCTAAGACTCCTGGGAATTAATGCATATTGAATACTTCTGTCTCTCCTCCTTTTCATATCACTCTTTGCAGATGTTGATAAGTGGACGTGATGTTAACTATATCATCTATAATCATTTCCTTTCACTTAATCACATTGCTTAAAATATGTAAGTCATGTGATTTGGCTATGTACACATCATAGTGATTGATGACAGTATTCTAATATAGTTGACTGTGGCCATAACTACTTTTATTTATAACCTTCACAACTCACCAGGTTCTCCAGATTTCTATATACTTTAGAAATATATTGAGCTTAATATAATGCATAAATAATTACATTATTGTGACCATAATAAAGCCCTATTCACAAGATAAATAAAAATTTCAATTAAAAATTTAACTTAAACGTTGGCAAAGTTTGATATTTGCAAGCCTGTATTGTTGCCTTTTTCTTTCTAAAGATCCACTAATATACCTTGATTTACCTTTATATACCTCAGGAATTGAAAGAGGAAGCTTGTCAAGGAGTTTCAAGTGGTTCTCAGGGATCAGATATACAAGGTTCTTAAGATCCTTTGGAGATGGCTTATAATTTATTCTAGCTATTTGAAGTCATTTGTCAGCCATTAATTTTTTGACCATTTTAATTTAGCTCTGCCAGTTTTAACATCTGTTGCATTTTGAACGTAAAGGTAAATCAACAGCTCTTGACAGCACCCTAGGGAAATACATGTCCTTAAAAGTACATTATAGTAATCTACGTGTGGAGACCTCTCGTAGTAAGTGAATTCACTATGGACTATCTTTGAACTTAAGTGAGAATAATAAAAAGATAACTCATACAGATGAGTTATCCATGGTTTCATGTCATAATCAGCACTGGAAGCTATGCATATACAATTCAGCAGAGAATGGCTGATCTTCTGGTCACAGCAGAAGACATGACAATTGGATATAGCAATAGATTGGGCCAAATGAAATCTAATACACATTTTACATCAGAGTCTTTATGTTTCCTGAACCACAGACTGAAGTTTTCAGATATTCTGGACATATAAGCTTGTAAATGATTTAGCAAAAGTTGTCAAAGAAGCCATATGTTTCCCACTTACTTGTTTACTTGAATGAAAACTATCTCTGAATGTATTTTTTTTTTTTTGCCTAATTTTAAAAAGTAAATGTAACGGAAGTGCTCTAAGAAGAATTCCCACCAAAATAAATAACCAGAATAAATTATATGTTAGGAAGGACTGCATATATTGAGAATAAAATTTATATGTGAAACACGAAAGAGTGTTCTTGTACTCCGTTAACCTCAAAGCAAATTTAGATCATCCCATGTCACTTTCTGCTTTCAAGAGGTGAGAGTTGAAGAATTCAAGCAGTGTGGTAAATTGAGAAAGATTCAAAGATAATTTAAATGAAGGAAAAAAGAGAAAAGGTTGACTTACAAAACTTTAATTAACTAGATAAACTTGTGGGCAGGATAGGAGAGTTCAAGGCCATTAATGTAGCATACATATATTGCAGAATTTAACTGTGCTGATCTTCTAACCAGGCCACTTTGAGTTCTGCACACTGCCTACCAATGTGAATTTTGACAAGATATTTAAGGAGTTAAACACACACACACACACACACACACACACACACCTTTGTACACACAAACCTTTATACACACAAAATTCAATCTTTATTCTTGGAAGAAGCCTTATTAAAGGAATAATGTCTACAATAATAATTCCTAAGGTCATGAATAGCAATAGTTAGAGGAAGAAGAAACTTCCAGTCTAAAATTAAAAAAATAAAAATAAAAATAAAAGAGTGATAGAAGTTAAACCAAGGAAAACAAGAAAAATAAGAGTGATTAGAAATATAAGCCTGGCCGCTGTAAGTTTATCCTATGGGATGCCATTCAATGAAGAAAGGAAACCTGCATTTAATAGCTTTGGCTCACATGATCTAAGAGTTTTTCCATAATCACTTTTATTTGATCCTCCTGTTTGACAGTGACATCTAACTAAAGTCATCCCATTTAACCTTTTCTTTTGCATGTTGTGTGAACAGAGTAAGAGACAGGACATTCTTCGGGAAGATCAGGGACCAACTACCAAGAATTTGGACTTTTGGCCTCAACTTATTACACTGATGGTCACTATTATTGATGAGGACAAAACTGCCTACACACCTGTCCTGAATCAGTAAGTACCCTGTTTGGGAAATGAATAGATTTTATTCCACTAAACTTAAAAAAATATTTTAAGCATAGCTTATACTCGATGACAATGACAAACGTTTCCAAAATCAAGCTGTAGAAAACAGAATATTTTGCTACTTTTATCAGTAAATATCACTTCAGTGATACTATGAGTTATTAGTTTGAGCCCCACAGAGTATGATTCTTTAGATATGGAGACAAATATTTCCCAAGATTTGATTTTTATATGATGTAAAAAGTTCCCTCTTTCCTTTGGTTCCATTATTTCAAAAGAATAAATTTGCACTCCCCCCAAAACAAAAGAGAATGTTGAAAAGCTAGTGTTAAACATATTCTATTATGGCTTTTTAATACTAAGGATTTGTCAAAAAATCTTTTAAAATAGTTGTGCGTACTGATTTAACAAATTTAATGCAACATTTAATAGAACAAGTCCATTTTCACAAATTGCAACCTAAAGTTTATTCCTCCAAGACAAGGTAGATGGCTTAAAACTCATGACTGTTCTAGAAGAGTCTGTAAAATCATCATTTTATCAAAATCTCACTAGCTATGAGACCATGGGCAAATTATCTAATTTCTTTGCATCTCAGTTTCCTCCCATATAAAATAAAGACATATTGCTAGTTAATTTCCAAGATCCAATTCAAATTTAATTTTGCACATTTAGGTTTTATTTCACACCTACATGTTGAAGGCCATACAAACAAAGTAACAGCAGACTGCCTGCCAGGCACTCACAATCTGGTGAACAAGGAGGGTATCTTGACATGTTGGTAAGATCTAAAATGATGTGGGCAGCAAGGATACCAGAAATAGACAACCCATGAAGTAAAATGATGAGGTCGATTCAGACTCTCTATGGAGAACTGGCTTTATCCCTATTTTCTCTACTGGTCTAGACAGGGTGAAAGTTTATGTTGAGTCCAGTTAAAATTCCAATAACAGAAGATTTCAGTTTAAGTATTTCAGTTTTCCCCCTTTCCTGCCTCTTTACCACCCATTTCGCCTGCCCCCAATTCCTCCTAATTGTGGAGAAAGTGGTCCTATTTTTGATATGCAACCATCGTAGCATCGTTTGCTTTTCACTTTCTTCTCCTTTCCCCCAAAACCTAATCCTTATACACACCCCCCTTTCTTCCTGATGGCCTTAGTGTCCCTTGATCACCATCCATACAGACTTTGCTCTTTTATTCTCTTCTGTTAGGACTAGGAGATCTTCTCTCCTAATCCACGACATGTCCTCATCTCATCATAGCTCCTGGGAAGTCTTTCTCAGGTCTCCGACAGCTTTGTGGAATAGATTTGTTTTCCCATTCACTGTTTGGATCTTTCTTGAGGACAGAGTGTGTTTCCTGAAGATTGGGAGACCAACAGCTTTTTTCTAGACTGTGTCCTGGAACTGGAATAGGCCATTTGATAAAAGATTATTGAATGAAAACAGACATCTGCTGAGAAATGCAAATTAAGTCATTTGAAGGGATTTTGTTTTAAATCAAAGACATTCATTACTATTGCCAAGTAACTTAAATCAGGCTATGGCCAGTAAAAGATACATTATGAAATCATAGAATAAATGAAAATTTTCCAGATTTATTTTTAATCATATACCACAAAAAATCCACAAAGATTTTCATTGACTTTTATAATTGTAGTAAAGGAACTGGAGTAAATACATTTAGTTATGGCAAAAATAAATGTAAAATTATGAACTAAATTAAACCTACTAAGTATAAAAATTAGCAGTGACACATGGAAAGGAGAGGAATGTCTTTGTTTTGCTTTTTTTCTTTAATTTCAGAATATTACAGGAGTATACACGTTTTGGTTACATAATTTGCTTTTATACAGTTTGAGTCAAAGTTATAAGTGTGCCCTTCACCCAGATAGTGTGCATTGTACCTGTTAGGTGTGAATTCACCCATGTGCTCTCTAAGTTTTTTACATTTTTTTTTTTTTTAATTTCAGAGTATTACAAGGGTACAGTGCTTTGGTTACATAAATTGCCTTTGCACTGCCCGACAAGAATGTCCATCTCCCAAACATCGCACACCGTACTCATTAGGTGTGGATTTACGCTTCCTCTCCTCCCCCCTCTCACCTGCCTGGCACCCTATGAATGTTACTTCCCATATGTGCACGTTAGTGTTGATCAGTTAGTACCCATTTAATGGTGAGTACGTGTGGTGTTTGTTTTTCCATTCTTGTGATACTTCACTTAGTAGGATGGTCTCCAGTTCCATCCAGGCTGTTATAAAAGGTATTAGTTCACCATTTTTTTTGCAGCTGAGTAGTACTCCATAGTACACATATACCATATTTTGTTAATCCACTCATGTATTGATAGACACTTGAGTTGTCTCTACATCTTTGCAACTGTGAATTGTGCTGCCATAAACATTCAAGTGTAGATGTCTTTTTTATAGAATGTCTTTTCTTCCTTTGGGTAGATGCCCAGTAGTGGGATTGCTGGATCAAATGGTAGTTCTACTTTTAATTCTTTGTGGTATCTCCATACTACTTTCCACAGAGGTTGTACTAGTATTCAGTCCCACCAGCGGTGTATGACTGTTCCCATCTCTCTGCATCCACGCCAACATTTGTTGTTTTGGGACTTTTTGATAAAAGTCTTTCTCGCTGGAGTTAAGTGATATCTCATTGTGGTTTTGATTTGCATTTCCCTGATGATTAGAGATGTTGATCATTTTTTCATATGTTTGTTGGCCATTAGTCTATCTTCTTTTGAAAAGTTTCTGTTTATGTCCTTTGCCCACTTTTTAATGAGGTTGTTTGATTTTTGCTTGCTGATTTTCCTTATTTCTGTATATGGATATGTAGCATGCAAATATTTTCTCCCATTCTGTATGGTGTCTATTCATACTAGCGATAGTTTCTTTGTGCAGAAGCTTTTTAATTTGATCAGGTCCCATTTATTTATTTTTGTTGATGCTGTGATTACTTATAATTTTGTTTTTAATGTCAGAGTTTAGAGTCACCTTTTGTCTGAAATCTTGGCCCTAAAATACTGAACTTCTCCCTCTGTTTGGAATGTCTGTTTTATGATTGTGTTTGGTCAGATTTTAAGGATGTTCTTAAGCTTTATTGCTTAATGAAGATCATCCAATTTAGTTTCTCAATTATTTTAAAAAATGTTTTAAGTGAATTCACCTGGAGGTTGAGGTGTGGTTGTGGTAGCCATTGTTGCATTTGTATAATTTGGTGAAATTTTTGTTCACATCTGTTTCTTTATTTACATATTGTGCCATCACATTTAGGCTTCATTAGTCACCTCCATGGTTACTTAGGCTAGCACCGTGTTTTACAAACCAGTAGAGTCAGGATCACATGTTTGGATTTATAGTTGGATTTGCAGATTCTGAGCCCCATCTCAAATCTGTGGAGTCAGAAAACCTGAAGTTGACATAGAAGTCCACAATTCAATACAAGATCACATGTGTGCCTTATGTACACTAACATTTGAGGGCACAGACCAACTTTGAAGGACATGTAAAGTTAAAACAAGTTTGGGTTTTATTTTGCAGGCAATGGCAAGTGAATGAATGATTTAAAAATATAGAGCATTTTAAAATCTCTTTCTGTGCAATCTAGGATTATTGAACAAAGAATTTACTGAATGAAGTTCTTATCATTATCATGACTTTGAGAAATCATTGTAATAATTGTAGAATATAAACCTTAGGGAAAATGTCTTCTATTTTGTTTACTAGTATATATCCAGGCATATATTTTTGTTGAATGAACAAATATATTAAGGTTAAACTATACATGTAGCCAGTGTCTTTTCTCTCCGTTCCTATGCTGTTGATTCATTAATGGACTGGAATATTTTCTTTGAGCAATATTTTCTCAAATTTTAAAATTCTTTTTTATGAAGTAGCTTTCTAGATGCTTGTAGAAATTGCAATATTTCATTGAAACTGAAAACCATTAAGTGGAATAGTTTTAGATTTAGGTATAGTTCTCTATTTATTGAAGTAAAATTGAATACAATAAAATTGTACATATTTAATGTGTATAATTCTATTAGTTTGGGCATATGTATCTAGCCACAAAACTGTTATTATAATCAAGATAGTTAAGTTATCCTTCACCCCAGTAAGCTTTCATGTGCCTTTTGTAATCCATCACATCCTCAAGAAACCACTAATCTGCTTTTGATACTGTAAATTAGTGGAAACTTTATCATTACATGTAAATGTAATCACATATATACTCTTTTTTCTGGCTTCTTTCATTCATTACAAATATTTTGAAATTAGTCCATGTTATTGTCTGTTTCTTTCTATTTCTGAGCAATATTCCATTGCATGGATATACCACAATATATTTATCCATTTATCTGTTAGTGAAAATTTGAATTTTTTCCAAGGCTATGTTGCTTTTAATGTTTGTAAGTTTTTGTATAGACATATTTTTTCATTTCTCATGGATCCTGTGGTAAGCATATGTTTAGTATTTCTAAAAACTGTCAAATTGCTCTCCAAAGTGGCTGGACCTTGTCAACACTTGGTATGATTATTATTTTTTTAATTTTAGCAATCCTAATAGGTGTATAGTAGTATCTCACTATGGTTTTAATTTGCACTTTCCTGAATCCTAATGAAACTGACCATATTTTTATGTGTATATTTGTAATTCATACATCTTCTCTGGTGAAATTTTTGTTCAAATCCTTTTCCCATTTCCAAGTTGGAATGTTTATCTTATTATTATTGAGTCATAATAGTACTTTATATATTATAGGTCATCAGAAATAAATTCTGCAATATTTCCTCTTAATTTGTAATTTTCCTTTTTCTTACTAGTGTGTTTTGAACAGTGAAGTTACTGTTTTTTTTAATTTTGATACAGTAGTCCAATTTATTGATTATTTTCTTTTATAGTATGTACTTTTTTATCCTATTTAAGAAAGCTTTGCAATACTCACAGTCAACTTGCAACACCACATTTATCTTCTAGATGACTTACATTGATGTCTATAATTCATTTCAAGTAAATTTTCACATATGATGTGGTAATAGAGTTTAAGTTTCTTTGGGTTTGTTTGCATATGGTTGTCTAATCTATTCAGCTCTACCTGTTGAAAAAATTTTTCATTGAATTGCTCTGGCACTTTTGTCAAAAATCAATTCACTATATATATATATATATATGTATATATATATATATGAGTCTAATTTGTTCATTTATCTATATGTCTATCCTTATATCAGTACCACACTTCTTAGTTACTGTAGTTTTATAGTATACCTTGAAATATTATAGTATAAGTACGTCAACTCTCTTTATATTTTTAAAAGTTGTTTGGCTATTCTAACTCCTTTGCAATTCCATTTAAATTTTGAATCAGTTGGTTGATCTCTACAAGAAAAATACCTGCTTGACTTTTGATTGAGGTCACATTAAATATATAAATAAATTTGGGAAGAAATAAAAACAAGATAATATCGAATCTTATGATTCATGAAAATGCTATATGTCTCCATTTATTAAAGTCTTCTTTAATTTCTCAAAGTAATATTTGTCATTTTTAGTGAACAGATTTTGCACATATTTTGCAAATTTGTTTCTAAGTATTTTTATTGCCATCATATATGGTATTTATATTCTAATTTCCAATTGTTTGTTGATAGTATATAGATATACTTTTTAAATATATTCCTTTTATATCTTCAGCCTTTCTACATTTAGTTATGTTTTATAGATTCCTTAGGATTATTTAAACACATGATATTCTTGTCTAAAATAAAGATAGCTTTACTCCTTACTCTCTAGTCAGGATGTCTTTTATTTTTCTTACCTTATTGCTCTGGCTAAAATCTCCAGTACAGTGTTGACTAAAACCGGTAACAGGAGGCATCCTTGCCTTATTGTCAATCTTTGGAGAAAGCATAGAGTCTTTTATCATCAAATATTATGTTAACTGAAATATTTTCATAGAGGAAGTTCTGTTCTATTCCTAGTATTCTGAGAGTTTTTATCATGAATGGGTATTAGATTGTGTCCAATATCCTTTCTACTTATATTCAGGACATCATATAATTTTTCTTTTTAAGTCTATTATTATTGTGAATTGTACTTATTGAATTTTAGTATTTAAATCAACCTTTCATTCCTGGGATAATTTTCACATGGTCTTGATGTATAATCCTTCGTATATATTATTAGATTTTATTTGATAAAATTTTATTAATGGTTTTTACCTCTGTGTTTATGAAGATATTGGTCTATGGTTTTCTTTTCTTGTAATGACTTTTTCAAGTTTTTATATCAGTATAATGATGGCTTTATAAAATGAGGGAAATAATTTCCTCCAGTTTGATTTTCTGTAAGAGTATTTGTAGAATTGGGCTTTTACTTTCTTAAGTGTTTGGTAGAATTTACCAGAAAAAAATCATTTGGCCTGGAGTTTTCTTTGTAGAAAGTTTTTAAACTAAAAATTCAATTTCTTTATTAGATGTAGGGTTATCAAGGTTACCTGTTAGGTCTTGATTAAGTTTTTGTAGTTTGTGTCTTTCAAGGAATTTTTTCATGTAATCTAAGTGGTCAGATTTTTTTGTCATGTAGTTGCTCCTGCCATTCTTTTATTATTCTTTTAGTGTCTATTAAATCTGAAATGATTTTTTTCTCTCTCCTTAATATTAATATTTTGGGTCTTCTTTTTTCCCATCCACCTGGCTGAACATTTATGAATTTTATGGGTCTTTAAAAAGAAACAGCTTTTGGTTTTATTAAACTTCTGAATTGTTTTTGGTTTTAAATTAAATTGATTTCTTTTCATTCCTTACTGCTCTTCTTCTATTAATGGAGATAACTATTAAGTGTCTATAGTAATAATCCAGTGAGATGCTATGAGAGCCTTGTATAAGATGATAGACAGTTAAGGTCAGATTTGTGATGTATTTAAGGAGATAAATCAAAACACCTTTTTGACTAACTGCATTAAGTGGAGTGTTAAGGAAGAAAGTAGAGACAATGGAAATGCCATATTTATAGGGGCACCATTAACTGAGATAAGAAATACAGGTAGAAGTGTCAATTTAAGGAAGTACATAGTGACTTATATTTGGATATATAGAGACTTGGTTACCTGTGTGACTTCCAAGTATTATATGCAGTAGGCAATTGTATACTTAGACATGAAAATCCTTTAGACTGACATCAATTAAATACAGAATGTAGGGAAGGTTTTCTACAAATGCCTAAAAGTAAGACATCTCAATTCTTTTTAAATATGCATAAAATTTTACCCTCATTTTATTTAAACTATTATTAGTTTACATTACTTTGCTTTTGTAGTGCTAACCAAAATACAAGTTTTGGCCATTCTGTTATTCTGTTTGCATGCATTGTATTATTAACATTATATGCAATTTCTTTTAGATTTCTCCAAAAGTATACATATAGTTAAATTTCAATTTATTTTCTCTCTGCATTAAGAGTATATAGCAGAGAGTATCACAAAATGTTGAATAGAAAATGGACCAATTGAAAAAATTGTCTATTCCATTTGCAAAGATAAAATATGCTTTTATTTTTCACCTCAAGGCTATGTGATGAGCCAGAAGGTTATTTTCAAATTGCATGTTTTAAAACATAGTACATTTCATTTACTGCAATATAGAAGATTGGGTTTAAGCTACTCTGATCAGGGATTTGCATTTTGTTCTTTTTGTTTTGGAAATAATTGTGTTAAAAGTATTAAAGGTATTGATTTCTTTGCTTGTGCTATGTATTCCCTAAATTATTTTTGTATTTAAGAAATTGTTATGAAAGTGTTCATCATACTGAAAAGCACAAAGACTATACAATAGAGCCTCATGTTCACCGCTCAAATTCAACAATTATCAAAATTTTGTCATATTTTCAGCTATACTCTTTTCATTTTATTTTGTTAAAAATATAGTAAACAATTCCTGGGCATCATGTCATTTCATCCCTCTATACTTCAATATTTATCTGTAAAAATCATGCTAATTTTTTGCACATCACAATGCTGTATCACAACTAATAACATCTGACAGTAATGCCTTGGTATTGTGTAGTCCCTACTTCTTAATTAAATGCTCCTGATTTCCTTAAAAATGCCTTTTTACATTGCTTTGTTTCAATCAGGATCCAAAAAAGGTGCAGACAATACATATGGTTATTATATGTCGTAAGTCTCTTTCATTCAGTTCAGCCCTCCCTCTTCTTTTATTCATGTCATTGACTTAAAGAAGCTCTGTTCATTGTCTCTTAGAATATGCCTCTTTCTAGTTTATTCTATTTGCCTCCTTGAGGTATTATTTAACTCTTACCTCCATATTCAATACTCTCTTAGTCTGGAGGGTAACTTACAGTTTCATTTTTGTTTCTTAGAGCACAGGTGGCTCTGTGTACTTCATACTACATCACATTAGGTCGCACATTAAGTCTGGTTGTTCTCCTGTGGTGATGCTAAGATTGAGCAGTGCTGACAGCTTGATCTCTTCATTAAAAAGTTCCTTCATTAGCCTTTCCTCTAATGGGTTCATTTATTGATGATCATTTCAGAATTCATTATTTCATTAAGGACTGCAAAATAGTGGTTTTATAATGTTATCATTCCTTCAACACTTACTAGTTAGAGCTGTTTGTAAAGAAGAAACTTTCCTTCATTAACTAGGGTTACTTACTTGGTTGCCCTGATATATAGTAAGTATAGGAAAAATAGGGTAAATACTTAATTCTTTCTTTTAACCTAAAGTATTTTATCTCATTCTTTTCTTTCTTGCTCCATTGACTTTTATTATTTTTTAACAGTTTCATTTTAATTTAGTAAATATGTATTGAATATTTAATATATGTCAGGTACTATGCAAAGTTGGAGTCATAAAGATTTATTAATAATTGAGAAAAAAGATACATACAAAATTAATCATGGGTCTGAAATTAATCATTGTGCCTGGGATTAAACTTCTCCTCCTATAGACCCTTGTTGAGGCAACCTGATGAGACAAATTTTCCACAATAAGAAAAATTAGATTCACGCTCTGGAACTTGACTGTGAAATTCTGAAAATCTGACAGTTGACAGGGAAAACAGACATTGAAAGTCTACACGTTTTGATACCGCTATAGTAGGTGATCCAAAATTAAGAATAAATTAAACTGAAGTATAAACAGAGCTAGGAGATAAACAGAGTTGAAAGAGAAGAAGGTATTGACAATGAAAAGAGATGCTTGGAATGAAAATCAGAAATGAGAGTAGCAGAGTCATGGTACTGGCAGACTTCTTGAGTGAAAATCCCCACCTGTGATCATGTACTTCACTACCCAGGGCTTCAACTCTGAAAGCAGTGGAAGCCTGACTCCACTGGCTGCTAAACCAGTTCAGGTTTTCTTGGATTCTAGTGCAATATGGTAACACAATTTCATGTGGTTTCTCCATTACCCAAAAAATCCCTACAAAAATTACCTTTTGAGTGTGGTAGGGTGCTAAGGAATGAGGATCTGTGAAGACACCCCCCTCCCCCACTGGAAAACTGCCATATTGGATAGGGGTGTGGCATTTGGAGAGAAATAGCCTAGCTCAGGGTTCCTTGGTAACCAAATACCTGGGGAACTCAGGCTGAACAGGAGCTGTGGCCACTCCCCCACTCATTACAATAGGGAGTGCAGCTTGAGCCAAGAAATTCACAAGTGGTTGCTTCTCTCCAGGGAGAGAGTGCCCCTGGCTAAGGTCCATGCAGATAGAGGGGCCCACTGCTCTCCCTTTGGGGACTTGTGGTGGAACAGGGGTGCACAACTGGGGAGCTCTCTGCCTGCCAGCATTTTAGGGAAACACACACTAGTGGGTCACACACATGGATTTGGGGGAAGTATGAGAGCTGGAGTCAGGTGGTGAGGGAACTCACATGGACTGATCTGACAGGAATGTGCTGTGGAGTTCCAGCACTGGAGCATTTAGGCTCTTCCCTTGGGAACAGCCTTCCTGGTTTGGAGAGCTTGTCCTGAGCCTCATACCAGTGGTTCTCCCTAGTGGCTAGAAAAGCAACTTCTGAGCCCCAGAGAGGCTTTACAAAGCCTTTTAGGCTCTTGCAATCCAGCCACAATCTGCTTTGCTCCTCCTCTGACCTCAGTGGGAATAGAGATCAAGAAACCTCCTGGGAGCTACAGGGTCCCTCTTAAAGCTCGGGGCACTCATGTGCTCCACGTGGGGCATCAGAGTTTACCATGGGCAGAAAAGAACATCTTGGCAGGTGGCTCTTCCACATAAACATCAACCTATGACAGGGGGAACAACTCTATAGTTCAGCATAGTGCCTTCCAAATCGAACAAACTTTTGACTCACAAGTACTATCTGCTATCTCAGAGATTAATCTGGGGGACCAAACCCAATTCACACTGTTGGGAAGAGATGAAGACAGCAGGTCAGAGGCAACCCAAGAGATTCAACAAACCTGCTTGGCAACAAACCCCATAGGCAACTCAGGACCAGTAACTCCTCTCCCTGCCACAGTCAGACATTGATCTTCAGGGAACCAGAGACAGGACTGCAAGCCCGCCCAGTACTCCCAGATCTCGATTGAGAGGCCAGATGAGAAGGAATCAGTGAAAGAATTCCAGAAATATGAGAAATCAGAGTGAAAGGACCACCCCCCCAAAGGGAAACAATAACTACTTACAAATGGATACCAACCAAAACAAAGATACTGAAATGACTGCTAAAGAATTCCAAATATGGATTACAAGGAAGCTCAATGAAATACGAGACAAAATGGAAAACCAACACAAAGAAACCACAGAAACAATGCATGAAATGAGTGAAAAATTCACTACAGAAATCAAATTATTAAAAAAATGGAACATCTGGAAATGGATTATCTGGAAATGCATTATCATGCATTCAAGGAAATACAAAACACAGAGGAAAGTTTTAAAAATAGACTAGATCAGGCAGAAGAAAGAATCTCAGAACTTGAAAATAACACCCTTGAATTAAACGAACCAGTCAAAGATAAAGAGTAAAGATTCCTTATTCAATAAATGGTGCTAGGAAAACTGGATAACCACATGTAGAAAACTGAAGCCGGACCCACAGCTTTCACCTCTCACAAAAATTAAATCATGGTGGTTAACAGACTTAAACCTTAGAAATGAAACTATTAGAATTTTAGAAGAAAATGTAGGAAACACTCTCACAGACATTGGCCTAGGTAAAGAATTTATGAAAAAGACCCCTAAGGCAACCACAGCAGCAACAAGAATAAATAAATGGGACCTGAT
>CM052442.1:76809020-76868331 GCA_028533085.1 Varecia variegata
CACATATACCCCATAAATATGTGCAGTTATTATATGTCAGTTAATAAAAAGACAACTAACTCTGGATCCTAGGATTCTGATGCAAGTGACAAGAGGGCATGTTAGAGACCAACTCAGGGCTGAATTTTCCCATGGAAGTAAATTGGCCTTTAGAGAAGTGAACTATCAAGTCAGAATGTTGCATCTTTAAGATAAAAAAGTTACTTATATGGTAACTCTATTTTGACAAATACAAACAGCACATGCGCGCACACACACACACACACACACACCACACACACACACACACACACACACACACATTTGTATTCCTGAAGAAAAAACCACGTCAGTGTTGTAGGGGCATTCAACGGAGATGAGGTGGAATTGGGATATTGATTTTTCTGTTTATTACAGCAATCATGGAATGCTTTAGTAATTTGAAAAATACTAAATAAAATTCAAAAAGAAAAACAACTTGAAGATTAATAGTGGTTATGCAAATTATAGTTTGTATGCCCCATTAGGTTCCTGGTGCAAGTTCATTAAAATCCAGGTCACCAAGTAGCAAACCACTCGATGCATAGTATAAACCCCTCCCAGGAAGAAACAGGGAGTTATGTTTGCAGAGACTTTTCTCTGCATTGATCTTGGGGAATGAAGCCCTTGGAAGTGTTTGTGTGCCCATATAAAACCACTGCTTTTTTTCTGTGGTATAGTGTAATTCAAATATGCCTAGGTCCCTGTGCTACCAGAGCTGGGAGGTTTAGGATGCAGTTTCTGTGGTGCAAGTTATAAAAGATGAGGCACTTGATGTGTGGAAAAACTCCTTCCAGGAGGATTAATAGACCTGGAGTTACTGCTGGGGTGAGCTGAGGGGGAAAGCTTACCAAGTGCCAGTCTGCTGCTTAGGTTGCCAGTGGGCTACATTTGTGTTGCTCCTTTCACTCCCTGAGGCAAATTAGTTAGAAGGCAGCAAATAGCTTCTGAAAAAGTGTCATAAACCACGTGTTGCTCTCAAGTGGTTCATGAACAAGAGAAATGTGTTTTCAAACCCCTTCTCTGCACTGCTCCCAGGGGATAAGACCCTTGGTAGTGCTTACACTCCCGTATACAACTATTGCTTTTTCCCTGTGGTCTAGAGATACTTACGTATGTCTGTTTCCCTCCACTCCCAGATGTGGGAAGTTTAGGATGCAGTCCCTTGGGTGGAAGCTATAAAAGTTGGGGCGCTTATTGTGCAGACAGACTTCTTCCAGGAGGGATTAATAGACCTGTAGTTGTTGCTGGGGTTAGCCAGTGGAAAAGGCTTTGGAAGTGCCAATCAGCTTCTCAAGCTGCCAGAGTGCTAGTAGTTGTCTGCCTCTTTAACTCCCCAGTGCAAGTTAGTTAGAAGCCAGGCCCCCAAGTAGCCACTGGAGAAGTGTGTCATGAACCCCTCTGGGGAGAAACAAGAAGTTGAAGTTTTTTCTAAAGTCCCTTCTCTACACTGCTCCCAGGAATGAGGCCCCAGAAAGTACTTGTACACATGAATGAAACTGCCTTTTTCCTGTGGCATATGCCTCATCACCTCTGTGCCCAGAGTTGGTGAACTAAGAGCCAAACTGTGAGGAACATTAGAATTAGCGTGCTATATGTGAGACACAAACCCTCCTCTCCACAGGGAGAATCTGGGTGTTTCCCAATTGCAAGGCAAGTGCCTGGGACAGGGTCCATGCCAGAGATGCCTCAGCTTTTCCTACCCATTTGATGTGGATGTTTTCTTAGTTGTCCAGTGACTAGAAGTCTCTAAACTGGTTTCTGACTTTGTCGCAGAGAGAAGTGATCCATGAATAGATGTTTATTTGGTGCATCTGTGGGTGGAAGGCAGAGTCAGGAGCCTCCTATTCTGTCATGTTGCTAATGTCACCCCCTACAGACTTTACTCATAAATAACAAATCCAACAGAGATAGCTTACAGTAGCCCACTGCAGGTCCTTCCCTATGCAAAGGGAGGGCAAGGGAGTCCGTGAAAACTGCACAACAGGGAAAAGAAAGGAAAGGAGGGCTGAAAGATGAGCTTAGGTCCAAAAGAGAAAGTCTATCCTAAATGTGAAAATTACAGAAAAGATCCATCATAAGTACTTAAAAGAGGCAGAACTTAAGGTGGAAAGATGTCTCATAACACCATTGCTTCTTGAAAAAAATTAAAAAGAAACAGTTTCTCTTATATTCTTGGTGGTAAGTGATAAACGGAGCAATGGAAAAGATAGGATCCTGCAAGAAAACAAAGAACACAAAATAAGAGGACACATAACCCCTCACCTCACTATCAAAAAATATCATCCATTTTAAAAATTACACTTTCTTTACACTGAAAATAAAAGAATCTTTGGGGTAGGAGTGTTGTAAACAGCCCTAAGGCTGCCATTTATAAAGTGTATTTTGATGATGACATGTTTATACATGTTATATCACTGGATGTTCAAAAAAAAAAACTGAAATGAAAGTAGAGTTATAGGCATATTTTACATTTCAGGCAACTGAGTCTTCAAGGGGCCAATGTCTAGCCCATGGTGACAAGGCCAGTATGGGATGGAGCCAAGACTATAAAGTTCATGTCCTCTGGCTCCCTCCCTCTCTCAAGTCAGTCCTCCAATGCATCCATTTGACCTAAAGGAGAGACTGGACATTCTGCACACTTTTGTTTAAATGCAGAGATCATGTTCTAGGCATCTTTTATATTCCCACAGCATGGAGAACAGTGATTTGCACATGATAAGTATTCAATACTTGTTGAATTAAATTAAATTAAAGTATAATGTAAAACTTATCCAGAGAATTTTCAGTGGAATATGGAAGAGGAAGGCATACAGAAGTATCTTAATTCATTTAAACATGAAAGATTTATTGAGCACATAAAATAGAAGCAATGAGAATAGAGAATTAAAATAAGACAGTATAATATTTAAGGGCATGTGATTTGGGTACAGACTGCATGGTTTTGAATCATGGCTTTAATGCTTCTTAATTCTGTAATTTTGGGCAAGTTGTATAAATTCTCTATACCTCAGTTTCCTCATTTGTAAAATGGATATAATAAAAATACTTGTGAAAAATGTAGTATAATTAAATAGAAGGGAAAGAGAAAGAATAAAAGTTTATGCTCATATAGCTCTCTGGATATATTGATTCTCTTTGAACTTCAACCTAAAAAGTAAAATTTGTTAGTTGACACAATGAAGAAATTAGATATATGTATACAAGCAGAGAATTGATTATATAAAGGTAGTGTTTGAAATGTAATTAAAAGATACAGTGTGTTTCACTAGTATTTTTAACCTTGAGGTAGGAATTCTAATGATGGTAAGTTCTAACTGGGGAAAATATGCCAAGGTACTTGTGTCTTTCACACTAAGTCTGTTTTGATGTGTATTTTCTAGGACATAGTGTAGAGTTGATTTCATATAACTTCTAGGTTCAAGATTTTTCAATTATGTGAAGTAGTATTACTCACTGCCATGGCCTAAAGAATGATGTTTATTTTTGCTAAAAAAAATAAAAATAAAAATAAAACTTTTATTGAACTATAGCATACATAGAGAAAGTGTATAAACCATAAGCATTGAGCTGGATAAATTTTCACACACACCTTACCTGTAACAGAACCTCAGAAGCTCTCACCATTCCCCTTCCTAGTCACTACCTAATCCATCTCAGAGGGTTACTCATTACCTTGACTTCTAACACCTTAGAATAGTTTGTGCCTATGTTGGAACTTCCTTTAAACCAAATCATGGAGTACATTATCTTTTGTGCTGGATTTCTTTCATTCAGTGTTATATTTTATGTGACTTTATCCATATTGCATCAAGGTATACTTTGTTCATTCTCATCATTGTATTGTATTCCAATGTACAAATATGCCATTATTTATGCATTTTACTGTTGAGGTAAATTTTGGTTAGTGCTATGGTCTGAATGTTTGAGTCCCCTCAAAATTCATATGTTGAAACCTATTCACCAATGTGATGGTATGAGGAGGTGGGGTTGTATTAGAAAGGTGATTAGGTCATGAACGGGTAGCTCACATGAATGGAATTAGTGACCTTGACCGTTTCCATGGTGTGAAGACTCAGAAGGAGGCATGATCAGCTGGGCACAGTGGCTCACACCTGTAATCCCAGCAACTCTAGAGGCTGAGGCAGGAGGATTGCATGAGGCCAGGAATTTGAGACCAGCCTGGGCACATAGCAAGACCACATCTCTAAAAAAACAAAAATCTATGAACTAGGAAGTAGGCCTTTACCAGATATCCAATTTGCCAATGCCTTGATTTTGGAATTTCCAGCATTCAGACTATGAGAAATAAATTTCTGTTGTTTATAAGCTACACAGTTTATGGTATTTTTTATAGCATCCCAAATGGACTAAGACAAGTAGTTTCCAGTTTTAGGTTATTATGAATAGTGCTGCTATGAACATTCTTCTATAAAACTGTCAGTGAAAAAATATATATACATATATATCTGAAAGGTATATTCCCAAAGGGTAGGCTTTCTGGGTCATAAAGTATGCATATTTTCAGTTTAGTTTTATGAAATCGTTTTCCAAAGTGTTTATACAACTTACCTCTCCCACTAACAGTACATAAAAGTTCTGATTGCTATGTATCTTCACCAACTCCGTATTGTCTGTCTTTTTCATTTTAGTCATTTTGGTATGTATGTAAGGGTATCGAACTGTGATTTAATTTTCATTTCTCTGATGACTAATAAAGTGAGGCAATGCTTGTTGACCATTTGAATATCCTCTTTTGTGAAATACCTTTTCAATCTTTCGACCATATCTATTAGTTTGACATTTTCTTGTTAATATTTTAAAATTCTTTATATATTGCACATATTAACCTTTTATTGCATATGTGCATTGCAATATTTTCTCTCAGTCTGTGGCTTGCTTTTTCACTCTCTTGAGGTCTTTTGAAAACTAGAAGTTCATAATTGGAAGAGTACAATTTAATGGCATTTTCACTTAGTACTGTTTTTGTCTTGTATAAGTAATCTTCCATCTACCCAAAATCATGAAATCATAGTCTCCTGTTTTCTCCTAAAAGCTTTATTTATTTACTGTGTACTTTTATATCTACAATCCATCTGAAACTCATTTTTTGTGTATCAAACTACCCTGGAGATTTTAAAATAGACTTTTTTAATAGAAAGAGCTTAGATCCTAAAGTCAGATCTAAAGAACAATAACAAGAATATGTAAAAGTATATATGTCAAAATACAGAAAGCATGATTTTTAGTAGCCATTTTAGTAGATGATATAAATCCAGGTTCATGGACATAGAAAAATGTTGAGTGAAAGGAGTGGGTCATAGAACAGAAAGGATTTATACAAATTGTATGTACATATTTGTTTATAGATAGATACATTCATAGAGCAATATCTTGAAGGATATCCAGTCGTCGTTTAACATGAAATATCTTTCTTATTAAAATACTTTTTTTTAAAGTACATAGAGGAATTATCTAGAGATAAGTACAATAACCTTTGGATCTTTCCATCCAATCTTTTATCTTGGCATAGATAGATGGTGGTTGTCTCATTCTTTTAAAAAGTTTATAATTCCTGTTTAATTGGACTTCTGAATCTGGTGTAATCCTGATTTGAGGGGGAAAGAGGCTTTAACAGAGAAGCTCCTTGTGTCTAATTAATAGATTTACTTCTGTAATAAAAAATAAGGATTAATGATTAAAAGGTTATCATTTTTAAACTTTATCTATATGCTGTGAGGAAGTAAAGAACCAATCATTTCACGTCTTTGTGTGATTATTATTGAAGCCAGTTCAGCTCTAAGTTCCTTGCTTTCCTGACAATAAATATGACTGAATATATAATTCTTCAGTTCTCTGCAAATTTTCCTTTCATGACTCTATAAATGTTGCTTACTTATCTCATAGCCTCCAATAAATGGAAGAGTCACAGGACAGCCTATTGTAAGTAATTGTATATGTTTGTTTTTTGTTTAGAGGACTTTAAGATTTTTTTCCTTTATTTTATCCTTCAAACATTTTGACAGATGTGTCTATTCGCCAGTATCTAGATGTAAGTACCTATTCACTAGTGGATAATTCTTTATATTTGTTTTCCTTTCTCTCTTTCCCACTACAAAATAGTTTTTTTTTAACTGTACATTTTATTATTGGTTCTGTTTTAGTAATTTGGCTTTTTTCTCCTATGTTGAAACTCTACCCTCTAGTAGAGATAGAAGTATCTCTGACTTCCATGTCAATAATTTATTCTCTAATTTTCTGCTCTAAGAATTATTTCTGCATTTTGGAAGATATTATCACGCTATCCTTCAAGTTACTGATTTATTAGCAAATTGTCCATTTAGCTCTTTACTGTTTGCAGCGGTATTTTTAAAATAAGATACTGGTTTTTGAAGATGTAATACATACATATGGTTAAAACAACCATATAGTACAAAAGAATATTCTGTGAAAAGTTTCTCTTCCACACCTGACTAGCCTTTTTCCCAAAGATGATAGCTCGTTCCAGTTTCTTATGTATTTTCAGAAACATTCTATGCATATACATGTTTGTATATACATATCATTTTCTTTTATACACAAGTGGTAATAAACCACACATACTCTTGTGCACCTTGCTACTTTTTTGGCATTCTTAGAAACATCCTTTTACTTCATGTAGAACAGTTTTCTAGTTTTATTGAGGCATGACTGAAAAATAAATATTATATATGTCATGGTATACAATGTGATATTTTGGCATATGTATACATTGTGAAATGATTACAGCAATCAAGCTAATTAACATATTCATCACCTCACATTTTTGTGTTTCTGTGGTAAGAACACTTGAAGTCTACTCTCTTAGCAAATTTAAAATATATAATGCAGCATTGTCAACTATAGTCACCATGCTTTATGTTAGGTCTACAGTACTTATTCATCTTGCAACTGAAGGTTTTAACTCTTTGACTAATATCTCCCTCCCCCTGCAAACCCCAGTAACCACCATTCTACTTTCTATTATTATGAATTCAAGTTTACTTTATGTTCCACATATAAGTGAGATCATGAAGTATGTAATTTTCTGTGTCTGGCTTATTTCATTTAGCATAATGTCCTCAAAGTTCATCCATATTGTCACTGAAGATAGGATTTCCATTTTTTAAGAGTGATTAATATTCCACTGTATATATGTATATATACCACATTTTCTTTATCTACTCATCTGCCAATGGACAAATGTTTTCACATTTTTTTCATATCTCGGCTATTGTGAGTAATGCTGAAATTAATATGGAATGCAAATATCTCTTTATGATAGTGACTTTATTTTATACACCTTGCTATTTTACTTACCAATATAGCTTGGGGCTCAGACTATATAAAAACATTTATATCTTCTTCATTATTTACCATAATTTTATTTTTATCAAAAGAATGGACATATGATATATTTATTTCTTCCTATATCAATAAATATTTAGATTATTTCTAATATTTTTTGTGATAAAAACTCGAAACATGTACCTTTTATTCATGTGTTCAAATATACATAAGAGTAGAATTCTTAGAAGTGAAATTGCCAAAATATTTATGCATTCAAATTTTTTATTGTTGTTGAAGATTATTTCTTCTTTATTGATACCTAATAATTGTATCTATTTATGAGATGTATGTGATATTTTGATACATGCACACAATGTGTAATGATGAAATTAGGGTGATTAGAATATCCATCACCTCAAACATTTATTATTCCTTTGTATAGGGAACTTTCAAATATTCTCTTCTACTTATTCTGAAATACACAATGAATTATTGTTAACTATAGTCACCCTACTATACCATCAAACACTAGAACTTACTCATTCTATGTAACTATATTTTTGCCCCCATTAATCAACCTCTCTTCATTCCAACCCCACCCTTCTCAGCTTCCAGTAATCATCATTCTATACACTTCCTCCATGAAATCAACTTTTTAAACTCCCTCATGTGTGGAAAAACATGCAATGAATGTCTTTCTGTGCCTGGCTTACTTCACTTAACATACTGTCCTCCAATTCTATCTATGTTACTGCTAATGACAGAATTTCATTCTTTTTGTGACTAAATAGTATTCCATTGTGTATATATACCACATTTTCTTTATCCATTTACCTATTCAGGGACATTTAAGTTTGCTTCATATCTTAGCCATTATGAATAGTGCTATAATATAATGAACATGGGGGTTCAGGTATTTCTTTCATAAACTTTTCTTTTTTTTTTTTTTTTAATAAATACCCAGTGATGGGATTGCTGGAACATATGACAATTCTAGTTTTAGTTTATTTAAGGAAACTTCATACTGTTTTCCATAATGACTCTACTAATTTACATTCCCACCAACAGTGTATAACAATTTCCTTTTCTCTGCATCCTCACCAGGATTTATTATTTTTGTCTTTCTAATAGTAGCCATTATAAGTAGGGTGAGATGGTATCTCATTGTGGTTTTGATTTGCACTTCTCTGAGGATTAGTGATATTTAACATTTTTTTCATGTACCTGTTGGACATTTGTATGTCTGCTTTGGAGAAATGCCTATTCAAATTGTTTACCTAGTTTTTAATGGGATTATTTGGTTTTTTACTTTTATTTTATTTTTTTTTATTTCAGCTTATTATGGGGGTACAAAAGTTCTGCATAGATATATTGCCCATGTCCCTCCCAATCCCCCGAGTCCGAGCCTCAAGCGTGTCCATTCCCCAGACAGTGCACATCACACTCTTCCTGTAGGTATACACCCATCCCCTCCCCCCCGGCCCCCCCCCAAGTCAGAACTTCAAGCGTGCCCATTCCCCAGACAGTGCACATTGCACTCATCATATACTATACTTTTATTTTTTTTTTAATTTTTTTGGCTTTTGAGTTCTTGGTATGTTCTAGATATTAGTGCCTTGTTGGCTGAATAGTTTGAAAATATTTTCTCCCATTATACAGGTTTTCTCTTCACTAAGTTGAATATTTCCTTTGCCATAAGGAAACTTTTTAGTTTAATATATTCCTGTTAGTCTAGTTTTATTTGTGTTGCCTGTGCTTTTAAAGACTTAGCCATAAAATCTTTACTTAGCCTACATCAGTGTCCTAAAGTGTTTTCTCTGGTTCTTCTAGTAGTTTCATAGTTTTGGATCTTATGTTTAAGTCTTAATCCATCTTGAGTTGATTTTTGTATTTGGTCCAAAGTATGGGTCTGGTTTCATTCTTCTGCATATTGATATCCAGTTTTCCCAGCACCATTTATTGAAGAGGGTGTCCTTTCACTAATGTATGTTCTTGGTGCTTTTGTCAAAATTGAATTGACTGCAAATACATGGACATATTTCTGGATTCTCTATTCTGTTCCATTGGTCTATGTGTCTGTTTTTATACCAATATTATGCTGTTTTGGTTTCTATAGCTTTGTAGCATATTTTGAAGTCAGATAGTGTTATACCTCCTGATTTGTTTTTTTTTTTACTCAGGATTTCTTTAGCTATTTGAAGTCTTTTGTGCTTCCACATGAATTTAAAGATTGTGTTTTCTAATTCTATGAAGAGTGTCATTGGTATTTTGACAAGGATTGCATTGAATCTGTAGATTTCTTTGGGTAGTATGATCATTTTAATACTATTAATTCTTCCAGTCCATGAGCATGGGATGTCTTTCCATTTATTTGTGTCCCCTTCAATTTCTTTCACCAGTGCTTTGTAGTTTGTGTCATAAAAATCTTCACCTCCTTGGTTAAGTTTATTCTTAGGTATTTCATATTTTTGTAGGTATTGTAAATGGGATTGATTTCTTGATTTTTAACTAGTTTGTTACTGGGGGATATATATATATATGTGTGTGTGTGTATATATATATATATATATATATATATATATGCATGCTACTAGTTTTTCTGTGCTTATTTTATATCCTGCAATTTTACTGAGGTCATCTATCAGTTCTAAGAAGTTTTTTGGTGGATTCTTCAGGTTTTCCTACATATAAAATCATGTCATTTTCAGCTTTTCCTTATTTTGTGTGATGTTAGTTGTGTGTTTATCATATACGGCTTTTATTATATTAAGATATGTTCTTTCTTTGTAAAATTTGTCAGTTTTTATCATGAAGGATATTGAATTTTATCAAATGCTTTTCCTGTGTCTACTGAGATGATCATATGGTTTTTGTGTTTCATTTTTTTCTCACTTACTGATGTGCCTATGTTGTATCATCCTTGCATCCTGGGGATGAATCTCACTTGATCATGGTGTATTTTTTTTTTTTTGATGTGTGGTTGGATGTGGTTTGCTAGTATTTTCAAGAGGATTTTGTATCTGTGTTCATCAGAAATATTTGCCTGTAGTTTTTTTGTGTGGTTTTGTTTTGTTTTGTCATGCCCATGTCTGATTTTCGTATCAGGGTAAGTTTGTCCTCTTACAATGAGTTAGGAAGAATACCCTCCTCTTCAAACTTTTTTTAAATTTTTTTTTTATTTCATCATATTACGGGGGTACAAATGTTTAGGTTACTTTTGGAATAGTTTTAGAAGAATTGACATTAGTTCTTCTTTATAGGTTTAGAATTATTAAGCAGTTAAGCTATCCACTCCTGTGTTTTTCTTTGTTCAGGGATGTTTTGTCACTGAATAATTTTCATTACTGGTCTGTTAAGGTTTTCTATTTCTTCCTCTTTTGATATTGGTAACTTTTATGTGTTCAGGGATTTCTCCATTTCCTCTAGGTTTTTCCAATTTGTTGATGTATAGTTGTTCATAATAGTCTCTAATGATCCTTTGTATTTCTGTGACATCAGTTGTACTGTCTCTTTTTTTGTTTCTGACTTTATTTATTTTGGTCTTCTCTATTTTTTTCTTGGTTAGCCTAGCTAGTGGTTTATTGATTTTGTTTATCTTTTCAAAATCCAACTTTTCATTTAGTTGATCCTTTGTATTGTTTTTCAGTCTCTATTTTGTTTGGTTCTTCTCTGATCTTTATTATTTCTTTCCTACTAATTTTGCATTTGGTTTGTTCTTACTTTTCTAGTTCCTTGAGATGCATCATTTGGTTGTTTATTTGAAATCTTTCTACTTTTTTGATGTAGCCATTTATTGCTGTAAACTTCCATCACTGCTTTTGCTGTATCCCATAGGTTTTAGTATGTTGTGTTTCCATTTTTGTTTGTTTTAAGAATTTATTTTATTTTCATTCATTCATTGAATTCTTTAGTTCCAGGATTTCTGTTTGTTTGTTTTCAATGATATTTATCTCTTTATTGAATTTTTCATTCAGATTATGAATTGTTTTCCTTTCTGCTTTACATTGTTTATCTGTATTCTCTTGTATCTCACTATAGTATTGGTTGGGCAGGGTGCTTTGGCTTTGATTATGAGTGGGCACCATAAGGCATTCTCCATATGATTTTTTTGGCTGTAATCAGTGTCATTGGTGTCTTTGAGTTCCTTAGTGGCTTAAGCTGTAGTTATTAGTGGAGGCTGTGGTGATGCTTTGCTGGGGATGGGGACTACCCTGGGGCAGGCTAGTTCTTGGGCACTAGTGGTGGCAGTGGCAGGCTGGGCATGATGGTCCTTTGGCCCCTAGGTGGTGTATGTGGTCACCAGTGGTGGCAAGTCCAAGCAGGCTGATCTTTGGACTTCCAATTGTGCCATGCTTGGATGCTGGTGGTAGTGGTGGTGGGTGGTAGGTAGGGCAGGCCAGTCCTTGGACTTCTGTATGGCATGCATGGCATTGGCAGTAGGATTAGCCATGGCAGGCCAACCCTTGGGCTCCTCAGTGGTGCATGCAGGAGCCAGTGGTGGCATTGGTAGATTGGGCAATGTGGTCTCTAGGCCCCTGGTGGTGCCTGGGGTGCATGTTGGCAGCAATGGCAGTAGTAGGCTAGATGGGCCAATCCTCAGGCCCAAGAGGTGCACATAGGTTCTGGCAGTGAGTTGAGTTGGCCCATCTTTATGCCCCTGGAGGGCTTGCACATACTATAGTACTGGCAGACAGGTTGGGCTGATCCCCAGGGCCTCAGAATGCATGAGTGGATACCTGTAGTGACGTGTGGTGGATAAATCTCCAGAGCCCTGGATGATGTGGGTGGGTTCTGGCAGTGGTGGCAGTGGCAGCCAGCAGGGTCAGCCTCTCCTCAGGTCACTGAATGGTGCATTGAGGTACCAATGGTAGTGGGTAGGACATGTCAATCCCTAGGTTCCCATTCCCAGATGATATGCACAAGTGCTAAAGACTGTAGTTGCCAGAGTAGGGCTGTTCTCAGAATCCTTTATGGGGTGTGCAGGTGCCAGTTGTGGTGGGCAAGGTGGGTCATTCCTCATTCTTCTGAATAACACATGTAGGTACCAGCGATAGTGATCAGTGGAATGGGTCTGTCCTCAGGGCTCCTGATGGTACATGGGAGTACCAGTGGTAGTGGACAGGGTGAATCAATAACGAGGCCCCTGAATGACCTGTGTGGGTGCTGGTGGCAGTGGTGGTGGGTAGGATGAGCCAGTCCTCAGGCCCCAGGATGGCACATGGATGGGCCAATCACCAAAGCCCATGAAGGCATGTGTAGGTGCATAGTGGCCCTGCTGCTGGAGGAGACAGAGTTGCTGGCAGTGGCAGTGGCCCCAGGCAGGTAGCTCTCAGGCCCTGGAGAATGCAAGCTTTGGCTATCTTTGTCCTGGTGTGCTATACCCTGTGTTTCCTACGGTGTAGGACACTGACTGGGCTAGAGTGCTGGTGACCCAACCACACCACTGGGTCAAGCCAGTGTCATGACACTGCTGCCCTCTGGATGGACATAGGGGTACATCAGCATGGCTTCAGTGATGTGGAGATACAGAGGCTTTGAAGCCCAGATGCAGTGTAGTCTGGTGGGGGCTGGGCTCTCAAAATGGTGCCATAGTATAGCTGCTTGGGTCTTGGGGGATGTGTGAGACCCAGTGTAAACTCCTTCTCAGCAATAATGCCATCGTGTGGACTCTCAGTCGGTTCCTATACCAGTCTCAGGGCCTGCAAAGGCCAAAGGGCTCTCCCATGGCTAGGACTGCAGGAATCTACAGTGGGAATTTTGACCACTGGGGATCTCTTGCTTACCTTTTCCCCACAATGAGGAGTTCTTCCTTTCTCTGAGCCAATCCTGGCTGGGTCAGCTGCTTTATTTCCCTCTCCTTCCATGCCTTAAACATTCCCTGTCATTTACCTGCTGAATTCACTCTTAGATACTCTATTTGACATGTAGTTGTCTACTCACTGCTGTGGTCCTTCTTTGTGGAGCAGGTAAGTGCCAGGTGCCTCTGGTCAGCCATCTTGAAGCCCCCTCCACATTTAGAATTGTGATGTATATTGCTAATTTTTCCCTTTGGGCAAAACAGTCAATCTCATGAATAAATATCATCTCATTAAATTTTTATTTCTTTAAGTATGAACATATTTATGCATTTTCATATGTTTAAAGGCTCTTTTCTTTTTGATGAGAATTCTCTATCCTTTAAATTTTCAATAAATTAGTTTATCAACTTATTTATAAATTTCTTTAAATATTAATAAAATGTAACCATTTGTCTGAAGTGCTATAAAAATTTAGGTAGTTTTGAATATTAGAGCTACAACTCTGCCATAATTAATAATCTTATTATCTACATCACTTCTTCCCTCGTGGCTTTTTATGTTCCTATTTCAGAAAAAAGTAAGATATCTTCTTTCCACTTTTCCAGCATTTAACTAATCATATCTTTTACTCCTTGAGTGAATTTTTCAGAGATCTGTCATAACTTTGGTGGCAGGGTCTCTCAAAATATGCTACCCTGATCACCTGCATCAGATTCACCTGAATGCTTATATTTTTATAAATATATTTTAGTAAAATGGTCCCACCTCATTCCAGACTGAATCTCTGAGAGTAAAGGTCAGAAATCTGCAATTTGACAAGCTCAGACTCAATTTCAAGAACCATTATTCTAAATAATTCAGATTAAGTCCCTTTTCCTTTATTCTTAATTTCTTTTCATGAGCACCAGACTGTTTTCTCCACATTACTCATTCTCTGTCTTTGCCATTACATAAGATGTTAAGGTCATTTTAATCATGAGAACCATACTTCTCAGGATTCAAAATGCCACTGGCATTTCTTTCTCTCCCTCTTCCTAGACCCTTCACCAACAGAAGCACACATATTCACAGAAGGGACATACGCACACACACAGTTATTTTCTGGCAGTGGTCTTCCATGACTGTTCACACATTAAGTGGTACAATGGAGGGTTGGGAGGATTATGAATCAGAATTCTAGCTGCCCTTAAAAACCACACCTGGGCAGCTGAGGATCAGCTAAATAGTTTTCTCTGTCGCACACTCAAACCTGGCAAGTGAGGAGGGTGGGGAAGAGGTTGGCAGGAAGACGAAAGTCATGGAGAGGGAGTCAGGACAGTAATGTGGGACGTGCTGTTAAATGCACATAATGCATCCAAGTAGATCATGCATTGCAGTTTTATAGATCCAGGTTTTTTTTTTTTTAATCTTTCCTAGATTCTGGCCATGCTTATTGGTCGCTTTTACTTTCCAGTAAGCATGTAAATATTTGTGCCTTTCTGTGTCTATTTATGTATTTTCAGATTAAAACTGAGACATGCTACATTAGGTCTTCTATTCAGATGTTATTTTAAAACCATCAGATGAAGCCTGACATGTTAGATCTAAAATAGTCATACAGAGAAGAAAACTTAGACTTATTTAAAAAACACATTATCAATAAAGCAAGAAAATAACCATTTCTACCAATAATAAATTTTAAAGTAATCAAATAGAATATTTTAATTACTTCTAGTCAAAATGTAAACTATATGAACAATTTTCACCTTATCATCATGACTTAGATCTATTTCCTTTGTAAATAATAAAGAGATAATGGCAAGCTCAGAAAGCTAATGAAAAAATAGCTTTGAAATCTACCAAAAAGACAAATTCCTGCTCTTTGTTTTTGTATGTTGTGAATAATTGATAGAAATCAATTTTGTCCTAAAAAGGGATCTCAAGTACAGGTCACAGTTAAATAAGTAATGGGAAAATGTACAGGAAATTACAAGAAGTGAAATCCATAAAGATTTGAGTCTTTTAATAAAAAACTGTAAGTAATGATTTTGCAATAAACAGTATAAACTTCTGAGAAATACATGATTATTTCTGAGTGGTTTATATGAGCTCTGCATTATGGGAGAAATTATTTTTGTATTTTGACAATTCTTAATAAACTTACTGACCTAAACAGAGTCTTTTATTTTAACACAGAAAATTGGGTCTTTCAAGACACAACAGTGACTTTCCCCCATGGCAAGCTATGAACCACAAACTTGAAGGCCAAGTGCAATGTTGAGCAGTCTGATTGATGACCCACTCCCTTCCCAGTAAGACTGAGGAGGCAATGAGGAAAGGGACATGGCAAAAATGTTGGCTATAACCTTTACATTCTTTTATTCATCCACTCATCCATCTATGGTTCTAAGCAAACAAGGCAGTACGGGAGTACAAAATTTCAATAAGTTGCCATCTCTGTCTTCAGTTTATGTAGCAAGGGGAGAGGTGAGAGGCAAGGCTATGGAATGGAAAGACACTGAACCAAGATTAGACCTCACAACTTCTACCACAATCATCTCTGTTACCACCCAAGTCCAAGCTTCCCCATCCATTGCTTGTTCTACTCCAGTGGCCTTCTATGTACCCTTTTGCCTCCACTTTTTGATCCCTATAGTCTATTCTCCAGATAACAACCAAAGTGATATTTTACAAGTATAAATGAGACCAAAATCATCCAGTGTTATTTCATAACTCTTAGAATGCCACAGTGTCTTTATCATGGGTTACAAGTTCCTGTGTGACCTAGTCCTGGCTCCTCTCTGAACTCAGATCTTAACATTCTCTCCCTCACTCATTCTGCTTTAGGCCGAGTGGCTTTAGGCCACTCACACTGGCCTCTTTGCATCTCTTTGAACTTGTCAGGCATGCTTTTTTGCTTGAGGGCCACTTCGCTTGCTATGTTCTCTACTTGAAATGCTCTTTCAGGAGAGGCTGCATGGTTTGCTTTTGGACTTCATTCCATTTTGCTCTCATATCATCTCATTAGAGACCTTCCTTGGGCACTGTATTGAGAAAGGCACTCCTTTTTCCTTATCTACTCCCTTACCCTGTGGTTTTTTTTTTTTTTTTTTCCTAGAACACATACCACTATTTCACATTGTACTGAATGGTTTTTATTGTCTGCCTCTTCTCACCATTATAAGCTCCACGATGGCAGGAACACTCTGTCTTCTTCTTTGCTGTATTCTCTGAACATAGAATAGTACCTGGTTCATAGTAGATAATCAATAAACATGTTATACAAATGAATAAAATCTACATTTTAGTCCCCAGTTCTATTCTCGTGGAAATACTCTGTACTACATCTATTTCTAGGATTCTAGGTAAAACTACAAAGTAAGTGGAGCTTGGTTTGTTTCTTTTTTAATATCCTTGTTCCATGATTTGTCAATTAATGCCAGTGGCTTCTTTGGGTGCCTATATTTTACCAGTATGTTCCAGACTATTGCCCATCTCTGTTTTTTTTCTTTAAAACATTCTTTCCTTTCTCATCCTATTTTTCTTTATAACTATTCATCTCTATTTCATAGCACCAGATTATGTGGACCCGCCTTTATACTACTTCTTGATTTTCTAAGGTCTATGGCTCAAACAAATCATGCAGCATTCTTCTAAGTCATACCATGGAGTGACTCCCTATTCCAAACACACCAGTCTAGCTTTGTGTGTTGTAAATCTAGACCGAAATTCTAAGTAGATATCTGAGAGAGTAGATCTATGAGGTATGTCTAACTATACATCATTCTTAGCTTAATGAACTCAGGGAACCTGGATTCATTCTGGGCTTCTGCTGAGGGATTGGTTGTCATTATGAACAGGATTGCCAACTCCTACTCCTCTCAAGGGTACTGCTTCTTCTGGCAGCAGTCTTAGTGGTCATAAAGTAAGGCAATAGTTTATTAATTTTTTTGGCCTTTTTTCTGGTATTTTGCTAAGATTTGGTTATCAGAAATATGTCGTGAAAGAACCTTCTATATCTTCTTTCTTACCCTACAAAAATTAACTATCCTTGTTCCTCCATAGTCATTGATTCTTAAAAAATTTGATTACCATAATTATAATTATGACTAATCTTTCCTCTTTGTCAATTTTTTCTCTCTGGAGGATTCACATCATTGGTCAAAATTATTTTTCCTAACATATTATGTATAGTCATTTATTGTTTTCATTTATTATTTTATTACTCCAAGCTTTTACCTCGTTAATATCCTGGCTTACTTTTGGCAGCCATAATTTTAGGTGATTTCTCACCTTCAAAGATGTACTGACATTATAAAAACCTTTATAAAGCTTCTCTAAAATTAAAAATGTAACTCTTATTTTACCTTTTTTAAAAATTTCTAATTACATGGCTTAGCATCCTCAGTGTATGAAAAACAACCCATGATCCCCATCTAGATATTGTTAATATAAATTTATAGTTACCTTAGAAAAATATTTATGTGAGTTTATGTATCTACATAGTCTGAAACTTTTAGTGGAAACTTTTAGCACCAAAGTTTCTGGGTGTAAGTTTTGTGTTTGTGAGCACACAATATCTAGCAAAACATCATAAACATTGGACCCCAATACTGAATTTTTATCTGATATTCTTTCCAGACCTTCCATCTCACATATCACTACCTATTAGAAATAGAGCAGGCTTTCAAACATGGAGAGGGATACTGAAGATAGTCTTACCAAAATTATATGCTACAAACTATAGGATAAAACATAGTATTTATGGAATAAAATGATATCACAAATTAAGGACTGAAAAATGACACTGTGATGATGGCAGAAAATATGCCTTTGCCATGCGACTAGATGGATACTATCATTATCATGTAAACCAAAACATAATTATACACTTCTGTATTCTACATAAAACCCCATGCATAAACACTAACTTTCTGGGAAAAAAAAACTTTCCTTCCACGTAAGCACTGGTAAATACCATCTAAAAGAAAATAGAGTCTTCCAAATTGCCAAGCTTTTTTCTTGTACAATTTTAATTAAGCATTTTTATTCTGGTGGTAAAATATTCATATTTCTCATTGAAATTCAAAGATTAAATTTTGTATAAAATTGTACTGCAGCTTGGAAAACTAATTAAATTGTTTTATTTTGTAAATGTGACGAGCTAGCTGAATTTTTATTGCCAAAATTAAAAATGTAGGAGGATTGATGGCTAAATGAATCCTAAGAGTCATTCACATCATATGAGATAGATGGAATTTTGTGAGTGTAGTCTACTACTAAGTAGAAGATAATTCAAGTAGAAATAAAGGTAATTTGAAGTATACCTTTGAATTTGATGTTATAATCTCTTACATTGGTAATTTGGTAGGCAGTAGTTAGTACATAATTGTAGTTTATTTGAAATATCTCCTATATAATATGTGGTTACCCATTATGGAAGGAATATAAGAAAAACAGGCACATGGATTTTGGAAGAAAAACAGCTCACTTTTCACAGAATCATCTAAGTGGCAATAACCACCCAGAATATAACTGAAATCCCACAAGTATGGAACAAGGCTAACAGGAAGGTAACAAAGGGTATTATTCCATCCAGAAAGCCTATGTACTTTACTTTTATGATTACTCCTCATTCGGAGCTTATATACTTTAACATGAACTTAACAAATTTGATTAAGGGGTTTCCTATGTAATAGTGCATCACTTCATCGTGGGGTAGGGTAGTCTTACATAGAGGTACTTACACTGATATAATTCCAACAAAGCAAGGAAATAGCCTGGATAAAAAGAAGAAAAAGCCTTTATAACAAAAGAAACAGACAGGAAGTTAGAAAGCCAAGTAGTATGGAGGATAGTTAATAAGTGGGTCTCAAAAGTCAGTCATATGGCAAGGAAGGCTGGGAAATGTAGTCTGGTTGTATACTTGGGAGGAAAAGGACATAGTTTGGTAACCAGTTAGTTAAATCTGCTGCAAATAACTCAGGTTCCTGGTGATTTCAGTACTACAAGTCACTGTGAAAAAAAAAAAAAAAACAAAACAGAAACAAAAGCTTACATTTGACATTTGCTGTTTAGGACAAACATCACATGTGGATCTTTTTATGGGAGCATACCCTTCCTTTTCATTTTTGTTTGCACTGTCCTCAAGATGAGACCTATATCACCAATTAACTTAAGAAACTGAAAAAACTCCTGTTAATTCAACTGAAGTGCATCATGCATGGAAAGGTGTCAATTACTCTTTTGTTGAATTGGCAGAATGTAAAAACAGATAAACTGGTCTGTTTCTGTTCACAGAGAGCAGTAAATGTCCGTTGATAGTACATGAGAGAAACACAGCCTAAAGAGATAGAAATTAATTCCTATGGCCTTACAAGCAATTCAGGAAGGAGGAAACTATTAGTATTTCTTCTACGATTTTTTTTCAGCAAAGAGGCTGGTAAAACTCTGATAGTTTGAGTTATCATACCAGGTACATTCTTAGGAACTAGAATGGATAGTCTCCAGACAAGAACAAAACCATATTTTGTCTTGTAGAATGGTCAATGGTATGTTTCCTGTCTTCTTTCCCATATCCATCCTCAGTGGGGAGACTTGGAGGTAGGAAAGAAGTGACCTGCCAATGTGTGGCTGTAGCAAATTAGACACATAGAAGTGTTTCCTTTTGGGAACTGTGAGAACAGCAGGAATGAAGGGACTGCAGCAATGTAGGGAGCTTGCAGAGTCCAAGGATGAGTTTGGGAAGGTCTGTAAATTCTGACCAAAGCACCCAAATAAGGGGGAAGGAACAACTTGTGTAGTTATGGAGAAGCGAAGTGCAAATGGGTTAAGTAAATATACTAACTTTCCTGCCTGAAAAACCTAGTGGGACGCTGCCCACAGCTGGCTTTTACCTGCTTTCCAAAGCGTAGAGTCTACTGAATTGCAAGGGGAAGGGATGGGTGAACGCTTTCCTTTTATGGCACAGCAAAAATTCAGGGTGTAACCGGACTTACCACCAAACATTTAAAAACGTGAGTAAAGGGGAGGAAAAAGCCCAAGGTTTTAGTTGTAAACATAGCTATGTAAATTCACAGAAGACGCACACACACACATCTTAAGTAGCATCCTATTTAAGTAAGAAAAATAAGTCCTGTTTTATGTGATATGTTTCCTCTGACACAAATTCCTCTCCATGCACTAAACATTACTGTCACTATCAGAAAATAATTTGTTATTTAATTGTTCACTTATATCACAAAGTTGGGCTAAATTCATCTTTTCCAAGAGACCACAGCACCTTATACATTCTGTAGGTCGTGGCACTTGCCACATTGTATTAACTGTTAATATGTTGTCACTCTTCCTCCTCAAGCTCCCTGAACTTCAGATCAAAGAGCATGTGGCCATCTTTATATCCCCAATGTCTCACACATAACCTAGTACAAGATACACACTCAATAAACATTTTTGGTATAAAATGAAACTGGGTTGCCCTTCCCTTTAGAATCCTGTGAATGTGCAAATACTCTTGGAAGAGGTAACACATTAAGTCAAGCTCATTACTAACATTTCAGAGCCAAGAACATACATGAAGGCCCATATAACATAGATCTAAATATTTATAATTTATAAATCAAGGTAGTAAACTGTTAAATAAAATGTGTTCTATCTTCCTACCTCAACAAATAAACCTTCATACTGACATGATAAAAATTATGTATAACAGGAGTTAGGTTTTATATGGTAAAAGTTAAAAAAAACTCCAAGTTAAAATTTAATTATCAACATGCATACCTAGGTATTATGCTTAGACATGCATACCTAGGTATTATGCTTTGGGTGTTTAAATAAAGATAAATAATATTTTTCGTCCAGAAAATACACTTTCTCATCTTTATTTCAGCAAAATCACTAATTATGCAGTTAAAATAAAAATTTTCAAATGTTTTATGTTCCATTTAAAATATTGACAGTACAACCTTTCATGAGTCACATGATGTCTGCTGTCTTTCTTTTTTTTCTGTTTTTAAAAATTTAAGCACACCTTCACTTTGAATTTTTTTCTATTTCTATTTTCTTTTCAACCTTTTTTCTTTCCTGAACTCTATTTACACATTTTCTTATTCTACCCAATCTCAGGTTACACATAGTCTTCATATTTAAAGAATTAAAAAATAAAATGTCATATTCAAAACAGATATGATTTGAATATTTATAAAAGGCTGTAATTTAAAGTAAATTTAAAATAACAAAAATTGAAATTTAAAATTATTTCCAAATGTATTCCCAGATATGGTTCATAGATAGTTTTTAGAAAGTTATTTTCTTCCAAAATTTCCAAAAATATTTATTGAAATGAAGGCAAAATAAAAATTTGTATTTGATATAATTTTTATATAAATCATTTGAATAAAGATAAAATTCAATTAATTAAATCTCATATATCCAGATTTAAAAAATAAAATAAAGCTATTGACAATTCTAGCATTCAATGGCTATTTAGTTGGCAAAGAATCAGTATCAGGCTTCATGTAAAGTACATCTAGAAGTACACATATGCAACTGAAAAGTAATATGAATTATTTAATATTTAAAATAGTCTCCAGCCATCATGTGCACCTGTTTTAATTCATGAGTGCTGCTCTGATGCATGAGGAAGCATAAACTAGAACCAAAGAAAAGTAAGAAAATGGGTGTTTATTAATACTTGAAAATGATGCTTTATCATACAATAATCTATTTCGTTTCTGCTATCCAAAGGAAGAATCTGGGAAGTAGTTTGCCCTTTCTCTTACCTCAGGGCTTCCACAGTGCAAATTTCTCCCCATACTTCAAAGTAGTATCTGTTTCTGTTGTCAGCAATGGCACAACCTGCAAACCTTGGTAGCACTTGGACACAGCCACCTTTTGTTTCTAGGACTTAGGACAAAAGACGGTCCAAAATATTACTCTGGGGCTTAGAGGGTGTTAATCATAAGGGCAGGTGGTGGTAGTCAGGTAGTCCCGAGAACAGGTGTTTAGCGTTCCAGCTTACTCTGTGCCGGCACGCAGTGTGGGGTCTCACGTGACAGAGGAGCCTGAGAGCTATTTAATTTTTGAGTCTGTATGGGTGATAAGTTAAGTCCTCTAAAGGTACGGATCCCAGAGCAAGAATCTCCTCTTGTCCGGGTTTCCGGGTGGTACCGTGTTAAGTTCCCACCTATGAACTTACCAAGTTAAGGTTTCCCCTTAAGGAGTGAAGGGATGCCAGCCATCTGGAGACAGAGGTTCCGGGAGAGCTGACGCTGAATGGTGAAAAAGATGAAATGAATTTGGAGGGAGCTCATCTTGCTCATAAGTTTCTTTGGGAGTTTGGCCTAGAAGTACTAGTTTATTACTCTTGTTTCTATGTGAGTACATATCTGTATGTTGCCCCCTCCCCCTGCCCTGTTCTACAAATTGTATGAAATTAATCATTGTTAAGATAATTTGAAAATATTTGATTTAGGGTTGTATTCTCTCTTGTGTTCACCATTAGAATTTATATCCCTCTGTAGTCAGGTTTTGGAAAGCAGGGATGCCTTCAATATATTTATAATAATCTAATTGCTTCAATTAGTACTTTCAGAATTTTGCCTAGAATATAAAGTATAGGATGTTTCTCCTATAAATAAAAAGCCTTAGGAGACTCACAGACCTCAAGCAGAACTTCTAAGAGAGGACTTTCAATCTGAATATAGCTAGGGATATTTTGGGATTGGTTACATTCATAGTTGTAGCCAGAAATGGCCAAAATTCTGGGGGACAAAAGCAGAGATAAACATGTTCAGTAAGATTATTATTCATCTCCATTCCCAAGTACTGTATGTCTAGATCGCAATAACTGTTTTAAGTTATACTTTATGAGCAAGAGTGAAAAAATGCCACATATTAGGAAATCCTGCTAAAGAAATATAAAAACATCCACAGAGTGAAAAATATTAATAATTTTAGCTAAACTTGAAAAGTGAAGACAAAATCATTTGGCTTACAAGTTAGAGATATTTCTTTTCCTTTTCAACTACCTTAATTCTTTAAGTGGTAAATATCTAGGCCAGAAATGTGATCTACTCATTCACATTTCCAGTATTAATTGGTGATTATGGCTGATTCATGTTTTATCCATGCTTAGAATTTTAATACTTTTTGTCACTTTGCATCAAGCTAAAAGTAGTCAAAATATGAAAGCTTGCAGATAAATAGAAAAATTTTAATATGTTATTACTCTCTAACTGCATCAGACTTCTCACTTTTCCCAGTAAAACACATTAGAACATTCGAGTTATTTTGCATTACTCCTTGACCTGTTCTATGTAGGACTTATAATTATCTTTGCATTTTGTAAAATTTAGGTCAGCTTTTAGCAATTCATTATGCCTTTACTGCTAATATACTATTTCCTTCCTTTTAGAAATGCTACTAATAAAAGTAGATTGGAACACAGAAGCATTGTTGGCAAACCAAGCTTTATTAAATGTATGATTTTATCTGTTATAGAACATGAAAAGCAGCGGTTATGCAAAAGTACCGATTATATGAATTTACATTTCAAAGTGAAATGGTTTTATAATGAATATGTGCGCGAACTTCCTGCCTTCAAGGATGCTGTTCCTGAATACTCCTTGTAAGTAGTGATTTTCACACACACACCCAGTTCTCAATTCACAGCCCTGTAAAATTACACCTGAATGGTATAGCACTAAAATCTCTTCACATAGTCTTCATTTGAATGCAGAAATTTCTGTTACAAAATTAACATTAAAAGATTTGCCTGTCTTTGGGAAGCATACTTAATTGAATTGTGTTGCATTTTTCAAGTTTGCCTTACTTGGGTATTCAAATCAAAGACAAAGAAATATATAATAGGATATGGCTCACATGATGAAATTATTTTCTATAAAAGTGCTAGAAGGCATATTTTTTAAAAATAAGGTGCTTGTATACTGATCTATATAATTGGATTTTCCCTTTGATTCAAACTCATAACTGTCTTAGAAATTTATATTTCTAAAATATAAATCATTATTTAACAGGTAACTTTTTCATAAATGTCTCTATTAAACACATTTGTAATCACACACTCACACATGTAATACTCTGCATGTGATATGTATTTGAATTCTGTTTTGTTCTATTGAAGGGAGTCTTCCATATGTCAGGCATTGTGCCAAATGTTGTAGGGCAATAGTGAATAAGATAAAGACCCCACTCTGAAAGGAGCTTATACTCCAGGAGATATTTATAAGTTCAAAAAGGATGATAAAGCAAGGCAAAATTATATATGTGCAATAGAGTTTCACAGAAGAGAGACATTACCCCTATTTGGGGGACTCCACATAGTATTCATGAATGGAATAGCTTTTGATATAGACTTTAAAATACAGGCAAGGTTAAGGCAAGAGAAGGGAGAAAAGCATTAAGATGAAAATGAAAGTTATGAGTAGAATTATGGAATATATTGGCTCTGATCCATGGGAAACAGGGTTATTCTAATGGGGTATAGGGTATTTTTACAAAATTAGTAGAAGGTAATATTTTAAAAAGTAATATACAAAAAGTAGTTTAGAACTGAATTATTGTAAATAAATGCTATGAAGCTTGCTCCACATTCATTAGGCATTTCTGGAGTTGGAAAAGACAAAATAGGAGACAGAGAAGAGATTTAGAAAGTAACGAGGAGATAGAATAGCTCTTTAATATAACTTTTCTCATAGAAGTATGTAAGAAGGAATGGGACAGTGGGACAAGTTAGAAGGCTATACTATGGGGGGGGGAGTGTTGGGGAGATATTGCTCAAAGGATACAAAATTTCAGTTAGAAGGAATAAGTTTAAGAGATCTATTGTACAATATGGTGACTGTAGTGAATATATTCTTAAAAGTTGCTAAGATAACAGATTTTCTGTGTTCTCACCATTAAAAATATGTGAGGTAATACATGAGTTAATTAACTCAATTTAGCCATTCCACAATGTATATATATTTCAAAACAATATGTTGTACGTGACAAATATACAATTTTTTATCAATTAAAAATATTTAAAATAAAATAAATTCATGTTAATGAAATATCAGTGATCAAGGGCTGTGAAGATTGCTTGGAATTGTGAGACCAAGATCCCAGAGAAAAGGAAACTACAGAGATAGGAGCACAGCACCTTGCAGGCAGTTTCCCCTTGTGGTATTTTCTGATTCCTAATCTGCCCACATGTGGAGACTGAGGCAGAAACAAACAAGTAGAAAGTAGACCCTAAGAGATTTAAAACTAAATAGAGACATTAGCAGTCTCACAGTGTTAGAGGGACAAAAGTTAGAGGTCTAGGCTTGTTAAGAAAAAAGGGACATTATACATGCCCTAGGCTTTCAGGTGAGATCTTGGAAAAGTTCTGCTCTAGAAAAAGGGCAAACTAAAAACAGACCAGCCTAAAACCCAGCCTTCTCTAGATCAAGGCGATCTCCCTGCATTATGTCTCCAAGAAAAAATTTAAATCCTCTCTGGAGGACATGATGAACCAAAGAGCCACAATTTTTCATGGACAATGTATAATATTCACAGAAAATTAAGGGTTACCAGGCAACAGAATTAAATGACTATTTGCAGGTTACACTTCTTCAGCAATGTTTTGGAGAATCAGACAAAAAAAAAAAATCAGAACAAAGAAGTTTGAACAGTATAAATAACACATTTGAAGATGTCTATCTATACAGGTATCTATAGCTCTATATCTACATATCTGTATCTGATCATCCAGAGGTTCCACAATTTTTCACAGACATTATTTACACACACACATACACACACATATCCTACATACAATTTATAACTTACAGTGATAAAATACATATTGTTGCTAGGTGCACATGGTGCATTACCAAAATAGACGATCTATTGGGCCATAAAAGAAGTCTAATAAATTTTAAAGGATTGAAAACATTTATTATATATTCTTGGACCACTGTGGAATTAAGACAGAAATCAACTCCAAGAACATAACTATGAAATCACCAGATACATAAATTAAGCAGAATATTCTAAATAACTCATGAGTCCAAAAAATCACAGTGAAAATTATAAAATATTTTGAACTAAGTAATAATAAAATATGGCACGTTGAAACTTGTGGAATTCAGCTACAACAGGAAATGGAGGAAAATTTATAGTTTTAATTTCATTCATATGAAAGAATAAAGAATAGAAAATCAATAATAAAATTAATTATCAGAGAAACTTTGAAAACAGCAAATTAAATCAAACGAAAATAGTAAAAATAAAATAATATGACCTAGAATAAAAATAAAATTAAAAACTTATTTTTCCTATTTTAGCCAAAAAGTTGATTTTTTTAAAAGACTGATAAAATTGAAAAAGCCTTAGCAAAGCCAATGGAAAAAAGATGTCACAAATTACCATTATTAAGAAAAGACATCATAAAGATTCTACAAAGATTTTTAAAAAGTGAATATTTATGCTAGTATATCTAGAAACTTAGACAAAATATACAAATTTCTTTAAAAATAGAATATCTTAAGCTGATACAAGAAAAGTGTATCAGCTGAGTGGGCCTATACCTATTTAAAAATTGAATGCTTTATGATGAGTGCGATGTGCACTGTCTGGGGAATGGACACTCTTGAAGCTCAGACTCGGGGGGTTGGGAGGGGCATGGGCAATATATTTAACCAGAACGGTTGTACCCCCATAATAAGCTATAATAAATAAAAAAAAAATTATGTCACAAATAAAATCGCATGCCCAGTTGGTCCCAAATAGAATTCTTCCAAATTTTTAAGGGAGAATTGTCACCAATATTGCACAAATTATTCAAGAGAAGTCAGGAAAATTTATCCTAAATAAAATGTATAATGTTCATAAATAGAGACATTATTATAAAAATGGTAGTTCTCTGCACATTGGCCTACAGAATCAATGTAATCCCATAAAAATTCCAAAAGGTGATTTTGTGCAAATAGACAAGTTCATTCAAAAATGCACATAGGAACATCAAGGGCTGAGAATACCAAGGCAGTCTTGAAGAGGAAGTTTAAAAAGCTGGAGAACTACACTATTGGTTATCAAGACTTACTAATATTATAAAAGAGTGTTGCATTAGTGCATGACAAGTAAATCAAAGAAACAAAATAGTCCAGAGGGGACAGACCTACACAAATGTTGTTACCAGATTTGCATCAAAGATGCCAACTAAATGCAGTGGGGAATGGATGGTGTTCTAAATAAGCAGTGCCTGATGTGGGCATCCATGTGGAATAAAGAACTTTGAAACTTAGGTCATTTGCAAAAACCAATTGCAGATATACTGTAGATCATAATTAAAAAGTCAAAGGTAAGCATATTTGAGGCAGCATGGGAAGAGGCAAGAAAGAGGTGGAGATTAAAGGTAAAAAAGAGGGGGATACTTGATGAAGTGAAAAAGAAGCAGTAAAACTGGAGAAGGGGAATGAAAGGAGATTTTTGGATCCTGAATTACATTCATATAAGAAATAGCATTCCTGTGAATTATATGCAGTGATGTCCTTTGTGGTATCTAACATGATTAATTTTTTTTAGGTGGTTTGAACCTTTTGTCATGCAGTGGCTAGATGAAAATGAAGATGTATCAATGGAGTTCCTTCATGGAGCACTGGGAAGAGACAAAAAAGATGGAGTGAGTTTAAATTGCCACGATTCAGTCACATTACTTGCTTTTAAGCTAATGGAAATGGTTAAGCTTATTGTTACTAATGTGGTTTTGTTTTAGTTCCCCGATGACCAAAATCAATTTAAAACACAATTTCAAAGGGCTGGTTAGAACCTTAGAAAATTGCTTAAATTAAAAAAAAAAAAAAATCTATCATCCCTTTGTCCCAAGATTCTTCTTTACTTCTCAAATTGGTCTGAATCTACAAGTTTCCACACTTGTACAAAACTTCTGTGTTGTCCTGGAACCTTTCTAGGATTTCTAGATTAGAAGCAGGTATCCTCCCCGTCTCTCTAAAGCATCTCTCAAACTCTTGAGCCACAACTGGCTTGCTAAGCTATTGTAATGACCGTGGGGAAGGAGAAATATGAAAGAATCAGTCCCTCAATTCAGCGGTGGAAAAACCAATCAGCAATAGGTTGGCCCAGGATATTAGTTCCACTACGCTTTCCAGAAAAGGAGATGAATGATTTTAAAGTGAGTAAGCATTTTATTACCGAGAAATGTAGGTAAATGGTATGAAAGATTTAGTTGTGTATGTGAAATAATGAAGACTCTTTCCATGCCCCTCCTAATGCACTTACTGGGATGCTTTCACCTCCTCTCCCCTCAGTTCCAGCAGACATCTGATCATGCGCTCTTCTCTTGCTCCGTGGTTGACGTCTTTGCTCAGCTTAATCAGAGCTTTGAGATTATTAAGAAACTGGAATGCCCTAATCCTGAAACATTATCTCACTTGATGAGAAGATTTGCAAAGGTAGGTTAAATGGAATGATCTTTTCCCCCCCCTGGGACTTTGGCAACCTGAAAAATGCCATTGTTTTATAGTATTAGTCTTCTCTGACACCACTACCCCAATTTAATTTATAATTCTGTACTAATAGGTTCAGTTGTTTCTAAGATTGTCGTCTGATTTACTGGACTTCCTATTTCTTTAGTATGGATTTTTCATCTTAAAAAATCTATTTGTTCACCCTATGACTCAGTCACTTATAATTGAAGAGATTGTCATGGATGGTCCAATTATTTCTATTTCTAATGTGACTTTCTAGCTGAAAGTAATCCTTGGCATTTTATATGCAAATTGAGAAGTATGTTTTAGCAGACTGTAGTATATAGTAAAACATATATTGGACTTTGAGTCATGAAAACTGAGTTCTGATTACAAATCAACCAATTATTACAGTGTGAATCTGAATACTTCAAGTTTTTATGAATTTAGTTTTCATATTTGACAGATTGATATTGATCAACCAAATTTCTTTTAAGTCCTCTTCTCTTAAAATTTAAGGTGGCTTGCTAGGTGCTTACTTCTTTGCCAAGAGTTTCAAGGGAAATATAAGAAATAAAAGAAGCAATCTCTGTCTATCAAACCTTAAAAAAAAATTCTGTATAATACTCAAGAGCACATGACATAAACTAATTAGAAGATGGCATGAAAGTGACACAGTTCAGCTTCAAGCATAGTGGGATCTACAGTAAACTGAGAGGAGGGAAATACGATGAGAGCTGAAATAGAGACTTCATGGTAAAACTAGGGCTCATAGAAACCTAAAAAGGTAAAGTTAGAAAAGTGTTCTAAGGCAGAGGAACAGCGAGAACAAAAGGATAGCTAAAACTGAGCATGCCATGGCCAGGGCAGACAGAAACAACCCTTTTGGGGGAAGTAGTAGGAAAAATTGGGACATTGAAGATGGCCCAGACCTTAAGGAGCTCTGCTTTCCAGGTTGAGAGATTAGATGTCAATTTAGGAAACCCTGAACATTTGGATATTTTTATGCAGAGTAATGACATGACAAACATAGTAATTTAGGGAAACTACTTACACAGTTCCACGTCTGGCTGATCTAAATATAAGTCTGGCTCCGTGGGTTAAATGACAACTGAGGTTTCATTTCATTTCATTAATGAATTTAATTTCATTAACATGACTGTTAATTCAACAAGTGCTTACTGACTGCCTCACTTGCACACTTCATTATCCACCTTGAGAGATATAATCATGAACAAGCATAATCTCTGACTTCAAAAAACGTGTAATGGTAGGGCCAAAACTGTCAACAACTATGACACATTCATATATATATATACATGTATATATTTGACATGTTAAGAAATAAGGAAATGTCAAAACCCAATTTAAATTGTGTAATAGTTAAGATGTTTTATTAGTTTGCGAGGACTGCCATAATAATATACCACAGACTGAGTGGCTTAAACAACAGAAATTTATTTTCTTACAGTTCTGAAAGTTAGAAATCTAAGATCAAGGTGTCTACAGGTTTTGTTTCTCCTGAGGTCTCTCCCCTTGGCTTGCAGATGGCCATCTTCTCCCCGTTTCATCTTATGGCCTCCCTCTGTGTGTCGGCATGTCTGGTGTCTCCTTTTGTGTCCACATTTCCCCTTATAAGGACACCAGACAGATTGGCCTAGGGCCCACTCTGACAACTTCATCTTAATTACTTTTTTAAAGGCCCTGCCTCCAAATACAGTCACATTCTCAAGTGCTGAGACTTAGGACTTCAACTTACGAATTTTGAGCACAAAATTCAGCCCATAACAGATGTGTACATTTAACGTGCCACTGCTTTTAACCACAGAGGCTAACACAATGAGTACATAACTGCATTGGCATCATTATAAAAAGTCTAAAGTTGAAGTCCTTTATGAATGAGAAGTTTTGTCCTGATCCTGTCATTGGCCTTATCTCTTAGAAAAACTTAAACTCAGTTCTCTGATTGATAGATTAGAGAAGATATCTTGCAGGAGATTATATCTTTAATAAATGTGATAGGATAGTTCATATTGAGGAAACAAACCCAGAAACTCTATAGTTTAACACCACAAAAATTTACTTCCTGCTCACAAAACATCAGAAATAGGTTAGGTGACCCTATAAGGGAGCTCTCCACCATTCTATGACTCAGGGATTCTAGCCTAAGAGGTCCCAAATGGGAGAAAGTGTAGGCTGCCTAGAAGGCTCATGGAGCTAAGGTTGGACAATTAGGTTTACAATATAAAGAACCTTAAAGAACAGGTAAAGTGGCTGAACTTATTTAGCAGAAAAATGAAGAGCCAATAAAGCTTTTTGGAAAGACAAGCTGTCAGCCTAAACAGTACTACAGTATTTATTTGCCATAAAATATTTTGAGCTCACATCTTTATGTCTATTAATTAGGAAGACTAAGCTCCCACTTTTTAACATAATAGCTAAACATCATTTACTGGGATCACTCTTACAGGGGGCTTTCATAGTCCCCTTAGATGATTCCCATTTCCCAATACAGTGAAATCTGCAGGAGAATAATTCTAAGAATTCTCTAAGACTTTTCTTGACGAGACGCTGTATTTTGGAAGAATGCCAAGAAAGAATGAAACTGGGTCATTAGGGATAGTGTTTGAAAAAGTATGTCACATGCTATTCTTGGAATTCTGTAGGACTTGTAGTGAAAGCAGGATCACATGAGAATTTAAAAGTCTCAGAGTTAATATATTTAGTGACATATTATTATAATGGTACCCAATATTAGAAAAGTAACTAGATTTCATCCTCAGAGCAGTCAGGCAGGCACATTATATAAGGTGGGATCCTTTTATCAAAATATACTGAAATCACATTATCTTTCTGGGACTTTCATTGATTTAAATAATCCTCCTGGAGATAAGACACATTGATGGTATCTGCAGACAGGATGGGTGGAGTTTCATGGAAGACAATTTTTCTATGGATGGGGAGGAGGATAAGGAGGAGAGCAGGGTGTCAGCTGGTGATGCGTGGCCTGATTCCTAGATTCCTAACAGGCCAAGGACAGGTACCAGGCCACAGCCAGCGGTGTTGGGGACTGCAGTTTTAGAAGATTTAGCATTCTAAAATGGAATTTAAAGGGACAATTTGTTCTTACTAAAGCGTATGTAGGACTGAATAAGGTACCAAAAAAATGCTTCCAATTTCACATCAGGAACACTCAGGAGCTGTAATGAGTGATACAATGACATGTGAGTAGTGAATATTCCTATGACTATACTGCTGCTCTTGACAAGTATAGGTAGTTTAATTTTTAAAAAGAGATATGAAGTGGAGACACCTTTAATATTACTTAAAAATGAAAAAACAAATATTGAAACCTGGGTATGAGCCTGGCTTCCAGGTGCAGGAGGTTCTGTGGTGAATGAGACACACATATTCTTATTCTTTGTTCTCTAGGAACCTAATCTTAATTTAAAAAAATAATAATGGCAATCCTTTGAGGTTTATTTTATGCTAATTACTTTATGTATATTGTCTTGCTTATTCTTCACAACCACCCCATTTATTTTCCCTAAATTTTCAAATGATGAAACAGACTCAGAAAGTTTAAACCACTGAAACAAGGCATGCAACTAGCATTGGTATGGATGGAATGCTTCTAACCACTAAGCTATACTCCCATCTCATCCAGTGTAATCAGAAATCAATTGGCAATATGGAGAATAGACTGTCATCATTTATTTTTACCCTTAAAGCCAAACCTATGCATCTGTGGTGGAAGAAATGAAGGACACTCTCTTAAGTTGCATGTGTTAAAATACAGTACATAAAGCGTTCAAGTCACATTTCTAATGTTGTTCAAGTGATATGATCATCTTCTTGTCCTCCTTGCATTGCTCTAATACTATATTGTTCCATGCATAAAAAGTTAATGAAAAGATGAATTTTGAACTAGAGTTCTTATCTTGCTGATCATAAGAGCAATACACTAGATGGGACAACTGGAAGTGTTAACAGTACAGGTAGCCCACTCCTACTAGTGTGACATTAGCTCAGGAAACCACAGTGACTCTGTCTGAGTAGTTGACATCCATCCCCCTCAATGCTCCACCAGTAGCTGCATGTCAAATCAGAACTGATTTAGGCTGGGAGATATTTTAGTCATCCTGTCTGATCCTTTAAATGCTGCAGAATCACTGACTTTACTGCCACAGTCCTATTAGAATTTAATCTTATTTAATTTGCAGCTCTTGGAATAGCAGTTATTTTGCTGTATCCATAGAAGAGGCCTCTGCACCTCATGACTTGCTCTTCGTATAAGCTGTGTTTTATAACAGAACAAAATGCAAACAGCCTGTCTGTCTGTTGTGTCTCCCTCTGCACTATCTTCACCTCTGAAGACCAGCAGTTCCCCAAAGAAAAAATCATGACCTAAGCTCACATACCCAGGAGTCCTATCTTGCAGGCCTTGTCATCTACCCCTTCCATCAGCAGTTCTCTCTTAAGAGTTACCGCCACTCTGCCATACGTTAGTTAGGACAGTGGTTCTCAAACTTAGCGTGCATCAGAATCACCTAGAGGCTTGTTAAAACACTGCTGGGGCCCACCTCCAGAGTTACTGACTCGTAGATCTAGGATAGGACCAGCGCATTTGCATTTCCAGCAAATTCCCAGGTGATGTTTATTCTGTTGCTGATCCCAGAACTACATTCTGAGAACCAGTAACTTAAGAAACATGTCATACGCAGCTACTTATTAGTGTGAAAGAACTAACGTCTGGTAGTGATTTAGTTAGTTGAATAAATTAGGGTGATACTTTGAAGTTGCCCCTAAAATGTGCATTGTACATTCTCATTCAAGTATACTTTTTACATTAGTAAATAGATGGGGGTTATCAGAGCAGTGTTCCTGTAACTCTTATGGGAACAGTCTTAAACTATATCCTACATGACTGTGCACTTTTCCTTACTTGTAGTTCATCCTGGCTTGCTATCCTTGGCATTTGTAGATTAGTGGATATGAGATCCCAGAATCAGTTGTCTCCAAGCAGAAATTCAAGGGACTGGAGGGGGGCGGGCGGACCTATGAAATAGAGCCAAGCTGTAGAGCATGGGGGATACCTTGAGAATGATCATAAATGGAGGTCCAGATTCCCCTTTCTTCTTTGGGGGGGGGGGAAGAAAAAAAGCTGTTCAGTAAGTCAGTCACCCAGCAGGTATCTAAATGATACTGGGTTATAGAGGATTTTCATGCTGTCCAAACTTTATCTTAAGCAAGTTATGATGTCTGAGTTATAACAATCTCCTGAAGTCAGGATTATCGGTTGCATCTGTTTTTGTTTTTGCAATACAGTAAAATGATTCTTAAAGTTTAACTGTCATTAAGAAACTGCAAATTGAGAGTAGTGTTTGTATGTACATATGAATTAGTACTCCCTTAGGTAAGCTCCAAGTAATTCAACATTATGTCTAAAGTAAAATTTGAAGAGACACATTTAAAAGATAGTCTGATCAGCCATCTGTTTTCCTGGATTTACTGTTCTGCTGCTTGATAAGATTTTACATTTTTCAAGGCAGACTTTCTAATTAAATTGATGCCTGTTACTATATTACTATATCCTTCTACAAAGTGTCAACTTTCTGTCTGCATGTTATCCCTAATTTCAGCTTTTCATTGTGATTTTAGAAGTCTATAAAACAAGTTCATAGTCAATTTGGTGAATTCACCTTTATAGATTAAACATCTCTTTTCTAGGTTACTACTTGGAGTATCACCCCCAGTAGATTTTGAGCCACTAAGAAAATTTAGACCAGTTTGTGCACACAAAAGAAAATAAAAAGCTTTTTGTCTTTTTTCTATGAAAAGAGATAACATATTTCTTTCATTGATGCTTTATCTCACCTAAGCTAATCACATCTACATGTGGTTTACGATAATTCAATCTATATGTAAAAGCAGTAGGATGAAAACTCAATATATCTTTAAGTAATTGAAATAAAATTTCATGAACATGGTTCATTTTTCTCTGTTTTGTATATTAATAAAAACAGAGGACATTATTAGGCTCAGAAATAGTTATTAGAGAGCAAAAGAAAATATAGAATTAAGACGAAAAGGACAGCAAGAGGGGAAAGATAAGGCAATATTTTCAGCAAATAATGTGTTACTAAGTAACTTAATAAACAAAAGATAAATGAATTGAGGGGTAGAAATAGTGTAATGTAACAAAAGCTGAAATTTTAGTTTTTAAGAGGTGGTTTTTGATAGTACTCAGTATGACTCAGTATCATAGGAAATTACTGAAAATAGTCATAACTAATTGATGTGCACAGGAATGCTCTGACCCTACTTACAAACAAGGTATTTAGGAACATTGGAGAAAGTTCACAAAATGGCCACCATGAAGAATTTTGGCAAGGTAGGTAGGAGGGGTGGGTAGGGACTAGAAACCAAAGAGATGATTCAAAGCATAAGGTATCTCTTCAGGGAGTGAAGTGGGGCAAGCACTAGAGATCATTCCATAATAAGTACCTAAGAATAGAGGAGGTTGCCACGAAAGGTCGATGTATCTTCTGAGTAAAGTTGAGATCCTTTTTTGGGCGAGAGTGTACATTGAATTACTGCTTATGGCCCCCTCTCAGCTGAAAAGACATATGAAAAGTTTGCCTGACTTAGCATTCACCTGGATAGCAGTATGTGTAAAACCACATCCCGGGATAAATTTCATGATGTTTTCTTTCTTAGACCATCAATAAAGTGCTGCTCCAGTATGCTGCAATTGTATCAAGTGATTTCAGTTCATATTGTGATAAGGAAAATGTGGTAAGTAAAAATGTCTCTACTTTCAAGTATCCATCAGTTGAGATTTACTCCTTCAAACTGTGAATAAGCAAGAGAAGTTGTTTACTTTCTGTTTTCATACAGGATGATAAAAAATAGAGGTCTCAAGAAATTGTTTGAAAACTTCTCTAGTAGTTTTGAGCTGCATTTAATTCACAGGAAGGTTGAGTGTCTTGACACAGCCAACTTGTGGTTTTCCATATTGTTAAGGAAGAAGACTAGCATAAATAATTGAAAATTCACATATCCATAAAACATTGGAGATGAAAATTGGGTAGTTAAAAACTAGATAAGTATTGGTACCAACTAGTTTCATTTTGACACCAATACTAAAATTAGTATAATTTAGTCTTTCAGTTTTCAAATAAATTGAGAAAGATGGTTAATTATGGAATGATGCTGATTTCTACTCCTAATTATTAGCCCTTTTGTGATGATTGGGGAAATATTTATAAAATCCGAATGAGTATTGCAACTTAATCAATAAAAGACATAAAGAGAAGCAAGGTAAACTGAAGTTATTTGGAATATAATCAGTGTTATTTTATGATGGAAGGAGAAAGCTTTCTTATTCAATCTGTAATATTAGGAGAAATATGTTGGCAACATTGTAAGAAGTTTAAAAAAGAGCAGCACTAAAAAAACAAATGTTTAAAAAATAAGTACAGTATTTTTTAGGAGAAAAACCAATCTTTTCTCCCCTAAAAAAACAATTATGTCAGCCAGTCTACACGAATTCTCAAGAAAGCTACTAGTCTTCTCTCTGAAACCTCATTGACCTCTTGCTGACAATTCATTAAGATAAGTCAATCCTAATGATTCTTGAGAATTCCAAAAGATGCCTCTTTCATCAAATTAATATACTGACCAGAAATTTTGTCAGAACTTCCAGACATCTCAGCAGTGATTTCTAATTGCCATTGTTCATAAATATTCTAAAAGCAAGATAATTTATTTATTGAAAGCATATATTTCTAATTAAATGACAATACATATCTAAAGTGTTATATTGAAAATCCAGTGTCTGATAATTTCAGAAGAGATTCTATTTATATTATGATAGCCAAATTGAAGAAAGTTGGCTGTGAACTACTAAGGCTAATTCCTGCCATTCAGAAAGGAAAATTAATTTTTAAAAGTGCCCGGAGACTTCTACTTTATATATTATTAACATTCTATATTATAGTTTGTATTTAAAAAACAAAGACGAAAATCATAAATCAATAATTATTATATTCTATGTACTTTTTCTGTATGTTTTATACTTTTCAAAATTAAATTTCATAAAGAGGAAAAAAAAAGCCCTGCAAATATTATAGCACAGGAACTTTCTTTTCTTCCCTCAGTGCCGTTGTTCCATAATTACTCATATCTTGACCAGCCTTATACTCTTTTGCTTAAATGCCAAGTATCATTTTAGCTTTTATGAAAGAATATCACTTAGCTATTTGGTTTATAATTTCAGTTGAGAAAAGCTGACGTGCTTTTGTATATTTGCATAAGTATATATAACTATTATTACAGATTGATTTCAATATCAAGACCATTGAAATTTGTATACTAAACTTTCTCAGTATATCTATTTCATCTGGAAATTGAGCTAGAAACTTCTAAAGATAGATAGATATCATTTAAGATATGACCATAACATTTGATTTCTCAGGGGTCAAAATCAAAGACCAGAGTTAAATATTAATAAAATATCCACCTCAGAATATTTTTTTTACTGTGACATTTTAAATTTTAAATGGCTCAAAACATTTTCATCCATTTTACTCCACATTTCAAAATATAGCAAAGTATCACTATTGAAATCAGAATTACTTTATTTTGAATAATTTTTAAATCTTCTGCAACACAGAAACATTTTAGTCATGTAGAAATGGCCCCAATCCAAACAAAACTAACTTACATATCCATCATATTTCAGGTTCCTAAGTTTGTTCCAGAAGGAGATAAAATGAAATGCATATTTTTAGAAAAAAGTCAAAATATATGAATAAGAAGATATAACTTAACTTCCAACATGAGTTATTTTATCTTACTAAACTCTTCAATAAGCAATATGTCTGAATCAGTTACTATTTGGTTTACTATAGTTTTCATTTTTTGCATTTTTTGCATAGAGTTGTTTAAAAGCTGGTTTATGATTAAATTTAAGGTAGATTTGTGTAATCTAGATCTCAGTAGTGATTTGACAAATTGATTCAATGAAATTGAATTTTGAACATTTCAAGGTCAGGGAAAGCTTAATGAAAGGGGAGAGTCTCATATTTATTTTTATCTCCCTCCAGATAACTACATCTCCTTTTTCTCTGTAGCCTTTCTTGGGATCAGTAGCAATCCATGTCAAGAAAGACCAACTGTCTATGTTCATTTTGCCCTTAGTAGCTCTTTTTCATCAGAAATGATCATATTAAGAAGTCTTGGCCATGGCCTTTAATTATAAAGCTAGTACTAGAGTACTGTTATATATGCCAACAAAAAGAATCTTGAATGCTAATATCAAATAATCACAGAAGATTCTACTCAGCAAACTTAGACCCATGGGCAGAAAGGTGATAAAATAGTTCCATCCATGTAGTCTTCCTGCTTCTCATTATAAGTCATGGTCTTACTTTGACCTTGGATTTCTCCCTAGTAGGACTTCTCAAATTCAAACCATATCTTCCTTTTCTACAATTAAAAAGGATACCAGTAACCCTATTTCTTAGTGGAAAAATTGTCTATTGGCTCAGTTTATGGACTTTGGGTCAAGATGCTGAATTTCCTGAAAATTCAATCATATTGAAGGACTAAGTAGCTCTCAATCATGGCTAGAGATCAGAATCATTTGTGAAGCATTCTGATTCAGCTTACTAAATCAGAATCTCTGGGGGATAAATCTCAGATATCTGTGTTAAAAAATAAAACTTAAACAACTGGAATCAAGGGAACAGAAGTTGAAAATTGTTTTCATAAATTGAAGTTAGTACGTGGTCACTGTGAGAGTCCACTAGAAAGTTTTTCAAAGATCAGTAATGTGGAAAGTAATAATAAAATCTTCACATTGATGAGAACTAGCACCTCCCTGACATCCCATGAGTCCTTCACATGACTCTCTCTGATTCAGTATTGGCTTATTTCCCAGAAAGTTGGAAGATATATCCATTTTCCTTTCATTCTTTTCTCTTCCTACTGGCTCTTAGGAATCAATGTACAGCAAATATTAAATTATTCTGTAACTATTCTGAATTCTGTTTTCCAATTATAAATTAATTTTTCTATCCTAAGTTCACATCTAGTTCTGTCACAAAGCTTTACATTTTGTTATTTTTATATTTCTGCCTCCTTGGATACAAGTGGAGAAACATTTTTGAAGCATGTATTACGTGTAAAGTGCTATACAGTAATCTGGGAATAAGAAAAGCAGAAAAAAACACAGCAACATGTACAGTGTATTTAAGGTTAACTGGTGAGACAGTGAAAAGCAACTCAAATATAAAGTAATATAAAACAAATGCCAAGTGAGTGATAAAAAAATAAAATCTAGGAAAGAGAAGGCTCTAACCTGAATGATAGATCTAATTCACATAAGCAAAGAGGAAAATGAGAAGGGAAACACAGATTAGAGCTACAAACAAAGGGCCTTGAATGCCAGCATATGGTCTTTATCTACAGCCAGAGAATTCATTAGAAGTTTTTGTTTTTTCTTTTTTCTTTTCTTGGATTTAAAAAATTCAGATGGTGTTTTCATTTTTAGATAGTGAAATAACAGAAGAATTTAATGTCACAAAATAAATCTATGAAAACAGAATATGGTTAATTTGTAAGTATGAAATGCTATAATGTTAAAGGTAAAAGAAACTTAGTAGCAAGTCTGCAATGGTTTATTGTCTGGGTTTGTTATTAAATTTAATTCCCCAAAGTGGCATTTCATTTTTCCTTTTCCATTTTTAGCTGTTAACAACCATAATGTTGAAATAGCATAATTATTATATTTACCAAATATAATAAGATGTCAGTGACTATCACTTTTAAGTTAAACTCATTCAATAACTTAATATATAAATATTACTCACCATACTCTTCTTTTCCTTTATGTAAAGCCCTGTATCTTGATGAACAATATTCAACAATTGCGGGTCCAGCTGGAAAAAATGTTTGAATCCATGGGAGGAAAAGAGGTGGGTATGTTTTTCACTCCTACATTTACCAAATACCTACTTAGAGATCATTAGCAGTGAATCTCTTGCTATAGAAAGTGTATTAATCAAGTTTTTACATGGTTTAGCTAAGAACATGAGTTGATAATCAAAATCCCATTAACAACTAAAATGATTATTATGCACAACAGAACATTTTAGCAAATACATCAGAAGTGCGAATGGGAGATGGGAGAAGTAAGATAGCCAGTAGCCCTTTGTGTGTGTGTGTGTGTGTGTGTATAATCACATATACACAAATATATATGCTAATGATCTATAAAGTTCCAAAAATTGTAAATGTTTTTTGCTGTCTTGTGCAATGTCAGTTTGATATCTGTTCGTTCGTTCTGAAATATGCTTTGTGGTGTTAGTAGTTTTTTATATATCAGAGGTTTATTTTTCACATTGAAAAAGTTCTGTCAAAAATGTGTTGTGTGCTGTGTCTGTAATGTGTCATTGTCTTTGTCCAACATCTTTGACTTGCAATTCCATGAGCAGAAGAAAGAAGGAGAAAGATTCTTTTATGAGGTTTGTGATAGTAAGCATCTTATCCTTTACCTGGCTGTTTCCCGACACACACACCTAAAGACCATTGCACTTCTTACTTATTCTCATTTGCTTGTTTGGAACAGACAGACAGCAAAATACTAGCTGTGCACCTGCCTCTTCCTGCCTGCCAGAGTCTTTTCTTGCACACACTGATGTGAGCACTGAGGACTGAAGAAGGTGCTGAGAGGGAGGGTCATAAAGCCCCCCGCCCCCATGAAACAATCCTAAGGGTGGCTGTGTCAAGAATATGTAGATGGATATTTCTGTTTAAGATTTGTTTACATTGTTCCTTACTGTGACAAAGGTTATGAGAGGCATTTCAAAGCAAATATCCCTTTTATTTCTAAACTTGTGACACTGCAAATGCTTCTTTTAAGATTGGCCTCCTCACCTGTGATTTTGCTCTAAACCCCAAGGAGACATTTGTACATTTCCCCCAATGTCTATTTCCTTTTCAGTCTTTTGAAAAATGGATTTGTTATTTAGCATCCCTCAAATAAGAAGCACTAGGATACAGGTGTGATGGTGCAAAACTTTAAAAAAAAAAATGAAATTTTATAAGCTGTGCTTCCATTGCGATCTCAGTTTAATTTGTATAAAATAAGGCTTCATTCCCTAAAGTATGTTAATGCTTTTTGCAGGGTCTGAGAGCATCAATCTCATTTGAAAATTCTTCTGAATTAGGTGAACGCAAGCAATTGGGGATCATAACTTGAGATTTCCTTTTTAATTTTAATGATGTTTTATATTCAGACTTTAAGTCCACTCACTGTTTAGAAAAGTAGTGCAGAAGTTATTGATTTCTTGTGGGAAATACTATCTCCTTTCAGTGAATTTTAAAGACTATAAATCATTTAAGAATAAGTTCTATTTAAAATATCATATTTCCAGAAATTTGTCCTTATGCTACTACTATTTCTTGACTATTCTGCATTTGAATTTTAATGTGAATAATACATTGCTGAGCTGAATTTAATCACACAAATTAGAAAAGACAGACCAACCAGACAAATCAGACCTGTACTTACAGGAAACTTTATTGGTTAAGCCACCTGCTAACTAAAAATGTCGAAAAGTGGCTTGTTTATCAACCAAAAATAGGCTCCTTATTTCAGATAAAATTGCTAGTTTGAAATGTACTGGTTCACATAATAATTTTAATTTCAAATCTGTGAGTATATCACAGAACTCTTCTACTTACTGGAGAAAATAATGAAAACAGAAATACTGAGTTTGGTGCCTTTTCCTTTTATAACTCTTGCAATGTCTATTCACTAAACTTCTCAGACATAATTTGAAGGTAAAATCTAAATAAATAACTATAATGAAGTTAATGCCGAGTTTCTAACAGTGTAATCTGTTCAAGGGATGGCATTGACTCTAGCTCCTTTCTTTTCCTACATTTAAATATTTTTCATCTCCTTCCTCCGTCTCTTTACTCTGTTATCCTGTATCTTTTATCTCTTTCTCTATGCATAATTTTTTTCTCTTATCCTCTTGCCTTTTCATCTCTTATCTTCTATTGCTAAGGAAAAGCTTTAGGCAGGCCCAGTCAGCATTGACATAGGGATTAATGAAATGTCAGGAGGAAGAAAGACCAGAATCCAAGTCTGAGTGTAATATGCATCCTCCCAAACAAAAATAAGATTAATTAATACAGAATTATGTTACAGTTGCTGGTTGCCACACTCAGCCTCCTCTAGGCAGCAGGATTGCAAAATAATAGGCAGAGTTTTTCTAATACAGTTATCTATAGATGGCAGTATCTAAGAGGATTCCTTAACTTGGAGCTTTTACAAAGATGAAAAAGGATTTGATTGAAAATGAAAAAATTCATCCTTTGATATGAGAAATGTATACAGCACTTGACACAGACATGTTCAATGGCCTTTAAAGGTTATATAATGTGTACTAATGCCAATTCCCAGTTTTTTCCTCACAGTGGAACTGGTTATAAAACCTTAACTGGTATTGCTAAGGGAAACTTTCCAGCCTACACCTTATTTTTCTTCTTTTAAGAGTATCTTATTATGTTGCCCCCTACCATTTGTGCTAGGTTGTGAACTTCTTGCTACAAAAATTAAATAGCAAATCATTGCTTGTGCATTTGCTGAAAATAGTTTCTGATGTCATGCGTTTACCAGTTGGCTTCTAACAACAACATTGCTTGCTATCTGCAAAGTGCTAGCCGCTTGCAGGCATGATTGCATGATGCTGCAGCTCTCTGCTGCTTTAACCCATCAGTGTGTTGTTGGGGCAGTTGTTCGTTCTTTACAGGATCAGCCTCTTTTCCTTCTGAAAACAGAAAGCTTATTTAAAGTCTTTTTTAAATTTTTTTTTGGTGGAAAAATCTGCTTTCTCTATGGAGTCCAGGATGGAAACATGGCCTAATGCTATGACAATGTTGGGATTATGTTATTGACAGTGACTTAAGCAATCACTGTAAAACAACTGCACACACAATATCCTGTGGGTCATGTCAGCACATTTATTTTCTAATGCCCTATTTAGGAAAAAAAATCTAAATACAAGAGCAAACCACTAGATTTCTTCACCTATAAAGTGACTTTCCAACACACTTCTCTGCATACAAATCAAGAGCATGTTTTGGCATAACATTTTTAATTCCTCTAGAGAACATTTAAAAAAAAATCTCCTAAACCATGAAGAAATATTAACCTTTAGGAATGAGGTCCAGAGTCTGTTTTTATTTTTTTTAGAAGCACCTCAGGTGATTTTTTTATATGGATATAGTTTTGGAAATCACTATACTAAAACAGATAAAATAGCCAACTCAGACTGACTTCCTAGATTTACCTGAGCTAGCAGTTAAATTATTTATACCACCATCCTCATACTGCAGTACCTGTCCCTTTATAACACAATAACAGCAAAAGGATTCTCAGGATGACATATAATAATTTATTCTTTGGTGGATGATTATTTTATCCTGCAGTAGCTCAAATAGCTCAAAAGTAAAACATATATTTTGGCTTATATTATTTTAATAGCTTAATTATTTTATGAGTATAATTCAGTGCATATCAATTGCAAATAAGCACTTAGTGTGTGTTCATTTTGTGACAAAAACATATTGCTACAGCCTACAGCCCATGGAAAGGACTTATTTATATTTCCTTGATCTGTAATCTAATTTGTACATGTATATGAAAAAGAAAATTAACTAATCCAAAATTTAATTTCTTTTCAGGGAGTCATAAGATACTGGTTATGAAACTCTACAGAACTTATATTGTAGTAATTGATGTAGACAATGCATTACTCCTTTACATTATTGTATTGGTACAATCATCATGATAGAATCTGAAGTTAACCACAGCCGGCTAACTATTGATAATACTTCAAATTCTATTATAGTTAGCCATTATTAAGACATTTAGGGGAAAAGGAAGTTGTTTGTTCAGCTAAATTCTTTCACTCTGCTGACTAGGCAGACAAATTATAATAGGTACAATGATAATGCTGTTTTTATTGACATGTCTTGACATGTCTCACGAAAGGATTGAATCTTCTGACTCATCTCATGGTGGTAAAATTTCCTATGAGAGTAACTCTCACATATCTCCAGGCTGAAAAGGGTCAAGGAATCTGGCCCATAGCCCCATTGTCCTAAAAATGTGTATATTTTAATGAGCAATTTAATTATTCTCTTGTTTCCTAGATGCCTATCTATATTACTTTTAATTTTTAATGGTTAATTTAATATGTCAATTAGAAATTGCCTCTGATTGCCCAAAAATGTGTGTATGTAGCTCATTGAAATTCATTGTAAAACCTATTAGCCATATGGACTCAGTCATTAGCTAGGAAACTCTAAACCAGAAAGGAAAGAAATTAACCTCCATTATTTTTCACTTGACACTACCCTCTCAACTTTATACATGCAGAGGCAACAGGGAATTGAAGATCACTGCTTTAACGGAAATCATACTCCATGCCAATAGTTCTTGAACTTCAGTATGCATCAGAACTACCTCTGAGCTTATTAAAATACACATTGCTGAACTTCACCCCTACAGTATTTGATTCAGTAGGTCTAGTAGGTCAAGTCCCAATGATTTACAACTCTAACAAATTCCTAGGTTGGATGCTATTGGTCTGGGGAACACACTTTGAGAATGACTGCTGTATGCTTTTAGAAAACAAATCAGATAATTAGAAAATAGCCTAAAATACGTCTTTTTCTTATCTTGAGCCACTCCTAACAGGCCTACTTTCTGTGTTTTGAATCCTGAGGACACATGAGAGTCATTGTGTTTGAATGGGCATGGGGGCAGCATACAAAAGAGCAGGCAAATATTTGTATTAAAGAATATAATAATCCCAAAATATAGGGAGTCAATTTGCTCCCACAAAAGTGGGAGCATTTTGTTTTATTATTCTGTCCTTTATGCTTACATTTTATATGTAATCTTATAAAAGGAGGTGTTCCTGTTGTACAGAGGCTAACCTTTATGTTGAGGTTTCTGATATGTCTCACTTTTTCTCCTTAATATAAATAGAGATAAGTTACTAGTTAATAAATTAATGAGAATCGATCTGTTGTTTTTATCTTTTTCAGTAAATAAATAAATTATAGAATAAATTAAATTATAAAATATATATCAGAAATAGATATTTTCAACTAGTAATTATGTCATTTTTTCAGTTCTTAAATTGCCTCATAGCAATTTGCAAAGTTTTTCCTGTTGAGTTTAAGAATCCATTGTTGGCCGGGCGCGGTGGCTCACGCCTGTAATCCTAGCTCTGTGGGAGGCCGAGGCAGATGGATTGTTTGAGCTCAGGAGTTCGAGACCAGCCTGAGCAAGAGTGAGACCCCCGTCTCTACTAAAATAGAAAGAAATTATCTGGCCAACTAAAAATATATATAGAAAAAAAAAATTAGCTGGGCATGGTGGCGCATGCCTGTAGTCCCAGCTACTCGGGAGGCTGAGGCAGTAGGATCGCTTAAACCCAGGAGTTTGAGGTTGCCGTGAGCTAGGCTGATGCCACGGCACTCTAGCCCGGGCAACAAAGCGAGACTCTGTCTCAAAAAAAAAAAAAAAAAAAGAATCCATTGTTGCCTACTTATATTTACTATACCTGTTTAAGTAGGCAATAAGATCTTTTAAAAAATGCCTTTGGCTTCAAGGAGCTTACAAGTAGTAAGGGACCTTATAAAACAGCAATTAGAGCAGAGATACCTTTTAGCATGTAATAATGAAAGATATTAAGAAGCCAGATGGTGAAGGTCTGTCTGGGCCACTGTAAGCACCTCTTCCCCCTGGGGCTGCTGTATGAGAAACAGAGGTCAGAGCACACTGGACATGAAGTCAGAGTTTAGCCCTTCATTAATTCATTCAACAAATATTTATTTTCCCAGCACCTATTATGAGCTGTAAATTTTACTGGGCACCAGAGATACAATCTTTACTAAGATGCAGACCCCACCCTCAAAGAAATGCAAGGTCATGAAAGGGAGTCAGAACAATTAAAGATACAAGGTTTGTGGGAGAAAAGCGACAACACTTTCTAAACATGAAGATATCCTTCAAATGAAAGGTTTGATTTTATATCTTATCCCACAACAATTCACAGAATGAACTCATACCTTGAGCCTCTTATCACGTAGATAAAGCTCAAAGATGAGATGTCATTTGGCTGAATTCAGTCAAAGCAATCAGTTATTTTTAGTTTCATAGCACCAATAACAAGGAGGATTCAGTGTTTGAAGTGCTGGCCTTTTATTTTGGCAGCATGCAGATGTTGCCTGGTTTCTTTCTCCTCCTAACCATCTCTGCAGTTAGAGTTAACAAATTGGATTTAATAGAAAATTAAAAGAAGAATGAGGGCCAGAAAGGCAAATTGTATTGAAGTGATTTAATAAACGTGATTAAGAATCCAGCACTACTACCACATTAAGTTCAGCTAACTGCTAAGGCTGTAAAATTAAGAAAAGGTGCTACTGGGGAGGGTGAGAGGTTTCTGGGCTGGCAATCCACATCACAGTGAAAATACAGGCCCAGGCAGGTGCTGCTTGTTAACCTCATTCCCCAGAGCATTCGAGAGAGATCATAGGTCGCTCACATACAGCTAAGTCTCTTTAACCTGTCTAAAACTTGAGGAAGGCGGATACATGCCACAGCCAGGAGGAAGAGAAATAGAGTTTCACTGCCATCTTCTGCAGTAAATCCACTTCATTACCTTGTGATTGCTTATTCCTGCCCTAACAAACCCTAAATCAACGCAGTCATTAGTAAAACTTAGCTTTTTAACCCAGTCCATCTCCCTCTTCTGCTTGGCAGAGTAGTCCTTGAGCATGTCGTGTTAACAGCTCACTGAAGGCATTCTTTCTCCCCCAGCACTTGACATTGTTCAACAGCTACTGAATTCAGTTAACTGAGCAGACCATATTCCCGTTGTTGAACAGTGGTTCATTATAGATGCAGGAATACGAACCAACAGCCAAATGGGAAAGACAGAGTTCGACAGGGAAAAAAGGCAGCATTTATAGAATACATTTCTAAACATAAAGTGTCTCATTTCTTCTATTCCTGAGTTACCCCTACTCTGTCCAGTTTCACAGTCAGCCAGTAGATGCAGCTAATAAGGGCTAAGTTCCTTTCCAGGCATTATTATACTTGAGGATGTTTGCTTTCTTAATGAACATTTTCAGAAGAGAGTTTCTTGAGAGGAAATGGCTTCTAAGAGTGCTGTTCTTTAATCTCCATGTGGTTCCAAGAGCATGACACATTATCTGGGCCTTGGTTTTACCCACCTGTAAAAAGGAGGAAGTTGAACTATGTGATTTCTGAAGCTCATTCTTTTTCTGAAATTCTGTGGTTATAGGACAAAAACCTTGTTAGCAATGCATAAAGTAAAGGTGTGACAGTGTATATTGGTGTAGGTGAGAAAGCGAAAAACTAAACTAAGAGAAAAAGTTACTCATATAAGGCTTGAAGGAATTTTAAAAAGACAATTCAGAGAAATAGGAAAATCCAAACTTTGCTATATATTCACTAATTTTAAACTACTTTGAGTGAATTATAAAAGATAAGGCAATCTTCCCCACCACCACCACCTTTGGTTGTCTAGGTTGAAAAAACATGACATAACTCAAAGGCATTTAGCTGACCTGAAGCACAGTGACAGATTTACTGCATACTCTCTTTAATTAGGATGGGAGACAGCTACTGACATTCAACTTTTTGAAACCAAAAAGTTACAAGCATGAATTTACATAACTGATACCTCTAGCATAATGTTCATGCAAATCTGAATGGGATAAAGAAAATGCCATTGTCTGTCTCCGAAAATGGTCATGTAAGTTTTTGGAGAAGCGCTCTCCTAAGAGGAATAATAAAAAGAAATAAAAAACAGCGTAGCACTGTTAGAGCTGGGGCATATTTGTTTGCAATAGAGACCACATACCACAGTATTCATGCTGACACTTTGACACAATACAAAGTGATTTAGGGCATGTCTTGGAGTGTACTCTACTGCTCGATTCACTAGGGAACTTTCACTGATTTCCCAATCATATATTTTAAGTTGAACTAGGCATTATAAGATGAATAGATTCTGGTCAAATAGTAGGATTGGAGAAGAATGATCTTTTCAAAATAAAAGAAATAGGAGGTGCCCAGGTGAGATTGGGAGAAATTACTTAAAACACTGCCCTAGTTGAAAGCCAACGTGAGGGGTAAGCAAGTGCCACGATCACATTTGGGCTTTACTAAAACAACTTTGGGAAGAGTTAAAAGGATGGAAAGGGAAAACAGGAAATAAGAACACTACTTGGGGATGATTGCAGTAGCCTAGATGAGAAAAATACCGAATCAGGAAATGAACAGGAAAGGACAGATGGAGAAAACATTTCAAAGATATCATCAATCATATCTGGTATCCAAGTAAATAGGGAAGGAAGAAGATAGAAGTCAAAGATGACTTTCACATTTCTGCCTTAAATAATTGGAGGCTATTAACCAAATCAGAGAAAACAAGAAGAGAAATAAATTAAAAACTACCCATTTTCAGGTAATAAGTTTTGTTTTTGATATGCTGTGATTGAGGTATGTGTGGGCCATCAAAGTGGAAGAGTCTACTAAGCACTCTGGAAAACAGATGTGATGCTCAGGCATGCTGTTAAGACTGTAAATAACAGATTTGGGGGTCATTAGCATATGGGTGGCAGTTGAAACCATAGGTGTGAATCTGATTGCTCAAGGAGTATATAAAGCGAAAAGAAAACTGGAAAAGGAAAATTGAAGGACACTAATATTTAAGGGGTATACAGGGGGAGAGAAGTCAACAAAAGCGACAGACAAGTCATGGGCAACTATAGAAGCAGTGAAACAGCTTGAGAAATAACAATATGAATGAAGGCTGAGTAGGGTAAATAAGGCCCTTGCAATTAAGAGATCTTTGGTAGCCTATATGGGAACACTTTAGTGGCATATCCAGAGAAGAAGCCACATGCAGAGGATTAATATGTTTAGGAGAGAAGGATGTGAAGTCAACAAGTTTACACTATGTTGTGATCAGTTGGAAGGTCAAGAGAAGGAAAGATATTAGCTAAATGTCAATGAGAAGCTACTTGCAAATAAGTTTGGTTTTTTGGTCATTATTCTATTTTTTATTTTAACATAAATGTTATTTGAGCATATTTATAGGATGGCATAATAAAATTAATGATAGAGGGATTGAGGAGGGAGAGTAAGAGATAATGTATGGAACAAAATCCAAAAGGAAGAACCAACAGCATTGGTTGACCAGCATTTTTCTTGGAAATGAGGCTTTCTTTTTCATAGAAATCATGGTAAAATTTGCATTTATTAAAGGATTTAGTGAAAAAATATTGAAGAGCCTGTGAAACCTACCAGACTAATGATCAAATTATGGACCCTGGAAAGATGAGGGCCAGAAAGTAATCTTCCTTCCTGATCTACACTTCTTTAGACAAGTAAATAATGGAACCCTAATATTGATGAGCTGAACCCAAAGAAAGACAGCCTAGTAGCCTGTAGAAAAGAAATAAAATTAGATAGTAATAAACACTGTGAATAAGAAATTAAATTCATACTAAAGATCTCTAACTTCTTCCATGCAAAATCTTTATTGTTCAAGAGTTTGTATTGAGCTATCTGAAGAATTTAACTGCCACTTTGCAACCCAATAGTTATAACTCTGGCAAGAGCTTGAAGATCAGTTTAACAATTCCTGTTATAAGAGGGTGAAATAACAGCTATTCTCTTTAGTTTCCTAGGGAAAGAGTCTGTGCTGGAAAACAAACAAACAAAAAACATGGAGAGTGGGTATGGTAACCATATTTTCTGAACCCAATAAATATCAGGGCATAATCTGACATGGTCTGGCAATGAGACAAATATTTGACATCAGGATTAACTTGATAATGCTAGAATATGTGGTTTCTAAGGAATGAAAGATTTCAAAAGCAAAGGTTTCCTATTAGCAGTCAATATTAATAGCCAAGTGTCAGTCCAAGGAGAAGCAGCATTCTGGATATCAGGATCGCTCCAGTGAAGGAATCTTTTCCTGCTCTATCAGTCCTTAACTCCTTCTTCAAACATTTGGTAGATGCCTACACATGCAGGGCACTGGGACAGGCACCCAGGATAGCAAAGTACAATAAAGTTCCATGAAAGAGGTAGATTTATGAGAGAGCAATTAGAAGAGAGTGTTGCATACATGCTAATAGCAAAAAGCACAGTTGGGGCAGAGGCTAGAGCTACTAGCTTCCTTGGGCAAGAGACATTTGGGTGAAGATTTACAAAACGAGGTGATAGTGAATTGTATTTTAAAAAAAGGAAAAGTGAACCTTAAGGAAAAGAACTTAAAAGATATCTTACCTACTTGCTATGTCTCCCAGTAAGTTATTTATATTACCATAGTGTAATGGTATAAAATATCTCACTAGTGTAAAAACTTAGTTAATACTTATATGTGACTATGGTTTATTCTGATCATTAGAATCATACTTCATCAGCCCAATATTAATATTTTGAAATACCAAACACTTCATAGAATGTGGATAAAACCTATTTTGAAGCCTTTCTTAACATTCAGAATTTGACTCAGTATTCATAAATTTTCATTGACTATATTCCTCTTTATCTATAGGCTTTATTTATTTAGTTACCCAGCCAGCCAATTAAGTTGTTCAGGTACACATGCTAATTCAGTTTCTAACTTAGAATAACTTTATTAACTGTGACTTTTCAATGTTTGAAATTTTTGTTATTTTCTTTTTCTTTTTGCTTTTAACAATAACTCCGAATAACAACACAAAAAGAAAAGATTCGAGTTAATTTTGATGTTATACTACTTAGATAACCAGGCTAAGATCTAAAACTACCTGAAAAAAAAATTAAGTTGACTTTTACCTTTACAGAGAAGCCAATAATTTTTTAAAAATGCTCTTGATAATGTAGGCAGTAAACTCTTAAGTCCCAATTTATTATTTCTGAAAACTTTAGAGAGGTTGTAGTAGTAAGGAAAATTTCCTCAATTTGGGCACATAAAGTAATGCAGAAGAACTCAAGAACTGGTAATTTTGCTGCCTAAAGAGATTTCTTATAATTAGATGAGTATAATATTTATGCCCATTATTCTCATTTACAAAAGACCTGCACTTTGCAAGAGCTAGACATGTTGGCCCCAGAATTGCTTTGCCTATTTTAATGGTATGATTTGGATCAGATAAACATTAAATACCTAGCTGAAACTAAAATTTTGATTGGTTCATTGCCTGCTTACATGACAAGGGCATTCCATCTACACCTACTTAGAAACATACCTACATATCAAGAAATTAAAACTGTCATCCAGTGTTTAAATTGCTATAGTTTGACAGTTTCAGATTTTCAAGTAATGATCAATTATTTAATAAGAAATGTTTGTTCACAAAACACATGATTTGGACTGACGTAATTTTATGGAAAACTAGCGTAATTTCATCCAAGTGGCCTATGTATCCATTTTGTATGACTTTTCAAGTCATTATCTTAACAGGTAAGCAAATCACCTCAATGTGTATCTCAAACTAATATAAAAACCAAAGCACATTTTAAATAAAAAGCAACCTCGTTTCCTGAATAAAACCCTACTTTCGGAGCCATTTGCTTGAGGTATTAGGTGAGGGACAACCACCTATATCCATAAGAAGTGTGGGTCTGAAGAAAACCAAGTGGGAGAACTCTCTCATTTCCTCTTCCTCAACGTTTTTATCCAAGTGAAATCAAGTTAAAGTTGGGCAATAACAGGAAAATTTAGTAGAAAACATTCAGCCTGCATGATTTCTTAAGATTGCAGTGGGCAGTCCACATAGGCTTTCTCCTATGCGAAGGGTTAGGGAATTATTTGTTAGGCTAATTGTTTTTAAATGCATTATCAGTTTTATGTCTTTTTAAAATAAGTATATACTATCTAATTGTCTTCCTGAATCACGGCCCTACAACTGGTAATAGTTGAATAGAACTCTTAGAAACTATAAGACTCAAGGATATTTTAATTTTCCCACTCTTAGAGAAGTTTCTGTTTGTAACAGTGGCCTGTGTGTCTGTGGGCAAGAGCTGAGAGCCTAACTGATTACAGAGCCAGAGAAAAGATATAAAGAGTCCAGAAGAATCACACTGGCTCTGACAGACAGGCAGAAACTAACTAAACCTGAAAAAAACCTGGATTTGAATTAAAACTGATGTAAAGGATTGGATTGATATCACCAACAGAGTCTCAGATGCAACTTTTTGTTTCTATTCCAATGTTTTTAGTCGTATCAATACAACTTAGAGCTACTAGCTATGGAGGCATGTAAATAATACTTCTTCCTAACAGCTTTTTAGTATTAGAAAGTAATCTTAGAGGATTATAGGACTTATGTCCACTATATACTTTTAGGGACACTTCTTGGTGCTGAATTGGCTCCCAGGACTTTAAACTGATATTGGGTCCTGTATTTATTTGGTGTCCTTCTTGGATTCTCTTATTTATACTAAGTCATGCTTTAATTTGTTTTATTCCCCAAAGTGGGCTTTATCCCAACCTCTTATTTTCAATAGTAGACCAGCTTCGGTAAGAACTAAAGATAGCAATGGCAGGAAACTAAATTTCTGAAGGCTCAGAGGAAGAAAATTGACTGACATTTCAATTTCAGATTACCTGTTACATGAATTTCTCTCTGCCTGATATAATACAACTATTATAAGTTTTGTGGGTTTTTTTTTTGACAATTTACAAAAACACAATTAGCAAACAATATAAACCTTTCTAAGATGCTTGGTAAAGTATATGTTGATCCTTCACTTTAATTACAAAAATATATGCTGCCAAGTTAATAGATTGGTGTGTCTATTTGTTTTTGTTTACTTATAGTATAGCTATTTTGTAATATTGATTTACATTATTTTGAGAACAAACCAGATGAAAAGTTGGCCTTTAGAATTTGTACTGTAAGAACAAGCATTAAAAATAAGTTATCTCCATCTAATTATTTTTCATTTGTCCCAAATTGACTCACAAGCTTAGCCTCAAGCTATAAATAATTGAATGCATAAAGAAAAAATAAAAATAAAAATTGGAACATTGAATCTTGAACTTTGAGTTGTAAATTGTCATTCAGGAAGAGAAGTCAGGGTTGGCAACTCCGAAGAAAAATGAGGGCACTTGATCCTATCACTTTTAATTCCAAAGTTGGGAAAATATGAAAATACCTTCAAATAAGGCACAGCACAATACTCAAAAAATAATTTTTAACTGAATTTTTACTTTTACTGGGCCTATGTATAGGGATATTAAAGATTGAAATATATTTGAAAGCAACACATATATTCAGCTAATGTATAACATGTTAGGTTTCTAAATTACTAAATTGTCATGTTCTGGAGGATATTTTTGTCATGCCTTGCATCCCATGCTGTAACCAACAAAGGCTTTGCTATCTATTATAGTTCTTATTTGCATGCATGCCATGCATTTTGATCAATTGTTTCCATATATAAGAACCTCCTGGGTTTTTTTGTATAATTTTTTACACTTTTGTATTTGGTTTCAAAGACAAAAAAAACAGAAAAGAGGAAAAAGTATTTATGTGTTGTTTGAAGTTACCATATAACAACCATCGAAATGCTTGTAAAAGAAACAAAGGCATGCCTTCTCAAAACTCCAAAGTAATATTTCTTATGGTCCCTTTGCAGCTAGATCCGGAAGCTAGCACTATTCTAAAAGAACTTCAAGTTAAACTCAACGGGGTTCTGGATGAGCTCAGTGTCACCTATGGTGAAAGGTAAGTGGCCTCAGTAGTTATTATCTAACTGTATTAGGTTTCAGTTCATAATATTCATGCCTCCAGTTCTGTCCCTCTCACCTGGTTCTAAGTTTTAACTTAGAAGATGATAACTAAATCCATTTAACATCGAGACCCAATCTATGCATCATTTTCTCTGAAAAGTCTTTTATGACCCATAATCTAATAGTGATGTCTCACCATGCACTCCCCAGAACTCTGTGCATCCTTCAGTTTTGTAGTGTTTATAACACTGTGCTCTACGTTTGCTTTATCTGCCTCTTTCCCTCACTTTTCTAAACGCTCCTTAAAGGCAGAAACCTATCTCACATATATTTTCAATTCTAATATTTAGAACTCAGCAATTGCTATGGAAAGAATAGAGAAAGGGAGGGAGGAAGGGAGAAAAACTTTACATACACAAGAAGTATGAGTTGTGTTCATGCTGTACGTATATCAACATGGTTGCACTTCAGAATAGCTGAACCCCAATCCTATACCAAATTAAGTCAGGATTCTTGGTTTTAGGGCTTAGAAATCTGAATACAACTACCCCCATGGGCAAGAGTTTGGAAACTGCTGACATATCTGTATTGGCTTTTCTGTGGTATGGTTCTAAAGAAAGAGATGTTCACCTTCTTTCAAAATAAACTTCATTTTGGTCCTTTAGGAAATAGCCATCATCTTATCATCAAATGTTAATATAGATAGGAAAGCAATGCATCTTTGAAGAAGGTCATTAGTTTCATATAGAATTTGCTTTAAATGTAAGTTCAATAAAGGTTGGTGTATTATTTTAAACTATATGTTCAGGTCTCAAACAAGACTATAAAGATTGTTGCTATAAAGAGATAGGTCATCTCTTTGAACACTATGTATCACCTATTGTATTTTAGAAAGGTACACAATTACTAAAGATTTATTGATTAGTAATGGTATGGTATCCTTTTTAAATTGGAAAGACTAAAAAGAAAAAGACTCTGGAAGTATCATATTTTTTTCTCACATACAGGAATGAAGCTCTCTCTCCATTATCAGAGGTGTGTCTATAACCCCCTTGTGCCAGGTGACATTGTCTGTACAGAGCCTGCCTCCACGGCACAGGTGCTGAGCCTGAGAAGCCTTGCTATGCTGAGCTGAGGGTAGTCGTTGTGCTGCTCTGTGTTGTTAGCTGACTTCTGCCTATTTCAGATGGTAATCAGAAAGGTGAAGTTTCTGTTTACCTGGAGCTGGAGAGGCAGAGATTTTTCCAGAGTTGTGGGGCTCACTGGCTCTGATTTGGGGTGACACTTAGTGATGCGGCCATTGCTCAGCAATTTCAGCCTTGCCTGTCTGTATTCTAGTTGCGAATTAACCGTGGGTGGCAGAAAGGCTGCTGCCTTCAGCTCAGAAAGCAACATAAGAGATTACTTAGCAAAGTTAGGGGGAGCAAAAGTGGGCCAGGAATAGCTAGAGGTGTTTAGAACTTTATGGGAAATAAGATGACTAAACAGAATAGAAAGCAGAATATAAATAGAGAAGCATATTTAATTACTTTCTGTAAAATATCCAAATCATCTTGATGAACAAGTGCTTTTTATTTTGTTTGAGAGGGGGAGAATATTCAGGTTGCAAAAGGTAAAATATGAATTCTGGACAAACTTCCATTATGCAAGAAGAAGTGATGCCTTTAGGAGGGCCCTTGAAGTGCTTTATTAGTATGAAGTCGCTATTTTAGCCTAGATATTGAAACCCGTGGCTATCCAGCATCCATTCCTTCATTAGTTTTTAAATAGGAAAGAATATAGTACTTTGTTCAATTAGGGTTATTGGGATTATCAGGATAAAGAGGCCACATCCCATGCTTTTCCTTATGAAAAGAATAACTATTATGTCTGTATTGCTATGGCTTTATTTCTCACACTACCAATCAGGCCTGCATCACACTTAGAGTGGGTGAAAAGTCCACAGTGAGCAATGCGACCATGCTGTGAAGTCAAACTGCATAATTTTAGTCTGAACCCACCCTTCCTAGGGTCCAAATTAGCGATCTAGGGCCTTAAAATTAAGTGCATAATTAACTGCCCAAATCCACTTTATCTTATGTTATTAAAACCCACAATTAAATAATTCTACTACATGCAGCTGTTAGGATAGCTTTGCAATATAAGCCAGGGATGAGCCAAACAACATGGGTCTGTTTAGGAAACTGCTTTCCACATAATTGAAATATAAATGTCATACCTTCTGTCCCATCTAAGCCCCCACCCTAATGCACTGATTTGAAAATCAATGCAAAAGTAAGTAGCATTTCAAAGGTGATTATTACCACAACCAGCAGGCTCACTGATGACCCAGTGGTAAATCAACTGGTTCAAATTTTCCAATGTTATTTGCCTTCCTTGTCTATTGCCCCAAGTATCTACTACCCATGCCCCCATTAAATACACACTCCACCACGAACAGCATCCCCTTCCCCGCTTTCCCCACCATCCCTGCTGCCACCCTCCCTTCCAGCCACTACCTGACAGAAGTCCCAAGGCAGCTCCAGTCAGTTGGAAGCCAAATAATGGAGATTTAGGTCCTCCTGGATAAGAGCTTGGAAGGGAATGTTCCATTGGAGCAGAGAGAGCCAAGAAATAAGCCACATCCACAGGCACCACTGGAGATACAAAGATCAGAGAATCAAATACAAATGCCAAGTCCAGAGGTGCAAAAATGGTGTTGTCAACAGTATAAAAAGCCAAGGAAAAGTCAGGAGCCAAAGATAGAGACAGGTCAAGCATAATGGTAGAAATAGAATCAGGCCTTGAATAAGTGCTCAAAATTATTGACCAATGTATTGATAAACCTGCTATTAGAGGCCCAGGAGCAAGAAAAATGCCCAAGTTGTGATAATTTAAAATCTATTGAAGATTTCCCATAATAGGCAGTAAAAGAAAAAACTAGAAGAATGAAATACTTAACAGGCTAACTAAAATAGTCCATAATGTAAATGCTAGAATAAAAGGTCTCATAGGTGCTACAAGATCCAGAAGTTGTGCCTGATTTGTTCATCAGCAACCTGATTTATCCTCAGCAACCACAATGGCAATTGGCATGTAGTAGTTATTTATTAAATATTTGTAGAATGTAGGCTGCATGAATGAATAAACAAATATGCATGTTCTATTTAATTCATAATGAAAGCATTAGATAGTGATAATTCCTAAACTTCTATGTAAAATTTGAGGAATTTATGCATCTGGATACTTCTCAAATAACAGTAACTGTGTAATCATTGTATATGGAGGAAGAAGAGGAATGAAACTGACTTGATTGCAGTACTAAAATGAATTTCCTCTGTCCAGCATAACCATTCCAGTGATTTGAGCATTTTCCAAGCTTTCATTTATCTTGATTCACCTAAATGGGGTTTTTTTCCTTGCCTGGCTGCACATGTGTTATAATCACTCCTATTGTTGGAAACGACATGGGTGTCGGGTATCAGAAACTCATTAGACTTCCAAGAGGAAAGGCTACAGAGTCAGTTGAATAAAATAGTCTGGAGTTTAGGGTAGAAATCAGGTCTGGAGATGTAAATTTGGGAACCACCAGTAGGATGCAGAGAGTATGGAAGCCATGGGACTAGATGTGATTGCCAAGGAAATGGTTGTTGGTGGAGAAGTGAAGTGGTCCAAGGGTCGAGCCCAGAAGATTGCAATGTGGGGTTGCCAGATAAAATACAGAATGCCCAGTTAAAGTTGAGTTTAATGTAAATAGTGAATAATTTTTAGTATAATTTTGTCCCAAATATTACATGGACATATGTATATTTTAAAATATTCACTATGTGAAGTTCCAATTTAACTAAGCATCCTGTTTTTTTATTTGATAAATCTGGAAACTCTACCCCAATGGTTAGAGGTCCAGTAATTGAGAAGGAGCAGCCAGTTATGTTGGAGAAAAGCCAAGAGAGTGTAGAGTCACAGAAACCAAATGAAGAAAGTGTATCGAGATGCCAAGAGTCTTTCTAGAGCAGCCATTTTCCCAAACAGATGCTCAGAGGAGCATCTCGGCTGTTACTGTCAGAGATGCGGGCTGAATGAAGCCCCACTCAAATTAGTTCAAGTGGAAAAAAGCACCTTTATCTGCTTTACCTGTAAGGGCACCAAGTAAGCTTTCATTGTAGTAAACATTTTTGCAGTGGAACAATGAGTTTGAAAACTAATGAGCAAGGAAATTCATACCGTTTAAAACAGATCAAATGCCTCAAGGTGGAATTAAAAGAGACTCAGGCAAAATGTTTACTTTTATTCCAGAATTTACATTCTTTCTTTTTAGTTTCCAGCTTATAATTGAAGAGTGTATAAAACAAATGAGTTTTGAACTGAATCAAATGAGAGCAAATGGAAATACCACATCTAATAAGAACAGTTCAGCAATGGATGCAGAAATTGTATTAAGACCTCTTATGGATTTTTTGGACAAGACGTAAGTTTTCTACCAAGTTTTCTCTTTACTTATTGCCCTAAACTTGACTGATAAGGCTTTATGGAAAAAAAATTATCTTTCTCTATGTAAGATAGCTTTCAAAAGATTGCTGTAGAAATAAATGAATTCATTGAAAAACAACACACTTTCAATTCATTAGTAGATGGTAAAAAAAATCAGGAATGACTTTGTACAGGAAAGGAAAAAAATGAGAGGAAATAAATATGGGTGATGAAGGAGATTGCTGTTATGAGGCAGAGAGAGATTTAGGATTTCATGCTCTTCAGATAACATATTGTTTTGCATCCTCCTGGATATAGAAAAAGACTGAACTGAGTCCATAATATCTGATTTCATGTCAGAAACCCACCGAAGAAGAGAATAGCATAAATGTGACCAGAATTAATTCAGCTCAGAGGCAAGCAGATAGCTACCTGAATCAACCTTCAACAACCATCCTTTGAGTGCCCGTCTGTACCAAACCTATTCTAGGCACCGGACAGTAATGAAAAAGAAAGTCCAAGTGCCTGAGGCCATGGAGATTATTACAGTCTAGTAGTGGTGGGAGTGGGTAAGAATGGAGGCCTTTGTGACTGACTAACACAGTGTTCCAAACCAGGAAGGTTAGTTGGTTGGTTTGTTTGTCTGTTTTTTAACACATTGCCACACTACGAAAAAAAAACTTTTCCCTGGGGACACAGTGTTTTATTAAAACAAAATGATCCTTTCTAATTTGTTATTTTTTATTGTTTTCTGTGCATGAGTCATATGCAACACAATCCACGTTTTTAGAATCTGTCAATATTAATTGTAACAATAAGAATATCAACATGTAAGATTTTCATGAACCAATTTTGCAGGGTTTTGCTTCACGTGGCCCTGGGCTCAAAGCTAGCCTGAATTAAATACAACTCACATGGCAGTCAGTGTGTTAATGTTTCTGCTCTGTCCCTAGTCTTAGAAGTTCTAATTTAGTAAGTTTAGGCTAGGGTCAGGTGCCTGTATTTTAAAATGTATCCACAATGGGGGACCATTGATCTAAAGAAACCAGAGACATGATTTCATAAACAGTGATCCTAAAAACCAGAACTGAAGGTAAAAGAGAAGAGTAAATAATAATTTTGAATGCCTAGCAAGGGACCAGTGTTATATGTAGTAGTTTACATGTTATCTCACCTATTATTTTTGTGGCAAATTAATACCAAAGAGAGCAAGATGTAAAAGAGGCACAAGTGCAGGGACACAGACCAGTGGAACAGAACAGAAAATCCAAATATAAAACCATCCTCATATGGCCATCTAATCTTTGACAAAGCAGACAAAAATATACTCTGGGGAAAAGATTCCTTATTCAACAAATGGTGCTGGGAAAACTGGATAACCACATGTAGAAAACTGAAGCAGGACCCACACCTTTCACCTCTCACAAAAATT